>CM068368.1:474749943-475418514 GCA_034769895.1 Magicicada septendecula | reverse complement strand
ATAAAGAAAAATGAAAGTTTATAATCACGTGGAATCCTGGCGTGTTCAAAATTTCTTCGGCCCTGTTGGTTCCCTGCTGATCCCGTCCGGCAATCCTTTGAAGTTGGCGCACCGCCTGTTTGTGCTGGTTGGATGAAGCTTGATGTTGTATCTCAGCGTAATTTTACCGTTGTGGAATTTGCTGCAGTCGAAAAACTTTCTTGTAGTTTCTTGTCGTGTCAGATTTGACGCTCTGTAAAATCTGGCATGTCACTCCTGAAGGTTGTCTTTGTGGCAACAAAGGCATGCCACGGCCAGCAATCTAAATTTTAAAGTATTTAAGTTTGAAGATTGTTTGGGCCACAGGCTGTTTGTGCCCATTAAATGAAATATTTTGAAATAGTGGTGGATCAAAATGTTGCCCGTAAGGCCAAAATAAAATCCGGTTTGGAGCACCAGAAAATGTTGCGTCTGGAAGCTCTTGAATGCTCTTGAGTTATTCCTAGAAACGCTAATTGGAAATGGCTGGTTAGAAAGAAGTTTAACGTGGACTGTATGTTTTTCATATAATAATAGTTTATTGAAATTTTGATGATGCGACTGCTGTCACGTGTAGAAGTTAACGCGGCATGATGCCCGCTAATTGAATTAGAAATAAAAGTAGAATGACATAATCGTTAGAAATAAGGCAGGAATCGCCCTAGTAGAATCAGTGCATGTTGCACATACTAATAATTTAAATAATGAAACCCAGTAGCCGCGGCTGTAAATGGCACAAGTGATCAGCTCGGAGTCTAGAGTATAACTAACGTAATTTTCGCTACAGTCAGCCCGGCCAGTGACCGGCTGTAGTTAGCAGATAAAAACGTGACGTCATCTACACGTGTCGCAATGCGGTATTTAGATTACAGAGTTTACAAGGTTCAAAGTTTGACCACCAGTTTTTTTTAATTCAAACACAACTTTCAGTTTAAATTTTAAAGTTTCCGAGTTTTTTTTATCGAATCGCACAATAAACTCAAATTAGCAGAAATACATGCCAACTCATTTCTTACACTTCTGTCTTTTAACAGATTTTGAAGGATCTCTGTTGATCAACCATCATCTTTGTCCGATTCGTCAACAACTGATTTAACATTATCAGAATTATCTGCACAATAGAACAATGCAGAAAGCCAAGCCCCCCCCCCCCCAGCCAGTGACAACGGGTGCTGGTGATAATCGAAGTTTAGAATTTTTGTTATTGAAAAGATCACTTCCCATAAGCGATTTATCAAACTCTTTCATTATTGTGTCGACACAATAATACACAACGGACACGGACACAATTCAGAATCTCGCGCCAACCCCCTTCCATCTACACACACCCCCACACACAACCAATCCCCCAAAAACCGTTACAGATTACCAACGCCTTGACGCTTTCTGCATTTATATCTCACAGATGAAGGAGCAAACTACTCCGAAACGTGCGTACGAGGATATAACAAAAAGTAAGTTTTTTCACAAGTGAAAGTGTATTTAATTATTAATTGTTAAAGTGCTGTGAAAGAAGTGATGATCATTAAAAATAATCTTTCATTCCACTTGATACTAATCTGTGCACATTAAGATACGTGAATCGGATGGTCTCACATGCTCTGTGTAGAGCATGCACAACACAGGTAACGTGTATCAATTTCGGGTAGCTGGCACAAAGTACTTCCGCTGATTTCTTCGTAGACCTATACGACGTCGCATCGGTAAAAAATCAATACATCATAGTATTTAGTAGGCTACCATTTGGTCACAACAAATGCATACTTTTTTCTGCAGCAATGACTGGTTCTGATTTGCTGCTGACATTTCTTTACAAACAATAAAAAATTAAAGTTCGAAAACTGTTTCGTCATTTTTAAGCACACCAATAACTACACTTCCCACTTTTCTTCACGTCGACTCCGTAGTTTCATGAACGCTAACCCATATTTTCTCATTTTCACACACAGTTTTGATATTTTACAATGTTTTTAATAGCAGTTTGGAAGATAGTTTTTTTTGTTAAAGTAGACTCTCCCGAAGGATCTAAGGTTTTGTACTACACGATAAAATTTCTAAACGCTGGATTGTTAACTTTGTATAGATGAATGCCTGCTGAAGTGAACGTTCTGAACAAATCACAGTTAAATTAACAACACTTCCTAGCTCCTGATGTGTGGAGGGGGAGGGTTTTGTTTCACCTAAAAGCACTTGTTTCGAACTATAACGTGAGGGCACAGCGATATGTTTCCGGATATACATTGCGTCACTTGCAATCGTTGATCCGCTATTACGGATTTTCCACAAGGTTGACAATATAGTACCTTTCCATTTGAACTGAGTATACCTTTAAATTCTTTAACATACTGCTGAAACCGTGCAATGTCACTACATTTTACTTTCCGCATTCCGGCGAGTACTGTACGCGACGTACACGAACTGTACAAGAACACTATCATGTGACACGAGAACTGATGTAGAACGAGAACAAATTAGGTAATTAGCTGGTTTAGCACTTGCAAAATGAACAGTCGTCTCCCATCCTTCATTGGGACTACGTCACTGTTAACAAAAATTTCCAGGAGTATTACTGAGTTGCCAGTTGTGTTACTTAATCTTTTCTTAATAGGAAAACACATTCTTCTTGTTGTAAGGAGAACCCTATCAAACAGACTAGAACGTCCTCCATCCGTCCCTCCCCTAGCCGAGCAGTGTGTGTTTCAGTCAAGGCCGGACTAAAGTACGTTCCAAAGTACTCTGGAGAACATTGAAATACGAATTAGCTGGCGTGCAGTAAGGAGAGAAATCTATTCTGGACCTCTCCGCGACCTATAATAGGAGAGCGTCTGGCTTAGTGAGATCAGTTCTTTGAACAATTTTTCTTAGCGGTTCGAGTATTGGTTGAAGTATTGTGTCAAAGTGTTATTGTGTTATAATTAGTGTGGATCTCCATTATTTGGACACCTTGTACAAAACTAGTGTAATTTGTAATTAATCGGTAAACAATGGATGCCAGTCAGATGCTGAAAAATTTCCAGGCGCTACTGCAGTCAGAGAAACGACAGGATGAGAAACACAGGCAGGGGGCGGAAGAAGCGGAAAACGACAGGATGATAAACGCAAGTACGAAAGAGAAAAGGCTGAAGAAAGACAAAAAGCACTGTTGCTCGAGTCAGAAGATCGACAGAAAGAAGAACTTAAGCAGGAAGCAGATAAAACGAAAGCTCTTTTTGAAGCTATGCAAGAACAGTTGCAAGAACATACTACCGCAGAGTTGGGCCTTAGATGACTCAGATGAATTGGTTACAGTCAAGTGGTAAGATTTCTTACAGTCAAAAAATCTTTATAAATATGGAACAGACAATAATTAGAAAAATATTTGCAGTAGAAGACTCAATTACAAACATAAAAGAGCAAATAAAAAATGAAGTTAAGCAGTAAATGAAAATAGAGTCTGGCGTTCCAAAACAAATTTCTAAACAGACTGCACCAATGACAAACACAGAAAAAATAATAGAGAAAGTTACTTTGCCTGCGGTTGGAGCAGTTCAATGTTAAGGCCCCAGCCTTTGATGGAAGCACTCACTGGGCGACGTACCTTCGGCAACTTGAAGCCGCTGCTAGCGCAAATAATTGGACGGAGAAAAAGAAGGCAGTTTCACTTGTTTTCGCTTTAAAAAGACCTCCCGCAGAGCTACTACATTAAGTGCCACCTGGCAGCAGAACATCTATTAAAAATTTATTACAAATTACGATATAGTGATAAACATTTGCGAGATGTGTACTACGCTCAGTTGAGAACAAGGCGACAACTTTCCGGGAAGAGTCTTCAACAGTTTTAAGCAAGCATCGACAGACTGATAAGACTTGCCTATCCAGAAGATTCGGAATACTGAAGCACCAGAAGATTTACGAATGAGGTTTGCTTGCAGACATTTATTGATGGCATCGGAGATTGTGAACTTCAGCAAGTGTTACGGATGGTAAGACACCGAAATAGCTCAGAAGCTCTTGTTCACGCCCTCGAGTTTGAAGACGCCAAGTCAGTGTCCCGTCCCGCTACATGAATGGGTTTATGTCATCATACTGTAGTCAGAAGATACCAGTATTACATTGCCGTTACAGATGTCTAAAAAACAATGTTGGAGGACAAACAATTCAAAAGTTCAAGAGCGCCACAACGATTTAAACGATGGGGAAAAGGCAGAAGACCAAAGTGTTACAACTGTGGGAAACGTGGTCATCTGCAGGTAGACTGTTGGGAGGAAAAAATACAGAGAGAAGAGAGCGATCGCACCAATTGGAGAATTAAAGCACATAGTTTCCACGCTACATAAGCCCAGTGGAAACTTGATCGTTAATGGATTTGCGGGAGGTAAACCAACACGGGCACAAATGACACGGGCCCAACTGTGTTCATTTTGCACCCTGACTTAATCAGCATCCGACAGCCTCAAATTAGGTCATGTACAATACAGACTGTTACTGGAAACCTTGGCAAAGTGTTATAAATGTTAGATGTACGTGTACGCCTGGGTCTTCTCGAGTTTAGCCACCAAATGCTCGTTGCAGACATTGTCGATGAAGTGATTCTTAGCAGGGACATTATGAATGCCTACGGATTTGTTGTGGACTTAAAAGAGAATGTCCTGAAGGTTGGCCAAGTTAAGACAAATCATTGCATGACTAAAATGAAAGGGTCCGCCAACCATTCGATTAAGGGAGTGACATTGGTTGAAGAAGAAGTCAACAGGTGTTGTCAAGATGAACCCTTCCTATTGCAAGCGGCAATGGAAGACGAACTAGTAGAGGAAGTACAAATGTGTGTAACGACAAAAGAAGTGATTGGAAAAGCCAACTATGGGTGTCGAGGAAAGGCATTTGCTTGTTCCTGAGTTAATTGGAGCGCCCGGGGGAAAAGATGCTAAAGATGAAGGTATACAAGAGGTTGCTGACGAGAACCAAACAGACTTAGACCAGTTGATGGCGTATAGGCGCAACGCAACGGGAGTGATTCCAGTAATAGTAGTGGTTGAGCCGAAGACTCATATTCCTGGGAACTTGATGTTCAGATCACATGTGATTGAATTCAAAGAGCAGGAGAATTATCCTTCGCAAGTAGACCAGCTGCCTAGATCGCCTGGCCAAGTATTACTTCAGAGGCGGTTTGCCAGTTCGGAACGAACAGCGTTTAAGGAGGTGGTTGTGTAACGAGAACCCTATTGAACAGCCTAGAACGCCCTCCACCCGTCCCTTCCCCTGCCGAGCAGTGTGTGTTTCAGTCAAGACCGGACTCAAGTACATTCCACAGTACTCAGGAGAACGCTTTAAATACGAATTATCTGGCGTGCAGTAAGGAGGGATAGGTATTCTGGACCTCTGCGCGACCTATAAAAGGAGAACGTATGGCTTAGTGAGATCAGTTCGTTGAGCGATTTTTCTTAGACCGGATCGAGTAGTGGTTAAAATATTGTGTCAATGTGTAATTGTGTTATAATTGCCGTGGAGCTCTATTATTTGGCCTTATTATTGAGTGTGGACAAATTTAACTGGATTTTTTACGAGTTTATTACAAATTGTTATTTGTGATTAATTAAAGCTGGTTATTAGTGACTTTATTGGTGTATGTAATTTTGTTTTCCACTGTACCATACGATGATCAGTGAGACCGTCGTAAAAGTATGTGTATACTTAGGGCCACTTAAACATAAAACTATGTCAATTTGTAATAGCCGCAGATAGTATACCTATCAAATGTTTAGTCTGACACCATAGTCAAGTGGCATAAATGTAAAATATTAGGAAATGCGTATTTTATATACGAAATATATGCACTTAACTGAGTAAACTAAAACATAATGTAATTAAGAAAGTTGTGTTAGTGGTTATAATCACAATCAGAATTAACACTGATGCACACCACTATAGAAAAATTATTCCGATTAGCGCTTCCAAGCTTCACAGCTCATCGTCAGATCGGAAAAATGAGCTGTTTTTCCGATCTGACGATGAGCTGTGACGCTTGAACGCGCTAATCGGAATCATTTTTCTATAGTGGTGTGCAACAGTGTTCATTCTGATTAAAACATAATGACTCATTCTCTTGCAAAAGTGAAACACGTAGAAGTTACACAATTATTATGCATCACTGCATACAGATGTGGAAGTATTCGTGAAAAACTTAACATTGAAATGTTATAAGCATGTATTAATAATCTACTTATGAAAAATATTTAATTGTTAACGTAAATACGAAAAATATTTAATTACATGTGACATACTTACTTACCCAAAAATCCGAAAATCGGTTCCCTATATTGATTAATTATAAATTTAACAAAGATATATAAAACAATAGTTTACTATTTAGCTTAGACTTCAGTGATCTTGATATCTAATACGCCTAATACGTTTTATTACTTTTCTTAATAATTTGTTTTATGAGGCACAGAATGTATACTTTAAACTAAAATGGTAAACATGAAGGTTAGTGCACTGGCGGTATATTTTGTTGAATTGTTAAAATGCATTTTTCTTTAACAAGTTACGGATGTAGAGTTTTCCCGAAATGTCTGCATAGAGTTTACAAAACTGTCTACATCTACTCATATGAAAAAACTTATAACTTAGAGATCTTTAAGTTGTACTGATATAACAACAACAGGTAAATTAATTTTATAAAACGAAATGTTGAAAGCATTCACATTATAATGTAGAGTAGAGTTCAAAAATATTTCAAATACAGAATCGACTAGGTTGATTAAATTTTTAAATTAAACAATTTTCAAATTAAATTAAACAATTTTTAAATTAAACATTATATAGACCAAATTAATTTACAGTTAAACATTTAATATATTAACATATTTAGTTTCAAAACAGTTTCTGTAAATCAGTCTATACTTTAAAATTGATATTTCATAACCAGAGTTTTCTGTAACTTTTAATCGTTGTGGTTACTTTTTATCGTCAGGCTAACAGCCTGTTTCAGTCTCAGTGGAAATCGTCCAACCATTGTTTACGGGGTCTTCCTACACTTCTCTTTCCCCTTGGTCGATAGGCAAGAGTTCTTTTTAAAATCTAGTTTTCTCTATTCTCTCCACGAGTACCCGCCACTCAATTTTGCACCTGGAGATTTTATCAATTAAGCTTTCAGCTATGCGTAGTTCCATTCTAATATGTTCATTTCTGGTAAGATTTCTCTTTGTACAACCCTTTATAGTCCTCAAGAACTACATTTCTTTCCCTTGCATCCTAGTTATATCCTAGTTGTTTCCCTTTGTAATCCAGATTTCCGTACCATATAGCAATTGAGGTGTGGCCAGTACACTATAATATTTTAATTGCGTCTCTTATCTTATTTTCGTCTTTAATACTTGTTTACGTATTTAATAATGCAAGCTCAAACCGATTTGCACGAAGACCTGTTTTCAACCTCTTTGTCATTGTGATATGTAGTACTGCACTATATATATTTGAAATCTAACACCTATTTTATTTGGGAGTCCTGTATGACAATTTTTGTTCTTATATGATTTGCCCTAGGAAAAGCCATAACTATTCTTTTGCTCACATAAGTATAACTTATTATTTTATATCTCCACTTACTCCTGCCTGTGCTCTTTCTATTTTTTAACTCCACTATACATCTCTGGTACCTTTCAGTTTGTTCGTCGTTTCCATAATTACGGCAATATTTACATTCTGATATTCTAAAGCATTTATCATTTCTGGTTCCTTATGACCCTAAGTCCCTTATATTCTAGGCTGTAACCTTTAAGATATCTCTTGTACCAAAATCTTTCTTATGCTTATTCTAGGCTGTAACCGTTGCCGTTTAGTACAGCTAAGTCGGTGACCGTGAAATCCGTCCGGCTTACTCTCTTGAGACTTATGAATAATTGAGGTTTGACTTGAACTGGTCACCAGCCCGTCCCACAACCCTCAACCTGGAGGACCAGGTAATTTGCAGTTAAAGTTTTTTCCTTTAGCCTTTGGTGATCCTAAGAGGAAGGAAACAACTTCGCCTTACCCTGGCTGGAATCCTAAACCTAAACCTACAACTAAACCTAACAGAACCTAAGATCACACATGGGCTACAAAAGGGGAAATTTGGTTCCTGCAATGGCAGACTTAGCAACAACTGCCTATGTTTTTATCATAATCAGTACTAATCTTATTTTAAAAGGTCATTCATGCAGCACTAGAGTCTTATATATAAACTAATAGATATTAATAATATGTTTATAAGAGATAGGTTATAAAATATTTTGTGTTACTAGTGACAATTCATAAAATAATCAGGATATGAGTAATTTTGAAAAAGATAGGAGTATTGTTTACCCACATCCGACTGATAACAATATCCCTCCATTTTGCATGCTAGACTGAGTACATCCTTTGAAATGCATACGAAACAACTAGCTGAATTCAAACCCCCAATAGATATTGACATATCCAGACATTAATAACGTTGGCTTTATAAGAATAGCAAAATTTATAACAATAGAAAGTATAGAACCTTCATGAATTGGAACATCACAAATTATTAAAGTTTTTGTATTTATAAAATGTCAAACCTTTTTCCTTCATGTACTAAAAAATGAAATTTAAAATTAGTGCTAAAAATACGTATGTAATTCATTTGTTATTGAATGTCTAAAACATTTTGGCCCTAACATAATTGATTCACAAGATACAGTTATTTTAAGGTAGTGGAATACAGTCAATGTAAATTTAACTTTACATAAATTGACGTTTCTACTTACTCTTTGGAATTAGCTTGCTGAATAGAGGCTTGGTGATAACTGTAGAGAGGAGAGCCTGGTTAACACGTCTTACAAATTGAATGCGTCTATCCTAGTAAAACGACGAAATGGAGACTACTCACTTGGAAGTCCAGAATGGTTTCAGGAAGGGCATGCCATGTTTAGTTTGCATCTTCGCAATATTCAAAAGCATAGAGAATATTAGTTACCTACATACATAGCTTTCATCGACTTTGGAAAGGCTTTTGGTAGACTGAATTGGGGCAGGTTGTGAACAACAGTGGCAAAGAAGGTATCGTAAAATACCTCATTAGAGCCACACAAAGTCTTTATGTAAAAAACAAAATCTTAATTGAGACAGGAGGACCGAGCACAACTCCTAGTGCGGGCCTGATCAATTGTGGAGTAAGCCGAATGTGCCCATTAAACTTTATCGTTTAATGTATATAGAAGCTGACACAAAACAACTGGCAGATAAACTTTCCGGAGCATCTTATGATTGGTAGCTCTGCAGTTGACAAACTGTTTGCTGATGACCAGATTATTCTGTGCTACTCGGAAAGTGGCTTGCAGATGGCTGTACTTTCATTTCATCAAATCTGCAAGGATTTCGGATTACAGATTTCTACATTGAAAACTAAGGTGATGGCTTTTCATGAAGCTGATCCTCAAGAGCAAAAATTGTTGTAGATGGTACTGTTATGTAGGTGATCAGTAATTTTGAATATCTGGGCTGTAATGTATCTTACATTACAAACAATTACATGGTGAATAAACTACATAAGTTCAACCATATGTGCGGGACCACCAGGAGAACTCTAAAATCAGTGAATAAAAATCACGCCTGAAGACCACACTTACCTTTGAACTTCAGAACTGAACTTTAATTAAATCTCAGGCCAGTCTTATTCAAGCGGCCGAAATGAATGTTTCTCAGGCATGTGGAAGGATGTAGTCTTCAAAATCACAGAATAAATACAGGTATACGGCAGGAACCGAATATTATGAGTATAGGTGGGTGTTTGTGTGGGGGTGTTCATTTTAGTGTTCATCAAAGTTGTTTGGTACAGAGGCGTAGCTAGGGGGTGGGCCAAGGGGGCAGCCGCCCCGGGCGGCATAGCCAGGAGGTCGGCAAAGTGAAGATAGACTTGCAAAAATTGTTTTCAGTTTATAAAACTACAAACAACTTGTTCCTTTGATGATTATTCCTTTCATAAAAGAAGCATAACCAGCCAGCTTGTCTGTTGTCATAAGTGATAAACAGTATTAGTCTATTTATACTCAAGAATCGTAATTAAAGTTCATTATGTTAAAAAATTATGCTGTAACAGAGGCTCTTTGTCCCTCTCTGTACAATACAGTATTTCATTCTCCGTTTTCATTATGCCTTAGTTGGTCTATGTGGTTTAGACTATGTGGTTCCTTATCTAGATGTTTATAAAAATGATTGTAAATAGCTGTAATCATTGTGATTTAATGAATTTACTGAAATTATCTAAGAAATTTTACAAATATTATTTATAATAGTATTGTACTGATAAGATAGGTTTGCAACTGTTTTTTGCGAAAAATAGTTTTAGACTAAGAGTTTGTCATTGTTTAACTACTTTGTCTGTTGACTCTTACATTAAAAACATTGTGTCCACATTCTCTACGTAACAAATATAGCCTCAACAAACACAACAACAACAACAACAACAACAACAACAACAACAACAACAACAACAACAACAACAACAACAACAACAACAACAACAACAACAACAACAACAACAACAACAACAACAACATAATAGTAATAATAATAATAATAATAAAATATTATAATATTAATAATAATAGTAATACGAGGATGAGGAGGAAGAAGAAGAAGAAGAAGATGGTGATGATGACGATAATGGCGATGACGTTGATGAAAAGAAAAGAATTGAAAGATAGAAGAAAGAAATCAACCTGTCTCTAGGAAGAAAATGCAGTACGAATGTTACTTGACATTCTTAGGAATGCCCAAGATTTCAGAAACCACTTATTTTAAACAGTGACAGACCCTTACGTTTGATGATGTGTACGGAACGCTCAAGGAAGATTATTCAGAAATCTGTATTATTTCAGTAGAACAACCGTTCAAACTGTAATAGCGGGCGAGAGTTAATTGTATCTCAGCCTTCAAGGTTGAAAGGTCAAGTTGAGCTTTTTTGACAAAAATGATGTGTTTATCTACCCTATAACAATGTTTGAACCCGTTGATCTATCTGTCTTACAACCAGTATGGAAGCAGAAACAGAGCATGAGTCGTCGGACACATTATTTCTCAACGGTATCTGCTATACTGCACTATGTTTCTGTTGTTAATAGTTTTTGTGTAACAACATTTGCCTTTGCAAAATTTATTAACTTTATTTAAATGCAGATACATGATTTCCTTAGACAATAAATATCGTAGTAAGAACACTAATTTTTATTTAAGCATAAAATTTAACAAACTTTATGGCAATGTTAATAACCTAAAAACAAAGATGTTAATTAAACAAATGTTTTATCATCTATAATACGTGTAAAAACAGTCACTGTGGCTTGAAGAGTCTAAAAAACCTTCATCAATTATAAAAGCTTTGGTCATAAAATATTTTATTGGAGCGAGTTCTGCGTTGAGGTGTACTAGAATCTATAGAGGTCTTCAAGAGGCCCGGTCTTGTAATTTTAGTAATTACACATTCTTTATTTCTTGCATGCCTTCTCATTCTTATTCGTTGCTCTAGTTTCGTTTAAATCATTGTTCTTCCACATTTTCTTTGGTTTACATCTTGCCCACTTCTCGTTTAATTCTCTTGTATATCTTACTTGGCACCTCTGCATTCACTCATTCGCTAAGGTGTCTATTTCAAGTAGCTCAGCCTTTTACTTTCAATCTATTCTGTTGTCCTTAGACTGTTCAACACATTTATTAGCTCTTCATTTGTTTAGTTCCACCACTTGCTACCACCACTCAAAACTTGTCTTTCCCATGCGTCTAACGTGACTGTGAAGAATGGTGAAGTCTCAAGAATAGTGATTCAAAAAATATTACAATGAGATAAGAATACGGGTGGGGATGGAAGTCTAGAATGCTCATAGAAATATTCTAGAAATCCAAATAAATATTAAAGAAATAAACCTGTTACTTGTATCGACGATTTCAGATTTTTCAAATATTATAAATAGTATAAGCTCTCAAAATATTATCCATTTTTCCTTATTTCATTAATATCTTCAAGAAGTTTATTATTCTTTTTTTTACCATGTATGCCTTAATGTTCATAACACTTTTAGTCTTAAATAATTGCCGCTTCTTCAAAATATGTGTGTATCTCTTTTTAAAATTTCTTCTACTAATTGTATTCACGTCGTCTGCTATGCTAAAACTTGACACTGCCTGTCAAAAGTAGATCCTTGTGGGATTGACGTTACTGACATGTCTTGCATCACTTGTACCATTGCAAAGTCGAAGCGAATAGAAGAAAATCAATCTTTTACAAATCAAAAATGTTATAATTACTTTTATTTCAATTCTTAACCTTAGCAACGTGTCAAATTAACATATCTAACTAGTTTACTCACTTTTGTGGGTGATTTTAATCTTTGTTGCACTTTATATATTTGTGTTTGTAAAACAATTACAGGTTTGCATAAAATCTAAATAAGACTTGCCTTAATGTAAATATCTGATTAATACTCAAGTTGTTATTGCGTAATGCACCACCGGCTCTTTCTTCAGTTTTCTCATTAAAAACGTATGCGAAAACTTACGATAAAGAGAACGTTCCATGCGAAGTGCCTCTCGGCTGCTTTGCAAACCCGATTGCCGGCTGGATGTCACCAGTAGAAGCAAATTGCACCATCCAACTGAATTATAACTCTTTTTCAGATTAATCCTGGAAGAATACGCCGAAGAACATAACATTGTTTACACTGATGGCTCGAAACGGAGAGTGAAGTGCGTAATGCGTTTGGCGCCTCCCACTCCTGTTCATGGCCCAATGCGGCAACCGCCGAACAATATGCGGTACTGTATGGCTAGGTCTTCGATTCTGTGAACACTGAAGTGAGACAAAATTTGTTATTTGTACGGATACACTGAGTTTTGTAACTGCTTTGGATAAGTCGAGCGCAGTGGATCCGTTATTGCAACAGTTAATGGCACTATGCCATGCATTAAATAACATTGCTTTATCTTTTACTTTTGTTTGTTGTCCGGGTCATGTAGTTATTGAAGGCAATGAAGAAGCTGTTGCTGCAGCAAGACACCTTACAGACAGCCCAATAGCCGATGCAATTGCCATATGACCTGATGGGACAAAAATGGCTGCCACAACCACCATTATTAATGCGGTGCAACAGAATTGGAATGAACGGCAGAGTAATCATTTTGCCGTGAAGCAGGACGTCTGTAAATGGCAAGTAGCAGGTGATCGCCACCGTTGTGAATAAGTTTGCATCACCAGACTGCAAATTGGTTACACTAACTTGACGTTTCCTTACTCCTACAAGGTCACGACGGACCCGTCTGCATTTGTGGCAGAGCACATACAGTGAAGCATATAACTGAAGACTGTAGTACTCTTGCAGACTCAGGGAAAATCATAGAGTAAAAGGTAACCTCAAAGAACGTCGGAAATGAACAGTTAGCGATAGACAGAACTCTGTCCTTCCTAAAACCATCAAGATTACTGCAGCGGCTCTGACAAGACTGTTTTGTATCTAACTGTGTACAATTTACACTTTCACTGAGTAAAAAACTTATTAAATTTGTAACTAATAGGCTTAATTATTAAAAATGTGCATATAAAACTCTCGTATCTGGTTTTAGATAATAATTATTACCATTTTACAATTTTTCTATAAAATATTATGAACAATGAACAATTAACGCACAAGTTAATTACTTGTAATTATACAAAGAAACATAAAACATTTTTATAATCAGATACAGAAACAAGGCTATTAAAAGGAAAATGGTCAATTTCACGATCCGTTATTTAATAGTTTGCAATATGATTTTTTTGTTTCCTTGTTTTCACAAAACGTTTTTGCGCAAGTATTATGTAATAAGATTAATTACAAACTTACGCCTCTCCCAAGTAGATCAACTCTAGTCTACAGACGCTTGTAGCAGGGCAAGGATATTATATAGACATAGTTACGCATGGACTGTAACCATACGTAAAAATAAACACAACATAATAAGTTTTGAATCACACAGAATGCAAGGAAAATTAAATAAATGTTTCGTGTGGAAGCAAAGTTTGTAACAATATTAAATTACTGACAGCATTGGTATGGTACGTTTGATGAATGGGCGAAGTTTTGTAAACATGAGTTGGCAGCAGTCCAACTCACAGGGTGGTGTTTTTTTTACACAAGACAGCTTGCAATTTTAGTTGTTAAATAATGTATATTTAATCTCACCTGTACATCACTTCTCAAACTTATTGGCACTTTCTCTACATTATTAATACAAGTAACAACGGAAACTAAACATCACATTAGGAGATTTTTACATGCCTATTTTTGTCTTTATTACTAGTTACTGTCACGCTTTTACTAAGTGTTTTTATTTACCGTTGGCACCGTCCATAAATGGAGAGTCAATTACTTCTCTCCATAAACCGTAATTCTGAAACATTCTCTTAGAGTTTAATGGTGTCTCGGAACAGGTAAGTAGAAAGATACTGTTAGATACAGGATTTAGATACTACATCATCATCATCATCTTTTACTAGCATTAAACCAAGAATGATTTGTTCCGGTTCCACGCACATCCCATGCCTCTCCGTCCCTTCGGCGTATAATTCAATAGTTGTTTTGTGATGTCGGTAGTCATCCATTCGGTTAAGATGTTCCAATCATTATAGCCTATATTGGGCAGTCCTATCGAGTATACTCATACTATGCAGTTCCTACCGTATATCTGCATTTCTTCTACGACTTTGAGGAATATACCCTGCCATATGCCTGAGAAATCTCAATTCGGCCGCTTAAATACGACTGGCCTGGGATTTCGTTAAAGTCACACTCATAGATAAGTGTGGGGAGGGCCACCACCTTGTTGAACGTCAGGCGTGTTTCATTACATGTTGATTTTAGAGTTATCCTGATGGTCCCTAACATATAGGCCTACTTGAAATTTTGTAGCTTATTCACACCGGCATTGTTCGTTTAAGTCACGTTATAGCCCAGATTTTCAAAATAGTTAATATGCTCCAGAACAGTAGCATCTACAACAATTCTTGCTTGTTTAATCAGCTCAATGAAAAGCCTTATTCTATTTTTAGAAATGATAATTAATCGAGCTTGATGAAAAGAAGAAGGAATAAACCTGTCTAGAATAATCTGAACTTTGATATTTTACGAGATAACATTGGAAAACTAGATGCTGTGATAAGCTGAATAGGGCGAAAATATTTAAAAACGGTCAAGTAAAATAAACACATGCACACACACACACACACACACACACACACACACACACACACACACACACACACACACACACACACACACACACACACACACACACACAAAACTCTATTTAAAATATCACAAAATATGCCTATTTTTGTCAACTACTATTTTATTAATAGATTCCGTATCTTCTACTGATATCAGTGCGCGCGCACCCACTCATCCGTTTTCTAGTTTCCCGTCTTTCGTCTCTAGTTATTACGGAGTTCATGTATACTAAGGAAACACCACAATGCGGTTTCGTAAGGTCACCCCCAAAACCACCCTGTTTTACGTGACGCCAACATTTACTTGGTAATTTTATGCGTCCCTTAGCACAACAATGCGTGCCACAACCGCACGACGATATTTCCCTTTGTTTTACTAATATCGCGTCCCGCCCTGCGTATATTTATTCCTTACATGGCAGAGGCTGCGTCTATTTTATTAAATAT
This sequence comes from Magicicada septendecula, assembly GCA_034769895.1. Lineage (NCBI taxonomy): Eukaryota > Metazoa > Arthropoda > Insecta > Hemiptera > Cicadidae > Magicicada > Magicicada septendecula. The sequence continues at coordinate 475,402,814 of CM068368.1, read as the reverse complement.
TGTTTCATCATGCACTGTGTATTACCATGAAGGAATATTATTAAATACAATCTTCGTGTAAATGCAGGCAGAAAATTTGTAATGAAGATGTCTTGCTAAATTACAAGTAGGCCTGTATCTTCCTTTGCAATAACAACAACGAGTAAAGACAATCTTACTTAGTGTAACATAAGACTGACAAATAAATTTTGTAATATGTTTCACTATTGAATGTAGAGCATTCATAAAATTGATATTTGTGTTAGCTTATAACATTTGTATACTGTATTGTTGGTAATGAAAGGCTTCTTGTAGTATATTTTTAAACCCTAAAAATCTTTTAGGTGAGATAGTTAATCTAGGCAGTAATATTGCCTACGTCTAGACTACATATTGCAAGGTGACAGGCTGTGGGTTGTGGGTAAAATTACTATTTTTAATGACGTGATTAAAACATACTTTTGTATTTAAAATTTACACAAAACAGATATGATTTCTAATATTCTTTTAGCCTATTATTGCTTATATATGTTTGCCTATTACAAACACACATACAATACACACACACACACACACACACACACACACACACACACACACACACACACACACACACACACACATACACACATGTAATTTTACCTAGCTTGGTAATTATGGGGTTTATAGTGTTCAATGCGTTCTTGTTATGATATACGAGACCATACAGGAGACGTTCTCGTACAGGAGACCATCATATAATAAAAACTGATTATATAAGGTTGCGCGGAAGGGGGTTGGGGAGGTTGCGCGCGCGCTTATGTATTTTTTTATTAAGGATATTATGATGAATTACGTCTTAATAATCTTGATCTAATGCTCGGTTTCTTTCGCAACGAATCATCTGCCATACAATCTCTGTGCTGCCAATTAAATGAATTTGTCAGATAATGTCCGTTAATCATGAATTCATAATCGTTACGTTATCATAGTAATTGCGATGTTGTTAACTAATTATGTTAAAATAACCTAATAACTAAAACAGCTTAGCGTACCCGTTTATTATACGATATGTTATGTGTATTTTTCGAATCGTATTCCTAATTATTTTATTTTTTATTTTTATTAAAAGTAACAGACTACGTTGAACGAAACTTTCAATGTTCGTTAAACGTAGGTTTGTATATTTCTTTGAAAAATGTTCTACATATTTTTTAAGCTCCACTTATAAGTCTGTAGGGCGACTACTGTGCCTATACAGACGAGTGTTCCAACAGAATTTACCAACTTAGATAAAGAGTATAAGTTGAGCTCTTGAAACTATTTTGTTATTTTGAGGAAACATATGCTATTTTCTTTGAGCAATTAATTAGCAGAGAAATTTATTTTCTGTTATTTTCTGTTAATTAACATTAGCCCACCACTGTTATCTTCAATTATTATAGCGGCATTAAGTTTTATTCGTTACGAATATCTTCATTTGTCACACTACATTGCGTATTGACGCCGTCATTAAAAGTTGTATTTATTAAAGTATACCTAAAATTATGTAATATATTCCTGTAGCTTTATTACTTTTAAGTTTCATTACACTTCATGTTTCCGCATATTGCAGTAGCTTAGCCTATATTATGTAAGCCTATATGAAAATTTAAAATAAAATAATATGACTAATGTAGAAATGCAATACTGATCATCCCGAACCACTGGCGTAGCTAGGCTTTTTGTCGCCCGGGCAAGAAGATCGTCGCCCGCCTCGCTTTCACAATTAAAAAGGACACAAAAGAGCAAAAATGAAGGCACATCTAGTAAAGGACATTTAACTTACAGCTTGTTAGGAAAATGTGTACAAGAGGGGGTAGTAAGAAGTTGTTTGTTCTATTATTATTTCCGAACTGACGATGAGCTGTGAAGCTTGAAAGCGCTAATCGGAATAATTTTCCTATAGTGGTGTGTAACAGTGATAATTCTGTTTGTGATTATAACCACTAGCACGACTTTCTTAATTAAATTTAAGAATAGTCAAAATTAAGAAATTACATATTATAAGTTTAATATTACCGGTATTCAGTTTGTATACATTTATTAGTAACAAATGTAGACTATAAAACATGTAGTAATATAAAAAATTTGTAACATAAAACAGTTATAATAAACCTGCAAATTCCTTGTAGGTCTAAAGCGCATTGTCAAAAAACATCCTAAATCAACATACTCGTAATGTAGTTCTAAACAAAGAACTACATTAAAAGTAATAAAATAAATCACTTACAAATACAGGTTAATGGTTCCGTCTTCTATTAACAAACACTTAATATTTATTGTTAATATTTAATAAACATTTAAAACAAGACGTTCTAAAATGTAACTTTCCTGGTTTTAATTTTGCAAAGTCGGCTATTAAATCACTATAATCTAAAGACGAAGCAATGTTGTTTTCAACTGACAGTATCACTAGATTTGATACCCTGTCTTGAAACATTGTTGATCGTAGGTATGATTTAATCAATTTAAGTTTACTAAACGACTATTCACAAGAAGACACAGACACTGGTAAAGTAAGAAAAATTTTTAAAGCCTTTGCAAGTGTTTGTAGGCTTCTAATCCCACTAAAGAAATGTATTGTAGCAGTCCCTTACAATCATCTATTTCATGGAAACAGAGGCGTAGATTGGGGGGGGGCAAGTGAGCAGCCGCCCCGGGCGGCATACCCAGGAGGGCGGCAAAGTAAGCATAGACTTAAAAAATTGTTTTCAGTTTATAAAAGTACAAAAAACTTGTTTCTTTGATATGACTATTCCTTTCATAAAAGAAGCATAACCAGCCAGCTTACTGTTGTCATACCTTGCGTAAGTAAACAGTATTAGTCTATTTGTACTCAAGAATTTTAATTACAGTTCATTATGACCACAAATTACGCTGTAACAGAAGCTCTTTGTCCCTCTCTGTACAATACAGTATTTCATTCTCCGTGTTCATTTGCCTTAGTTGCCGACGGATGTTTAGTCTATGCGGTTTCTTATCTCGGTGTTTTTAAACACTGCATGCTGTTTTAAATGAGTTTTGTTATCTTGATTACGAGTGATGAGTAGACGTTTAGTACGGATTTTTATGAGTGTTCATGCTCTTTGTATTCGCTTGCTGTCTCCAATAATTTTTGCGACTTTGTAGTGAGTTGTTGTGCCGCAAAGGAGAACTGATAATCATACAGTATTTGTATAGATATTCTTAATTGTTATTCGTATACAGACGAAAATGTTATTTTTAAACGTATACAAAAAGTTACGTGGGCTACGTATGTGCAGTTTTTCCCGGTTCCACGTAGTGAACGTGTTGATTATCAGTTGTTTATCTTGAGTGTGGGGTTTGTTTATGGTTTCTGCGTCTTGGGTATAAACAGTAGTCTTGGGCGTCTTGTGCGTACTGGGTATACCTATAATACTTAACGTGTATGTCGTCATACTAATACTATTATTGAAAATCAATTTTTTTAAATTTTATTTGATGCTGATATGAAACAAAGTAAACTCAGTGGCGCCCAGTTTCGGAAGAGGAGGGAAGAAAGATTAAGAGCTACAAGTTCCAAAGAGTTTATGGAGTCTTTTATTCAAGGAAAATTGAACCATGAGTGTCAAAATATTACAATTAACAAGGAATCAACTTGCGATCATAAAATGGATGTTGTTAGTGACGAGGCTGTTGATAAATGCAGTAAAGTTAATGACGTGAATACTTCAAACTGTGAAAGTGTCAAAGTACAGTTACAAAATTCAGTTGGTTCTAGTACCATGGTTGATGTTGTATCGTACCGTCTTAAAATTACAGGCGATGAAGGACAGAACATTACTACCAACAATGTAGACCGTATTCTCGGTGCTGTTCTACAAGATATGGGAGTTTGGCCAAGCGAGATATCTCAATCCTTCCGAGGTATAATAGTGAATAGGGGAACATGTTAGTTGCAGAACACGATCAGCCATTTCCCTGATATGAAGGTTAACGATTCTTAAACAAGTACTGGTTTGATAAAACCTTGAAAAATGGGGAAAAGATAAATCGCACTTGGACTCCAACTAAAAAATCTCTATTTTGTTTTTATTGCACTTTATTTCCACAAAAAACTATCAAAGAAGCTAGTTCAATAGTGAAAATAGATTTTCGTCGTGGCGAAATTTAAATCACCGTATTCAGGATCATCAAAATGTCGTGCTCACCAGTCTGCGTTTTTGGAATGGAAGGAATTGGAACGTTCTTTAAACAGATGGGTACTTATTGAAGATCTACTTCAGGAACAAACAAGTAAAGCAGGTAAGACATAGAAAGAAATCTTCGAGCGAGTCATTGCCACAGTACAAACTCTTGCACAACAAAATCTGGCACTGAGAGGACATCGAGAGTCAATTACTAACGATCGAAATCCTGGAAAATTTCTGGCTTTGTTAAAATACTTGCCTAATTTGACCCTGTCATGAGATTTCATTTGAATTCAGTCTCTCGTAAATCCGGGTGTATATCGTATCTTTTGCCAACTATTCAAAATGAAATAATAAGCCTATTAGGAGAAAGAGTGCGCTAATATATTATTACTGCATGTAAGAAGGCGAAGTACTTTAGTATTATATTTGACAAAACATCAGCTGCTGCACATGTAGAACAAATGTCTTAGATTATAAGATTTGTTGAAATTAAACGCAATTCTGTTGATATCAAGGGAGCCTTTATAGATTTTATTCCTTTAGAAGTAAAAACAGCGGAGGGGATCACGGAAGCTATTACAAGTAAACTTGAGAGAGATGGATTGAATCTTAGCGATTGTAGAGGTCAGTCGTACGACAATCAAGCAATAATGGCTGGTACACATTCAGGAGTTCAAAAGAGAATATTAGATTTGAATCCACTAGCTGTGTTTGTTCCGTGTGACAACCATTTACTTAACTTGGTCGGAGTCCATGCAGCTCATGTAAATGTTCAGGCAGTGACATTTTTTGGGACAGTAGAACTCCATTTTCCTGTTCCACTCATAGATGGAGTGTTCTTAAAGACTTCGTAAATATTACACTAAAAGGAAATTGTGATACCAGGTGGAGCTCAAAAGCAGATGCGGTGAAAGCAATATCCACTCAGCTGGATGAAGTGATCGCTGCACTGGAGAAACAGAGGGATACACCGACTTAAACAATCGATATGAGGGAATATCCAGCATTAATAATTAATGCGATAGAAAACTTTAATTTTTTGACTTTCTCCTTTTTCTGGACAAATATTCTTTCTTCTATGGACAAAGTTCTGAAAATCTTGCAGACCAAATGAATAAGCTTTTTCAAGCATTGACACTTTTGGAGACGCTAACGGACAAATTAAAAGTTTGGAGGAATGGAGCTGTGTGACAATGTTATTTCTAAGGCCGAGCAGGTATATAATGAATGGGGCGCCAGTATCACAGAAAGGATAAGAAAGAAGCGCACGATGCCAGGGGAGAATGCAGACGACTCTGCATTAACCGTTCAGCAAGAAATGCGACGTTCTGTAATACAAATTTTGGACAAAATGTCAGTTGCAATTTCAAGCCGTTTCTCTAACATAAAAGAGTTAGAAAAACGCTTTGGGTTCCTCTGTAAATTTTAGGCCTACGTAAATGATGGGGATATACATTTTAAGGAACAGCTTTCTCAAATCAATATTAAGTGCACAGTGCTTGCAAAACTGTATCCACATGACCTAAACGGTGAAGAATTGTTCAGTGACTTAAAAGACGTCGTACTTTTATTAAAAAGCCCAAAAGTTAACGGAGAACAAACGGACATTACACCTCAGGGACTGCTACAATACATTTCTTCAATGGGATTAGAAGCCTACAAAACACTAGTAACAGCTTTAACAATTTTGCTTACTTTACCAGTGTATGTGTCTTCTTGTGGAAGATCGTTTAGTAAACTTAAATTGATTAAATCGTACCTACGATCAACAATATCTCAAGACAGGGTATCAAATCCAGTGATACTTTCTATTGAAATCGACATTGCTTCGTCATATAGTGATTATAGTGATTTAATAACCGACTTAATTAAGACCAGGAAAGTTACATTTTAGAACTTATCGTTTTAAATATTTGTTCAATATTAAAAATAAATATTAGCTGCTTATTAATAGAAGACGGAAATACCTAACTTGTAATGGTAAGTGATTTATTTTATTACTTTTAACGTAGTTTTTTCTTTAACTTTATGTTGCTTTAGGATATTGTTTTGACAATGCGCTTTAGACCTACAAGGAATTTGCATACTTATTAGAACATTTTTATGTTATAAATTTGTTATATTACTACATTTTTTATAGTTACATTTGTTACTAATAAATGTATACAAACTGAATACCGGTAATACTAAACTTATAATATGTAATTTCTTAATTTTGACTTAACAAATATTCTTAAGACGTTTTCTGGACGTGCTTTCATACACATTTGCACTATTAAGTACTTTGTTCACTGGATGGGCCTTCATTGTTGCTCTTTTGTCCCCTTTTAATTGTGAAGGCGAGGCGGCCGACGATCTTCTTGCCCCGGGCTCCAAAAAGCCTAGCTACGCCACTGCATCGAATACATACTCCAATGCAGACTAACTCGGCCACAGTGCGATTGAGAATACGCTCTTAAAACAAAATGCTTACTTAACAGAGGGGTCTTGTTTTCAGATTTTCTATTGTCTTCCATTTCATTAACTTTGGTTTTACAAAACGTGTCGTTTTTGATATTCTTTAGGTAAGCGTATGTTTCTGATCTACTGTACTTTGGTCGGCGTCTAGTCTCGCTTCCTTTGCTTCCTTCCGTTGAGCCCTAGAAAATAATTTTACGGCACGTTTTCAAGTCTAAATGTGTAGGCATTAATAATACTGTACTCAATTTACACGTAAACTTGTGTGCTCATCTACAAACTAACATTCTAAGTATGCTTTTATTTTATTTTTGTTAAGGCTTTGCGAGGTCGACGACGCAGACAGTTAAGGCCTTTGGCCTTTACCTTAACTACATTACTTTTTTGATTAGATTCTGTACAAATCGAAAGCTGCACGTGCCCTAGATGTACTAAGCGTCACACTCTAATCTCTTCCACGACACGGTACTGTCAAACAGCATCCACTTGACATTTCCCAGAGAGGCGGATGTAATTTAAACTGTTGTAAGCGAACAAACCTTACATGTGTAATGAACTTCATGTTGCCATTTAGCTGAAAGTATTAATTCTTATACAACAAATGTAATCTCGATGTTCATGGATATTTAACCTAACCAGTAAACTTTTATTTTACATATATGATAAACTTTTATAAATAATTAATAATGCTACAGTGTTTAATTTGACACTGATAGGCTCTGACTTCTGTAAAGGAGTTCCAATTTGTTGACATAAAAATACTCGTCCAACGCATAAACTTTGCTTGTATTAGCGACCCAAGTCTCTTTATGGCCAATAGTCATAGCAGAAATGGCAGTAGGCAGATTTAGATTACAGTACACAACTCTACTTAACATTACTTCTTAATTGTTTTCTTTCACATTACAGTCATTAGTGGGAGGTGTCGAAAATGTGTATGTGATGTTGAACAAAACTTTTCCCAACAAGGTGACGATCAGCATTTACGTAACCATAAAAATTGTGATTCTCGGTTAAAGTGGTTCCCTCAACGCAACTCCGCGGCATTGCAAATCGCTTTACGTGTTGTTCAGAATCGAAAAACAACTTATACAATCGAAAAAAATCTTCTTCCTTCTTGTAAAAAAAGAGTGGACCTATAACCCAAATGAAAAAGAGAGAAAAGTAGCACAAGATCCTAACCCAATGTACATGATCCTAACCCTACTAACATTTGTATAGAGACATTTTGAGCCTCGTTTTGGACACACCGTCAGATGTCTGAAGACTCATAAGCAGGACTCAGACAGCCAGAAATAGCTGGAAATGGCTGAAATCAGTTAATTGTTTACATAATTTCAGTGATATGTCCGTATCATTCAATGTAGTCAACCGGCTATAATATGGTTTAATATAGCCAAAGTAAGTTAACACCTAACAAACTCAGAAGTTTATTTTAAAATTTTTTATGCAAATAAAAGATAACACTAATTCTTTCTGCAAATATCAGTTATGCAATAGTCACATATGTAATAATAATATTACTATTGAGTCGAAAAATTTATTGAACTTTAGTAAAAACAAACTATTTGATATCTTCCTCACAAATTATATCACACACTAATCACTTCAAAAATTAATTGCTAACTCGGATTGAACTAAGCTGGAAATAATATAGCTTCTTGCTGCTAGCTTCTCCGCTTTTACGTCACTGTCTAAATAAACAATGTACAAAAACAGTATTTACACAATGTCTGTATTCTGTTGATATTTTATTGCGCAATTCATTGTAATCAGTTCAGTCATTGCGTTATGCAGTCAAAACGTTATGTTTCGTCATGAACTCTCGTTCCTTAAGGCTGTTGGCCTCAAATGGCAACTTTTCTTCTCATTCAGTAGTCGTGGTTTAGTTTTTATTCGAGTCTGAAAACATCTCTCTCCGCCGCAAAAAAAGTCCTCCAATTCTCGGAAGTAAACGGATTACTTTATTTTACTTTGCCTTACTTTGATTACGGTACGTCTTCTTAAATTGTATTTCCTTTACTTCCGGTATGTCTACTCTTTCAGGCCTTATTTCCTTTTATGTCAATTCTGTTCTTCACAAACGTTTTCCATGGTCACTTTCTCTACTCTCACGGTGAATTCTCACATTCTCTATTCTTTAATTGGTGCTCCAAGGTCAAGCACAGTTTCTCCCACTTCCTCACACTTCTCATTCACAAACTGCGCAAATTGTTCGGCTTGTGCCAAGATATTTATGAGACTAATATAATCAGTATTCATCGAGAAGTTAGTTGTTCTTTTATTTTAGTCCATTTTAACTTTTAGTGCTTTAAAAAGGTTTAAAACTACCAGCCCAGATATTAAAGATTAATTAACAAAAATTGTTTTCAGTACATATCTTATGTACGGTATCTTGTAAAATATATGTATCTTATAATTACCTCATGTATCTTATAAAGAACCGACCAAACGTTGCCACAAATGAAAAATTTACCGACTCCAAAAAAGAACCAACGGTACCGTGTTATTTAGCCTATCTCTGTGGTTTATGTAGCAAATAACGTAAAAGGAAATAAACAGCCAATTTTATGTTTGAAGAATAACGCTGAAACTCCTTCAAATAACACGTTTTTGTCGTTTCTGTACCCACCAAAATACAAAGCTTTCAAAAATCAAATTAGTTATTGTGATGATTTCGACAAGGCTTTTGTGCAGCGCATGAGCTTTGTGATTGCAGGGAATATCCGACCTATGTAAAAAATAGAAAAAATGTTGAGAGAGTAGTAGGTTATAGCGGAGGACATAATTCTACAAAATCTGAAGGAACGGCCTCTTAGAAAAGCCAAGACTTTCAGAAAACTCCCTAATCTTTGTAACCAATGAAGACTGGATGAAGTGTGTTGCAACTTGGAGCAGCTGTAAGAGGAAGATTTTGTGAAATACCTCCTCGACGAAAGTATAAAACGCGCTGTTATTAACCTGAAATAAAGATGGGCCTAGACAGTCACAGAAATAAACCAAACATAAGTGATGACGAAAAATACTTGTAAAACTGAAGAGAGTCTTAATAAACAGTACTACAATGATTAAGTAAAGTAATAATCAATATTAATTGACGTTTGAAACTACTAAATGTGATATTTTTAGTAATAAAACACTTGGATTATTTCTTATTTACTCGGGTATATTAAATAGCTAAAAAATATTTTTACGTATATTAAATAAATATTATATACATTTATTTAAATATAATAAGTGATATTACTCCTTAATCACTTTCAAAAGGATATTAAATATTGAATTTTAAGAATATGGAATATATTATTCAGTAAGTACATTGTAAAATATTAGAATTTATTTTCGCCCCGTAGATGTTTGTCAGTTGAACAGTTAGAGTTGATTTTCAATAATAACTTGCAAATTGTTATCTACAGTGTTGGTTTCTACTCATTTTATAATTGTCTCTAAAGGTCAATATCCGATTTAAGAGTTTGAAATTATATGCACATTATTTTTGTTTTTTATTTTTTTCCAGTTATGAATCAAGGATTACAGATGAGAAAAGAAAAATAGAAAGTAAAGAACCGGTAACAGCCATGAATCCCAGCAGCGAAGGCGCGGTAAGAAAGCAGCGTGGTGGGGCAGGTGATGCTGCTTGACCTTGGACTGTCGAATTTTTTTCAGAATCTACGTACCACAGGCACAGCTACTTCTTCTATCACTGTTGCCTTTTCATTTACTATTTCAGTCCTCAAAACAAACAGTACAACTTTAACTTTATGTCTTTCTCTCACTTCTGCACCCACCATTCAAATTTCATCTTGAATGCGCCTGACTGGTTTTTCCTCAGCTATCGCCTCTAGTTCGAATATTTCTGCATGACTCCAGTGGTGCTGAGAACAACCACTCCCAGCCTTCTTTAAGTAAATTGTTTGAAATCAATTGTAAACCTATGGAAATTGAAATACATAATGTCCGTGCCAAGTAGGGACAATGTCTGTGCTTTATCAATAATGTTTGTAAAAAATTAAACTCGTAGCCAAATTACACCTGTTCCAGGTAACGCAACACACTGTAACAGCTCTTTCAGTAGCAGTACAAAAACGCCAATTAGGTTGTGTCTCTTAATTATCCAGAATTCTGGAGTTAATGGCTTCATTGGTGACAGTTATTCTGGTTCCAATGTATCCACGACGATCGGTGAGACCGTCGTAACACAGTATGGAGATGAATAAAACTAAAAAATGCTTTAAATTTTCCATACTAAGCAAGAAAGAAACAAAAATAAAATATTTGTAGGTTTACGTTACGTACTGCTAACTTACTTAGTTTATGAAATTTCTCCAGATCTTAAGATCTTAAAATAAATGTGTAAATCGATATTAAAACATATTTTCTAGCACTTCGTCATCGTTGATCAAATTTCACTCTTATTGTCTAACACGATTCTGAACCTTTTCTTATTTGTCATTAATCTGACAAATCCATTGCAAACTAAACTAATTTAAATTTTTCTTAATCTATCCATTATTTTAATATGTTGTCATCTGATGAGAACTAAACACCACGCTCATTCCCAGCAAACCCTTTAATAATCTCTATGTAATAATGTATAATAAGTTACACATAAGGCATACGTTAACGTATATACTATATAAAAAATGTGTTCTAAACAATAATGTTAACATTCAGAGGTATATACTTGAATGTACTCGTTAGATTTTTTTTTTAACTGTTACGATCAAGGACTTTAACCACTACATAATCTATTCAGATTTAATAGCTACTGATGCCAATGATATTTTCCCAACAAAAGCCGCCTGTTCATATTAACACTAAAAGATAAACAAAACACAAGGCACAAATTATCGTTCTTACTTTGTTGTGCAGCACTTTCAGATACTACAGGAAACCGTGATAATGTTATTCGTTCAATCGATGCGTAATAATTAACGAATAGTGTAATGTTGCAGTACAACAAAGCAATATAGAACATTTATTCAACCAGCAGGCTTTATAGTGGCTATAACATTGTCGAACATACTCATGGTTAATTAAATCTCATCCGGCATAAAGTTTACTCTTTGCATTAGACCGACGACGGCTTGAATATTCACAGTCACAAATTCAGTAATCCAATAGTTGTTACACTGAACATAACCTAACCTAAATATTATGTACCTGTATAATATATTTCCTGCTGGACTACAAGTCCGACATCCGGTCTCTATTTTAAATCACTTTTCCATGGTTGCCTATAACTCTGTTCCTTCCTGGATCATACATTAAACGTTTTTAAGGTAGTCTTTTCGCTTACAGTCTTCTCCCTTCGCTATGCGTTCAGCCCTTTACAATCTACATTCTTTGATGTTCTGAATTAAACTACCCTCAAACTTTGATCATTCTGTGTAAGGCATGCATGAGACAATTAGGGTGCACAATTTCAGGCTAAAAGCTCTATAGTGCTATTGCTACATTTTTTAGATGAACAACAGCATTCATTCAGATTGTGACTTTTCTCGTTCCACTGTATCTACTACAAAAGTTTCATTACATTGTCAAAAGTAACAACTACAGAGGAGTTATTCACCCTTTACATACACTTATTAAGTAGTACAATATACAACACTGATAAATATTCTTCTTATATTAGACTTTATTAATGTCTTACAGTTATTACTATTAGAAAAAAAACATGTAAAAAAACTAGCTAATTCTTACAATATTGTTTGCTGTTGCAAAACCATTGAACGAAACTCTGTGTCATCTAGTCAAACATAAGTAAAACACTATCGGATGTGATATACATACATATACACTATTTAATATATACTTTTCTTTATATTATGTATATATTTTAGAGTATGTTTTAAAATATACCAAAAATATACCTTTTTGGCTAAAATATTACCTAAAAATTAAAATGGGTTAAAGATGAAGTTATATAACTTGACATGATCTACCGAATACATTTAAGCAGTAGAAATGATCCGCAGTTATTCAGAGGTTACATAATTTACAGTGAATACATAATTTACAACTCCCTTTTCGCAACAGTAGATTCAGTAGTATCACGTCTCGCTATAACCGATGCACTACAAAAACTCCATAAATTTACTTTTTAAAATTAGATTGATTTTCTGCTTTCTAGTTTCTGAGTCCTTATGACTATACTTATAACTAAAACGGAAATTACTGTTGATAGATTGCATAGATTGCAACTGATACTACAATCAGAGTGTACTAAACAATAAAAAAAGAAACTATGTACAAATATGACAGATGATACCAAATAAGAAAAGATAAAAATACATATACGATACTATACAACAAAAAACACGGAAAATGAAAGTCTTGGAGACAACGGGATAAATGAACTTAAGTAAAGATCTGAAGATTGAACAATAATTGAAGATATGAAGATTGAAGACGACTAACGAAACTCCCCAAGACAATTGTAAATTGGGATCCGCTGTAAAGAAATAATAGACGTAGACTTCGAAGTCGAGTGCTGACGAAAAACTACGATATGAATATAACCGTTACATAATTACACGTGAATGTACATAATTAAATGAATTACGTAATCACTAACAATTAAGTAAATGCAGCCTAATGGTAGTAAGAATAAAGGCAACTCAGTGCCACATTTTAAGTAAATAGAATATGCCCATAGTTCTAAATTAGCCACGACAAATAAGAAGGAAATTGGTAAGTAAATGTAAGTAATTGTGTAGAATGAGAAAAGATTAACATAACTGCTACTATATCAACTGCACTAATTGAAGAAGAAGAAGAAGAAGAAGAAGAAGAAGAAGAAGAAGAAGAAGAAGAAGAAGAAGAAGAAGAAGAAGAAGAAGAAGAAGAAGAAGAAGAAGAAGAAGAAGAAGAAGAAGAAGAAGAAGAAGAAGAAGAAGAAGAAGAAGAAGCTTACCTCAACTAACTGGTAAAACCGACTACAGGTGTAGTAACTCTGTCGTGAAACGTAATTATAGCATTTAATGCTCTCTTGTCTACTACATGCATTTCACCACCAATTTTTTGATGACTGGCAAACAGAAACATGTTTCTGAAGAAAATGTAAGTAGTAGGCCTATATGAATCTCTCAAACTCTACTCTGTCCAGCGGACTTACAAGGTAAGTAGCGGTTCTTCTTTTTATATAGTTGTGTTTAACTTTGTACGTTGGTGGTGATTTATTCTTTTGACGGTTCACGTTTGATAGTGAATGAATCTCGGTAGGCCTAGTATTTAATGTATACGTTTAACTTAAACCTAAAGAACCATAGGTTTTTGTGGGCGAAACTTTGTGTGACAAATTCCAATGGTGGGAATAAGCCGATCCAATCCTTCTGATAATGCTCACGTACCATGGAAAGTTGTGTTCCTTCTTTCTGCCAAGAGCGGTTTGTATCATTCCCCCGCGTCTCCACTTTGTACTTTCATGCTCACGTTTCTAATCTTGACACTTTTCAAATTCGTTTGCTTTAGCTTCCCTTTCCTGTTATTCCCCCTCATATCTGCCGTTTATCTAGCTTCTTCTGTTTGTCTTCCATAATAGCTTAGAAAGGTCCTAGCATAGACTAGACTAGAATCTGTTTTGGCAGATTATTTATTATTAGTAACTCCCAGCAACATCTCTTACTGTAGTATATTTTGTTTCCACAACTGAGGTCACTGCTTATAACAATAAATATTTCGTTGTTAGTGAACTTTAAGAGAGTAAAATTAATTCGACCCTAGAGACTGAAAAAATACAATGTGTATTTTCCACTTAGATCAGTAGTTATTTTACTCAAGTATAATAACGCATAACAAATTGTTTATAAAAAAAATAACAGTGCCAGTCATTAAGTTTACTAAATCACAGTTACAAGCAAAAACACTTAACATCACTCTAGCTAATTACTACGTTCTCAATACTCAAAACGTCTCACTACCTTTAGTCCCGACTTCTCTTTATTTAAGTCGCGATCAAAGTCACGAAGTTTCAAAGAATGTCGACGGCGCCAAAATTGTCTCGATCTCTTTCCATGTTCAAGAAAGGGTTCTCCTTATTGTGGTATCCATCAAACTGCTATCCATTGCTTAGCTGACATAGTGTTGCAGTAAGTGACCATTTAACGTAACCATTTGTAATTATTTTCCTGCGTTGCCATGACATATTAATATTTTCAAATAAAATGTGTTAAAGCGATTTTAATAAATCATTAATTTTAAAGTTTTCTTTGGTATCAAAAACATGAAAAAAATTTAGTAAAGGAAATCGTAGATTAATAATTTGAGCGTTGGGGTAATTAACCCCATTAAAGTGGAAACCCAAACGAATAGTACGGCACCGGCCACATTGGTTTGCTTCATTTAAACGGAACGTAACCCATTACGGAGGCCCGGCTCAGCGCGGGACGCAACGGACGAATTGCTTTGAGAAACACTTTCCCGACATCCAGAACGGGTCCTACAACATACAGGTAAACTTATTGGAAATCAATAAACAAGTTTTGTTTCTTTCGAAAGACTGTCGTGTGATATGTAGATGTATATCTTTTTAAATAACGGAATCGTACAAATTGTGTAAATTACAGACCTACATAATTTCTTCCGGTGATATCTAACATATGAGAAAACAATTTACTCCATTACGATAGATTTTTGTTATATCATATGAATTTTTCAGTGAAGTGTTAGTGAGGATCAGTCAGAAATATAACACAAAGTTTTAACTTATTTGTGTCGTCGTTTCGACAATGTTTATTGTCATCATCAGGACAATTGTTACTACGAATTTAAGGGTTATATCATATAATATTTCATTATATGTGTTTTTTTTGTTTTGTAACAATGTATTTCTAGGTGATAGACATTGATTTTTACTTAAATACTAATTGCTTTTTTAGAGACAATTATCTCAATATAAATTCATTTAGATTAAGTACTACAGAGTTATGGGTCATTTTAATAACACTAAAGTTTATTACTTTGAAAAGCAATTTATATTAATGCTCCGTGTAGTAATTAACAAATAATTGAAAAGTTTAAAAATTTTAAATACGTTTTTACTTTTTGAATAATATTCATTTTAATGCTATTTATATTTCGTATTTAATCATGGACATGGCCTAGTTATGGAAGGCTTAGTTAAAAACCCAATTACAATATTGCCACATAATAGATTTTATTAAAATCACAATACTGCCAGTTAATATTATTTCACCTGATGATTGCTAATACAGATTTTAATTCATTTTTAAATGTTTATAAACATTACATTCTGTTATTGCTTGGTAGTTCTAATACCACCTAAAGATATTCATTTACAAAGTTGCTCCTCATTGCTTATGCCAACTCAAAAAGAATTTTCTTTGATGAGACGCTAGTAAGCAAAGCAATTCATAAAAATTATTTTCAGCGCTACGAAAATATGGGAAAAATTTGTTATCATAATTTAATAACTTCTAAAATATTATGTAATTCACCATAATTATTCCTCTTTCTAAATATTCTATGCATATTCCATAAATATTCTTTTTTTCTGAGGCATATGCTTCTTCTTCTGTTCCGCGAAACCGGTAGCCACTACGTAAAACTAGATCCTCTTCTGATCAACTCTCTATTACAATTGGAAATATTGATTGCGTCGTCAAAATTTTTGGGGCCCGGTTCTGTCCTTGCTGTCGTTCGTAATGAGTTTTCTTCTTCACACGGTGATCATCCCATTTCTTACAGCTGTAGAAACTTAATGCCCAACCTGCTATCCAATCTAACAATTTGGATGTTTTGGAACAACTTGTCTGGTGGAAACGAGTTAGTAATAAGTTACTCTACACAGACAGGCAATTCCGCTCTGTAGATACTGCGTGTGATCGTTTCGGAGTAACAACGAGTTACTATAAATATAATGTACTACAGATATGTGATGCAAAATTGAGGTCAGTATGTTGCTACGGATTTTAGGTCAAAATATCGAGAGACAGATGATGATTAAGATGATGAGGATGATGATGATGATGACGACGACGACGACGATGACGATGATAATTATTGTGATGATGATGGTGATTATACATAATTTGGTCTAAATACTTGAAGTAAGGTAGAGTTCATAATACGATTTGCGCTTTTTCAAAGTGGCATATCAGATTTATTGTCACAGATACCCCTTATGAAACCTATGCTTATAAAGTTTATAAAGGTAACTTTAATCGTTTAAATATACTGTACTAGATGACAAGATATCTTCAGAATATTATTAACTTTTTCCGCCTTAGCTCCTAACTAGATTTTTTTTACCGATTACAGCTCTGTAGTATAATTCCTAATGTGCCGTATGAATTATTCAGTAGTGTCTGTTGAACGTTTAAGTCATTAATTGATGGCAGACAAAAATTTTCCCAGTGAAGTTATTACTCATTAATGGTTCTTTTTCTGAGAATCTGAATCATTTAGTGAGTTATTAGTAGTCTACGCAAATCATACGCTGTGAACTTACGGGAAACAATCACGCAACGCATTAGCGATGATAAAAGCTGTTTGAAACAATTAAGAGTCCCACCGTGGAAAATACCTAAGCGTAATTATGGTTCCTACACTACCCTCTTCCATTAAAAAGTGATGGATAAGCAGAATGTAGAATTTATGTCTATTTACGATTTTCTACTTCTCGACATAGGCATTAGGACCAGCAGTAAATTGTACTTTCCGCATATTTTCGTGGGAATCTTTGATAGTGCACACAACACAACTATACGTCACCGTTCATACTAATTAGGTAACCGTTATTAGTTACCAAATGCGTAAAATGGTATTTGCACAAGCTAGTGTTTACTACATTGAAAACAATTTTATAAAAGTAACGGTTACGATTTCAAAACAATTTTACTGAACATACTGAAAAACGTTTCAACATATCAGAAATAGGTATCAGAAGAAGAAATTCTTTGAAATGTGTTGTGTAGTTAACTAATTATACATATTGAAATATACGCCTGTAAATAACAAAAATATTTACAGTTTTGTTTTACTAAAAAATGTAAGTTAATCATGTCACACCCTTTTCTTGCTTTGAGAGCTAATTTTACTCTGTATTAATAGGATAGTTGATCAACAACGTATCCTAATAGTTTAGTCGAACGTGATACCAAAGTAGGACGTGGGTAGTTAATATGCCTTTCTCAACTGGAAAAAAGTTTTATTTGTAGACTAACGGACAGGAAAAGCAGAACGCAGATATAGTAACCGTAAAAAACGACGAATAAAATTACATTAAGAGTTCTAGTGCGTTCATAGAAGACAAGAGTACTATTTTCCTGTATCTCCCCTCATACAATAATTATAAACGACAAAATGTCAAACCACAAAGTAATGATTGTTTAATAAAGATGGTGTGGGCGCAAACAAAAGGGACTCATGGCGTGACATTACTAAACCGCCACAGAGTAGATAATTTAAAAAGGTTACAGAGTGGATTTGATGTCCGACTTTAAATAATAACGAACGGCTCGTATCCTTTGTAATTACGCTGAATGTGGTTAGTGACTAAAACAACAACATAGTGTGTTAATAATATGCGCATTCGTACAAAAAATAATGAATAAATCATAAATAAATCAAAATACAAAAGGTAAAATGCGATAATTTGTAAATAATCATTTGCTGTTTACAAAATCAGTTGCATAGTAATAACGATAAAGACAAGCTAAAACTAACACATTTATAATTTAATATTCAAACTAAAACATTTGTGTTTTACAACTAGCATAAATTTGTGTTTTAATTCTAAAAGTCCTTAGCTTTGTTCAACTCCTTTATATATCTCCAGAATTCTCAAGCCCCTATTTGCAGAACCCAACAAATTGCTTAAATTTAAAATTTAATGTTTATTGCACAATATTACTTCAGAATGTTTGAAACACCAAAAAAACCCTGTAGGATTCAAGCGATCAAAAATGACGCCAAAATATATACAATGACAAGATGACCATTGATAACAATAAATATTTGATTTATGATTTAGGCATTTTATGATTCTAAAAAAATGTGTGTGTTTTTTTAATATATATAAAAATAATTATTTAGGTATCAAAATTTAAGAGGAAGAAAAAAAGAATACAGGAGGACGAAATAAAACTGATCAAGTATTTATTTGCCGTTTCCAGAAGACTAAAAGGTCGCTTATTTTAAACTTGCTAAATCCTAGTGCACTTAAATTTAATGAAAAAGAGACCAATGAGATGAAAGTAATCTCGTCCTTAATACTCTTCTTGAACTTTCAAAGAAGATTAGATATGGGCTAAATTTGTTGTTAAATAAATTAGAAATTGAAATAAAGCTATGACAGGCCTACAGAAGATTCGCGGTCTGGATGTTTGTAAGAGTTATTGCTAGTACTCTAGTTCTTTAAATAAAACAACATTCTACAGGAATATCAGTGTCACGTATTAATTTCTGACTCAGTATTCAATGGCAGTATGTACATCCCTGCTTATCGTTAGTGTTAAAACACTAAGTCACTTGTCTTATAAGGGCTACTACGGAAAGGGAAAGTAAGGCGAGAGAGGGAGAAACGTAGGTATATATAGAAAACGAGAGTGGAGAGAGTGTGTGTGTGTATGTGTGTGTGTGTGTGTGTGTGTGTGTGTGAGAGAGAGAGAGAGAGAGAGAGAGAGAGAGAGAGAGAGAGAGAGAGAGAGAGAGAGAGAGAGAGAGAGAGAGAGAGAGAACATTCAGGTACATTTTCTATAATAATTGAATACGAACGCTGACATGCGTTTTCTTTTATCATCCATTTACTTCCTTCGCTCCGATGGTAAACGAATTTGGAAACAAAGCTACCCAGATATGAAGTGAGACTTTCATACAACTATTATAAGTTTTAGAAATGTCAACTTTAAATTTTTTTACAACCCCATGTAATCCACACTAATTGTCTCTGACGTAGTCTCATATTTATCTAAGAAAAATATTTGTATACAGATTCCCAATTCAATAGTTAAATTGACATTTCTATTAACTAACTAACATTATTAGTTAGACATTTTTTACTAACTAAACGAAATTTAAGGAAACTAATAATAGTCTCTAATTTAATAGTACGTAAATAGTGATGCTATTAACATGTCACTGAACAAATAGCGCCAATCTTATTTGTGTTATAAATTTGTGGTCCTTAAAAGGGCCGTTAGGCGAGGACGCTATTCTAGGTTCCACAATCAGATGGAACTATAAATTTAGCTCAAAAACTGAGATGATAAAGATAAAAACCCTGATAACAATATCGCCCACTCGATGTAGTAAGTATTAAAATATAAACTGTCCTTACGTAAAATCTTCTTGCTCCTTAAAAATATATTTTTTTTTACATGTAGTGCAGATCACGTTCGTGATACACACGCATTTAAATTTAATAATGTCTTTGTAAAAACAAATTAAAAATTACAGTTTCATATTAAATTTCAATTTTTTTTTAGTCTTGAGACATAAAAAGTAGCCAAACCTTTTCCCTACTTGATATTGACTAATAGGCCATTAAACAAGCGAATTGTACAAAAAGATTCAAATTTAATTTTGATATGACTCACAATATTCTATCTCTATTGGTTTCCAAATTATTTAGCAATTATTTAGCAAATCGTTCAAATATATTCAGCGGTAGTGACACACGTGCTGTGATACTGTGTTTTAATTGAGAGAACATGACACTTAGCAAGTGTTACAGCAACATTAGATGTTTACAAAAATATTTTTAAAACCATTATGGTCTGTGCCAAACAGCTTATACAAATCGTATGTTACACATACAAATTCATAGCGAAATAATACTCAAGTTTTAAAGTCGTGATTCACAGAGCGAACGTGAGCGTGACTTATGTAGAGGTCGACCTTGTCGAAGAATAAACATAAGGTTGAGAAACAGTAGTTTCTACTGTAATTGTAAAGTCGGCAATATTAGGGAAAGTGGAAGAATTCTTTGCTTTAGTCAAAAAAGAGCAATCAACATGTCATGAAACCTGTTTAAAGGCAAAAAAAGCTTGCTACAGCAAATAAACCATCAGTTTGTTGAAGTGTTTCAACCCGTGCATTCAGATTGTAGCTGTCGTTTTGTGCTGATCTTTTTCATTATAAGATATTGTCTGTAAAATTGATCAATTGCTTTTGTACGTGTATGCAGTGTGTTTTTAGTGTATACATTATTTGGTGTATATATAGTTTGTGTTTTATTTTACTGTTCTTGTAAATATTTACTATAGCGTAACAAGAGATTGAAAAACTGCGTCACGTTTTCAAAAGGGGGAACGAAGAACTATTTTGGGTATTTACAACTATTTAAAAATAAAACGCTCTAATAAATCAGTCAATAGCATTATAAAAGAGCCTTATGAAATCATGGGAATAATCAGGGTAACGTTGTGCCGGTGTTTGCCTAACCCGGCGGTCGAAGGTTTTAGAAAATTAATTTTAAAATAACGCGAACGCAAAGGTCGGTTAGAGCGACGAGATTTGGACGGCACCGTTGAAGCGGCGCGCGCACTCTATGGGCCAGTTTGGCTGTTGGTTGCATCGTTACTGCTTAATTCAGTTAGATACCGGCACGCATAGAAGCAACAGACTCCCAGATCCGAACAGACAGTATTACGTAGTTGTTTCTTCTGCTCTAATGGCAGGCTAAATTTACGAGACTTCCCGGTAAGTGATCATAGCATCTTATTGTATGCGTCAAAAATAATTAAATTTAATTAACGTAAATGTATGCAGCCGTATGTGAAAAACGAATGTATTTGGTGCGACCTGGCAGTGTGTGTATTAAAAGATTTATTTAATATTCAGTATAGACAGCTCATATTCTTTTCTCAATTATTATAATACAAGAGTACTGTAATTGTTTCATAAAGCGTTATGTAAATTATAAGCTAAAGTCAGTGCGTATGCATGGAGTTGAATTGGGCAAGATAGGCTCGTGCATGTAACAGACTGCACGCGTGTCCTTTTTACTTAATTATGGCAGTAAAAATAAATTGTGAGACCACCCTTAGATGAAACACTATTAATATTTCATTTGTGTGCAACTGTGAGTGCTTTGAATGTGGTCATTTTCTAACAAATTAAGATAACTGTGGGCCACGTGGCGTGGCCAACCTGTTTGATTCTGTCGACGCTTGTTAAGATCTTGTGCAAGTGACTTTTACTCTACACCTTTTAACAATATCTTTTTATTTGGTGAGTTCATCATCCCCTGGTAAACTTAATCACTCTTCAGGCAATTTTCAAAAAAAAAATAATAACCGAAACTTTGTGCATTTATCTTGAGTTGGTTGAAAGGCCCGTCCTGAGGTTATTTACCTGGAACTTGGGTGGACATTTTTTATGAACAGCATTTCTAATTTTTGTGAATTCCCAGGGTTCTCGTCTAAGCCGGAGATTCTGGTCGATGCTGATGGAACTACATCTTCATCAGCCATAAGCCATCACACACGCACCTGTTCGGAGGAGGGAGGCTGGTGAACAAACACGAGATGCATCATAAGCTCATAATTAAGGTGATATGAACTCTTTTATTTTCGTTGGCCGGGCCTGCCGTGCTCCTGATGTACAATTTACATTTCATTTGAGACCGTGTGCCCACGTGGCTAGACAGTCTGCTATAGGGTGTGTCAGCTGAACATTCATTCTGAACATCATGTGACTTTAATAATTTAACTTCATAAAACTAAGTACTATGTTTGTAATTGTGTGCTGCACTGGGGGAGCGTGCTAGAGATCTTTTTACACTTACATATTTTCATATATAGCCAATAGTCATTACATTGTTCACTACAAAAAAATTAAGTCACATGTTAGGGGTTCTGTTCCGGCTGGTTCAGAACGGGTTTATATTTTAATTTCATTTTGGTTTAACATGTAACGGCTGGGGGGGTTTCGTTTTCAGGCTGTTTTCTGGGGGTAAAGGGGACATAGTTTCTGTCAGGCACATGTTCATTCAGTTTAAGGCAGGTTTGATTCCAGTCACATATGGTCGAGTACATGCTGGCGCGCTCCCACATCTGCTAGGATACAACAGTTGGTTATTATAAACTCATTTATACACAGCCATCTGGCTTTAACAGAAAAGAAATTTTATATTTTTGTGGGCATATACTGATTAATTTTTTTTACCTTGTAGAAGCATATACTGATTAATTTTTGACCTTGTAAAAGCATATACTGATACATGTATCCATCTGGATTTGTAAAACAAAATTAACGTTTTATAAACTCATACCAATTGCTTAAAATCAGGTGATGAAGGTTTTTTTCATTTGTACGCTGTCTAAGAAACTTAAAGATTTTCATATGCTCATGCTGGGCCAATTATCAGATGCTATCTATACATATGGGCAGTCCGGTCTCTCTTTATGCTTTGTGAGTGATTATCATCCTTTTGGGGGTTTTTCTTAATTATTTAAATTAATGGGAATTAATGAATCATGGTGACTGAAAGTCGAACATTTATGATTGACGGTCTTGGGGCTTTGCAGAAACACTGCCTGTCGGGCAGTTCGAGCATGGGTATTCTAAGGGTACTAGGTGTCTGTAGTATGTGTATATAATTATGAGTGTATGTGTCTTTATGTTTCCGTACGTGTTGTCAATGTTAAGTGTTAGTAACAAAAGGGGGGGGAATTATATAATTACAGAATGTCGCCTGATATATATATATATATGTTTATAGGGATAGATCGATATTTTCTTGACACGATTAAGGATATAGGAATTATTTATTTATTATGTATTTTGAGGGCTATTGCCCTGGCCATGTGATAATTATGTGATTTGCAGGATATTATATGTAACGAATTATGGGGGCAAAATAAAGGTTGTTATTGTTAAATTACAGCCGAGTTTCATTGCAAGTCCCGTCATACTAGACCCAGCGCATTTTTGGCTTCTCTAGGCTCTGGCCTAGTTTTAAATAACTTGTGGCTTCTCTTTCGAAAAAATATAAATACAAAATAAAATAAATACATAAAAAAATAAAAGTTTTTTTTATATATAGCATAAAAGGAAAGAGGGGTTACACGTTTTACGGATCAAGATCCAAGCTAAAGAAAGTCCAGTTGTTACACCAAAAAAAGCTAGGAAAGGATTTTTACTTGAAAGCAAGCCATAAAATCAAATACGATGACTTTGTTAGGAACGCAATTCGTTAATAAGGCCACGATTATTTTTTGGAAGAAATTTTCCGCCAACTGTGAATTCAATGCTGAATGGTGTCAACAATGATGCACCCTGCTAAATTTTAAAATAACAACGTTTAACCGTTTTTTTAAAGAAATAAGCGTTTAAATAATAAAAAAGGATGGAACAAAGGCACTATAGTTGATAGGGCTAATATATTGTTTTACGACATTCCTATTTGAGGAAAATGAAAAGTTATAGGGTAGAAAATAATTATATCGTTTCCCTGCCACTCTAGACGTGTTGAAAAATTGCCAATTACAGCATGGGTTGCTGGAATCATTAAGGAATGGCTGTCATAAAAAGCATAGAATTCACCGAAGACAGTTTAAAAATGGAATTGCTGGTACTCGTAAACGTCGTGAGGAAACAGTATTCCATCTCTAAACTTGACAAACTGACCGAAAAGAGAGGTTTTATCGCATGTAGGCTACCACCGCCCCCGTGTCATTGTGAACTGAATCCCATTGAATTAGTCTGGAACCAAGTGAAACGGGATATAACCAAGAAGAAAACGCAATTTAAAGAAAAGTTCATTGAAGGCTTCATAAATGATGCCTATTCACATGTTACTGAAGCCCAGTGCAAAAATTACTTCGACCTCGTAGTAAAAGTGGAACAATCTTTATGGGATGCAGACAACATGCAAGACTATGCAGCGCCCCTCATAGTGCGATTAACCAATAGCTCATCGAGTAGCACCCGTTCCAACAGAAGTTCTTCAAGTACTGGAGAAAGTGAAGAGATAATGCAAATGTGCATCAATGCAGGGTATTCATCCATTGGCACAAATTGAAAACTGCACAGCACAGCACATTGGCTGAAAAGGCGCAAAGGTAAGATTTGTGCTGGCACCCATATTATAGAGTTTGCTATATGCAAATTTAAACATCGGTAAAGCGTCTTCTCGTTTGTAAATTCGTTGTTAAATTCGAAATAGTTCTGTTGTAGTATTTTCGTTAATCTGTGTTAAATTTTTTTGTTTATTTTGTCCTTAGATTTTGTTTGTTACGAGGTTTATTGTTTCATTAATAGGTAACTTAGGGCACATATTTGTGATATCAAATGATTCAATTTTGAGTCTTTGTTTATTTTGATGTCTTTTAGTTTGCCAACTAGTTGTGTGGTGTTTTTTATATTATATTAGATTCTAGTGTGATTTTGTTTTTTAATGTTTGTCCATCGTTTTTGTTATTTTGTAAGCGGTGCTGATTTGATGCTGATGAATGGTCTTTTTATGTATTTTCATAATTCCTTTCATTGGTGGGGCTTTTGGGGTGTCGATGAATTCTGTTGTTCTTTTGTTAAGTATTGTTTTGTTTCCTTTGATTAGTTTATTTATTTTTGGTTTTGATATTTTTGTGTTGGGTTCAATTCTAGTCTTGTGCATTTGTTTTTTGTCATAAAGTCTTTTGTTTTACCCTATTTTGTTTTGTATATTTGTTTGTTTTTGTAGCAAGTAATGCTTTGCTTTTGTGTATCGTTGCTATTAATTATTATGTATTGTTTTTAAATTTTATTTTGTGTGTTTCTTATTATTTGTTGTATTATTACTCTGTTTTTATCACTTTTTCTATTATTTTGTTTATTTCATTTGCAAAGCTATAGAAGCTCTATACTTTCCTTTAAGTAATAATTATTTATATTTGTTAAATTATTTATTTCAATTTACGATTTTCTAATGATGCCGACGAGATTTACTTTTTCAAGTATTAAATTACAACAAATGTATTTCTAACGATTTGTGTAACATTACAATGCGTTAATTGAAACGTGATTACGTCGTGATTAAAATAGTATGAGGAGTAAGGGAAACCCGGATGTATGGAGTACGCAGCGCGACCGCTGGAATATATTTGTAAGATTCGCTAAGTAATTTGGAAACCAATAATGAAGAACACTGAAAGTTATATCGAAATTAAATTTGAGTCTTTCTGTAGAATTCACTTGCTTAATGTATTAGTCTATCTTGAATAGGAAAAATGTTTCTCGCATGCTACTTTTTATCACACGACTAGAAAAAATTAAAATTTGTTATGAAATTTTAATTTTTAATTTCTTATTACAGGCATATTATTAAATTTATATAGCATGTAAAGCATGTACGTGATCTGGAGTACATGTGTCCAAAAAAATGTTTGTACAGCGCAAGAATATCTTTCGTAAAGACAGTTTACATTTTAATACGTACTAAATGGACATGCGATGGTTTTATCACGTTTTTTTATTTTGCCGACTCAATTTTTTTGCTAAATTTATTTTAAAATATGAAGAATGAAATTACTGTTACTACTGTGTACATTTTGTAGTCTTATCTAGTGTTTCATATTATCGGCCGTGGTTTACAAGTCGGGTAATAGTAGCGAACGTAAAACCCCATACAAGCGCAATGTATTACCTTATCTCGCTCATTGTCTCATCCGACTGTAGGACAAAGAATAGATGCTGCAGCTGCGGCAAGTGTTCCGTGTGATGTTTGCCGGCTGCCCTCGCTGTTGTTTCTGTACTGCGCCGCAGTCTCTTCAGTCGGCAGCGGGTTGTAGAATCCGCTGCTGTCCCAATCGTCGATGAACATTTTTCTTCTTTCTTCTCCATGTCTGCTGCTTCCCCTCCGGTCTTGCTTAATTCTCGTCATCCAACGGAATGAATTTTGCGCGATCAGTAGTTCTGTGAAGATACACGTCATATGAGACGTCCTCAAGAGTTACATGTACCGAGCTACCAGAAGGAACTCTTGCCATGTGGTCCGGTCCAGAAACGGAATGTCTGCACTTCTCCGGGCCGGTACAACGGCGTGCTCGTACTAGCACATGTGCCGTTTTACCAAGTACCCAACGAGTCATCAATTAATATCGTGACCAAAGAAGCCAACCAAACACACATGTCTGAATGTCTGAACTCAAGAAGAATAAAACCCAGCCCGTCAAAGATTTATAAACTGGCCATATAGTAGCAGAAAAATAAATAAAGGGACTCGTCAGCTATTTTGAGCAACAAATAGTTGGCTCAAGCGTCAAATCCAGAGACGTATTACTATTTGCTACTCATGCTTCTTTTGGGGTCGAGGAATATTTATTGGAAGAATCCAGTGACACGGGAGAGGCATTCTGGACCACAAGAGATTATTCACTTCCATTGCAGAAAGGATTTTATGCGGAGATGTAAGCTGAAATTCAGCAAATCATAAGCCGCATAATGGCTAAAAATGTGGCAGAAGGCGTCGTTGCCGGGATTGGTAGCGACAACAAAGGTGACCTTAACCCATGGCATTCGTCATTGCCGACAAATAGTGACCGACGAGTCGAGGAAGAGCCAGCGGCTCGGGATCGGGATGATAGATCGGCAGTACCAGAAATCTGTACAAAAATCTAGGAAAGATTACTTCAACGCATATCGGATTTATAGCCAATTCGTTTGCTTTGTGGTTTGAGGAACGAGCGACAAAATGTTCGCCTTGACTTTAACAGAAGTAATCCGTGTAGTGGCAAGATCGTAGCCACTGGTGTAACGGCTAGGCTGTAGACGAGTACACTCTGCACTCTACTCTTGCGCTCCCTATAGAAAAGTGTAAAGCCGAGACTTTACGTCCTCTAAACGGTGAGCGGCTTCAAAAGGGAGTGACAAAAGTGGAGGCAAATAAACTGGCTACATCGGCGAAATGCCTCTGCTACCGTACCTGACGCTTCGCAACTGCTCATGCATCTTCAGCAACAAAACCAGAAGCAAGATTACAGCGTCCTTCTGTTCGACGATCTGACGCAGTTGCCGCCGGTATGCAACCTTCTACTCCTCAGTGAGCCACCGTCGGAGTTAACCTCTGGCACCTGTTTAGCTTCTCTTGAACGGATGAAGCATGATGAAGATACACGAGCAAAGATAATGATGAAGCTAATACGTACAACCAACTCTCCTCACACTGAGTTAATTCTCGATGATCCCAACTAAACAGGCGGCATTCCCTCTGCACTGAGAATCAGTTTGTGATCACGGTTGATATTACGGCGAATGTGGTTGATATGTGGTTTTAAACGTAAACCAAGCCTGGCGAATGGTGCTATTAGGAATTTTTCTGTCATTCAGATCTCCATACCTACATCGCGTTTAAAACACCGAAAATTATTTTACGGGATACTCATAAAAACACGTTATTTAAATAACTTTTGTGACATGGGAATTTTTGAGATGGGAGTTATATTGGAATTTTCATAATAAAATACCTACCTGATAACAATTGTTATTATAAAGTCAGTAATTAAATGTATGCATTTTTTAAGTAATAATTTTTTAATGGCCACAAATTCCGTCATTTTTTAACAATAATTCTTCTGTCCCTAATTAACCATGAGCAGGGATTACTGAAGAACTAATCAGATTACGAGAAAGTTGGTTGACAAATATAACTTTGAACGGATTAATTAGACTCTCTTCAGAATCGTTAACGTGTAAACGCCGCTTGGTACTGGATGATCAGTTTGCGAATCGCGACAAACTCAAGTTAAAAAATTCCAAGAGTTACTGCGGGAATATACTTGTGCTATTCCGTAAAAGTGCAAGATATCCGATAAGGATATATAGACATTTTAAGCTGACTGGAAAAACATGTAAGTCTGACGCACTAGCAGCAGTAACTATGTCGGTTTGAGGTGAAAGTTATATAAGTGTGTCCGCGAGAAATATCTACATGCCCGAAAGCGACCCTGAAACCGGACAGATGAAACCGACCCACGTGTTCTTACAGATACGAACAACCCGTCGTCTGAAGGGTCTGCAGTCGACATTAAAGGGAAGTAAACTCATATTATTTATGTATAATTAAAAAAGAAAAAGCTTTAAAAGAAAGACTCTACAACATTAGTAAAGACTTTATAGTAAATAAGAAAAAATTACTTGTAATATTAATTTCTTTCATTGTATAGAAAGTAAATTTTTAGTTGTGTTACAGTTGTCAACAGGGACAGATTAATTAATTTTTATAAATTGTATTAAAAGCACAGTAGATTGTTAGAAAAGAATAGCATCAGTAATAAAGCCACTTCATTCCAATGACATATATCTCGACTACTTATCTTACGCGACACCAATTCATCGCAATATATATTGTGATACTATTGGTACTACTGTTGAATGAAATAAAATAAAATGATCAATTAATAATTAGTTTTTATTTTAAAACGCACAAATATAGATTCTCAATCTCAGGGCATGTTGGACATATAATACAAAAAACGAATTACAAACAAACAGTTCCTACAATTCAATTTTTAAAAATATTTCTTAAATTACAGTAACAAATTAATGTTCAGTCTGTGGGCAGAGCCGCAATCTTGTAAGCTATCTGTATCGAAGCAGCCATCTTGTGAACATTCGATGTAATGACCTGCCTCACAATTGTAAGCTATCTGTATCGAAGCAGCCATCTTATGAACATTCGATGTAATGACCTGCCTCACAATTGTAAGCTATCTGTATCGAAGCAGCCATCTTGTAAGCTATCTGTATCGAAACAGCTGTATTTAGTTAGTTGTAAATTGTAAATTATTCTCTTTGTATGTTGTTACTTATATTTTTTCTAACTTATCTTCTTATCTCCGTTTACCATTTAAACGCTATGATTGTTTTTATATATTTCGAACTACTAGATTGACACTGATTAATTATTATTTACTATTTCTTACACTAACATACCGCACTCTTCCGCTTCGATATTACCTGATCAGACGAAAGCAGAAGACGTTTTTTTTATTTTTGTTTTGCAAAATTTTTATATTTATGTTTGCATTTTTCATCACTAATTTCTATCATTTTTACTTTCACGGATTTGTATATTTAACAGAATAAAAACAAATTTATACCTTGATAGCATTTATACTTGCGATTGTTTCATTTAGGAACATTTCCACTGTTAACCTGTTATAATTCGAAACCTTATCGTTTTTTCATGTGATAAGATTCTACGAATTCTTTCTGTAAACATATGAAATGTCATCATTCTTTATAATCTTATATGGATATTGTGTACATTTCTGAAATTTGTATTACTTTGTCTGCACCTGTATATTACTTTGAATTTAATTCTCTCATACATTTAATATCTTCCTCTTGTTCCTTATTATGGTATATTTTTATCTCCCATACAGTCATCACTCCTTTTACTCTTTTGCCCATACTCTTATGCTGTTTTATAGCATTATACACGTTTCATTTTTTTCTCTTTCTGATTTATGACATGTTTTCCGTAGTTTTTGCGAGGTTGTATATTTGACCTTTATTCCTTACGACCACCTTTGTTTTACTTTCTTCTTTATTAATAAGGTTTATGACAAAATGGCAACAAAAGAAGAGAGGAATTTTGTCTCTGTTTTTTTGTGCAAAATGTTCTTCAGCTTTTTGCTATTATATAATGTTATAATGTACCATATTGTTCTAGTATCATGTATCATGTTCCAATAAACTATTATAACATACGGTTAATCGTTATGTAAGGATAACTGAGGAGGGAGAGAAGAGAAAGAGAAAGAGAAAGAGAGAGAGAGAGGGGGGGAATAGAGGCAGACAGACAGACAGACAGATAGATAGACACCCAGAGACAATGAGAAAAGAAAGGAGAAAGGAAAGAAAAATAATCATTATTTACTAATTCATGATTGTTTTCCTTTATTTGAATGATAAGATACAAAATTTTATTAAAAATAATTTTGTAATGTTTTGGCTTGCCTTCTTCAAATTACATTTTTACGTAATCATAATTTTTATTAGACGTTTTGATGCAGTACTTTTTTATAAAATTCAGTCATGTCTTCTTTAGATTGAGTCCCTATGTTTTGTCTGTAATTCAGTGGCGGCTCGTCCATAAGCCTGAATAATTTAAATATGTTTAAGGATTTGTTGAGAGAATGGTTTCATATTTAAATAACGAGATTTGTGAGATTAATATTGTTGACTGAACAGTAATCGATTCGCGTAATAGGCGAATTTTACGTTACTACTGCTTGAGATGCAAAGCAGCTCTTAGCACCTCCTAGACTGTGTAGACCGCTTTGGAAGGGGAAATCATTATACCCAAAATTACACTCAACTGTCGCTAAAGCGGAGTGTTAGCGATAGAGACGAATAGTTCCGAGGAGGGCCAAACCGCCCCGACCGGGAATGTAACATTTTCATAATACTGTACCGCCATTCGCCATTATTATAATTTTTACCACATGATGGTATACTCGACATTGTAATTCACTCATATCCCTTCCTTAATAGAAATAAGCTAAAAACTGAATTACACATTATCTTTGGGGGAGATGATTTTAGAAGTGTGAAGAAAATACTGATTTACTAAGCTTTTTTATTGAAAATAACCTGGGTGAGTGCTTTGGTGAAGTTATAAAACTTGTAAAAATTATTGTAACAGTCCAGTAAAGCTAAGACATGCTTTTTATGTTTGAATCGTGTATAGACTTTTTTAAGAAGCAAAATGCAACAGGAAAGATTAACTGCTCTGTTGTCAATGGAGAAAAAATTCGTTCAACAACTTGTAGAGTCAATGAAAGTGTTATTGTTAAATTCACTGCTAACAAGAAAGGAAAGATAGAATTTTTATATAAACGTTCAGTAACTTCAACAGCAAACAGTAGTGCACAAAGTCTACAAGGTGTTAGGAGCAGCGTACAAACTGGATCTGGAACAAATTATCCACAAAATATGTAATACCAAAGTAAGGTAGGCTTTTAACTATTCTTTTATTTTAACTGTATATTTTTATAATAATTTACAAGTAGCACAAACAACCTTCAGTATCAGGACTACTTAAATTTGTCAACAGACAAAGAAATCTTCATGTTGCAATCCACCCCGTTTGTTATTTGAAATTTTGGAATGGGATAATTGCTCTTATCTTAGTAGAAACATTCAGACATTGAACCCTCCAACTGTCAGAACCACGAGCCACCACTGCTCTAATTGTATTGCCTCCTTGCCAGGCATGGTTTGAGAAATCGCGCTCGCCCGCTGGACTTATTTACAATGTATTCAAAATTTCATATATGTTCAAAAATTCTTAATATTTTTATTGAAGGGGTAAGAATAAGTAACCATTGATATTTTTTATGGGCGAGCCGTTACTGCTGGTAATCAATATCTCATAAAGACAGTTATGATGAGAAGACTACCTAAAAAGTCCAGCATCGGTTTTTTCATTGTCATATTTATTACTTTTTGTATTATTTATTTTCATTCACTGTTGGGTTAACAGTTTGAACCACCGTTGTCATCACAAAATAATTACATTCAAAATACAGCAAGCATTATTATTGGCGTCTTCAATAGACAACGCATCATCGTGCCCTAGTTGCCTTGCGTTTACACAATTACATAGGAACACACACACACACACACACACACACACACACACACACAAACACAGTCTCACACAGGCACACATGTGCATTACTTAAAAATTTCTTGAGAATATTTATTTTTATTTTGTAAAAAATGCGTGTCCCAAAACTCAAGAATTTACTTTATTAATTAGTTATATACATTCCACTACATTCTACATTAATTATGTGACACAGAGATTTTTGATAATTCTTCAAAGCTCGGTAACCCTGAACTTGATAGAGTAACAATTATTGACAATAATTTTGATACAATTTTTTTATTTGTTTGATTATCAAGTTTGCAAGAGTGAGTTACCGTGAACTTCGTCCCAATCACTCAAAAATTAATTTAATCGTAAACACATTTTCCCCCTTAGTATTTCTTTCTGTCACTGTCATGAAGAATTGTCAACAAAAGTATTGTACGTTGTAGAAGCGATCGACATACTAGAACATTTCTCAAAACTGAGTATCAGCTTTTTTTAGTTTTTATTTCTTAGGAGTGACAGATGCACTCATGCAAAAATCTGACTACATTCAGTGTTGTTTAAGATTATATTACGTATTTTCTTGGCAGTTTATTTTTTGTGTACCTACATTATGCGAATCAGACGAAGCGTTAACAGCAATCAAGTGGCCTCACATATCACAGACAGGTAGTCTGTACCCATCCAGCCAATGAGATCCACTAACCCCAACCACGTCCTAAAGAGACATACGACACTACCCACTTGAGACCCACTCTTACAATTTAACACTCTCCTCTAATTACTTAAAGTAATTAATTTTGTTACGAGAGCGCCAGAGTTAACACTTCATCCCCCGATAACAACCAACACTTCACGGCACACGTAATTCACGTCTAAAAACAGAAACATGTATGAAATAAATTCAAAATTACAGTAATTAATTCTACATGAAAATTAATTTTTAATAAACAGTACATTGAAATATCTCTTATATCGTATCTGTACCAATAATGGCTAACTACGCTCCATACATAATTAGATAGTTGTAGAAGCTTTGAACTACACTATACATTTATGAGGCCTCGCATGTACTTTACATTGCTTTCACAAATATTAAAAATAAATTTCGACTCCATTTCAGAAAACTCAATACCTAAGCTTTAACTACTCCTTCGCTAATGTACTGTACTTGTTAAAATACTTGTACCATAATGTTAACTTTTACGTTCATGCAGCAGAGAACAATTTATGATTTATTAACATTTAAAGTTTATATATTATATATTTCCCACCACCACCACCACCACCATTACTACTACTACTACTACTACTACTACTACTACTACTACTACTACTACTACTACTACTACTACTACTACTACTACTACGCTTATATTTTATTAAAAAAGTAATAACATTAAATACGTCATTCATATATACACTACATCCGACATAGACACATGTAGGCCTATATTCGTGTACACACGTAATTACATACTTAACATACAAACGGACACACATCAAACATAAATACTACGCTACCTGATGTAACTATGTGTTCATTACACATTACATACAGTCTTATGTAGATCTAAGTACAGAGTAACCTATAAGACGTAATCCACAGAGTAGAGCAGACGCTATCCTTCGTTTAGTACTAATCGTAAATCAGTAGGCCTATATAACGAAAGGTTTTGTAAAGCTCAGTCATTAATTAGACATAATTTTAAAATATTTGAGTCGACGTTTCGACAAAATTTAATGTGATCGTAAGGGCTAATATACGGACTAGAGATTTATTTAATTGTTAATAGTCCGTTTACATAATTGCGTTTTTATGTAAATATCTGCGTATACGTTACATAAAGAATAGTTTTTATATATATTCCAATCTTACGGAAAAGCGTAGATAATTAATATGCCGGAACAAATATGTAGCATGATGGTTTATTAAAAGACGTTTAATGAAGAAATTTGTGTTAGTGGTTGAAATCACAATCAGAATGATCAATATTGCACACCACTATATAAAAATTATTATATAGTGGTGTGCAATATTGATCATTCTGATTGTGGTTTATTAAAAATTAACTAAAAATTGACAGTTGAATTTTAAAAGTTCTCACTCCTAATTTACTTTACAAACTAGATTACTGACCAACATAAATTTAGCTCCTTCAATTCAATTGTCTTTTACAGTATACAGTTCGTTTTATACAGTTTTTAGTCTTTAAAAGTTCTTTAGAATTTATGATTAAAGTGTTATGATTAGACTTATGATTAAAATTTTGATAATGTTAAAATTCTGACTTCCCTTGACTGTAGTCTGAAGAACGATGTTCGTAGCTAGAGTTCAGGTGACTTGATGATCTACAGTTGAACTCCGACAGTCCTATGGTGTGTCCGTAATAACGTGAATGGTAATTGGAGTCTCTAAGTGTTACTATTGGGTTTAATATTTCACGAGTTTAACTCAAAACGATCGTGGTGTATCAGACATATGGCAAATCAATCAGATTCAAGTATTTTGAAAACCTATACGAACAATCTTCCACTATTACGGAAAGCATTAGGTTTTAAACTGAGGTTGGATTAACACTTGTTTATAATACATGTACTAACGTAATAAGAGATTGTCTCCCTAATTTTGTTACAGATCAGCTGTGGCCGTTTCCTCCAACTTACCGTTTGTGCGTTAAGTTCAAATAACCGATATAACCTAAACTTACACCGAGCTTTACTAAATCGTGACTGAAGTTCTAAAGCTCTGGTTGGTCAACAGCTTAAATCAGATCGTGCAAACTTTGGTTTACTGTGGTCAAAAAATTTGATTAAAATTTTGAGTCAGCCTCTGATGAAATTTTATTCATACAGAAATTTAGATTTTTATTTCTAAACAAGAATAAGTCTTTTATACACACATGTTTATACACAGTAAGTGTACACACACACACACACACACACACACACACACACACACACACACATCTATATTCCGGTAGGCTATATAGCAACGATACATATTCGTCCAGGGCAATTTATTTGTATATATAAAATAAAGATAAACAGTAGTAAAAAGTTTTAAATATTGCATACGGGAACAGACAAGAACTGAACAATTCGTAACCTGTTTTTAAATGCCTGTTCTGAACAATTATTTACGTGTATTACTAGGAGAAAGGTGTGTATGGGTTCTCGCCTGCTCGATTGCAGAAAACAATCGTGTCTTTGTGTACACACGTATCTTCGTTGTGGTAGTGAACTCCAGTTCAGACAGACATAAGGCGAATACTTAATATACAAATATGTTTATTTAATAAAATTTGCACACTGACAATACATATAGCAGAGTGAATTATGTCAGTTTAAGACGTGTGAAATGACACACATGTAGATACAATTTGAAGGCGAATGGTGAAATTACAACTGAACTATAAACAAATTAATTAATTACTCACCTTGTGACAAGCAGTTAATTAGTATGTAAATAAAGCAAACGTATCACAAATCTTATGATTCTATTAGTTCGCACATGAACACTAATTATGAGTGTGAAAATACGCAAAAAGTGATGTGTGAAAACCGAGGACAAAATCTGACATGTTTGAGATGGTTTGTTAAGCATTCTTCGACCTGTCAATGTGCCTTGAGTCACCTGCGGATCCAAGGGGGGCGATAGGGGCGATCGCCCCCTCAAAGGGTTTAATTATCGGTACACTCATAATGCTGAATATCATCACAACATTGAATATAAAATTCATCACATTAAAGTTTTATTTACTACCATATAAGTACTATATTCTTTATTTAATATTTCTTAGTATAGTTCTCCACCCCCCCCCAAAAGTTTAACAAAAGACCAATCTGTAGGTGTGGTGCATTAGGTCACGTAACTAGAAAATTTTAACAGACGTCGAACTGTTTAAACTGACTCGCTCGTTTACTATCGGGGGAATTGGAAATTTAAGCTAAACTGTCTCGCTCGGAAATATTATCAGGTAGTATATTGTGGGCTCTGAAAGGTTGCAAAGTAAGCGGGAGGTTACCGTTAGCGGGGAAAGGTCCTTCCCGGAATGGCGACAAAACAGTTCTGTCTTTGTACTGTCGCGCCGCGCCGCGAAGACTTGTTCGAAATCAACAGTCAAAATCGTTTTGTGGATTAGTACACTGCGTTTATAAGTGGTATTATTTGTAATTGGCTTTTAAAGTGTTTATTATTATTCTGTGATTTGTTTATATGTTCGTTTACCAAAATGTCTAAAAAAAGAAATGAGGATCATCATACCAATGAGGCAACTAAACGCTCCAAGTTGACACATTTTTACTCGAATTGATCAACAAAATAAAGTGTGTCAAACGATACGACGTTTAATAATTCAATTTCTGGTAAGTACGACATTACTTAGATTTAAAGAAATTGATTTCATGCTTTCGCGAAAAAGTGGTTTACACATTACGTAGTGTTATTTATCAGTAGTAGTAAAAAAACGGTTCTGATATTGCACAGTTTTTAGAAGTAGTTCTCTTGCGTTAATACTAAAGTGTAAAAAATATAAGGGCGTAAAAATTTATACTAAAAATATAATAGCAGTTACAAATTATAGATATTTTTTTTACACTTTATTACATTTTTTGCATTTTTGTATGCAGATTTTTCATTGTTTTCATAAAAATAAAAATAAAATAATTTTTTCAAATAATTTTAAATAATGATTTAATTCTCAACTATTCTATATTCAGACGGAACGAAAGAGAAAAATTCGGTATTGCCGTACCAACGAAAAGACGAGGGTCATCCCGTTCAGTCGGAAAGCTCGAACGACAAGAAAAACGAGCTGGTGTTGCTGATCCAAGAAGGAGCAGACCGTCAACCCATTCAGTCGGACAACTCGAGTTACAAGGAACATGATCCAATATTGCCGATTCAACAAGAAGTCGATCGCAAAATTCTTCAGTCGGATGGCTCTCTTGTAAAGGAAAATGATCCAAAGCTGCGGCTGCGTCGAGAAGGCGATGTTCAACATCCCTCACCAAGTACTTCGAGTAACGTAGGTACGATCGAATTTAGTAATATCACCACTCTCAATGTTGGTGATTATGTAGGAATATTTGTAAATGATTTGGCCAAGAAAAATTTGCTACTGTATCCATGGGTACCACCTAAAAACTATAATTTTCCATATTCAGTGCACAACAAAAAAGGTAAAATGGAAAAAAGGTATGCTAGTGAAAAGCATTTAAATAACTTCAATTGGCTTGTTTTTTCTGACAGTAAGCAGGGATACTTTTGCAAATATTGCCCTTTTTTTGTTAATGCTGGTGTAGGTGGTTATGCTAAAAATGTACCTTTAATCAAATTGGTCTCCCAACCTTTAAATAATTATGCAAAACTTTTGGGTGAAGACGGTGCTCTTTTAAAGCATGAAAAGAGCGAATACCATAAGAATGCAGTATTAGCAGCCAAAGATTGTTTGAAAGTTTGTAATAATCCTGAAGTAGATGTTGCAAATCAAGTAAATAGTCATAGATTGAATCAAATTAATGAAAATCGTGCAAGGTTGAAACCTATTTTAGAAAGCGTAATTTTTCTTGGCCAACATAATATTGCGTTTCGAGGACATCGTGATGATGGCCCTCTAAATCTAAACTGTACCGAAAATGAAGGAAATTTTAGAGGGCTGCTAAAATTTCGCGTTAAAAGCGGCGACGTTGAGTTAGAAACGCATTTGAAAACGGCAAGCGCTCGTGCGAATTACATTAGCAAAACTGTACAGAATGATCTCATCGAGTGCTGCGGTGATGAAATTTTATCGATCATTCTTAACCGCGTTAGAAAAAGCAAATTTTACAACGTTCCTTTCGATGAAACTACCGACATTTCGTGGATATCACAATTGACTCTATGTTTGAGATATGTGTATAATAAGGAAGCACACGAAGATTTTCTTAATTTTGTGGATTTGTATGAAACTGTCTATAATTTATCAAAATCAGATACTTTGAACATTTTAGAAACGAAAGTGACTGGTAGTAGCTTGGGTCACGTAGTTTTAGATACATTAAATTTGAATTTGAAATTTTGCGTAGCTCTTGCAACTGACGGATGCTATGTCATGGTTTCCGAAGCACACGGTGCGGTTGCGACTGTGAAAGAGGAGTGCGTGAATGCTGTCTATTCTCCGTGCTTAAGTCATAAACTAAATCTCTCGCTTTCTAAGTCTTCGAGTGTACAAGCCGTTCGAAATGCAGTCGGAACAATGACAGAAGTTATAAACTTTTTTAATTCTGCGAAACGCACTCACGTTCTTAAAGACGTTTTGGGCTCTCAATTAGATAACCTTTGCGAGACTAGATGGGTTGAAAGGCATGAAGGTGTTTTACAATTCAGGAGTGATATCGCAAAAATCGTTGATACTCTCGATACCATTGCATCATGGCATGACATTAATGCTGCTAGCAAAGCTAAATGCTTAAAAATAGCGCTTTGCGAAAGCGAATTTTTGATTGCGATGGTTTGCTTATCCGATATACTTGCAATTACTTTGCAATTAAGCTTGTTTCTACAAAGAGTCGATATTGATGTGAAAACTGCTCGAGATACCGTTAGCGATACCATTAAACTTCTAGAAAGAAAGCGCAAAAATTGTGATGTAACATTCAAAAGTATTTATGATGAGGTGATAGGTATTGCAGAGGAACTAGATACCGAGATTAAAGTGCCCCGAATTTCTAAAAAACAAAAACAAAGAGAGAATTGTCCTACCGACGATGCGGAGGCTTATTATAGGCAATCGATTTATGTGCAACTCTTTGATAATATTATTGTAGATTTAAAAAGTCGTTTCTCTGATGAAAATTTAGATCTGTTTCATTTGTCTGTATTGTTTCCGAATTCATCAGTACTAGCAAATTAAACTGCATTGAAATATGCCGTAAAACTAATAGCAAAAACATATTCTACTTTTTTTTAAATGTCTGAAGGTGTGTTAGAGAAAAGGATCCTTTCAGAACTTGATATGTGGAAATTGAAGTGGGAAAGAGAAAACTATGATTCTTCTTATGCTGTGATCAATTTGTTAAAAGCTTGCGATGAAGATATTTATCCCGTTTTGCATGTACTTTTAACAATTTTTGCAACTATTACCTGCAGCGCGGCAACTTGTGAAAGATCCTTTTCAGCTCTAAAACGCCTAAAAACATGGCTTAGGTCAACTATGAAAGAAGAAAGGCTTAACGGGCTTGCTCTTCTCCATGTACATAATGGCATTAAGTTAGACCTCGATGCTATTATAGACAGATACGCAAAAACACATAAACACAGATTAGAATTTATATTGTAACAGTTATGCGAATGTATAATGTAATATTGCGTAAATGTATATATGATAAATGTATATAACGTATACATATATGATAAAGAAAAAATGTATATTTTTGTATATGTATGTATATTTTGTCACACAATGCGAGTATTAACCTTCCAATAAAAAAACCACAATATTATGTAAGTTTTTAAAATTTTCTTTCAATTAATATACTCATTGATTTTTTATGTATTTTTTAATTAATTACTACTACTATTATTTAAACAATGATTATTAATCAATTATATGCATATATTATACACACAGGCATATTATTTATATATATATATATATATGTGTTAAACCCCCCACTCTCCCACTCACCAATGCAGAGCCCACAAATTGGGGGGCAGAGCCCACAATGCAGAGCCCCCCCCCCCAAAGCGGAGCCCTGGATCCGCCGCTGCCTTGAGTATAAATCTCCGGCCGATTCTGAACGTCAGAACAGACGCTAAGAATTTACTCACGAGTGACACTATGTCAGTTTGCTCATCATCAGCATCACCATAAAACCGTAAACAGAACCGACTACAATAATTGACGAAGGAGCAGCAGGACGATCATCATCACCATGCAATAGAACACTGACAACTACGTGAGAATCAGCACATCAACATCATCAGCAGCATCAGCGAAACACACACGCTGACGTGGAACGTGAATCGACGAGGGACCTGAAGCAGTTCTCGCAGAAAACTACAGACGTAAAAACTTCATCAATAGCAGGAGAGCAGAGTGTTGCTGATTTCCGAGCTCACCGCCAAAACCCAGGACGCTCAGTAGATCACTATCGCTAGCCGATTGGACAAGGACAGCGAGGGACTTCCGGAGCATCTCTACAATCCTCTTCAGAACCAGGAAAGTCAAAATCACGTTATTTATTTTTCAACAGTTCAATTTTTCTTTCTTTTTAATTAAAATCAATGTAATATAAATCATTCAGATGCCATAAAGCAAAGACTCTAATTAAATAAGAATTATTCACGTGTGATAATCTGTATAGCCAGTATAAGTAATTAATAAGCATTAGTTAAGGGTTAGTAGTAGATAAAGAAAAAAGCGCTATACAAATCTTAACAAAGAATTAAATAATTTGCTCATACTGCAGTATACGTGAGTCAGATCACTAGTAAATAAAAGGGTCGTGAACTAGATTGTCACGCCTAGTTTATTTTTGAATATTTTCAGGTAACTTTAGAGTTTTTATTTCATTAGAATCTTCATTTTAAAATCATTGAAATTAAATTAAATTGATTAATTAAATTCTCAGTTAAAATAACTTCTTTGAAAATAATGAGCTCAACTTCTGAAAATTATTAATCATTCAGAAAACATTATACAAGATTTATTTACTGTTTAGTATGTAAGAAGATTTGAATTTATAAGCATTTCATTCTTGTGTGTGATTGAAGTAATAAACCCCGTTTTTATTACCCCACATTGTATTTTTATTGCTGTACTACGGAGCCTAACAACCTCACAAAACTCTTCACTTTTAAAATAACAAATTTAGTGTGCTGTTGTTATACACTTGAGTTTACATACTTGCGAAATCAAATCCAAAATCTACACGCCCTAGTCGGAAGAAAACCGCAAGATCGGACAGCAGGTAGGTGCTCACACATTTACGCAACAGAACAACACTTTTAATATTGTTATAATATATATATAATATTTAAAATTTATATTTATTTTACCTCAAGATGTTTTTTTTCCTTATTTGGAACATGTTTCGAGAACTCCTGTGTTCTCATCCTCAGCCATCCTCAAGTTGGCTGAGTTCTCGAAACATGTTCCAAATAAGGGAAAAATAACATCTTGAGGTAAAATAAATATAAATTTCAAATATTTTTTATACATCAACAAACGAACTCTAGTAGAAAGTGATTGAGTATATATATATAAAAAATTGTTACGTAATACGGACCGTTCTACAAGTATCTCGCTCGGCTATCCCAGCTGTAATATGTGTGTGCGTACATATTGCTGCTACTTTGAGATCAAAGACAATTATGCGTCAACTATCGAATCTAT
Source organism: Magicicada septendecula (assembly GCA_034769895.1). Classification (NCBI taxonomy): domain Eukaryota; kingdom Metazoa; phylum Arthropoda; class Insecta; order Hemiptera; family Cicadidae; genus Magicicada; species Magicicada septendecula. The sequence continues at coordinate 475,361,274 of CM068368.1, read as the reverse complement.
TCCAGACCGTACCGGTTAGCGCACTGTGTTCAACTTATAGGCCTACCACTAGTCCTCATGGCGTATAGGTCATCAGTACACGACACAACCGGCATGACTCACACCTAAACTTCGGTCGACTTGAGCTTGATCATCAAGTAGGCCTACTTGTTGCAGACATTGCGGACGAAGCAATTCTTGGTGTTTACGTTATGAACGCATACGGATTTATAGTCGACTTCAAAAACAATGTCTTGAGAATCGGAAAAGAAGAGGTAATGTTCTCCACAATGAATACACCAGAAAAATCGATGGACGTGATAAATCAAGTGGCCATAACTGTTCCGCCAAACTCCGAAAAGATCATCTTGGTAAGAACCGAGGTAGATACTAGGGGCAACCAGTGCTCTATATTCGAACCTCAGGTAGTCAGCACACCGGGCATACGAATTGCCAGAAGTTTAGTAAAACCTGACGAAATCGGAAATGTACCTGTTAAAGTGGCGGATATTTTGGATCAAGCTGTCACTTTACAAAGCAATACGCTCCTAGGCAAATTGACTCCTGTGTCTTGGGTAGCCGGAATGACGCAAAGAAGATGCAGTACAACGGACACTTCCAAATTACTAGAGAAACTTCAGGAATTATTGAACAGACCTTATAAGCACCTCTCAAGTGGTGAGGTAAAAAAACTCAGACGGTTTTTACATGAATTTAAAGATACTTTTGCAGTTCGGGCCCAGTCATTGGGAAGAACATCTCTTGTACAACATCGCATCAATGCCGGAGATACAACACCGATACGCCAACCTCTTCGAAGGCCTGCATTATCTAAGCAAGAGGAAATGTTTCGGTTATTACAGGACATGTTGACAGAGTGAATAATCGTGCCTCCTTCAAGTGTTTGGTCTTCTGCGGTAGTGCTGGTAACGAAGAAGGATGGTGGATTGCGTTTCTGCGTAGACTACCGGAGGTTAAATGACGTTACAAAGAAAGACTGCTATCCATTACTTCGCGTTGAAGATACACTTGACACGTTGTCTGGAGCACAGTGGTTTTCCACATTGGACCTAAAGAGTGGATATAGGCAAAGTAGGTCTTCATCAAGAAGACAAGGATAAACCGCTTACTCGAGCCCAAGTGGCTTATTCCAATTTAACGTCATGCTAATATGAATTCACCCATTTACGTTGAAGTGCATATTGTTATTTATATTTACTTTAATTGTGTTGGAATCTTAATTAATAATAATTAATGTAATAGTGTCAAACACTAATGTTTTCTCGTTCTCCATACCTCGATATCCAACAAACCACTATACAAAATCTCTGTAATATAAGAAGCAGAGAGCCACTTACCAGTTTCTCGTCGCCAGTTTTTGTTCCAGTTATCATTTTTCCTTAATTTCCCTGCTTTCTGTTTTTTCTGTGACACTGACGCACATCATTTTCTCTTGATATTAAGATGTGCTTATTATCATTTATGTACAGTTCTCTACATATTTAAAATGCAAACTAATTTATTCTGCTGTCAAATGCATCCATTATCATTAGTTTAAGAAGAAACTATTACTATAATTACTTTTTTCAGTAATGAGAAATTTTTTGTCTATTTAATTAACTTCACAGTTATAAACAAAAACACATTTTCTTACAATTTATTATCTTAAAGAATACTGACTTTTATAATATTACTACAACTATATTCATAGCTGCATAATATTGCAGTTAAACTTATAAAAATCATTAATTATTTAATTAATAAAATTTAAATGTAATTACAAAATATGAATAATGGCATTCCAAATTTTTCGAGTGCGCACGAAAGTTAGCAATTTTTAGAAGTTGTAATAATTTATACAATAAAATATATGTATCCTACATACACCGATTCTGCTCACTCGTATTTCTGCCAATCAGATAAGACTGCTGCTTTGTTGTAGAAAATATGATACTATTTGCACCACTTGTTACACCTTCATTGTCTCATTCAATTTTAATTAGTAGTATAACCTGTGTAACAATTCAAAAAGTAAAACTTTAAATAACTTAGCAATTTATGCAGTTGAATAATTTTGTAAATTTCAACTTAAGACTCAACCCGAAAATAAGATACATTATATGTACGAGCATTCATCTTATATTTTTAATTAAGAACATAATAATTTGTGTTTACACAAACGCGCGCGCGAGCGCGTTTACATTCTTACAAAGCTCTGGTGAATCCGCGATTGACGAAGATAAGATTATATGAGAGAGTAAGTTGGGGGGATGAAAAGCAAAACATTGAATTTAGATTACTCTACTGGAACGTATAAATTCCATGATCAATTTACACGCTACTCTTCTTGTTTCTCAGTAAAATCTGTACGACTTTTAAATTATCGAGTCTCCTTATAATAATTTAAGAAAAAAATTTCCTTTCATAAGAAGTAATACTTCCTTGCTTCCTTAAGAAACACATTTTTTAACTGTTAATGTGAACGATAAAGATGCATGTGTGTGTCTGTGTTATCTGTTAAATATGATTTTATAAAATTATCGTTATGATTAAGTAGGTAGTTGGAATTGCCTAGGATACAAAAGAAATTACAAACTAAATAGATTTACTGGAAGATGGAATTGTTTTAAGGGGGTTTGAAAGAGTAAAATGTTTTTCCAAGTAACACAAAAACTATCGATTTTTAATAAAAAGGAATTATAATATCCGTTTAAGGTAATACAATTGCATTTATTTTTTTATTATTTTTCTTCAAAATCTGACCGAATATTTGCAGGTGGGGGATTGAACAATCTTAATCTCCCAACAGGAAGTCGATTTTCTTCCCCACGTATTAGACGACGATTTCAAATTTATGAATTTTTAAAAATCGTATAGCATTTTTTGTAATTGAGGTAATTACTTTTAAATCGTGTTTTCAATTTATATTCTAAAATGAACTAATTTGTGCAAAATCAAAATTCTTAAAAACTCCTAAGCGATGGGTGATCTCTATGAGGCAACTCCTCTACTCCCTGTAGTACTTTTCGCTTGACATTTCAATCCATAGAACCTGGGATCGTCTTAAGAGTCTGTGAATAAAATCAAAATTAGGTCATCACTTCCAGTGCTTCTCCAAATTAACATTGAAATTAATACAGCCAATTTTTTTTATTTGTGTCATTTAATTTAAATTATTAAGTATTTCAAACACAGAGTGAGTTAAGGTTGTTTTTAGGAACAATTATTTATTCATTATTTCACTCATACATAAATACATACAAGACGCGCGAGCTCGCGCGGACGCTCAATTCTATGTCTATCTATCTGTCTGTGTAAACTCTTTTGAGAAGTTTCTACGTCGTACAAACTAAATTTGTAAGTGGTATATGGTAATTATTAGGTAGGTAAAGAAACAAAGGAACAAAGGAGTTGGAGGAAACACACATAAAAATGACAAATTACAACAAAGGATTATATGTATTTTTAACTTTACAAATTTCTAAATTTTCTAACTGACCCAAATATTAGCCTTGATTATTTGATTGCAGGAGTTTTATTTTATTCTTACCAAAGAAGTGGCTATTAATTACACAGTGCTAAGTAAATCTAGTTGCAATGTTGTTATTTACTTAGTTCTCTTTTCCGATTTCCGCGTCTCTTTAACACTTTAACATTCTTATATGGCGTTCTTACCTATCTACCATCTACGTAACACGAGTAGACAAAAAAAACTTTCTATTGCTTTGTACTTTAGGTGGATAGTATGGTAATACCAGAACAATTGCCTAGTTTTCATTAAAGAAAACGCTGTAAAAAGAGTAAATTACTCTTTATATTTTCTAATATTTTCTACTTTAGTTTCTAAATAAAAATAAATTTATTTTTTTACACCTGTATTTACTTAAGTGTGTATTATCTTAACTATCGTCTGAATCATCGTTTCGCTGTTAAAATTCAGCAATTAAGAATCGATATCATCCTCTTCCATTCGAATAATCACTCCATCCAGTTCCTCATCCAGATGCCACTTTCCCCATTACTTTCTTTCTTGCCGTTGCACAAGGCTGCAGTACCCGTCTCAGTATTTATTGCGATTTTCGCTGCAGCTTCTGTAGTTACCGTTTCCAGGTTTTTTATTAACTAAATACATAGGCCTGTGTGTGTGTGTGTGTGTGTGTGTGTATAATATGTTTCTTTTGTTAGCGTACTTCTTCCATGTGCAGACCTGCTCTTTCAAAATCCTTCCCGAAACGTCGGATCCCTAACAGCAGACGGAACTTTATTTTCTATTACATCAAACTCAACGCATGTAGAGGAGGTAAAAGAAGCAGTGGGCTAAAAACAGAGGGCATATCTTCAATACGTAAACTCTCCAACTCCTGCTAATGAGAAAGTATATAAGGCTGCCAGGAACATGGCAAAACTGATTGTCAGACAGTTACACAGGCAGTCATGGGATAGGTTTATTTCAAGTATTCAACAAGGTGTGCATGGTAGGCAAGTTATAGCTTACAAAGTAATGGAAACACTGAACAGTAAGGAACAAGAAGCAGTATCTTTCACTCCAATTCAAGTGGATATATGGAAAGAGACCCCATTCACAAAATTAGGTATAGTGCTGATAAAGTGGAAGGAAGTGAAACGGAAGACATTAATCATGCAAGATAGGTCATAAATGAAACGGTCAGTATAACTTTGGAGGAATTACTGCAGACATTGAAGGACTTGACAAATCGTGAAGCACCTAGTTCGAATGGTATAAATACAGAATTCTTCAAGTGTGGAGCCATTCTGTTGCATTTGCATGTATTGCATTTTCTCAATATGTGTTGAAAAGGACATAGAATTCCTAAAGAATGGTCTAATGGTTGTAAATGCATTATTCAAAAAAGGAGATTGGACAAAGACAGATAATTATAGAGGAATTTCTATTTTAGATACTAACTTACATACACGGTTTATTGTAGAATAATAAATGGGAGACTGAATTCAAAAGCTGACGCTTTAATATCAGAAGAACAAAATGGAAGGAGTGATCATGCATAGATGCTATCTTCTAGCACTCGCAGATGTGTAGAAAGCTTTTGATAATGTGAAACGTTTGCTACTCTAGAGTATAATGGATGAAGGGGTTTCCTTTCTCAATTAATTAAATTTCTTAGGAGCTTATATTACAAGACAGCGGTTGTCGTGGATTTGAATGGTAAATTATTAGACGATATTCCTACAAATAAAGGTGTGAGACAAGGGTGCCCTATTTCACCGACTCTTTTTATATCTACGTGGATGACATATTTCGGCGATACACAGCTAAAGTTGACTCGGGAATATCACTTCAGCGAAATATACATGTGAATTCATTGTTTTAGCATATGACAAGGTAATAATACAGAAAACAGAAGACCGGTTACAAAGGGCGATATTTACGTTCAATAGCATCATACAAGACTGTAGACTACAAATCTCTGTTACAAAATCTAAAACGATGGCATTTAATTGCTACTTTCCTATAAGAACTAAGATAGTCGTGAATAATCAGATTTTTGATCAGGTTAGTTATTTTAATTACGTGGGTTGTGATATTTTATATGGAATCGATATTGATTTCGATAGCAAGTTTACGAAATTTAGACATACGAGGGGGGACCCAAAAGTAACGAGAATTTTTCTCTGGCAGTTGGTAGAACGCTAGTTCCGACTTCTCCCGCTAGGTGCCTTAACTAGAAACCATTTTGTATCAGTTGCCCTAGCGGCATTGTTGTGGAAACATTAGCGCGGTCAGTGTGACTATTTTTTGTAAGCGCTGTTTCACGTTTTCGGCGATTTTTTTAATGGCAGACATTAAATACCAACGTGCTAACATCAGGTTCTGTTTCCTGTTAGGGAAATCAGCAGCAGAAACTGTCGCAATGCTTCGGACGGTTTATGAGGAGGGAGCTTTGAGCCAGGCAAGGATTTACGAGTGGTTTTCTCGTTTTAAAAGTGGTCAAATGTCAATTGAAGGCGAACCACGACCGGGACGTCCCTCGAATTCCAAAACGGACGAAAACATTGAAAAAAGGCGTGTTGCGATCATGTTTGATCGTCGTAGAACAATCGATCAATTGGAGGAAATGACTGGAATATCCTGGAGTTCATGCCAACGAATTGTGACTGAAGATCTGAAGATGAAACGTGTTGCAGCAAAATTCGTTCCGCGTGTGCTTTCTTGTCGGCACAAAATCCTTGCCTGGCTCAAAGCTTCCTCCCCATAAGCCGTCCGAAGCATTGCGACAGTTTCTGCTGCTGATTTCCCTAACAAGAAACAGAACCTGATGTTAGCACGTTGGTATTTAATGTCTGCCATTAAATTAATTTAAAAATCGCCGAAAACGTGAAACAGCGCTTACAAAAAATAGTCACACTGACCGCGCTAATGTTTCCACAACAATGCCGCTAGGGCAACTGATACAAAATGGTGTCTAGTGAAGGCACCTAGCGGGAGAAGTCGGAACTAGCGTTTTACCAACTGCCAGAGAAAAATTCTCGTTACTTTTGGGTCCCCCTACGTATCTGTGGAACGATTCTTAGGTACCTGAAAAATAAAACCCGGATGGATACTCGAATGAAATTTTATAAAATTGTGGGTGTCCTCATATTTCTGTATGCCAGTGAGACAGGGGCTCTTGGTAAAAGGGATGTCCAGAGGATTCAGGTAGCTGAAATGAAATTTATAGGAGGGACGGAAGGTTGTTCTCTCGTGGTTGTTCAGGTTGTACAGAGGATATTAGACCCGAATTAAACATTGTATAGTTGCATTAGGAGATTAAGACCACAGAAGGAGATGGTGTGAACACTTAACCGCATCCCTGATATCTGTCTACCCGTGGCTGCCTTAGTTATCACCCTACTGGGAAGAGAGATGACGGTATACCAAGGAGGTGATGGGTTCCGAAACAGGTATAAGGCCTAATTCTTAGAGAGGTGATGATGATGATGATCAAACTCTAGAACAAAGTTTCTCACATCTAAAACTTGTTTTGATACTTGTCAAAACTGTCATATCTGACATTTCATCTGTTCAGTTGCAGTCAGTGTTTTCTAAGCATAAACAAAATAGAAAAACAGCTAGTTTCTCTGTTTTCCTTATCCGTATAACTGTCTTCGTACCGGTTCTAGTGTACTAACCAATGCAGGAACATCTTGGTGTTATGGTGTGTCTCAGCTTCCCTTGTTCCGCTATTTTCTCACAATCCTGTATTAGTTTCTAATAGTTTCTCTCGCTTCACATTGAATAGTTTACCCTTTTGTCCTACATGAAGCCATGATCGACGAAGAAAAAATAACTATTACAAAGTTAAAAGCTATGAATCTCAAGTTAAGAACTACTGAACCACAAAGTGAACTAACAAAAATTGAACTATAAATAATAAAAAACTTATTGTAAACACGTTATTGTTTATTTATTATTATTAGATTATATATTGTAACGTAACATACGTTTGAAAATATAAATTTATTTGTGTTTGAGGAGCCCCACGATCTTGGAGCGCCATTTATTACAACGTAACAAAATTATTAAATGTAAGCGTGTCGTGCCACACGTTGACGGGCGACAAAATTATAACAATACAAATAACGTGTATGTGTAATTGGGGTTCAGGTGTAATTATAATAAGAGTATTATATTTATGAGTCTTTAAAATTCATATTTATTGATTACTCAATCTTATAAATAATAAACATTATTAATAATCTTCGGTCACGATATTACTCATTATTAAATGTTTATCTCTTATACTATGCAGTGTTACACATATTTAAAAAAACCTCTTACATCTAGACATGTTAATAATTTGATTTACTAATAAAATATAAAATTAAAATGTAATTTGAATTGAATTCTATTAATTCAGATCTGACCTCAACTCGCTCAGTCTATACCAATGTTTAAAATTAAATTTAAATTTATATTAATCACTTTTAGACTGGCCTTTGTTTTATATTCACATTTAAATTATTCTTTTCTATAATACAAATATCAAATCAATTTAACTATTTACTTTGATAAACAAAATCTACTTTCTCAACTTAAAATTTTTTTTTATTATTTCTTTATATGCGATCGCTGATTCTTACGGCTAAACATTCATCTACATTTCTAAAATATTATTTCTAATTATAATATTTTTTTGTTTTAATTTATTGTCTTTTGATATAGTCTTTATGAGCTCTTTTAAAATCATTTAAAAATGCATTATGCATGTCACCTCGAGTTCTGATGATCTTACGACTTATTGGCGGGGTCCAGCGTTGTCCAGAGTTATTTTCCATTCCTCCTGGCCTGGCGAAATCCTGGATACGTCTAGAGTCCAGCGTCGTTCTCCAGCAGTGTGTGGTCCTGGTTACATCTAGAGTCCAGCGTCGTTCTCCAGCAGTGTGTGGTCCTGGCTACCTCTAGAGTCCAGCGTCGTTCTCCAGCAGTGTGTGGTCCTGGCTACCTCTAGAGTCCAGCGTCGTTCTCCAGCAGTGTGTGGTCCGCTTCAGAGAGTTGTTATCTGCTGCAAGGTAGATCTTAAACATCGTCTAACGTCTAGCATCCCTCGTTGCTCTGGTAGCTTCTCCGTAGATACTCTTGGTAGACTTAAACGGTCCCAGTACTTACGTTTTCCGGAATATTGTCACATAATTAACGAACGTTTTATTCTTTCGTTAATGAGACCTGTAATAAAATTTAAAACTGTTCTGCCGACGGACAGCATGTCCGACTGCAACTGTGTCTTGAAATGAAGAGAAGGGTTTTCGGTCGAACCCTCAATTTATACCCTCTCGAGATTCCGCGCCAGTTGGCTCCAAAATCGTCCTGTCGATACCTGCATATCGCCTGATAGCCCCCACTCTCAAACATTTCATCTATTTGCAATTATTAGCAAATAGCAATGTTTTGCACGGAATCGAGATAGCACAAATCATAGCTAATTCGATTAAGCACTCACTGTATTAATTTGAGCGTCATAGGGTAATTTGCGTATTTTTTGGCAAGTTTATTTCGCACTGACTTCGCGTAGCGTGTCCTATTAACGTCATTTTTTCACTGGGGATAACTATAAAATTTACACACACTTTGGTGCCTTTGGTTTGTTTATACACTAATTAGTTTTCGCACAGTGAATTAAAATAATTATTTTATTAATTACTGTACTTGGGGCAGGTAGCTGAGATTCCTGTCTGTACATGCATCACTAACACACACAAGATACACGCGTAACACACATACAATTGAGCAGGTGTTCTCTGCTTGTCGGAACAGGTTAATTTTTCCCCTAATCTAACAATGAAATATTTTTACAATCTCAGACCTGTCAATTTACTCTTATCTTATAATAATTCTACAAATTTTATATTTATTCAAATGAATGCCTAATACAGCGTATGGCTGTATCGTTGCATTATTCCTCTGCTTGAGAAAAAAAAAATTTAATAAATATTTATTTATTAAATTTTTGTTTATTTGTTCTAGACAAATACAATCATATTATATTCGTTTAACTTAAGTTTACATCAGTTAAACAACACATAATAATGAGTAGGTCAGTAACTCTCGCTGTTGGTGGATTGCAATATTCATCCCTCCATAATAACAGCTGATCGGTGCGTTGGCCTTGGACGTTTCAGTGTCCTTGTTCACTTCTCACTCCCTCTTACCGTATTCATACATAGAATTTCTTGAATGACGTCGCATGATATTTGCCGATGTCTTTTTCCTTCCTCTCATCGTATACGATAAACGTTGTCTTCCCACGCGTTGTTTCAACGTATAAGGTCCGTTGTACAGCCGGAAGAATTTCTTCGCTGTGTTGTCACTGCGTTTTCCTACAGGATTAGCTTTCAACAGAATTTGTTCTCCTACGTCAAATCGTTGTAATTTATGCGTTCTATTGTACCTTTCTATCCTCTTGTTACCTTGTTCTATGATGCGTTGTTTAGCATACTCCATCTTCACACTTAATGGAATAGGTACGTTTCGATTCTCTGGCTTGCTTACATATTTGGTCCAGAATCTAACAGGTTTTTTGTCTTCATCTAGCTCGATTGGCGTATAACTTGTTGCTTCGCTATAATTTTCAATTTATTGCTTTCTCAAAGAAAGGTAAATACTCTGCCCATTTGTTGTGTTTATCGTGACAGTAGATTCGTAGATATTTACCTAACTCTTTATTTACTCTTTCCGCAAAATTTCCCTGTGGGTGTCGTACCGATGTGAGTACAGGTTGAATTCCATTTTCACGAAGGGTCCTCTCCTATACCTCGCTCTGGAACTGTACTCTTTGGTCGCTAAGTACCTTCTTCATTTTGCCATATGCAGGAATGTATTTCTGCAAGAGTATTTTCAAAACAACTTTAGTTGTGGGTCGCATAATTGGATACAGGTGGACGGCTTTGGAAAATACATCAATACAAACAAGTATGTGTTTCACTCCCCGACTTGATCTCGGAAGTGGTCCAAGAAAATCCACTGCAATTAGCTCTCCTGTCTGGTCCTTTTGGATACTCTGCATTTCCACATATGTATGCTATCTTCCACTCAGTAATTTTAAATTTCCTTACTCATACATTCTTACCTTCGTTTCTTAACCCTTTTCTTAACATGAACATTACTTATACAATACATTAACTTTCATTACCCTTTTATTACCTTTCTGGTCGCTAATAATTTTCTTCATCCTTACCATTACTTTCTGAAATACACCTTTTTTGTTAGCTTCGTAGTGAGTCATTATCGGCTACAGATGACTATCTTAGAAACACGTCTATATCCAGACTTTATGTGCATAACTCTACTTGATGTTTAATCATAGTATATGAGCTCTAATTAATCTCTGCCCTTGACTTTCACTATCGCTATCTTCTGTGTCCTTGCCTTTCCACTAAGGTATGAAGATTATGCTTGATCAGCCATTCTGACAATTAACATTGATTTCTCATCTCTAAACCTTTCTTCATACTAATAACCATACTAACATCCTTTATCATCATTTCTTAAATATTTCTTTACACTATCATTTCTTACCATTAATAATACATTTCTTAATTAACCTTTTATCTTATTAATAATTAACCGTAATATTTTTCGTTTATATAATTATTTATTCACATTCAATAGAGCATTGAGTTCGGTGTGTCGTTTGAGCTTACACCCCTCCTTATAACAACACATTGTTTTGTACCTTGTCGTGGAGTGGCCATTGTATAGTATCCGTTGTCGCATAGTCACTTGTGTAGCAATTTCCGATCAGCACACTCATTGTGTTAACGTCCCATTGTAACATAGCGACTGTGAGCTCATCTGACGTCATAGCGTAACTCACCTGTTCAGAGGGTAACGATTTCATCTTACCTGTTGACCACAAATAACCTCTCTTTCTCTCGTTACAAATGCTTTTCTCTCTCTCCTTAGTTCGTTTGAGTGAACTTACCTGAACAGCTGTGCGCGACTTCGCGATTCTTTTATAATAATCTCTGTAGTTTTTATAATTATTGTGATTATCATTATGATTATCGTTCACTCGATAATTGCTGGGGTACCATTGTCGCGTGTGATTTGTTTTAATCGTGTTACCTTTTTTAATTGTTTTACTAGTGTGTGTGTGTGTAACCACTACTTTGGATATTTTCGCCAACAAGGTACGAGTGTTTACTTCCTATTTTACATTCTTCCCTAGTATTAATTATTGTATTTGACTTATCATCATTAATTATGAACGTCTGTTCTTTCATATTTTCAATTACAATTGTTTGTTTACATTCTACTGCCGCTATGTGCGTATTCGTGTCGTCAATTCTTTCTACTAACTTCTCTTTTGCTTTTCTTTCTTCTCTTAATTTTTCTGTTTTTTCTCTAAAAAATTCTGTTAACTCGTCTATTTGTGTTCTAATATTATTTTCTTTTACTTTTTCTATTTCTTTGTTCTCTACTTCGCCAAATACGGCTTGCATCATAGCCTGAAGTGCCTCTTCCATTCTTAAACTCCCCGATATTGCCATGTTGAATATTATATTTAAATATTTATTTATAAATTATTATTAGTGAACCGTATGCAAGTTTTTATTTATTTATTGTTGAATTATTATTTATTTATTTTTATTTACTCCTGTTACAATTACACCTGTTTATTTGGGTGGGCGCCAGTTGCGTTATTACAATACAATACACACAACAATTTTAAAATACTAACATACAAAATTAATTAAAATATAATATTAGTTATATCATATAACTCATCAAACATTGGTAATCATAGAGCATTCATTAATTATTAAATGTAGGCGTTTCGGGTCCCACGTTCATGGGCGACATTTATGTAACGTAAATGCGTTTGAAAATATAAATTTATTTGTGTTTGAGTAGCCCCACGATCTTGGAGCGCCATTTATTACAACGTAACAAAATTATTAAATGTAAGCGTGTCGTGCCACACGTTGACGGGCGACAAAATTATAAGAATACAAATAACGTGTATGTGTAATTGGGGTTCAGATGTAATTATAATAAGAGTATTATATTTATGAGTCTTTAAAATTCATGTTTATTGATTACTCAATCTTATAAATAATAAACGTCATTAATAATCTTCGGTCACGAAATTGCTCATTATTAAATGTTTATCTCTTATACTATGCAGTGTTATTTTGTTAGTTTGTATACTTTATTATTATTTACATTCTCATTATCACCATTGTGTGCGTGCGCGCGCGCGTGTGTGTGCTTGCGTGCGTGTCCTATAATTATATATTCTGCCTGACTCCCTTTTTAATGGCATGGCAGGCGTTAAGCCATTGTTAATATCGAAGGTTACTGTTGTAAAGACTTTATAACTCTTCTTCTTCGGTCCTCAGTTGGTAGAATACAATTTACTTTTGTATTCAAAACTTCTTCCCCAGTGCGATCATCTTCATTTCTTTATAATTTCCACACTCTCAGTTCCTTGTTCCATGAATTGTTTCTTCGACAGTCATCTGTACTTATTCCCTTCTAGTTTACCTTCTGTGATAGTTACCAGATGTGTACGCGTATTATGCATTAGTTGATGTCTTTTGCACTTTCATTACCAACGTCTACAGTTCTATGTAGCTACTTTACTCTAGAACATTTCCTCTGTTATGTACACAGTTTTCTGCGAAACTATGTATTTGACCCTGCAATCTAAGAACATATTATAACCGTCATCAGCCCTAAAAGAGTATTCATGAGAAATACTCCAATGATATTTAAAAGGTACTAGCAAGCAATAAATGAAGTCCAATTGGATTGCCCTGTGAAAGTAACTTTAAAATTTTTAGTAAGTGTTGTCATATTTCATTATAAAACTTATGATATTCTATTTCCTACAGTTAATTAAATTTAAACATGAGTGTATATTTTAAAAATTTAATGCAATGAATTTTTCGTGACTAGATTTAAGTAAATGTATTTTTATATTATTTAAGAAAATATAAAACATTCGTTAAGGATTCACTGTAATAGTTTTAAGAAAAATGCTTAATAATATTACGTGACCCTGAGATTTTAATTTTATGATAACAAAAACAGTGCTTAAAAGTACACGCGCGCTCGCACGAACACACACATGTTTATTACCAAGTATAGATCCTTTTAATTAATAATACTCATTTCACGTAGACCCTGCATCGTGCACATAAGACATTAAGTGTTTATATTAAATTATTAATTCTTCACAGCATACCGCTTGAAACGTGTCATAATATTTTAGATCCCTGTAAAGGACTCTGTGTGTGTGTGTTGGCTGCGTTTATTAACACACATTATTCCTCGTACTGTCGCTTACCCTTATAATGTCCGAACATATAGACACTGCGTAAAGAAATCGACCTTTGTATCTCTTAAGACAAATTAAATTCTTCCGGTTCGTGTTCTTTATAGAAACAAGAAATTTTCAGCATATAATTTTCCATATGGTTGCTGCTGCTACACTATAAATTTCTTTTAAGTGTTAATGAACAAATCTATATTATTAATGACAAATTTATTCAGTAGAAAATTCAAATTTATATTAATAAAAATTATACATACTTTATTTTGCCAAGTGAAATAAAAAATGTTCAAAATGTTTAGGCTAATTCAAGTTCTGCAGTGAGTTGGTACACAAATGTAGGCCTACGACAACTTTCCATAATCTATTAAAAACGATTCTCCCTGTTATGTTAAGATTTATTACTAATAAATCTTGTGGCTAATAGAAAGCAACTAAAATTATAAGTAGTTTATCTGTAGGTTTACGAAATATTATTGTTAAAAACTTTTCAATCGGAGCAAAATTTAGAGTTTTAGGTACTTATAATGGCATTTGTTCGGCAATTTGTGGGCATCAGAGCGTAGAGTTATACACTATAAACTACTAACAATTACGCCGGACAGTTTGATTGTTACTGGCCGTGTAACATCTTTCTGTGCACGCTGGTTGTACGACACATACCACACCTTCATACAATGTTCCACAACAATGGTTTTTAGGAACTGCATAACCAAGACACATAAAATAGTAATTTGAATGTACTTCTTAATAAATGTCTCTTAAATAGAATAAAATATGTAAAAATATGTGTATGTAATATATTATATTTCATATGATGTCAATTTTGTCAAATACATGGCAGATATACCATGTTGTTTTGTAGATTAAATCAATACAATAAATCTTCTTCTCAAGGAATATGTCTACCACTAGTTTTGAAAAGATTGGATCTATAGACAGTTAGTTTAAGAATGTTTTTCTACGTCAAAGCACTCAAGAATGAGAGACTATTGTCAGTCATAGTTTCTCAAGTTAGTTTCAATATAAATTATTATTCTACTACTATTAGTGGTTTAGCGAAATGTACATAGTAAATGTTTAATAAAATTTGATTACTTTCTCGCTAATTAACTCTAAATCATTTATATTTCTATTCCGTAGGAGGTCGTGTGATGACAAAAATTTTTATTATCAAAATACATATTGTTTTATGAATTACTTGATGTCTGTTCAGTTAATTGCACAATTTTAACAGTTTTTGTTGACATATCAATAATATTTATTGTTATCAACAGAGCCTGCACACGGACAATACAAAGAATAGTTGTTCCATATATCGTGTATGTTAGTCTACGGATGTGTCTGTGTACGTTACAATACATACATACATGCACGGGCGTCACGGCCGGAGGGGCGAGGGTCTCGTCCCCCAATATTTTTCCAAACGTTAAATCCTGAATAATTTTTTATTAAAATTAATTTTTCACTTTTTTACACAAATTATTAGTTGAATAAAAATATTAACTTAAAATCAGTGCCATTGATGGTCCAATTTGAGACCCAATGATTTATTATCTTCGTATTATTGTATAGAGACGATAGGTTCCCGCCAGTAGTGTTGACGGCTAGAACGCGGTTCCACAGTTTGTTGAGAAGACGTCACTGCCATAAAAATGTAAACACGTGCTAAAGATTAATGCCCCACCCGACAAACACTCCGTCCACTATACTCCCATTCTTCCGAATGCTGAGTGTACTGATTCGGCTGCCACTCTGTCTAGTGTCGTTTCGCAATGTTATTTTGTCTCTATTTCTGTTTCTCTGATGAGCTTATCGCCTGTGCACGGCAATAAGCGAAGTTCTCGTTATTTGACGAATAATTGTCACAGGTTTTAAGATCTCTTTCGTTTACAGTTAGTTTGTATTTGTTACTCACTCTAATTTGTTTCTAAGTTAGTTCAGTTTAACTGTGTTTTCATTGGTTTTATGAAAACAAGTAGTTGGAGTAAAGAGGAACTGAAGAAACAAGGTTCAGTTAAATCTTACCTAAAGATATTGAGATGTAATATTAAGAAGAGGAAGCTTCCGACTTTGAATTAAAACGAAGAGTAGAAAAATGGTAAGTGGAAAAAAATTATTAGTACACTCATTTATATACAGGAAAAATTATATAATATAGCGCTTCGAAGGTCATTCCTAACGCAGCGCTTCGATATTTTCGAATCGGAGAGTTACTTATTTTGGATCATAAAGATCTATTGGATCACAGGATCTTATTCTTTCTAATCTCGAAACGTTTTGGTAAATATTTAAAAACGCTTTGTTCCGAATGAATATCGAGCTCATACTTCTCACTTTAAAAATCTATATTTTATACAATAAATATAATTTTACAACCAGTAAAAAATGCTATCTAATCATTAACTCACGCTTATAGGTCTCGGGCCTCATGAGCCTCTGCACGTGTCTGTATAATAAAAGGATGTCAATTTATGAGGAGCTAGAAACCAAAAAGTCACCAACCCTCATAAAATGACAAAAACTGCCCAATATGAAATTAAAAGGAGTTTTATTCGGCGACACGAATGTAGGAGGGCTATCGATAAGCGATCACAGATTGGCTGAACACGAAAAGTTTACAATAGCAAAACGACCCATACGCATTTGCGACAATTATCCTTTTGCATTTTCACACACCAATTCGCGATAGCCTGTCGTTACCTCTCACGCCAATTGTGAGGTGCTATTTAATGAAACCTTACGACGTCGGACGAGGAGGAGGATAACCAATTAAAAGGCGAGAACAAGATCGTCTGAGCGCTGCCATGCAGTGAGGAACCGTGCCCCCCCCCCCTCGGAGAGGTTGGTCATCCCGACCAATTACCGTCGCGTCACGTTAGTATGGGGTAGAGGTTTGCTAAACTAGTATTTGAAAGTCACAGGTACAAAGGAAACCGTTCCAAAAAATAACTTGTAAAAATACCTGTTATTATATAACTATTATACATATGTGTACCTGTATTATATAATTTGTTATAAAAAAATAAATTGAAACTAAAATTATTAACAGTTTTACTTTGCACTGTGACTTTATTAAGCTGTTACTCTTTAAAAATAATAAGAAACAAGAGAATTGATAGGCCTATCTCCCTTTGGGAATACTAATTTAAGTTTTCACTAGGAGTAAACAAACTGATATAGATTTAATATTAAATTATTGATTCCATTTTGGTTAGACAAATCAGTTGCAAAACTCAGGCAATTTTATAAATAACAACATAAAAATAATAAAAACAACTGTAATCAAATAGATATAAATAAATAAATAAATAAAAACTTATATATAATAAGCAACAACAAAAGTGAATTAACTGCATTACATATCTGGATAATCATCAGATTCATTCACCAATGTACACTGAATATACGTACAAGTCATGAACTGATCTGTCACACATTACAATTTGCTTCACTCAAATAACACATTATAGGTATATAGGTATAATAGGTATAAGTTATAACACAAAATAATTCGCTTTTTCAACATTTATCAAGTTGGTGACTAGTATAATATATAATTTGTTATTATAATCTGTATTATATCTGCATAACACACGAGAATAAATGTAACATCAGTATGCATTTTTTTCATTTATTGAAAACATCTTCGTGTTATTGGCATACAGTTATTTCGAGCCTCGTTTTGTTTTGCTTCGTTTCGTACTTGTATGCCAACCGGCGCATGCGCAGAAGCAAGTATTCAGTACCAATAGCGACTTTGTACCCGTTTATTCGTCAGTTGAGTAGGGGGGGACCCGCGAGTAATCGGAACAGGTATTTCGACTTTTCAGTTATCGTTACAGCTTCTAATCATTTGTTCGTTAGGTGGGTAGGGGGGTTCCACGAGTAGTAGGAACAGGTATTTCAACTTTTCAGTTACTGTTATATCTGTTCCACAAAAGTAATCGTTCCAAAATACATGTTACAGGTAGCTATATCAGCTCACCTCTAGTATGAGGTGCTTAGTTTCCGATGTGTCTTCGACCCCCCTTTTCCGGGAACCCGCCGATGTGGGCCTACGAAGGGCAGACTTCAGGAGAAATCACACTTGGGAACTTGCGGGTAACATATTGCATGCATTTTTGGCGGCCGATACACCATCGGAGCTAATCTAGATAGGGATGCTCTCTTGTTATCAGGGTTAAAGTGTGTTTGATAATGCAGGGCTTTGAAACTTCATTAACGGCATCCAATATTGGCCCAATATTAGCTGGGTACCTTGGAGGCAGATTTTCCGACGAGGCAAACGATGATGCCAAAATATGATAACCTCTTGAACTAAACTTGGGTGGTGATAACTATGAGCAGTTGTAATATAGATATGTAGGCCTATGTAACGTTTTCAGTTTTCTTGCAAGCCAGTTGATTGTCAAATAGCCCTCGTAATATTTATTCTTAACTAAATTTATTTTTTTGATCCCACAAGTACAGTATCTTTCATTTTCAGCTCCTGGGGCATCACATGAGAAATTTCCACTTCCTACCAATGAATCTCGAGTTTCAAAATTTTCTGAAAGCTTATATTTTGAAACTCAGCTGAAAGTTGTCAAACTAATAAAAGACAGTTGTCAAAAATTAAAGGTGAGGATCAAAAGGTAGCTTTAGAGTCATTAGTGGTGATTATTAGTACTCTAAAATATCTCGTTAGGCAGGAACTGGCTATTACAGTGACACCAGTCTGGAAGTTTCTGGAAGCTTACCAGTGGAGTTTCTTAGTGACATCAGTGGCTGCAACATGTAGTCTAGTTACACCCGGAACTGAATCAGCATGTCTTTCATACTAGCCTGAAATGTTACGTGATAGTTTTCCAATTCAACAGCATGTTACAGGACGAGTATTAAGTTTTTAACAAAATTAGTACACAAAATTTCCGGGGCTGCTTGCATCTCGGATTGATAGGGTAAGGTGTTTCTACTGTACAAAGTATGTTCAGTTATGTCAAGAAAAAAATACTTGCAATCAAAGCAGTTATGGCTTGTAGTGGAAAGGGATTTGAAAACTGAATAAAGGCAATTACAAAGTTTAAAAGCCATGAAAAAAGTGCTACTCATGCCCAATCTGCGTTTAGCCATGCTCAGCAGAAACCCCCAAATGAAAGACAGTTGTCAAAAATTAAAGGTAAGGATCAAAATGCAGCTTTAGAGTTATTAGTGGTGACTATTAGTACTCTTAAATATCTCGTTAGACAGGGACTGGCTATTATAGGACATAGAAAGTTTGAAGAAACTTCATGGCTTGCTGAAAATTTAAAGTGAGGATAAGCCATATCTTAGACAGTGGTTCCAAAGCGAACAAAATTATATACACCCTACGCTACAAAATGAAATCATCCAGATCCTAGGAATTGAAATATTTGTTAATATCACTAAAAAATGCACGCTAATAAGTACTATAATTTATTTAGTGAATTGCGATGGTGCACAAGGTATTTCAGGACATAAACAAGAGAGTATCTGTGTTCGTTGGTGTGATGATAACCTGGAACCTGAAGAAAGTTTAACGGGTTTCTATAAAACGCATAACTTGTGGTTCAGGGACACAAATGTAATTTCTTCATTACGCTATGTAAATGGCATTAATAAAGGCGTACAGGCCAACATAATCCAGAAGCAACCTTTAGCTGATTATTTGCACTGTGATGCTCACTGCTGTAATTTAGTCATGAAAGGAAGTTGTGAATCTTCTAGAACACTAATAAATGCTATAAAATGGGCACATCAATTAGGAGTTTTGTTTTCAAACACTAAAGCAAAATCTGCGTGTATACATATCCAAGAGAATGCAGTCGAGGCAAGATATTGATTTTGCCAAGATCAAGTTACTGTGTCCCACAATATGGATTTGTCGCCGGTCACAAATAAAGGACATTTTGAACAGTTATGAATTATTAATAAACAAAAATACTGACCGAACTAAGGTAACAAGGGTATGGTGACGTTAATGGACTATTTAGTGTATTTGAGAATGGAGCGGCATATCTTGGTTTGGACATAGAACGAGACGTAACTAAACTTCTAGAAATTTCAAACGACTGCTTCCAAGTGATAACAGAACTATGGCAGGATTTTATAAATAAGTTAAACACATCACTGATGGATTGAAACCCTGAGGACAAACGAAGTGTTTTCATCTGTATTTAAATAATGCAATGATAAACTTGGTTTGGAAGAGCTGAAACTTCCGAGACGGAAGATAATACCGAAAAGAATTGGTGGAACAACTGACCTACATGTATATTGTCAGTCATGTAAAGAATACTGTAGGTAAGAGTATTTTAAAGTCATAGACACAGCTGTAGCAGGGCTTCAAAATCGAATTCTGAATTAACCTCGTGTGAAGAAACAGTTTTTGTTAGAAAACATTTTCTTGCAAAAGGAAGACTGTGAACCATTAGCTCCTTATACAGAAAATGGCGCATCGTTTGAAATAGAAATAGAACTTTTTCTAGAGATACAAGGTGACATGTTTAGAAGATGGGAGGATAGCCTTGATCTCGAAGACTAAAGCGGTCAGAGATCTTTTCAGAAATGTAGAAACTTTGGTCCGTCTTCTGCTTTTGTGCCCAGCATCTAGGTGTGATGCAGAAAAAAGCTTCAGTGCTCCCCGGAAACTAAAGACTTACCTTCGGTCCAACCATGACTCAGAGAAGACTCAACCATGTAACCCTATTGTATGTCTACAAAAATGTATTGGACGACATCGACAATAAGAAGATAGGGAAAGTATTAAAGCATTTATTCCTAATGTTAATGATGCTAGGGGCTTTTCCAAATGGTGTTTGGAGCTTTTTATAATAAAGTGGTGCAAACATATTTTGAATTTTGAACTGTTTAGTAGGTTTATTGTAGTTAACAGAAAAGTTACCAAAGTAATGTTCAATTCTTACTGTAAACAAATATTAGATTTCTCGTTTTTAAAAGGAATAAATCCCAAATGTTTAGTACCAAGCCACGTGTTGTTCAATCAAATATATTGGAACTTACCGTCTGCGGCTTTCCAGAAACAGCGTCTTTACATCGGTAACCTTCGTACTCGTTGTAAATATTATAATATGTTATATAAGTTATTTTATATTAGATTTTAATATTTTAAGTGTTTGACAAGTGTATCATATTTAAATGATACACAATTACTTTTAAATTCTGATGATGGGACAAAGGTCCCGAAACATGTAAATTTATAAAGACGCTGTTTCTGGAAAGCCGCAGACGGTAAGTTCCAATATATTTGATTAGATTTCTCTATTTGAGTCATCTTAATTTCCACATCTAATCTTAATCTAGTCAATTAATACAGTCTTAAAATTAACTGACAATGTAAAAATAAATTATATATGTCTACAACATTATATAAATTGCATTAGTAATATTAAAAGACTAATTTTTCAGAAATGTTACCATATCAAATATTCTATATTACTATAACGGTCCTCCCCCTCCATTAATTGGGTTTATGCACTGGTGACTGCCGTGCATATATGTATGACTGTGTAACCGTGTAACTGTGTAAGTAACAATTGTATTACTGTTGTACAGGGTCTACTTCAGACGTTTGTTGACACATTATAGAGTATAATGATATTGTATTATTCAATAAATAAAACACTATTTTTGTAACGACCAGATAACGCTCAGAATAAACGGAACCATGACATTCATTGAAATAATCAGAGTTATTACTACTTTTATTAAGCAAGTTACTCGCAATCGCCGAATTTGCCCATTGTCCGAATTGGGGTTGGAACACTTGCCCGGAGTGACACTTGCACGGAGTGACATTTACCCGGAGCCCTTCCCTCCATATAATGGTATTTGGTGAGTCAGAAGTAAGACTGTGACACTTGCCCGGAACTAACATTAGTATCTTAAAACTGTTCAAAACGTATCCTCTTTCAATTTTTTGAAGGGTTGAATTCAGTGTTATAGTGCAACATTACTTTTATTTTATGAATTTTACGAGACTTTTAGCCGACTTGCGTCGTTTCCAGGGAACTCCACGGGGAGGTAGTCTCTTATCGTTTCCCATATATTTTTTTCACTTTATGTGAGTTCGTATTTTTTTTTTTAATGCTGAATTCGAATATTTACATATTTACAATATTTACAAATCTTTCCAGGTGAGAGTCTACTTCTCTAACCTATAGGCATTGCCTTTACTTTAACTTCTGGACGTAAGCAACACAAACAAGGAAAGACCTTAGTTTGCCATCTAGTTTTAGTTTTTTCAAGGCCTTTGAAATGGTTTCATCACTCTTCACTGCTGATTTTTTCTTCCCGTCAATATTCAGGGCTATTCTATCAAAAAAGTGGCCGTCATACTCTGCGTCCTCTCGTAGAGTCTTGAGCTATTACATCTGGATGAGACCTCGAAATTAAACTATTAATTCTTTGGTTCCACCCTTCAGAAACATTGTTGGTCCGGTGCCGTCTTCCGCAACAGTTCCACACTTTCCTTTGGATATGCTCATTCTCAAGCCACTGATCGAGGACGTAGTCATAGAACACTCGCAATTTCTCGTCTTCAGGTGTACTTTCCTGGATACTTAGCCAAGCATCATCAATCAGTTCCAGCGGAACATGCGCGAGGGCAGAACACATTCGAATGTGAAGTCAAATCTCTTCATTTTCTTTGTACGCAGGAGCAAGGCCATAATCTTGTACTCTCCTCCATAAACATTGGTTAAAATGGTAGTTATAACCAAAAATAAGTTCAGCTTCAGGAAAGAGATTTTTAGCTGTTTGGATGAGTGCTATTTCAAAGTCCATTGTAAGTGACACAGGATTCCATCCAGGTACGCTGTTTTTCACTGTTTTGAAAAAACGATCATATGTTTCTCGTTTCTTATTTGGCAGCAACGCGTAGATTGCTGGAATAGTGTTGGTTTCTTTCCAAGAACTTCCCAGATCGGCGTGGATGATAAATAACTGTCCAAACTGTTTGCTTGAACTCTTGAAGGTTCTGTCGACGAAGAATGAAGAACAACTTGTCAATGCAAGTTTTCCTTTTTCGCTGGTAAACACTAATATTCTGTCTTTAGGCCCTATGTTGTCGTCTTCAAGTAGAAAATTTGTACCGTCATTCATAAGTAGATCATTTTCCTCTAATCGTATTCCCTCAGAGTCGACTGGGTCCTTTGTAGGCCCCACACTTTTTCTTCGAATGCGATGTAATGATTGTTTGGCACTTCTGTGTGATGGTACTGAAGTCACAAAGTCATATCCTCGATTAAGAGCGAGCCTACTTCTTCGGTGTAAATTTTTGAAATCGTATTATCTGTTTCCCTTGCACGCTTCTTTGTATTAACAACACTTTTTCTCATTTCAGTTGCCGCTTCGTCCGGAATACAAACATGAGTTGTTTCGCCTACGACAGTATTATTTTTCGTTGATATTCTGCCTTTACATTTACTTTTCTTATAATCAACACATCGCCAAAAAGTCACATCTTCTTTGTTGGTATAGTCAAAAATATACTGATGTCTATTCTAGATCAACAAAGGCTTCCCCTTGGTGGTCTCAGTGATCTCCATCTTCACTACAACACGAATCACTACACTTATCACTTGCACAGAATACTAGTTGTCTCACAGATGTCAACTAAGGCAATGAACTATTTAGGGGTGAATCCCTCCCCCTCCCTTGCTCCTGCATTCCTATAACCAGTCCGACTCACCCCCTACCGGACTCCGTGCAAGTGTCACTGACAAAAATGTCCATGATTAGTCGTTTTTTGGAATGCTTAGGGCTCTGGGCAAATGTCAAGATATTCTTTCTTCGGGCAAATGTCCCTCCATGCAAGTGTCACAACTTCGTCCGATTTTTTTAAGCACAACGCGGTATGGGTAGGCTCAGGTTCCCTTTACGCGTTCTAAGTATTTCGGCCACCGGGCGTAGGAAAACACTTACAGCGTGTTGTGGGTACTTCAGTTTACTCAACTTTCAACAAAAAATTATTTTTCGCTTTGTAGACACTACGAACTGGCAACAACATGTTGTATTTAATCCATTACGCATAGTGAGTATTTTGCATATATTCCTAAAACTATGGTGTTAAGTTATATTTTTGTTTTTTCTATCATTTTTATAAAGGTTCGTTATTTTATAATATTTATGTAAATCATAGAATCTGCGCACCATAAATTAGACCATAAAAGTAAAAAACAATGGAAATAGAATTAAAAAGAAAATATTACAATATAACAAAGGAAGTAACAATGCGTATTTAGAGCTTTGTCAGTCATGCGCTGTGAAGTAAAAGGCAAAAGGAAAACGAGTTGCTATAAAACCAATGATGATGTCTGAGTTGAATTCACGATGTCAAGTAAGACGGCTACATATTCGATATAATATTTTATTACATTTCATGTTAGTTATCATCTGTTGTTTCTGTTAACTGAATTTTTAGTTATGATTATAGTATTATTGTTTAATCATTGTAATATTACAGTTTTGGTATTTATTACAGCTATTTTGACATTATTTCTTGTGTAAAACAGTTAGAATTATTATTCTTATTGACAAGTAGATATTATTGACATGCAAACTGAGCCAGACGGGGAATACAAGTTTTTTTCATAAACTACCAAGACCATCTGACCAAGTTCCTACTATTGAGTCTATTGAAAATAAAGACAGACGATGAAGTAGCATATGTTGTCATGAACGTATGTTGCATGCTTGAAGCTTCGAACATACTTCGTAGTGACAATGGCCGTGAATTTTGTGATGAAGTACAATGTTTAAATATGTTTATTTAATTTTAAATGTATTCTTAATAATTATGTTAGAGTCATTATATTAATTTAATGTCAATGGAAAACAATAACATGTTTACATTTTTTATATGTTTATACTGATAGGAACTCTATCTGCTATACAGAATGGAATCAAAATTGTTCACGGAAAACCGCGCCACTCCCAAAGCCAAGCATCCGTCGAAGGAGCCAATCAAGATGTCCGAGACAGTTTATTAGCTTGGTTGAAAGACAACAGTTCATCAAGTTGGGCTTCTGGTCTTTGAGATCTTCAAAACTCAAAAAATTACAGTTATCACGCTGGAATAAAGAGGACTTCTTTTGAAGCTTTGTTCTGGTTGCACAGAAGAACGGTTTGCTTGATTTCTGCTTGCCCGTTAATATAGATCAAAAGACAAACTCTGAATAAGAGCGTGAAGAAGATTTGTCTAATATTACCGGTACGCATAATTTTGGCAAAACAGATATCCAAAATGTAGATGATGTAAACACTAGTGAAATTAATAACAAAACATTTCACCACTTATGGACACTCGGGAAGGTTATCGATTTTGCCTTGAGGACAGTGAGAAATATAAAGAAGAAACATCCTACTTTGAATGAGCAGAATATTTTCGTTCGACATGCACCTTTGTATCAGAGTCCGAAATTCTTTTGTGTTATCTTTGTGCAAAGAAAACGGCAATTGAGAGTTCTCGGAAACACTGCGAACGTAGATTACAAGTACAATCGGAGAAAATGTATCAGACATCTCAGATTCTGTTCATAAATACGTAACTGATATGATTTGCAATATATATATATATATATAAAACAGACACGTAAGTTGCAAAATTTAAAAGATAAACATAATCGAGACACGAACGTCCATTGTAAACACACTTTCTATCCACGTGTGTCGAATTTAACATGAATTACTTTTAATGCCGATGAACTTAATATTTTAAATAAGGGCATAAATTACCGAAACAAATAGTAAATTAAACGTTTTAGACTTAACAGTCACTAAACACTTTGATAAACTGAAATTCAATATATATAGGAAACCAACCACCACCGATGTAACTATACCTGTCGACTCACATCACCACTTTTCGCAAAAAATGGCAGCCTTTAATTACTTTATACACAGACTTTTAACAGTACCTCTTGACAACGAGGATTTTAATGATGAACTTAACACAATAAAATACATAGCTCAAGCGAATGGCTACAATAGTTCCTTGATTGATAACCTCCTTAGGAAACAAAAGCATAAACTATCTAAACCTCGCATAGAAATAGACACTAAAACCACTTTTATCTCAACGACATATACCCAAATAAACCCAAAAATTTTAACTAGTGTGTTAAATAATAATAATAGTACCGTAACATTTAAAACTAACAATAATCTTTTGAACACACACCGCAATAAAATAACTATCCCTTTAGAAAAGAAAACGGGCGTGTACAAATTATCGTGTGACGACTGTAAATGCTTCTATATCGGCCAGACGGGCGAGGTTTCCAAAAACGTTTTATTGACCATATACCTAAGCACGATCTGAAGGGTCAGACAACATCATCAAACATAAATTGCAAATATGCACGGCACTTGAAAGACGAAAATCATAAATATACAAGCTTTGTTTCCAACTTGAAAGCCCTGCATTTTTCTAATAAAGGCACTTATATGAACGCCTTGGAAGAATTTGAGATATATAGGGCGTACAATGACGTACACAGTCGTGACTTCGTGTTGAACTACCATTTAAATTTTAAATCAAACCCGCTTTATGATACTGCAATAAACCTGTCTACGCGGTAGCTACTGATAATCAGTGTCCGATCGGTCCGCATCGAGTGCGCTCTCAAGTAAAGCGGGCATGTGTGTAATCGTTTTTAAATATTTGTATTTTAATGTATAACGACCTCGTAAGAGTGAATTTTTATTTTATCTTCTGATGACGGGACACATGTCTCGAAACGCGTAAAGTAAAAAAACGCACAACGAAGTCACACGACGGAATAAGATAAATATTATACAGATTTTGTCAATGTGACTTGGATACCGTTCCAAACATGTCTTTCAAATAATTAATTATATGTGTGCCTTACAGGTAACTAACAATCATTTAACAATTACACGAATGGCATGCCAGCAATAGGTACGTCTAATTATTTTTATGTCTTTTCAAAATTGACAGTACTATATATGTAACATGATTTTCATTGCATACTGAAATAGTAACCCTCGCAGTGTTCATCAGGGCTGCAGGCATGGACAGCTCGATGAAAATCTGATAACCAGAACTATGAATTAAAAGAGACAAATATAAAAATATGCAAGGAAGGCTAGAATGTAATTCCCGAAATTTACTATGGTAATAGAATACAAATCGAATATGACCAACTACATACCGCATGCATCATACATGCACGCTTCTGCACGGACATGCACCGGCGAAATCAGACAAAGAGTATGTGCTAGAATTAATTACAAAAATGGAAAATACCGGTGTACAATAATATTAGCAATTTGAAGGAAACTGTGAGTATATTGTTAACACTGGGGTGAAACATTTAAACAGCTAATGAGGTACACTTGCCCAGTAGATCAAGAACTCACACGATAAGTCAGGTAGACAGGTCACACAGAATTAAAGAATCAAAGTAATTTGAAAAACCCAACCAAAAAAAAACGAGCAATCGTTCTGAAAATGCCTGCTGGCCCCTCCATACAATTATTGTATCTTATAGGTAATTTACATGTTAATAGCACTAGGCTAGAAGTGTGCATATCACAGACGGACAGGTTCGGTTCTGATCACCAGATGTTTTAACTGCAATTCAAATTACTCAAACTGAAATCTAATATTGTCTGACGCTTCACGGAGCAGTTGTTTTACAGAAATAGTCGCGAGGTCGAGTGTGAATAAACTGAATTCTTTCACCCGAGTTTTAGAAGTTACCAGATGTTCGGCAGACTGCTGGTTCAAGATGGAAAAGGTTCATCGTGGAGATACTGCGGGTCCCATTGAAGCTTCCGACGGCGAAAGGGGATTTCTACAGCATCGCTCGGCGGATGGTGAGAGATGGAAGTGTCACCATCGAGTTGCTCTCAATTCCTTGGCTGGGCAGGAACCCTACAAGCACAAGTATTCTGTAGCAGCTGATACAAAGAATAAATTCACACTCCCCATAACTCGACCTTATATAGCACATACACCTTACACTTCCAACTACAACAAGTCACCCGCACGGAATTCACCAATTAATCTAACTACATTTTAATAATCAACTTGAGACACTGCCAAGGCTATGATTACATCCTATTGAAACAAATACTCTCAGAATTTTATAAGGTATTATACCTTCAACTAAAACTCCAGCACGTGGCGTGAATTACGTTAATTCATCTTTATCAATCAATTGCTAGCTTTGGTCAACAATTTCTTTGGCACAGTTATTTTTACAAAACGCTAAATAACAAGGGTAAATAATTAATAAGTATTCGCTTTAAATTAATATTAAATGTTTTACAAACTAATTCGCCACGTGCTTTACTAGCAAGCTTGCACAAGTCTGGGCACACGCACACGTTTCTGTATCCAAATTCATCTAAATATTAAATACATTTAAACACGTTTCCCCTTATTTAAATAACGACAAATAATCAAAGGAACTTACCAGAGGCCCTTTACGAAATTATTTAAGCATAGTACAGGAATCGCACATTACAAACAAAATTTTCTTCGCCGTCGGAGGCCTGAAACGAATTGTATGAAGACAGACGGCGGACTGCGCCCTGTCAGTCCAGTCGGTAACGGCGTTCAATGTGCCATTGACCTTCGGAAACCAACTCCCTAGCGCTGTCGCCGCACCGCGGGAATACCGCAAACCACTTAGCAGACGACAACACCAAATGTGTACGTATCGCGACAAATTAGCATTCGCCACGGAATTCATTTGAATACCTGGTGGCCGACAAAACTCAAAACTGTTGACACAGTTTAGGACCCCGGTCCTCTAGACCTTTACTTCCACATCACCCACTAAGCATTGCCGGGAAATCTCAGACACTTATCCGCACTCAGGAGAACAGAGGCTCAGAGCGAAAACGAAGGAAGAAGAAAGAAGAAGTGTAGTGTGTATGCATGTATGCGTGAGAGTGTATCAATGTAAGTGTGAGGGTACTGCATGCTGACCTGGCCAGGGCCAACATACAGAGAGAGATAGAAGAAGAAAAGAAGAAAGTCGAGAATCGTGGACGTCCACTAGAGCTCTGACCTCCTAAGGCCCACCACACACGAACTGAAATCCCTGCGCCAATACAAGCTTCAACTAGGGGAACGTTCTCCCCAGCCCCCACTCACATACTCATGCTTTATGGCAAAACTTCAGTTTTGATATGTGAGTGGTTATCTTTTCTAAGCCACAACCGGGCTCCCCCAACTTCACTGTTACAGGCGACGCAAATCTTAGGATGCGGTATGGCCCCGACCAACGATAGCAGAGTTTCGCGGCCCTTTTATCCGCGGCTGAGCTGATTGAATGGCTCTGGCAGTAGACCCAATCCCCAAGCTTAAAGGGGTTAGGAATTCGCCCCCGATTATATCGATGACGGACGCGCTCGTGTGCTCGCAGCAGATTCTTCCGAGCCTCTTCCCACCTATCTGCCGTCCTACTATTTGGCTCACTGGGCAGAAGATCTATTTTCCACAAGTTAGTCAACGGCAGTGCGGGCGAGAATCCAAACATAATTTCAAAGGGTACGGCCTTATGACTCTCATGGAGGGCCGTGTTGAAAGCTAGTTGTAACCACTTAAGATTCTGGTCCCAGGTGTTCTGTTGCTCAGCGTGGTAAGCAATAAGCGCGTACCTGAGATTCCTGTTGAATCTCTCCGCTTGGGACGGCTGTGGGTAGTAGGAGGAAGTGGTTACGTGCTTGATATCCGTTGCGAAACACATTCGCCGAAATTTGCCCGAAATAAACTGTGGACCATTGTCATAGACAATGATGGCCGGAAGTCCGAAATGCTGAAACACGTGGTTCTGAAGGGCGAGAATTGTCAAACGAGAATTTGCCTGCCGTAAGGGCAATAGCCAGACAAACTTAGAAAAAGCATCCACACAAACAAGTAGGTAAGCGTTACCTAACTTGCTACGCGGGAAGGCCCCACGTAGTCGATGAATAACTTCTCCATAGGTCTGCCCGCCACATCGGATGACAACAAACCCAACTTGGTATTTTCAGCAGGCTTACTCAAACCACAGAGATAACAAGCCTTCACTCTCGCTGCTATGTCCCTATCCATGCCCTTCCAGATAAAATGTTTCCTAATACTGGAAATGGTCTTCGAGATCCCCTTATGTCCACCTACCGGGGAATTGTGGTAATAACTGAAGACCATGGGCACTAACTTGCTAGGCAGCACGATCTTAGGGGCACGCCCTTTTCTTTCCCTGCAACACAGGACGCCCTTGGACAAGAAGTCAGGGGCCTGTACGTTACCCTCCTTGAGATTTTGGATGATCGGACCCAGCTCTTCATCATCTAACTGATGGGGTAACACATCAGTGAAAGCTAATGGAAAGTCTAATAGAACAGAACGGGGTTGCTCAGATTGGACTTCACTGGGTTGGGAGAACATGCGTGACAAAGCGTCTGCAACCATATTTTGAGTTCCCCGAATGTGTTGCACATTGAATTTAAAGGATGAGATCTTGACCACCCATCTTCCAATTTTACGCAGTTGCCGGGAATGAGCAAGAAGCCAAGAGAGAGCCTTATTGTCGGTCTCGAGCAAGAACTCAGCATGTTCCAAGAAACGCCTGAACTTATCTAGAGCGTACACCACAGCCAAACACTCTAGTTCGTATACTGTAACATCACAAAATGTTCCATAACCATAATGAACACCAGAAGGGTGAATAATACTAAAGGACCTATTAATGAGTAAACCAGAAAGAATTTAACAGTGAAAATGATAAACTAATAAAGAAGAAAAGAAGAGAAGGAATCCAAATAAACAGTGATGAATCCACTACATGTACTAAATGACACTACAACTTAAATAAACTGAATGACAATGACAAATTGACAAGACAAGTTTTCCCCATAAACTGTCAAGTGAGCCCATTAAATACATTGATGAATAAAATCAAACAGTATAAATAAAACAACAATTGACTTGTATAGTATTGAGCCATATATTATGAATAAATAACAGCACATTAGCTGATATAAGTAGAACAAAGATATATCAAAGACAAGTATAATGTACTATGCTAGAATAGTCAAATATTGTAAAAGAAAATATGAAAACCAAATATGTATTGCTATAGATTGAGAATAACTATAAATGTAAGCACTATATGTGTGTAAATAACTTCATAAATAAGTAAAATGTGTACCAAAAGATAATAACAGTCAGGAAACGAAACATTGTAACATGGTGAGAATAGGCCATGAATGACCAATTTCAAACAAAGAAATAAGAGTTAAATAGAAACCTCACTAAACACAATCTAGTAGAATCATGACTAGAACGAATAAAATGTAAAGTACCACTACATGGGTGATACTATACCAATAAGAGAGGAGAAGGACATGTTAAAATATAAATAGTGAATTAGGAAAGTTTATGTTAGTAAATCAACATAGTTTAACAGATAATTAATATTGTTCAGCTGAATGCAGCATTTGTATATAATAACGTATTCGTTTTAATCATTTGATCATGTTCAAAGTAGAAATTAAGAATAATTAATCAAATAATAGAAAAAAGTTAATAGTCGGATTTTGCCATGTTAGCAGACGACAGTTGTAATCAATGGACTAGTAAGTTTAAATCGATGAGATATTAATGAAAACTGTGTTTAAACTGGCATCAAGCCACATCAAATTAAAGATAAATAAATATGCTGTAAAATGATAGTAATAGAATCCGAAATGGAATTGTAATAGTCGAGAAATTAACGTTAGCATCATAAATTTGGTGAATATTGAATAAATACAGATAATACCGACAAAGACGACAACAGCGTGCAAAATACAGATATGTAATGTCTATTAATAGAATTACGTCATAATGACATAATTTCGAACCTATCACGGACGAGTTTAGTAAGACAGAAGACTCTCTAAACGGGGATGATGAAAAACTATATAAGCGAGAATCGGAGTAAACACGAGGCATTTTGTCAAAATTCACTCAACCAGCAACAACAAATCCAGAACAAATAATCATCAAAATTAATTAATTCAACGATCTAAAAGAAGTATATTTTAACCTGTGCGTCGAAAACAGTAGTGAACATTAACCAGCAGTGCGTGTATATCGAACGAGGTTAATGTCAACATAACCAAAAAAAACAGTAGCTTATTTATTAAGAAGAAGTATCTCGTTCCAGTGCGAATAATAAAAGTGAAGTGAAATAACGATCATTATAATCCGATCGTTAAAGTGTTCATAAATTAATCAGTACGATTAATCAACAGGTAGTACAGTGATCACATTTATTTGTTTACGTTTTAGCCAATAACAGTATAACCTAATACACCATTGTACTGACGCAAAATACATTAAGACTATAAGTAGAAAACACTGTATAAAAGTTATTTAGAGGAATTAACATATTCCGACTTAAGATTATATACGTTAACGTTCTTATAACTGAACGCAATATTAGTCAGAACAAACGAACTTTTCGTTAATCAACTTCCGTTCATTAAAGGGGTATAACCTAACAATATGATATCATAATAGTATTTTGAAATAATGTGGCGTTCTATTCTGTAATTTAAAAAAGCCACCCTTGAGGTAAATAAATATAATAAATAAGTTATCAATCCTAATTAGAGTTTTCATTGTTAACCAAACTGAGCTAGGCAAAGTAAGGAGACCGGACGATTTGTGATCCGTTAATTGTTATTCAATGCATGTGTTTAATTGAAATTATTCAATATCGAATAATAAATACCATTATTGTACAGCAACAACATTTGTCAATAATTATTTCAACTAACAATAGGTAATCAGTATTACTAATCACTGAGGTGCGATTGATAGTAAACAAACCAGCAGAAGTTTAATGCATGATTTCTATCTAAATAGCTGATCATTTATAGAGTAATTAAAAAGCAGAATTAACTAGCATTTCATTCAGAAG
Organism: Magicicada septendecula; assembly: GCA_034769895.1. Taxonomy (NCBI): domain Eukaryota; kingdom Metazoa; phylum Arthropoda; class Insecta; order Hemiptera; family Cicadidae; genus Magicicada; species Magicicada septendecula. Next base: position 475,328,549 of record CM068368.1, on the reverse strand, counting down.
AATTTTTTTATGGGACATTTCTGTCGAAAACCCATATGGCGCCCAAGTAAATATTAAAAGTGTTATAAAATATTCTACAGCATCCATATACTTTTCAATAAAATCTTGACAGTTTATTAAACATCTGTGAACAACTGAACGTCCAGTACGTCATCACAGGTACGTGAAAATTTAATTTATGTATGATAATCTTGTCAAGACAATATACTGACATACACAGACGACAATTTTAAACAGAAGAGTGAGCCAACATCAAGAGATCTACGCAACAGTTACATTCATCAACGGATCTACAAATAAATATTTACTCATGAAAAATCTAAACATTTACTAAACAAATTCAAAGTAAGTGAATAGATTTATTTATATTGGATTCAATAATAGATTGAATTGGATTGAATAAATCAATAAACCCAGAAACTAATAATCACAAACATTATCAATAAATAATAATTACAAGCGAGACATTATTAAACAATAAACGAGTCAAGCATAAATATTACAAATTGGCGACCAACTAGTGCGGCTTTAAAAAATTAGACAGGAGAATATTTCAATTAAATTATCCTAATTTAGCCCGGCAATTACAGTAGAACGACCATGCCTCACACACACGAACACGATATCAGATACAAGGTCAAACAAGGAGAAAGGGGACAGACAAACACCGAAGCGAACATGGAGGTGCAGGAAGAACAACCAACAACTGAAATGGAAGTTACAATAGATAATACCCAAGAAAACCAACCAGAAGTAAACCAAACTGGGGGACCCGTAGCAACCGAAGGAACGAAGTTGGAAGTAAAACTTGATGAGAATGATGATGGAAAAATTCAGAGGAATGAAAGAAACTACCGAAACCCTAAAAGAAAATTTAACGTAAGAATTGGGAAGAAACATGGAAACTTTAAAAGAAGACTTGGGAAAAATGATAGACAATACTAATAAATCCATGGAAACTTTAAAGGAGGATTTGAATAAAATACAGAACTTAACAATAGAAACATGGAAACGCTAAATACTAAAATAGACGACGTCAGTAAGCGAATAGAGGAAAGCAACGAGAAAATCAATACCAAAATAGATGAGGAGATAACTGGAGTCAGAAAAGAAATAGCAGAAATCCAAGAGAGGTGTGAGCAGTACCGCCAGGAAGTCACTAACTCCAGAGAAGAAATAGATGGAAGAATTAACCAACTCGAAGAGAATAGTGAAGTTAAAATGGAATCTATGAAAAAACAAATCAAGAGGAAATACACATAGTTCGGGAGGAAAGTAGGAAAGCACACGAGGACATCCGACAAGACGTCAGTGACAGAATAGAAAGGACATTCTTGGTAGCCAACGAACTGGATAAACGAATCAATACTAACAAAAATAATATAGAAGAGATCCGTCAGCGAGAACGCGAGCTACAAAACAAGATAAATTCATGACAGGACCGACCAATCCAGAATACAAATATATATGCCACGGTGACAACCGAGAAGTAATCAACTTCAGGAATTATAGGCGCAACCCGATGGAGTTCCTAGAACGTCTGGAAGAAACCTTCAAGAGGACAAGAGAGACGAGATGGAAAACCATAAGAGGAATGATAGATGAGATGTTCAAGGAGACATATGATAATTGGTGGACAGCCGTACGACCTGAAATCCCAGACCTCAACGAGTTTAAGAAGGTCATTCAAGGAGAAATACTGGTCAGAATCCACACAAAACCGTATCCGTATGAATTTATCCAACGGGAAATACGACGCCTCCATGGGTCAATCGCCGAAATCATACTTTCTGCGCAAAATATGCTTTGCACGGAAGTTAACGCCCCAAATTCCAGAGGAGTGCCTAGTAGAACAGCTATCACGTCACTACAGTAAAGAAATAGAAACTCCAGCCGATATAATCAGTTCAAGAAAATCCAGAATTTGGCAAGTTTCCTAGAAACCTGCGAGCAGACAGGACCAAACAGGGACTACCAAATGACAAATTACAAAACAGACAACCCCACCAATTATAATACACAAAATAACAGGGACAATGGAAACTATGACCGCCCGAGCAGGAACAACTACCATAACAATCCGACGTTGAACAATGGCAATAACCAATATAGGGGAAATAACACAAACCACAACCTAAACTACAATGAAGGTAATGGCAACTACAGAGGTAACAATTATAATCAACGGGGTAACCAAGGAAGTGGAGACAGAAGAGACCAGAACTATAGACCCCAGGTAAATTATACTGTGGCTAATAGTCAACGGCAGTATCACCCTAGATCACCAACACACAACAGTTACTATAACCGAACTGAAGGAAGAGACAATGGACCGACAAACAACAATCCCGACACTAGACAAGAAACGCAAAATGACCAAACGACAAATATGCAGAGGGACCGAACTAACGAGGTAACCCCTCTTTTAAACTGAATGCGGCAGTGAAAACGAGAGACAGCCCGTCACTGAACCAGTATTATGGGGAAACGAAACAAAAGACACAACACAGTAATGACCAAACAATAACTATCATAACTAATCATATTTCAGAGACATTAGAGAAGAATTGTTGGAAGAAGATAACCATATAATTAATAATAATAATAATAATAATGAGATTGTTCATGTACAAGCTAATTTAAATAGAACCCAGACTACCATTATGATAGATACAGGGTCTAATATATCATTAATCAACAACATTGAATTGGAAAGGATACTGCAAAATAGTGTGATACCAATACCCACACTACCTGTCACAAATATTATAATAGTTGGAGCCACAGGCAAACAAAATAAATCTGTAAAAATGCAAGTATCACTTGAACTCACCAGCAGTGAGGTAACAATACCATTAGATTTTTTAGTCGCCCATGGATTGCCCTTAAACATACTCATTGGATGCGACATATTGAGACAGTATGCAGCCATCATAGACCTGAGAAGAGGAATTGTTACACTGCCATCTGAAGATGGAACTTGGACAGCAAAAGTACTTGATAAACACAAAAACAATCCAAGTGAGACTAATTGTCAAGTCATTGAAAATCATTATTGCACCACCAACCCAAGGTTAACAATACCACAATATGAAGATGATAACCCTGAACTATGGCTAGATAAATTAGAAAAAAAATCCGGGATTTCCAACGAAAACAAACAAAAAACCAAGTCAGTGGAGCACAAACAGAACAATTAATTGAAATATATAACAAGTATCGGCATATTTTCTCCAACGCTCCAGGTAAAGTCAAAAATTACCAGTGCAAAATTAGTTTCAAAACACCTGTAGATTTCCACAGAAAATCGTACCCAATTCCCTATTCCTTGAAGGATGAAGTCACAGAAGAACTCAACCGAATGATGGAAAATGACATCATCGAGTACAGTCATTCACCTTACACTAACCCTATAATAGCTGTACCAAAGAAGAATGGCAACGTTAGAATATGCGTAGACGCTAGGGGATCAATAAAATGATAATCAACGACAGGACATCTCCGGGCGAAATCGAAGAAATTCTCAAAAAATTCCATGGCACCAAATACATCAGTTCATGGGATACAGTTTGCGGCTACTGGCAGGTAGAGTTACATCCAGACAGCAGAAAATATATGGCCTTTATATTCGATGGTAGGAAATATCAATTTAAACGTCTGGCCTTTGGTTTAATAAACTCTGTTGCAGTATTTGTAAAGATAGTGGATCAGATATTGGGACGAGAAGTGAAGAAATTTACTACTGTGTACGTTGACGATTTGTTGGTGACATCATCTAACTGGGATGACCACTGTGATAGGGTAGAGCAAGTATTAGAAAAACTATCACAAAACAACATAACACTGAAACTGGACAAATCCCAATTTATTGCCAAAGAAGTGATGTTTTTAGGATTAAATCTAACAGAAGAAGGAATCTCTCCATCTACAGAAAAGGTAGAAGCTATTCAACAGTTTCCTACACCTAAAAACAGGAAACAGCTACAGTCTTTTCTAGGAATCTGTAACTATTACAGAAAGTTTCAGGCCAACTATTCAGAACTGACTGCTAAATTCTTCCAGAAGCAGTTAACAGCCAAAGACAAATGGACTTGGGGACCAGAACAAGACGGAATTTTACAATCGATAAAAGAAAAATTTTTAGAATCTGTCATGCTACATCACCCAGACTTTACTAAACCTTTTTACCTAAATTGTGACGCCAGCAATGTGAGTTTAGGTGCTGCACTTTATCAAGAAAACGAAGAAGGACATCATATGGTAATTAGTTTCGCCAGCAGAGTGCTGAACCACTGTGAACGAAATTACAATACCACCGAGAAGGAGCTATTGAGCGTTGTTTTCGCATGCTACAAGTTCAGAACATATATATTGGGAGTCACCATAAATCTATTTCATTCCTAAAGCGATGCAAGTTTAGCCATGGGAGAATAACGAGATGGGTACTGGCATTGCAAGAGTACGATATTACATGGGAATATATACCAGGCAGAAAAAACATAGCAGCTGATGTATTATCCCGCATCAACATTTAAGATCAAACTTTTGATGGTGAGAAGGAACAACTAGCCAAAGTATACCATATTATTAAAAATAGAGAAGTTTTGGAGAACATCCTGAAGGAGATCAGGACACAACAGAAATCAGATCCAAAATTGATGCACATCCGACAGAGAATACAGGATGAAGATGGCACAATTACCAACTATTATTGTTTACATGATGACATGCTATTCATTAAAACTACTCCAAACCAAGAAAACTGGAAACTAGTTATCCCAGCAACTATTGAAAAACCATTAATTGTAGACTACCATATCAGGTATGGACACATGGGAGCCGTTAAGGTTATCAAAGCATTAGAAGAACAAGTATATATCAAAAACATCAACACAAAGATACAACAGGCAATAAAATCATGTCACATTTGCCAACTAGTAAAGTGTAGTAACGAACGAAAGGAGGGGGTAATGATACAAATCACATCCAATCATAAGCTCCAGAAGGTATTCCTAGATATTTGTGGACCATTTCCACGCAGCGGTGGAAGACACCGATACAAGTTCATAGTGATAATTTTCGACCATTTCAGCAAATATACAAAGTTATACCCAATAAAGAGAGCCACTACGAAGAAGGTATTAGATATAATCTTAGGACGCTATATACTGGAAGTAGGTACACCAAACTCCATAATTACAGACCATGGCACGCAGTTCAAAGGAAGAAAATGGAGAGAACCTCTTTTAGAACATGGCATCAAAACTTATAAAACATCCGTGTACCATCCCAACAGCAATCCAGCGGAGAGAGTATTGAGGGAAGTTGGAAGATTATTGCGAACACACTGCCACGACCAACAAAAGAAATGGCAAGAGTATTTAGATTCAACAGAAGAATTTCTAAATTTGGCATACCACAACACTATTGAAGATACGCCATACTCCATAATGTTTGGAAAAACCCCACCCAGAGAGTTAAACGACATCCTTAATTTCCCCAGTAACCCAACTTACCAATTCGACAGAGTAAAGTTTTATAACAGAATATTAGAGAACACTGAACTACAAAAGAAGAAATACTTGAATAATCAACCAAAAGCTATTAAGTATCATATAGGAGAGAAAGTGGTAGTGAGAAACAGAGAATTACCAAGTACTGTACAAGGTATAACCAAAAAACTATTAGTATTATATACTGGACCATATCTGATCACCAAGGACAATGACAACAATACCTATGAATTAACAAACCCTGTCAACAATAAAATTAAGGGTACATATAACCAAGTTTCATTAAGGAAATATCATGTACAATCCAATTAGTATAAAGTGTATAATAAATGAAAAGAGATAGTGATTAAACTACAAACAAAAAGATAATGATTAAACGACAAACAAAGAGATAATGATAATAAATGAAACAATTACTTAAATAAATAAATAGAAAGGAAAATAACCAGCAGAACATGTTACAAACTATTGTATGAACCATGTTAAAAATGAATTATGGTGAAAATGAAGAAGAATAGAAAACCACAATATAAGGTGATGATGAATTTAAGAATTAACTGCATAATTATATGGTGATGAAGATAAGTGTGTAAATCAAAATATGAATAATAACAAAACCAACGTCCGAAATAGTATTGATGAAAAACAGCAAAGCTTGTGATAATATAACAAAGATGTCAAGTTATAACAAATAATGACCTGTGAAGAGAAATATGTTAAATGAATAGATAAAGCGTCAGAAGTGATACAGTAATGGAATTTATGTAATGGAACCTCTAATCCCTTGAATATTCTAATGAATATAATGTCTTATAATGAAATATAAATAATATATTATGTCTTATGTGTTGTGATAGTGCAACTGTTGTTACGTACAACCTTTTATTGTCTCAGACAGAGATGAACATTCCTTTGATCTGTGAGTGTATAGTTAAGGAACGGCGGAGAATGGATGCCAATGAGAGCCCCTCTGACTCCGGACCTGCTATAAATGTTAGGGAAACATGTTAGGGAATTATGATATTTCAAGGATTAAATCAATAACTTCGAGGTAAATGAAAGAGCAAAGGAGAATTGTTACAAGAATCAGGATACGTATAATGTGAAGGAAAAATATATTACTACAGGAGAACAAAGGAAACTATCAAAATGAGAACAAATGTATAATATAACCAAGTGACCAAGAGAATAAAAAATTAACCAATACTTATGAGCTGAAGATAGGAGACTAACGATGAACATAGTCTTAACCAATACACCAAAAAACCATGAAGATAGATCAAGAAGAAAGCAGTAGTTTTATAAATGAACCAAATTAAAATGATAATTTCAGCAAACCAAGGAACTTGTTTTCTCAAATTATCAATTTTGAGAGGGGAGCTTATGTAACATCACAAAATGTTCCATAACCGTAATGAACACCAGAAGGGTGAATAATACTAAAGGACCTATTAATGAGTAAACCAGAAAGAATGTAACAGTGAAAATGATAAACGAATAAAGAAGAAAAGAAGAGAAGGAATCCAAATAAACAGTGATGAATCCACTACATGTACTAAATGACACTACAACTTAAATAAACTGAATGACAATGACAAATTGACAAGACAAGTTTTCCCCATAAACTGTCAAGTGAGCCCAATAAATACATTGATGAATAAAATCAAACAGTATAAATAAAACAACAATTGACTTGTATAGTATTGAGCCATATATTATGAATAAATAACAGCACATTAGCTGATATAAGTAGAACAAAGGTATATCAAATACAAATATAATGTACTATGCTAGAATAGTCAAATATTGTAAAAGAAAATATGAAAACCAAATATGTATTGCTATAGATTGAGAATAACTATAAATGTAAGCACTATATGTGTGTAAATAACTTCATAAATAAGTAAAATGTGTACCAAAAGATAATAACAGTCAGGGAACAAAACATTGTAACATGGTGAGAATAGCGCATGAATGACCAATTTCAAACAAAGAAATAAGAGTTAAATAGAAACCTCACTAAACACAATCTAGTAGAATCATGACTAGAACGAATAAAATGTAAAGTACCACTACATGGGTGATACTATACCAATAAGAGAGGAGAAGGACATGTTAAAATGTAAATAGTGAATTAGGAAAGTTTATGTTAGTAAATCAACATAGTTTAACAGATAATTAATATTGTAACGAATAGATGTCGACGTCCGTCTCGTTTAAGCCCCGCGATGGAAGCCAATCTGTAACGAATAGACTCATTCGTCTCTGTAAAACGTGTGTATATTGTGTGTTCGCCTCACACTGGTGTCGTTACATCAATCCTTGCGCTAACGAAGTCCGTAGCGATGTTTTAGTTACCAGTACAACGCAGTAGTAACCTTACCTGTTATTAAATAGGGTTTTGTGAATCCCGGGTGGCGCAAAATTTTTATTGAAAACAATTAAACTTATTAAATAATGTGTTAACAAAGGTGTTCTCAGCGATGACGGCCGGGGCATTCAAATCTATTCCCGCCTGTTCGACCTCCTGAATCGAGCACTTCGTTTGTCGAATTGCAGCGTGAGCGCTGGCCGTCAAATCTAGTTGTTCGTTATTAAGCACAAATTATACAATACACTCCCTATGAAATAAAAACAATGGTTACACTCTGTACTAGTTACTTTAATTATTGATTTGTAATGTTTCAGTCTGACAAGAAAATTATACTTGTTTATTAATAAATTTGCACCGACATTAGTTATGAAACAATTTCTCTCAGGTTGACGAAATCGATTTTGTAACGAGATATTCAGTCCAGTATGGCTACTGTTTCGTTAGTTTACAATTGTACTCGTTCAAAATCTGGAGTTCTTTTGATTACAAGACAAATATTCATTATGATTACAATAAAAAGTACTGTACCTTACATTATTTGTACTTAAATAATAATGTGTTTGGTTATAATTTGTTCTGTAGTGTAGTTAAGTGTGTTTCTAAAGTTCGTATTCGATCAAAAGGTTATATTCTAAGTTAACAAATTTTCAGTGTTTTATTTTTTTTAATTAACCTTTGAAAGAGAATATACGGTTTATAGTGAGAGTTCAATTTACTGTGAGAAATATTTAAAATGAGTTTATTACTGCAATTTGGGTAATTCAATTATACTTATGAAATCAAACGACTTGGCATTAACAGTCGTCAGTCAAAAAGGTAATTGGGCTGCATTAGTCATCAATTTTCAATAATCTTGGGGCTTAAGTATGTCTTGCATCGTTTTCATGTTAGATGAAGTTATTTTTTCATTTAATTCTCGTGTAAAATGGTCCTTGGTATCTGTTAAATGTTATGGTCCTTCGTCTTATTCTTGCTGGTTCATATTTTTGAATTTAGATTACTTTTATACGTTTAAAAATTAAAATTTAGGTCATTCAATATTTAGCGTCTAATCTTGACGGGCGTCACTTTGAGAGTATATAAATTAACGGAAAAATTCGTAACCAACGTCTGTTGTCATGGTTACATGCTAATTCTGATTGGTTAATCTTGGTTTATTACCATTGTTATCAAATTTGAATTCTTTTTCAAAATAGCTGTATATCTTCTGACTGCTTATATTCTTCTGTCTTCCTCCCTACATATTAAATATTATCACTACTGTTATTATTTCCTTTCAAAGATTGTTTTGATACCATATAAGGTTGGGTTCTATAAGATATTAACATTTGTATAATTATTTTAACATTTGTTAATTACTTTTCTTTTTTAAATTAAGTCCTTATACTAACATTTTTCTTTTAATAAGATTTACAAATTATCCTTGGTTGGTTATTCGCCTTGGATTTGTTAATTTCTTTGTTAATTTGTTACAATTTGTAATTGTTTTGACAATTAGGCATTTTCTATGCCTAAGTAGCCATTGCTTATATTTACTTATTTCCTACAAATTACATTTCATGTTAACCTATTGAGTTTTGTTTTGTTATTATAATTGGTTGTGTTATTTGTTGATGTGTTTTGGATCTGTTTTGTGTTATTTGTATATTACTATTATTTTACACATCATGGATTGCTAATTATTTACCAACTGATTTTCTCGTTTTGTAAGTTCTGCATGTTTATTTAACTTGCCATTGCTAACAATATGGATATTACTTATTATTTTTTATCACATAAAATATAACATCTAGGCCTATGGTCTGTACAATTCTTCCAGACATATCCTATTCATAAATTTGATTAAACAATTATATAACAATTATTATGTAGTGTTAGAGTACAATAATGTTGGTATTTGTATGTGGGAATTATATTAATGGAAGGTTGGCTAATCTGTTTTATAATCTAATTCTGCTTGCTACGGCAGACATGACGAACACATTGCTCTGAGCGGTCAAGTACAACAGACGTTAGTTACGCTTGTCGCGTTTCGCCTGCCGGCTTAACTATTTTCATGTCGCAACATATTATGTAGGCCTTAGGCCCAAATTATTTCATGTTCTTTTCAAGTGTTGCATAATTGCGTTTCATTTCTAAAATGTAAATTTTCTTTTAATGTGATTTTTCTCAGACGTCATGATGCCTGAAGGCTTAGCTAACCTTCTTGAAATCTAAATTCATTTGTACCATTTACGTACAATAAATGTATCAAATTACAGTCCGCTTATCTACAATTATTTTCACCATCCCGGCCAATTTAGCTCCACGACATTATTAAAATGATTAACCAAGGATTCTACACGTCAAAATTTTTTAGTTCAACATTTATATTAATCAATCACAATTCTTAACATCTTTTGGTCACTCCGGGCCTGGATTTATCATTCAACCTTATACCTTGCGAAGCGGCTTAGTAGAGGGAAAGTGGGGGTTCGTAAACACTTCCGGGTTCCGAACGAAAACACTACCGGGTTCCAGTTCATGACGTCATAAAGGCACTGGCAGCTGGTGTCCGAGCTGTCCATGTGACGTCACTGTTTTGTGTGGTGTGTGTGTGTGTGTGTGTGTATGTGTGTGTATGTGTGACTGAAACACTTCCGTGTTCCAGTTCATGACATCACACAGAGGCCCAAGTCGCTGGCGTCCGCATGGCGAAAACTGTTTCAAGACGTCACGAAGGCCGTGGTTTCTGCATGTCCAAAATTTGGTAGCCGAAATCAATGTGTAGCGGATGGGGGTACCCGGAATTCGGCGGTTGCCCGGACGCACAGAGGCGATGTCATCGGGTACCGTTACGCGAAAGTTTGGGGGCATCGGGTACCGTTACCCGAAATGTTTAAATCAACGGATGGGGTACCCGAAATTTGTGGGTACGCCCTAACCGGGTTCCAGTTCATGACATCACACAGAGGCCCTGGCAGCTGGTGTCCGAATGTTAAAACACTTCCGCGTTCTGTTTATTTTGATGTAACAAAATAATCGTTCTCTCTCGAAATTATTAATGTCAGAATTTTGGTACCCTAAATGATTAAAACAACGGATGGGGGTACCCGAAATTTGTGGGTACGCCCACATGACGACGACGTAGAGGGCGTGATGTCTGAAATGATTAAAACAACGGTTGGGGGTACCCGAAATTTTTGGTGTCTGAAATTTAGTACCCGAAATGTTTAAATCAACGGATGGGGTTACCCGAAATTTTTGGTGTCCGAATTGTAACACCCGAAATGTTTAAATCAACGGATGGGGGGTACACCCTAAAACAAGTCCTGTATGTCTAAACTCTGGACGGGGGGAGGGGGTACCGTTATGCGAAATTGATCGGTTAAAATTTGGGGAAATAGGTACCTGACGGGTTCCGAAATTTGGTGATTAATGACATCCCGACGCGGTTCCTCCGGTACTCAAAACCGGATATTGTATTATTATAATGTTTATATTGTGTTAATATAAAACAGATGCATCGATTTTAATACTGTTTAGAAAACATATATTCTTATTATGCGTTACTAAAATTGTTAACTGAATAAATATATTTACTCCTGTGACGATTCGCCTGTAAACCAGTCAAACAGCATCTAAGCTGGTACAAGCGGTGTGTGTGTGTGTGTGTGTGTGTGTGTGTGTGTGAAACACTGCCACGTTCAGTTAATGTATTCAAAGAGGAACTGATAGCTGGCGTCCGTGTTTTATAAAGCTGTGTGTGTGTGTGTGTGTGTGTGTGTGTGTGTGTGTGTGTGTGTGTGTGTGTGTGTGTGTGTGTGTGTGTGTGTGTGTGTGTGTGTGTGTGTGTGTGTGTGTGTGTGTGAGGTTGACGTTGAGCTGCATCAGGCAAGCTGTTGTAAGTTGCAGCGCTCTTTCTCTACTATAAAAACCGGTTTCTTTGCTGTGACATTCCATGTGAGAGACATACATCTCTACTGCTTTTGCGCTTATTCAAGTATGATAGGAATAATTGTTTTGTATAAGTGGTATAATAATAAAAATAACATAGGTTATGGTTTATATATAAAAGTTTTAATAATATCGAAAGCTTTTACAAACATTTAATTACAATCTCTCTCTCTCTTTCTCTCTGTCTCTCTCTCTCTCTATATATATATATATATATACATATGTATATATACACACACATACACACACATAATTAACAAAATAATAATTACATTTACTACTACCAAAACAAGCCTTATATGTCTAACAATAATAATAATAATAATTAATAAATTAAAATATTACAATGTTGATGTGTAATATGTTAATAATAACATACTAAATGTAGACACACATCAAATGATAATTAATATGGTGTTAACTACATGTGTAAAATGGTACACCAAAACCTTGAATTCAACTCCTTTTAGTATTTTAGATAATAACACAGGTAACAACGCTTATAAAGCGCACATCCAGTGGAATTATGCCTTAACCAATTACATTTTTTTTTCGTCAAAATAATTTTTTAAAACAATTGTTCTTCAGAGTGTAAATTCTCTCCACTCACAAGCACTCAGAATGTTACAGTGGTCACCATATGGTGGTGAACGACATACATCTCCCTCGCATTCGCACAAACACATAACATCGAAACAAGGTTTCTGTAACTATGAGAAAAATCTTTTAAAAAATTTAATTACACATAAAAATTTAATTAACACTTTAATGATTGTTTATCTCAACTTTTTATGTTATAAACCACATACGTTTTTTAGTAATTAAAAACAGAATATAATTTCCTACAATTAATAATACTTGATCAAATACAAAAGAATGTAGACACATCAAATGATAGTTAGTGTGGTATTAAAAAAAACATGTATTCTGAATTAGAGTCATTTTGATATCTTAGATAACAACAGACGCGACAACGGTTACGAAGCGGACATCCGCTAGAGTCATGCCTTGACCACTCATATTTTTTTTACCAGCGAGGTATACGCTGTACCAGTAAAATTATACATCATATAGTATATCTGATTAACCAGCTTTGTTTTAGTAATTAGCAAATCTTTTATTTGAAGATCTTCAATATTATGGTTGTTACAATAACTAATTGATGTTTTGAAGAGTTTGAAAAACTCATTACGAATAAATACTTTCATTTTGTAAATATTCTTTTCGTTTCGTATTGATATCCATCTACTCAGTGTCTTACGATTATTTCAAAAATTATAATCGAATTTAATCATGTCGCATTGACAACATAATCTATTATTACCATTTATTTCTCTGTTTAAAAGTTTTTCTACAATATTAGATCCAAGCAACACCTCGTTTTTTCTCTGAAAATGAACAGTTAACATTAAAAAAAGACAAAAAGAAAAATAGAGAAGTCTACATCATCATTTAAAAACATTTTACTATTAATGTTATTATTACTATTATTATTATTATAATAAATCAATCCTGTCTCGTTTATTTGGCCTGGAAAAAAAGAGAAAAAAATTAATACATAACCACTTCTGTGTAAGTAATTATTAGTGGTACTGAAATATCATACTCACATAATCAATATCCAACTGCACGCTCACTTTCTCGTTCGCCAGCGGAGTGTGTGAGGTTACGCATAGTGATAACACACAAGGCTTCACAGCTTTCAATTGCTCCTCTGTAAATACGTCACACCATCTTTTAGGTAGGTATACATAGAACAGTTTATCCTCCGGCTGAGGACAGGCTCCGGTATCTTCCAAATCTACCACAACTGACTCCCCGAATTTCGTTTCCACAAATTTCATGTGAATTATATGATACTTTACTCCTAAAGAAAGACTTGGCAAGTCTCTATTTGGTAAAAAATTTTCAACTGTCTTCGCGTTCGCAACGATTCCTTCCATGGCGAGTACTGATGACTGCACAGGGAAACACTGGCGTATTTATTCTGTTTCCCCCCGACCACGTTCCTTCCTTCTAAAGCGACATCTCCTTCGGTCACGACCGGACGACGACACCCTACCCCGCACCCCGCACCTCCCCCGCAACGGTAACGGCTATAATTTTGCTTCTTACCCCACCCCGCGTCGTCACGGGCCACCATCTGCTTCCGGTCACGACCGGACGATGACATCCTACCCCGCACCCCACACCGCACCCAGAGCCTCACCACCACCCCGCACCTGGCCTACATATTTTGTTCAAATACTTTGTCTGTCGCTCCGCAACGACCGGGTTTACCCCCACCCCGCACCACACCAACCGCAATCGAGCCCGTCGGTCACGGTCACCCCTACCCCGCACCCCACCCCGCGTCGTCTCGCACCACCATCTGGTTTCGGTCACGACCGGTCGTACAACCCAGCCCCCCCGTACCCCGCACCATACATCCCGCGGAAGGCGACTCAACGAGCGCGCTTCGGTCAAGGTCGCCGGCATCCTGTACCCCGCACCATGCCTACCTCTCGGTCACGGACACCGGCTGCAACCTAGCTCCCTACCCCGCACCACCATCCCACACCTTTACCCCTCACCCCGCACCCCATCGGTCACGGACGTCGGCTTCCTACACCGCACCCCCACCCCACCCAGCCTTCCGCAACACGCGTCATCGTTCACGACCGGACGATGACATCCTAGCCCGCACCCCCACCCCACACCTCAATCCCGCACCTCTAGCACACACCGCATCGGTCACGACAACCCCGCACCACGCCTACCTCGCACCCCACCATGCGCAGCTGCTCCTCGCGAGCGGAGCGCGGCGACAGCGTTACGGTCACCGAACTGTCTATATAGGGAACCGACGACGCGAAGCCGGCCTCAGTCCTTTCACAATGGCCAGCAGCAGCAGCGAACACCGTGCTATCAATGGTAATCTAATTACTATAAAATTTATGATACTTGACAATACACTAAACACACAGACAGTATTATTAGATTACAAACACACGGTTGTTTATAAGATGTGTAGCGAAGCCGTAGCATTAAATAATTATATAAAACGGTATTTAGCAGTTCGTGTATCTTTTAAAAAATTAATAAACACCGAAAATATTTATTGTAATGCGGTATTCAGATCGCGTACAGAACTTAAGTCACAGTATGACGATATCGATGAACAGTATTCGATAGCTAGCGAGAAAATAATGGAATCCGTTGACAAATTCACGCGTGACGGAAGCGGGTCGAAAACAGTCGAAAACGAAAACGGTTTCGAGTCGGTGGAACTAAATATTACAAAATACAACCCTCTTGTGGGGTCGAGCTTTCTACTTACACCATCGAAATTGTCAAACAGTAAGAAAGGAATTATTAATGTGAAAAATTTAGAAGACGAAAAGTGTTTCTTGTGGTCTGTTCTCGCCTGTATACACCCGATCGCGTGTAACCCGCATCGCGTTAGCCATTACCTTCCGTACGAAGAAGAAATAAACATGAAGGACATACCTTATCCCGTCGCAGTCAATAAGATAAAACGTTTTGAAAAATTAAACGAAAACATATCCGTAAACGTTTTTGGCTACGAAGACGAGGTATATCCTTTACGTATCAGTGAAAATCGCGGTAGAAAGTACCACGTAAACCTACTGCTACTGTCCGACGCGAACATTACTCACTACTGCCTCATACGGAACCTTTCGCGTATGCTTTCGTCGTTGACAAAACATCGCGCCGTATCAGTGTACTGCAACTACTGTCTACACAGATTTTCGGACAATAAAGATACTAACGCGGCGCGAAAACAAGTTGAAGAACACGAACGCAACTGTCCTCAGCACGGAGTACAGAATGTAAAACTTCCTGACGAGGACGAAAAGTGGATGTATTTTAAAAACTTTTCACTTTGTCACCGCGTACCTTATACGGTATACGCTCACTTCGAATCGTTTATTGTTCCGACCACCGGTAAAAACGTGGTACATCTTATACCAGCCAGTTTCTGCTATGTGATAGTTGACTGGATGGGAAACGCCGTCAAGGAACCTGTAATATACCGCGCGGTAAAGACGTGGTGGACACGTTCCTTCGTGTGCTTTTAGCCGACGTTCAACGACTCGATAGAAAGTTTAATAAACCGATCCAAATGACAGCGGCCGATGAACGGTCATTCCGAAACGCCACTCACTGTCATCTGTGCAAGAAGCCGTTAACGGACGACACGGTTCGAAATCATTACCACATAACGGGTAACTATTTAGGCGCTGCTCACAATGCGTGTAATATAAATTACAAAATACCAACACACGTTCCGGTTTTTTTCCATAATTTAAGTGGCTATGACTCGCATCATTTGATGCAAGGTTTCGGAAAGTACAAGGAAGATGAAATAACGTGTATCGCTACTACAAGCGAACGTTACATCTCCGTTACACTCGGTCAGCTCCGGTTTCTCGATTCTCTGCGGTTCATGAACGCGTCACTTGAAAAATTCGTCTCCAACTTATCCGCGGATAAATTTAAAATCCTTAATCAATTTTACACGCGTAATGTTGATTTACTGTTGCGTAAAGGTGTGTACCCTACGAATACGTTACGGACGATTCAAAATTTGACGAGAGGCAGTTACCGGACCGCGTACATTTTTACAACGGGTTGACAGATTCGGATATAGACGAAGAAGATTACGCGCACGCTCGAGCGGTTTGGTCGGCTTTCGACATGCAAACGTTCGGTGATTATCATGACCTTTATTTAAAAATGGATGTACTACTGCTTGCTGATGTATTTGAAAACTTTCAAAACATGAGCCTGCAGTACTACGAACTCGATCCGTGTAACGTTTTTACCACCGCCGGTTTAGCGTGGAACGCGATGCTGAAAATGACAGGAGTCAAGTTAGAGTTACTCCGCGATATAGACGTACATCTGTACATCGAAAAAGGTATCCGAGGCGATTTAGCAGCAATTTCTAATAGGTACGCCAAAGCCAACAACCCGTACATTCCCGATTATGACGCAAGCAAGCCGCACAACTATTTACTTTACCTCGATTGTACCAACCTGTACGGAACGGCTATGACACAGCCTTTACCACTGTCCGGTTTTCGATGGTTGGAACGTACAGTGATTGATACGTTGAACGTGCACGCGTTACGCGACGATGGTGACACCGGTTATATCCTGGAAGTCGATCTGGGGTATCCACATTACCTACACGACCTACACAGTGACTACCCTTTAGCACCTGAAAAGCGTACTATTACGGACATGTATGCTTTCACCGTACTGCTATCGCATGAAGCTGTTAAAAGACTTTGTGTGTAGTAACGGTAAGGTAGAGAAACTGATAACGTCCCTCGAGGACAAGACAAAATACATTGTTCATTACAGAACATTGAAACTCTACCTCGAACTAGGAATGGAGTTGAAAGCGATTCACCGTGTGTTAGCATTCACACAGTGCGTATGGTTGAAACCTTTCATCGATTTTAATACGGAGCGACGAAAGGAAGCCAGAAACACCTTTGAAAAAGACTTTTTTAAGTTAATGAATAACGCACCGTACGGAAAATCGTTGGAAAACGTACGAAAGCGAATCGATTTCAAGTTAGTTCCAAACGAGAAGAAACTTCACAAACTAACCGCTAACCCCAGGCTACAACATTTTTTCATCTATAACGAGGACCTGGTAGGTCTCACGATGAAAGAAACATCCATTACACTGAACCAACCTTTGTACGTTGGGTTCAGTGTATTGGATATTAGTAAGCTGATCATGTATCGGTTCCATTACGGATTCACGATGAATACTTACGGGTCACGTGCACGTCTATGTATGACGGACACTGACTCTCTGTTGTACGACATTCGCACCGACGATGTGTAAAAAGACATGGAGGAGCATCTCGAACTCTTTGACACGTCGAAGTACCCTAAGACACATCCGTGCTATAGTGAAACAAACAAGAAAAGTTGGGTACGTTTAAAGACGAAACAAATGGAATACCGATACTTGAATTTGTAGGGTTGCGCGCAAAATGTTATTCATTCGTTATGGCAAACGATAAAGAGAAAAAGGTAGCGAAAGGTGTGCCACGTTCCGCAATAGCTACACAGTTGAAACATCAACTTTATAAGCAATGTGTAAAGACCACTTCTCAAACTTATACTACGGCGCAGACTATCCAAAGCGAAAAACATAACATATACACAAGAAAGCTTACAAAATTATCGCTGTCACCGTACGATGACAAACGATATGTCTTGGATGACGGTGAAACATCACTGGCGTACGGTCATTATAAACTCTGTCAACCCAGACGCGAGATAATTCAGCAAGCGAGAAAATCCGTTATAAATTATGCGTTCGATATACGTTGATATAAGACTCGCTTGCAGGAGCAACACACTGTCAGTAGCGACGATGAAGTCGGTGAGGTTCAGTGAAAACGTAACGGTATATCTCGTACCAAAATTTTGCGATTCGCGTTTCGGGTGGCGATATGGAAAACGTACGCAAAACTATTGCAAAAGAATTGCACTGACCGGTGAGAAGGAACTTTCCCAGACGTGCGGTGGAGGTGAAGGGGTTACACGATCTCTACTAAGCGGATTTGGTGGAAATGATACAGCATGCCAAGTTGAACAAGGGGTACAAATATCTAATGACGGTAATTAACGCGTTTAGCAAGTATGGATATGCGATTCCCTTAAAAACTAAATCGGGTGTTGATGTAGCGCAGGCTCTCAAGCCAATAATTGTAAAAAATAAAATGAAATACCTGCAAACGGATAAGGGGAAAGAGTACTTTAACACTACCGTACAAGCTTTACTAAAGAGATTCAACGTCAAACACTATTCAACGTATAGCGAGAAAAAAGCGTCCATCGTAGAGCGATTTAATCGTACGTTGAAAACGAACATGTACCGCGCGTTCAGCGAGCAAGGCCATTATCGGTGGTTGTCGCTTTTGCCTAAACTGGTGATGGAATACAACGACAGGGTGCATAGAACTATAGAGATGAAGCCGCGACAAGTCGACAAGAGCAACGAGCAAATTGTGTTGGAACGAATAAGAAAAAATACCGTACCGCGGAAAGTGAGCAAGAAACATAAGTTTAAAATAGGCGATCGAGTGCGTATCAGTAAATATAAAATCACATTCGCTAAAGGTTATACACCAAACTGGACGAACGAGATATATACAGTGCACAGAGTTCAGCCAACAGTACCGGTTACGTACTTGTTGAAAGATCACACGGGTGACGTTGTGGAAGGTGGGTTTTATGAACAAGAATTGAGTAAAACCAGCGTTGGTGATGTGTATCTCGTTGAGAAAATATTACAACGTAAAGGTGATCGCGTGCGAGTGCGCTGGCTCGGCTTTGACGGTAAACACGATTCGTGGATACATAAAAAAGATCTGATATAATAACATTACCACAGTATTTAACCGAACGTAAACGAGTTAAGATGAAGATTGAACAACAATCGTTAAAGTTAAATGTTAAGAACGTAGACTCTGCTAAGTACAACGGTGAAGTTGTATATAATAAACACAGTCCACTGTTTCCAAACACAGTTCGATGTATCGTGTGCGGCGGGTCATGTAGCGGGAAGTCAAACGTTGCCTTTAACATGTTATTCGATTCAAACGGACTGCGATTTCAGAACCTGTACGTGTTCTCCAAATCATTATTTCAACCAAAATATCGTATGTTGGAAGACGTTTTTAATACTCTCGCTGACGAAGGAATGACGTACTTCACATACAGTGAAAACGAAGAAGTACCACCTCCGCACGAAATTGTACCTAATTCAATCATGTTGTTCGATGATGTGGTATGTGAACGGCAGAATAACATATGAAAATATTTCGCTATGGGACGGCATAGCGGTGTGGACACTTTGTACCTTTGCCAAACGTATAGTCTGGTGCCAAAGCAACTGGCGCGTGATAATGCCAATTTCTTGGTTTTGTTCAGACAAGATGATCTCAATTTACGTCACGTTTACAACGATCACGTTAACACAGATATGAAATACGAAGAGTTCAAAGCGATGTGCGCCGAAGCGTGGAAGGATCGTTACGGATTCATAGTCATCAACAAGGACTCACCGATAAACGCAGGTAGATACAGAGTGGGTTTCGATCGTTTTATACATAAATAGAATAGTTTTTGCAAGAAAGTCATCAGTGTCAAGATGGATGACAAGCAATTGACACATGAAATCGATGCAATTAGCGATAACATAAGACAAAAGTATCGTGCGTTGAAACATGAAATCAGAGAGAGCGATGAAGCGTTAACGACAAAGTACAAACCTCTTTTGGAATCGTTAACCCAGATTTCGGAAAAGTTGAATGACTCCAGTGATAAAATTAAAAAAAAAATGAAAGTTGAAGATGAAGATACGAAGGCAGCTGTTGAGACGAAAAAACCATCACAACCTCGTTTCCTCAGAACGGAAGTGTTGGCACAAACGCCTGATTTCGAAACACCGAACGTAACTCTTGAAAAGTTTTAGCAACACCCGAAGGTCGACACGAAGCACAAGAATACGTTGAACAGTCTGTCGAAGGTCCGCTCGCGAGGAAATACTGACTGCTCCCGTTGTCTGATGATCGAGATAAGAAGATGGATCATACGTACGGTGTTCGTAACGTTGAAGACAAATGGATGGTAGGCAATTCGGTGTTGGAGATCAATCAAGACGATAGCTTCTACATAGCTGGAAAACGATACAGAGGCACACCGGGCCTCTACGAACATGTTTATGAAAGAAACCGACAAGAGCGTCTACGATGAAAACGATTTAGCAGCGTACAAGTCTATACTGTCGGACACTAACGCTTATAAACGTTATTATTTACCCGGTCCTAAAGTAAATACAAACAAAGGTTTAAAGTACAGAGAGATAATCGCTCGAGTGTTCCCACCACGCAGCGGACGTGGTATCGATTACGTACACTGGAACGATCCCAACGAACTGGTTGAACGGTTAAGACTGCTGGTAAGTTCAAAACACGTCGGTCACACCGGACACGACAACGAAATCATCTCAGTAGTAGAGGAATTACGTGAAGCCAACATTATCGTCTAAATTTTATGAACGTCGGTGTGACAACTCATTGTTGTCAACACTGTCGACATGTGCGGATTAGATTTGACACCTGACTTTGAAGTCGAAAACGAGAGACTGAAAACCTTTACATCATGGCCTGTGCATTTCATCAGTCCGACCTCTATGGTTGCCGCAGGCTTTCATTACACAAATGAAATTGACAGGGTTCGATGTTCATTTTGCGGTATAGAAATCTTTCGTTGGAAAGAGAGTGACGATCCGATTGTGTTACACACGCGATGGTCACCACAGTGTCGTTACTTAAAACGGTTAGCACATCATTTGTAGCGTGCAGTCATACAATGGTTGTGGACAAGTTCGGGAGACATCAAAGCGCCGTGAGCGTGCGACGAGAAACAAAAAGACAATTACGCGATACTGTAGGATTTAAGATTACAAATGATGGGCATATAGATGTTGAAAACAAAAAGATCCGCAATCTGAACGAACCGGATGCAGCAAAGGATGCTGTATCCCTGACTTATATGCAAACACATTGTCTGCTACTCGATGATGAACGTAAAAGCGTGGACGTTAAAGGGTGTAGATTGAAAAATGTTGATACTCCTGTAGACGTTAAAGACGTAGTCAACAAATATTACGTTGATGACAACTGTATACAACACTCGAGTCAAGAGAGAGGTGAGGTCATCGATGCACGAGATCGATGGGTAATCAACGTTCGAAGTCCGGAACAAGCGACCGATGCGGTCAACAAAAACTACGTAGACTCGAATGTCATTAAAAAAGTATCGAATAGCTATTTGTTTGGACAGAGCTGGTTGTCGGGAGTGAGTTCACCGATTTTTGCAGATGACACGGTTAACGTAAAATACATGTTGCAGAACACCGTTAGCTTGGGCGGAGATGGTGTTTTCAAAGCAGCGGAAAAGAGAATAACAGACGTAGCGGATGGTTTTGCGGAGAGCGATGCTGTTAACTTACAACAATTAAATGACGTGAGACGATACGTAAAGAGCGAGATGTATAAAGTCGTTAAAAAATTTCAGTATCAACTGGATTACTACTTATTGAAATTGTCTAAGCGACGTAGTTCAGAAGACGAGTGGACACTCGACATGAAGGAAATAAAAAGGTTAATAGATGAATACGATAAAAACACAGAAGAGAAAGACTGGAGATCGGTTTACGATGTACAACAACGTTAGGAGGAAAAAGGGGTGGGGCGTCGGAAACGTGCTTAAAAACGTTGTACCGTCCGTTGTTTCGTCAGTTATCAATCGAGCGGTGGACGCACTACCTGTCAAATTACATCTGCCGGGTTACAGATTCTGTGGACCGGGCACGAAACTCGAAGAAAGATTAGCGCGTGGTGATCGCGGAATCAACCAATTAGACGAAGCCTGTCGCGAACACGACATCGCTTACGCTCAATACAAAGACAACGAAAGTAGACGTATTGCAGATCGTAAAATCGCGGAAAAAGCGTGGGGACGGGTAAAGGCTTTGGATTCGGGTATCAGCGAACGAGCTTATGCGACAGCAGTTGCAGCGGCCATGCAAGCAAAATCAGCAATAGGAAGCGGCCGACGTCGTAAAAAAAAAAAAAAATAAATAAATAAAAAGAATGTGAGTAGTCGTGGTCGTGGTGATGGTGGTGGGATGAAGAAGAGGAGGAAGAGAACTGTCCGAACCGCTAGGAAGAAGAAGAGAACTGCGTCCGGATTGTATCTACGTCCGTACCGAAAAAACTAATTCACATACCGCTCCGCCCGTTGTCCGAAGATGAATTACGTGTATACGCAGAAAAGCTAAACATACCGTATTTTAGAGGTGTTTACATGCGCAACGCATTACCGGATACAGCGCCTTGGAAGAACGAAAGCGTCATCGTAAATTTGGACGACGAGAGCGGACCGGGAACCCACTGGGTATGTTACAAGAAGCGTGGAAATCGAGTACACTATTTTGACGGGTTTGGTAATTTACGTCCACCTCTCGAGCTGATGCAATATTTTGGTGATACAGCCGACGTTCGTTACAACTATGAACGGAAGCAACCTCCTAACACGGTCATCTGCGGTCATTTATGTTTAGACTTTTTATCGTCTTCTGATCAGTAAACTTCAGCATGTCGTCGCTAACGGTCACCGTGACGGGTACCGACGCTGCGAATCTCGTGTGTAACTTTTTCCCACCTCTCGAGTTATACGGTGAACGGTACGTTGGTCTATTGGATTTTACATCGTATAATTCAATACCAAACGTTACTGAAGGAAAAAATAATGCATTTCCAGTAAACATTTCCAAGGATCAGTGGTCCGTCATCAAGTTGCCTACCGGCACCTATGAAATCAGTGATATCGAAACGTATCTGCAGAAACAGTTAGGCGAGAGAACAATCAGTTTACGTCCAAACAACAACACATTAAAGTGAGAAATTTACTGTAAGCATGTCATCGACTTTTCGCATACACCGAATACCATTGCAAGTATGTTAGGATTCAAGGAGAATCAGCAGCTGGAAGCGTATAAAACACACGAGTCGAACGTACCCGTCGACATAATCAAAGTTAACACCGTTCACGTACGGAGTAATATCGTACAGGGTGCGTACAAGGACGGTCAGGACCAGCACACGTTGCATTCGTTTTATCCGACCGTGGCACCAGGTTTCAAAATAGTTGAAACACCGACAAACGTAATATACTTACCGGTAAACGTACAACGCGTTGACAACATCATATTGTCTCTCGTTGATCAGGACGGGGATTTAGTTGATTTTCGCGGTGAAGTTATCACGATACAACTGCATCTGAAACTATGGGATTGTATTTCGGACAAACGTCACCTGCAAAAAGGGAGTGTGTACGAAAGAAACATGGTAGTCGGTGTTCAACGTTGAAGCGATTGACATCAAGGAACAAGCGTTTCTTACTTTCACTTGGATTTAAATTATACGATTAAAATAATGTCGGGTGAAATTCTAGCTATCGAACGAGGAGCGGCTTTCGATAACAGAATCGTTGAGTTCGAATATCATACGCACGCACCGTATGCTTCCACCCGATACGGTAACAACGATGAAATACGTATACCCATCCAACAACAGGATGCTTTCACTTTACCGACGGAGAGTTTTCTGTACATCGAAGGAACATTGACCAAGGTTAACGCTACCGACACAGCGTTGAACGTAAAATTAATCAACAATGCAATGGCTTTCTTGTTTGAGGAGATCCGTTACGAAGTGTGCGGTGTGGAAGTAGATCGTACGAAAAACGTTGGAATTACGAGCACAGTGAAATTGTTACTATCGAGCAACGAGCATGAAAGAAAGCATCTAATCAATGCAGGATGGGTGACGACAACCGACGAGTCGTTGACAGTACACGAGAGTACCGGTGATTTTACGTTTTGTCTTCCGTTAAAAATGCTACTCGGTTTCAACGAAGATTATACACGCATCATGTTGAACGTTAAGCAAGAATTGATTCTGTTGCGTACCTCTACCGATCAGAACGCAATGGTGCTAAAAGAATCTAGTGCAACTGCAAACGGTAATCTCGTAATAAACAAAGTACACTGGAAGATGCCCTATGTGCGCGTGTCAAACAAGTACCGAATACCGCTATTGGAGCACATCGAGGAGGATCATGAACTGGTGATGCCGTTCCGCAGTTGGGAATTGCACGAGTATCCCGTTCTACCGACGACAAATCGACATTCGTGGACCTTGAAGACATCGTCACAGTTGGAAAAACCACGGTATGTGATACTGATATTTCAGACGGACAGGAAGAACAATATAGCGAAAAACGCGTCGAAATTTGATCACTGCAATTTAACGAATGTCAAGCTATTTCTGAACGATAAATACTATCCGTACGATAACCTGAACCAGGACATCGATAAAAAACGTTACGCACTGTTCTACGACATGTATACACGTTTCCAAACATCATACTACGACCGTCGCAACAGAACGCCTCTTTTGACACCTAATGAATTTATAACGAAAGCACCGTTGTTTGTCGTCGATTGTTCCAGACAAGAAGAACCAATCAAGTCGTCTGCCGTTGATGTGCGTTTAGAATTTGAATCCAGTAACAATTTCCCAGATAAAACCACCGCTTACGCTTTGATTATTCACGATAGGATAGTACAGTACACAGCGTTGTCGAATACTGTTCATCGTTTGTCATAAAAAACTTGTTCTCCCCTCTACCAGTTTATAAAGATAGGTATTAGCGATCTCTAGCTTGTAACAAGCACAGTCCGTCTCAACGATGGAAGGTGACTGTGGTAGCGGTGGCAGCAGCAGCAGCAGCAGGCATTGTGAGTATAACGTTTACTTATCTCTTGCATATCCTATTAACTCTTACACTAAGTTCGTTACCGTTGGACTGTTTAACGAACTCAACTATGAACCGGGTGTTTTGTTTACAAACGGAAAAAAGAAACGTATATTACTTGACTTTTCTGAGTGGAATTACTTGTTGATATTTCGCGAACGCTACTATCCAGTATGTTATTGTACGAAGAAGGTGAAAACCGTGAAAAGAAGAAGAGTGTGATGATCAGTCGTAACTTTGGGAAAACGTTTGTTCAGAATAACGGTAGTAAGACCGAAAAATTTGTTTTCACAGAACCCGAGTGTATCCGTTTTGGTTGTTTATTAACAGTACTAAAGAAATATCTTGTTCGCTTGTTTTATGATCAAGATCACTTCAAGTCGTACATTAATCAGGTAGTAGCCAAGGGGTGTTATGTACCACCATCCTTCTTTTTCCCCTCGTTTTTTCGATTGGAAAGCAGTCGTCATGACCAACAGTTAACATTTGATCGTCTTTACGATGAACTGGTGTTGGAAGGAAAAGTGGAGGGGGAATTTGAAAAAATTAACATATTCGATTCGAACAAGTGTCACTCAGAAAAATGAACTTGAATAGGACGGTTATTGCCGCGTTTGAAGCGTTTCGCGGTGACAAAAATGAATATGTAATCAAAGAGTTCGTTGCAGTTGATATAACAACCGGACGTTTTGTTATCGTGTTGTTCGCTCCACCATACGAACGTGCACGACTGCACCTGAAATTCCGAAAAATCAATGACTGGGTGGAAACACATTATCACGGAATTCGGTGGAACGATGGTAATGTGCCGTGCAAGAATATGGTACGCATCGTTGCAGACTTTTTTTCAGACAGTTCTGTTGTCTATACAAAAGGGTTTGAGAAGGCAAATTTCTTACGACAGTTGTATCACCATGGTGAGGTGATTGACTTAAACGATATTCAAGCACCTGTAGTTCCTAGATCCTTTGTACCCATCATACAATGTCCTGTTCCTCATCGTCAACCCGTTACCACTCCCCCCTTACACTGTGCATTGCGCAAAGCTTTGTTTTATTCAGAATGGTTGCGGCAACGAAATAAAATATAGTCGGTTGTGAACATGTTTTCATCATGGTGTTGGTGTGAATGCTAAGTGACAGAAATGTCTATGAACGTAGAATTAGGTACCGTAGTGTGTGCGTGAGTGTTTAACCTTGACTATGTCACTGTCGCAGTAGAAATACTCATAAACGTAGTCCTGGTAGTTCGAGACGGGTCACTGGCACGGTAGATATACTTGTAAACTCGTCAAGGACCAGTATGGGTGTGAAAATTACTCATTACGGTAGAGCAAATGTGAATACGCATCATGTATGAACAACATATTTACCCGATTAAAAAAAAATTAAAAAAAAATAAAAATAATGTAAATAAATAAAAAATATATATACTGCTTTTATACATTGACCTAGCATTGCATAGTGTATCTTATCATTATCTACCACTGTATTAGTCAATAGTACAGCGATAGATAACGTGGAGTAGGCCTGCTTTACGAATCTGTAAAGTTGGGGAAACCACGTTAAAAAAAAGCGTAGCGGTCTCTCATTCGCCTCTGGCCGCTAGGAAGAGGATGAGAGGTAAAAAATAAAAGTATAAAAAAATGTTTATTTATTTTTAATAATAAATAAACTTATATTGTGCTTTTATGGTTTTACACATAGGACAACAGTAGATATCACTCGTCCACCTCATAGTTGCAAGTAAGAGACGAGAAGTATAAGTACAAAAATAATTACAGTTAAACGACAACGGCCCTTGGTGTAGTGGATGCATGCCGGTTTGGAGTACCGGAGGTCCCGGGTTCAAATCCCGGAGGGGCCATAATTTATTTTTTGCGGAAACCAACTGTCTCGCCTCGCAGTCGAACACATGCGTCATGTCGGGTACCCCCATCCGTTGATTTAAACATTTCGGGTGTTAAATTTCGGACACCAAGAGATATCAGGTACCCCCATCCGTTGTTTTTAACATTTCGGTTGTCAAATATTGAACATCAAAAATTTCGGGTACCCCCCCATCCGTTGTTTTAAACATTTCGGGTGTCAAATTTCAGACATCACGCCCTCTACGTAGTCGTCGAACCAGCTATCATATCCACCCAGCCTCCTGTTTCGTCATAACCAGTGTTTTATACATGCGTCATGTGGGTGTACCCACAAATTTCGGGTACCCGCATCCGTTGATTTAAACATTTCGGGTAACGGTACCCGATGCCCCCAAACTTTCGCGTAACGGTACCCGATGACATCGCCTCTGTGCGTCCGGGCAACCGCCGAATTCCGAGTACCCCCATCCGCTACACATTGTTTTCGGCTACCAAATTTTGGACATGCAGAAACCACGGCCTCCGTGACGTCTTGAAACAGGTTTTAGCCATGCGGACGCCAGCGACTTGGGCCTCTGTGTGATGTCATGAACTGGAACACGGAAGTGTTTCAGTCACACATACACACACATACACACACACACACACACACACACACACAAAACAGTGACGTCACATGGACAGCTCGGACACCAGCTTCCAGTGCCTCTATGACGTCATGAACTGGAACCCGGTAGTGTTTTCGTTCGGAACCCGGAAGTGTTTTCGAACCCCCACTTTTATACTACTCGCCTTCTCACTTAATCATTTTTTACTCCAATTTCTGGCCATCACGGGCGATTCAGTATGTTCAATGATCCGATCGTGTCGGTACTTATTTCAACACTTCTTTCGTCGCTGAGATTGGACTTCATAGACAGCACCATAGTACATAAAAAATCCACGTGTTAACGCCTACACGACAGGTTTTGAGCAGTTTCAAGTTGAGAGTACTCATCCATCCAGTCCGTTCGTGTCTACCATCTGCTGCACGACCTCAACGCTGCAAGACATCACACCGAACACACGACATCAACGTCATCATAAAAGGTGTGTAAATAATGACGGAAGAAAGTTTAAGAGTGTTAGTTAAAAAGAGAGGCGGCTTAAAGTCTGCCATAGTGAGAATTAATTCCGCAGTAGTTAACTTTGATAAAAATAGCAATACCAAGCATTTTCTAAGTGTAAGACTTGAAAGTTTAAAAAGTTTGTCAATAAAATACGATGAGGTCCAGTCTGAGATCGAACTAATTTCTAGAGACATAAATACTGCCCAAGAGGACAGAGTCGAGGTTGAAGAGTTTTGTATTCAACCGAGGCTAAGATTTTACAACTATTAGACACTTTCAACATCCAGACTGAATCTCAGACATTAAATAGCAATATTCAATTATAACCTATAAAGCTGCCCTGCTTCACAGGTAAAATTCTCGAATGGCAGCACTTCTATTCGATATTTTTAGACTTGGTAGATGCTAGATCAGACCTAACCTCAGTGCAAAAATTACACTACTTATATTCATCTCTCAAAAATGAACCACTAGATTTAATCAAGGCGTTGCCTATTTGTCACGAAAATTATTTAATAGCGTTAAGTTTGCTGTCCGCTAGATATGACAATAAATTCATATTAGCCAAATACTATATTCAAAATTTATTAGAAGTGAAATCTACAACTAAGGACTCTGTACAGACCTTAGCAGAATTTACAAATACCATAACGTCTTTTTTCAATTCTCTGACAGCCATGCAATTGTCAGTGGACTCATTTGAACTTATTGTCATACAGTTATTGTCAACAAAACTTGATCATTCCACCTTTAAACTATGGAAAGAATCTATAGATTCTGAAAATCTTCCCAATTTCCAGAATTCTGTACAATTTCTAAATGCCCTTAGGCAACTATTAGAAAACACGTTACCGCTAGAAGCTGGACAGCAGCTTAACAAACCGATTCTAAAATTTAACCATAAGTATGAAAAATCTAAGTTACGAAACTCTGCTGGCAGCACTGTATTTAAAAGCTATCATTCTACTTCAAATAATTATTCATGCCTATACTGCAAGGCAAGTCACCCAATTTATATGTGTGACAAATTTCGCAATTTGAACGTATCGGAACGAGGGCAATTTATACTAAAGCACAAATGCTCACTAATTGTTTGAGACCAGATCATTTTTCTCCTAATTGTAAGGTCAAGCAGTCGTGTAAGGTCTGTTCCAGACGGCACCATACATTACTTCATATGAATAAGGAGTTAAATTACAGTCTTGCCAGCAGTAGTAATTACTGCTCATTCAAACTGCAATCAGCGAACAATGTTATCTTATCTACAGCTGTCGTATTTGTTATCGACCGCGCTGGTAACAAACAACTTGCGCGAATCGCAAATTAATTTTTGTACTGCATCATTTGCAAAAAAATTGCAACTTAACTTACCCAAACCTCATATAACAATCTCAGGTATTAATAATGCAACATGTTAATCAAATTACTAATGGTTAATCTCTATTAGTAAGAACATACATGTTTGTGTTTTCTTTATAATACAAATTGTTAACAATGTCTTACAAAAAAAATCTCTCGATTTTTCGCGGGCAGCTATGTACAATAATGTTGGTAGTTGTATGTGGGAATTATATTAATGGAAGGTTGGCTAATCTGTTTTATAATCTAATTCTGCTTGCTACGGCAGACATGACGAACACATTGCTCTGAGCGGTCAAGTACAACAGACGTTAGTTACGCTTGTCGCGTTTCGCCTGCCGGCTTAACTATTTTCATGTCGCAACATATTATGTAGGCCTTAGGCCCAAATTATTTCATGTTCTTTTCAAGTGTTGCATAATTGCGTTTCATTTCTAAAATGTAAATTTTCTTTTAATGTGATTTTTCTCAGACGTCATGATGCCTGAAGGCTTAGCTAACCTTCTTGAAATCTAAATTCATTTGTACCATATACGTACAATAAATGTATCAAATTACAGTCCGCTTATCTACAATTATTTTCACCATCCCGGCCAATTTAGCTCCACGACATTATTAAAATGATTAACCAAGGATTCTACACGTCAAAATTTTTTAGTTCAACATTTATATTAATCAATCACAATTCTTAACATCTTTTGGTCACTCCGGGCCTGGATTTATCATTCAACCTTATACCTTGCGAAGCGGCTTAGTAGAAGGAAAGTGGGGGTTCGAAAACACTTCCGGGTTCCGAACGAAAACACTACCGGGTTCCAGTTCATGACGTCATAGAGTCACTGGCAGCTGGTGTCCGAGCTGTCCATGTGACGTCACTGTTTTGTGTGGTGTGTGTGTGTGTGTGTGTATGTGTGTGTATGTGTGACTGAAACACTTCCGTGTTCCAGTTCATGACATCACACAGAGGCCCAAGTCGCTGGCGTCCGCATGGCGAAAACCTGTTTCAAGACGTCACGAAGGCCGTGGTTTCTGCATGTCCAAAATTTGGTAGCCGAAATCAATGTGTAGCGGATGGGGGTACCCGGAATTCGGCGGTTGCCCGGACGCACAGAGGCGATGCATCGGGTACCGTTACGCGAAAGTTTGGGGGCATCGGGTACCGTTACCCGAAATGTTTAAATCAACGGATGGGGGTACCCGAAATTTGTGGGTACGCCCTAACCGGGTTCCAGTTCATGACATCACACAGAGGCCCTGGCAGCTGGTGTCCGAATGTTAAAACACTTCCGCGTTCTGGTTTATTTTGATGTAACAAAATAATCGTTCTCTCTCGAAATTTTTAATGTGTGAATTTTGGTACCCTAAATGATTAAAACAACGGATGGGGGTACCCGAAATTTGTGGGTACGCCCACATGACGACGACGTAGAGGGCGTGATATCTGAAATGATTAAAACAACGGATGGGGGTACCCGAAATTTTTGGTGTCTGAAATTTAGTACCCGAAATGTTTAAATCAACGGATGGGGTTACCCGAAATTTTTGGTGTCCGAATTGTAACACCCGAAATGTTTAAATCAACGGATGGGGAGTACACCCTAAACAAGTCCTGTATGTCTAAACTCTGGACGGGGGAGGGGGTACCGTTACGCGAAATTGATCGGTTAAAATTTGGGGAAATAGGTACCTGACGGGTTCCGAAATTTGGTGATTAATGACATCCCGACGCGGTTCCTCCGGTACTCAAAACCGGATATTGTATTATTATAATGTTTATATTGTGTTAATATAAAACAGATGCATCGATTTGAATACTGTTTAGAAAACATATATTCTTATTATGCGTTACTAAAATTGTTAACTGAATAAATATATTTACTCCTGTGACGATTCGCCTGTAAACCAGTCAAACAGCATCTAAGCTGGTACAAGCGGTGTGTGTGTGTGTGTGTGTGTGTGTGTGTGTGTGTGTGTGAAACACTGCCACGTTCAGTTAATGTATTCAAAGAGGAACTGATAGCAGGCGTCCGTGTTTTATAAAGCTGTGTGTGTGTGTGTGTGTGTGTGTGTGAGGTTGACGTTGAGCTGCATCAGGCAAGCTGTTGTAAGTTGCAGCGCTCTTTCTCTACTATAAAAACCGGTTTCTTTGCTGTGACATTCCATGTGAGAGACATACATCTCTACTGCTTTTGCGCTTATTCAAGTATGATAGGAATAATTGTTTTGTATAAGGGGTATAATAATAAAAATAACATAGGTTATGGTTTATATATAAAAGTTTTAATAATATCGAAAGCTTTTACAAACATTTAATTACAATCTCTCTCTCTCTCTCTTTCTCTCTGTCTCTCTCTCTCTATATATATATATATATATACATATGTATATATACACACACATACACACACATAATTAACAAAATAATAATTACATTTACTACTACCAAAACAAGCCTTATATGTCTAACAATAATAATAATAATAATTAATAAATTACAATATTACAATGTTGATGTGTAATATGTTAATAATAACATACTAAATGTAGACACACATCAAATGATAATTAATATGGTGTTAACTACATGTGTAAAATGGTACACCAAAACCTTGAATTCAACTCCTTTTAGTATTTTAGATAATAACACAGGTAACAACGCTTATAAAGCGCACATCCAGTGGAATTATGCCTTAACCAATTACATTTTTTTTTCGTCAAAATAATTTTTTAAAACAATTGTTCTTCAGAGTGTAAATTCTCTCCACTCACAAGCACTCAGAATGTTACAATGGTCACCATATGGTGGTGAACGACATACATCTCCCTCGCATTCGCACAAACACATAACATCGAAACAAGGTTTCTGTAACTATGAGAAAAATCTTTTAAAAAATTTAATTACACATAAAAATTTAATTAACACTTTAATGATTGTTTATCTCAACTTTTTATGTTATAAACCACATACGTTTTTTAGTAATTAAAAACAGAATATAATTTCCTACAATTAATAATACTTGATCAAATACAAAAGAATGTAGACACATCAAATGATAGTTAGTGTGGTATTAAAAAAAACATGTATTCTGAATTAAAGTCATTTTGATATCTTAGATAACAACAGACGCGGCAACGGTTACGAAGCGGACATCCGCTAGAGTCATGCCTTGACCACTCATATTTTTTTACCAGCGAGGTATACGCTGTACCAGTAAAATTATACATCATATAGTATATCTGATTAACCAGCTTTGTTTTAGTAATTAGCAAATCTTTTATTTGAAGATATTCAATATTATGGTTGTTACAATAACTAATTGATGTTTTGAAGAGTTTGAAAAACTCATTACGAATAAATACTTTCATTTTGTAAATATTCTTTTCGTTTCGTATTGATATCCATCTACTCAGTGTCTTACGATTATTTCAAAAATTATAATCGAATTTAATCATGTCGCATTGACAATATAATCTATTATTACCATTTATTTCTCTGTTTAAAAGTTTTTCTACAATATTAGATCCAAGCAACACCTTGTTCTTTCTCTGAAAATGAACAGTTGACATTAAAAAAAGACAAAAAGAAAAATAGAGAAGTCTACTTCATCATTTAAAAACATTTTACTATTAATGTTATTATTACTATTATTATTATTATAATAAATCAATCCTGTTCTCGTTTATTTGGTCTGGAAAAAAAGAGAAAAAAATTAATACATAACCACTTTTGTATAAGTAATTATTAGTGGTACTGAAATATCATACTCACATAATCAATATCCAACTGCACGCTCACTTTCTCGTTCGCCAGCGGAGTGTGTGAGGTTACGCATAGTGATAACACACAAGGCTTCACAGCTTTCAATTGCTCCTCTGTAAATACGTCACACCATCTTTTAGGTAGGTATACATAGAACAGTTTATCCTCCGGCTGAGGACAGGCTCCGGTATCTTCCAAATCTACCACAACTGACTCCCCGAATTTCGTTTTCACAAATTTCATGTGAATTATATGATACTTTACTCCTAAAGAAAGACTTGACAAGTCTCTATTTGGTAAAAAATTTTCAACTGTCTTCGCGTTCGCAACGATTCCTTCCATGGCGAGTACTGATGACTGCACAGGGAAACACTGGCGTATTTATTCTGTTTCCCCCCGACCACGTTCCTTCCTTCTAAAGCGACATCTCCTTCGGTCACGACCGGACGACGACACCCTACCCCGCACCCCGCACCTCCCCCGCAACGGTAACGGCTATAATTTTGCTTCTTACCCCACCCCGCGTCGTCACGGGCCACCATCTGCTTCCGGTCACGACCGGACGATGACATCCTACCCCGCACCCCACACCGCACCCAGAGCCTCACCACCACCCCGCACCTGGCCTACATATTTTGTTCAAATACTTTGTCTGTCGCTCCGCAACGACCGGGTTTACCCCCACCCCGCACCACACCAACAGCAATCGAGCCCGTCGGTCACGGTCACCCCTACCCCGCACCCCACCCCGCGTCGTCCCGCACCACCATCTGGTTTCGGTCACGACCGGTCGTACAACCCAGCCCCCCCGTACCCCGCACCCTACATCCCGCGGGAGGCGACTCAACGAGCGCGCTTCGGTCAAGGTCGCCGGCATCCTGTACCCCGCACCACGCCTACCTCTCGGTCACGGACACCGGCTGCAACCTAGCTCCCTACACCGCACCACCATCCCACACCTTTACCCCGCACAATTTTGGTATTTGTATGTGGGAATTATATTAATGGAAGGTTGGCTAATCTGTTTTATAATCTAATTCTGGTTGCTACGGCAGACATGACGAACACATTGCTCTGAGCGGTCAAGTACAACAGACGTTAGTTACACTTGTCGCGTTTCGCCTGCCGGCTTAACTATTTTCATGTCGCAACATATTATGTAGGCCTTAGGCCCAAATTATTTCATGTTCTTTTCAAGTGTTGCATAATTGCGTTTCATTTCTAAAATGTAAATTTTCTTTTAATGTGATTTTGCTCAGACGTCATGATGCCTGAAGGCTTAGCTAACCTTCTTGAAATCTAAATTCATTTGTACCATTTACGTACAATATATGTATCAAATTACAGTCCGCTTATCTACAATTATTTTCACCATCCCGGCCAATTTATCTTCACGACATTATTAAAATGATTAACCAAGGATTCTACACGTCAAAATTTTTTAGTTCAACATTTATATTAATCAATCACAATTCTTAACAGTTATTTTACAATACATTTCCTTTTATACTATTTTTTGGGTGTTAAACAACATCGCACCTTTTGAACTGACTTAAATAATTATCCCTTATAACATGGGGTGTTTATTGATTTTGTTTTCAACTTCTTATTTTTAAAAATAATCTTTACCTTCACTCCATGGTAACACTATCTGTTTCCTCTTTCATGGGATTCTCCCTTTTAACTACAATTGTATTCAATTAAACTTAACAATAAGATTCTTTTTTAATTAATACGGTTATCATCACTCTTCAGTTTTCATTACATTTTAATTAATAGTTTACCTCTAATACTATTCTTAATAACATCCTTAATTACTAATATCGTTCACCATTAATCATTTAATGTTTCTTATTGATGTACTCAGTGTTTTTTCTATCCTTCACTATTTTCCATAATACTATCATTTACACTATTCTTATTTATTCATTACCTTCACTTTTAAATTATCTATTGTTTATTATAATTTATTTAGTGTTTTTCTTTATTACTTTACTTTGGGGTTTTTACACTTCCACATTTGCACTCCTTAAATGTTTTTATTTTAAGTGTTTCTAAATGGGTAATCCCTGTAATTACTTTCTCTTTCTTATTTAGTAATGTTTATTTTCTCACTACCTTACTATCTCTTTCATTACAAATATCATTAATAATATTAACAAGTTTATGTCTCTATCGATTTCATCATTACACCTAACTCTAATTTGTGGGTTAGTGTATTTTTATTTCTGATAGTATTTAATTGGGTTTCATATCATATCAGTTACCTTTATCAATTAATTGATAATAATATTTATTATTTACTTAGGTTAGTTATTGTTTTCGTTTCCAATATTACATTTGAGTGTACCATTTCTCCTGCTTGTATTCTATATTACTTGTTTGTGCCTTATCACTTGATTTCATTTTATTTCCCTTTATCATTGGTTCGTTTATTTTTCCTTTTTGTTTCTCCTTCTCCACTTTCAGTGTATTTCATTTATATCTTGGTTTTCCACCTTCTCCTTTGGGTTTATTTTATTATGTCGCATTGAGTCATTCAATTCCTTCAATTTGTTTCCTTTGTGTTTGGTTTCGGTTTTTTCCCTTCTTCATTTGATTTGGTCAATCACTTTCTTATTTGGTTTCGTCTTTTCCCTTCTTCTTTTGGTTCTTCTTATTTTGTTCCATCACCTTCTCGTTTGTTTTCGTCTTTTTCCTTCTCCTTTGGGTTCTTTTTATTTGGTCAATCACTTGGGTTAGGTCATGTCGTCGTTTGTCGTGTCATTGTCATTTTATTTTCATTATATTAAACATTTTATGTTATACGAATTACTTTTTTATATACAGATTCATCTTTTTTATCCCTGGTATTGGGGTGGCTTATTTGCCTTGTAACAATATTGTTCAGCTGAATGCAGCATTTGTATATAATAAGGTATTCGTTTTAATCATTTGATCATGTTCAAAGTAGAAATTAAGAATAATAAATCAAATATTAGAAAAAAGTTTATAGTCGGATTTTGCCATGTTAGCAGACGACAGTTGTAATCAATGGACTAGTAAGTTTAAATCGATGAGATATTAATGAAAACTGTGTTTAAACTGGCATCAAGCCACATCAAATTAAAAGATAAATAAATATGCTGTAAAATGATAGTAGTAGAATCCGAAATGGAATTGTAATAGTCAAGAAATTAACGTTAGCATCATAAATTTGGTGAATATTGAATAAATACAGATAATACCGACAAAGACGACAACAGCGTGCAAAATACAGATATGTAATGTCTATTAATAGAATTACGTCATCATGACATAATTTCGAACCTATCACGGACGAGTTTAGTAAGACAGAAGACTCTCTAAACGGGATGGTGAAAAACTATATAAGCGAGAATCGGAGTAAACACGAGGCATTTTGTCAAAATTCACTCAACCAGCAACAACAAATCCAGAACAAATAATAATCAAAATTAATTAATTCAACGATCTAAAAGAAGTATATTTTAACCTGTGCGTCGAAAACAGTAGTGAACATTAACCAGCGGTGTGTGTATATCAAACGAGGTTAATGTCAACATAACAAAAAAAAAACAGTAGCTTATTTATTAAGAAGAAGTATCTCGTTCCAGTGCGAATAATAAAAGTGAAGTGAAATGACGATCATTATAATCCGATCGTTAAAGTGTTCATAAATTAATCAGTACGATTAATCAACAGGTAGTACAGTGATCACATTTATTTGTTTACGTTTTAGCCAATAACAGTATAACCTAATACACCATTGTACTGACGCAAAATACATTAAGACTATAAGTAGAAAACACTGTATAAAAGTTATTTAGAGGAATTAACATATTCCGACTTAAGATTATATATGTTAACGTTCTTATAACTGAACGCAATATTAGTCAGAACAAACGAACTTTTCGTTAATCAACTTCCGTTCATTAAAGGGGTATAACCTAACAATATGATATCATAATAGTATTTTGAAATAATGTGGCGTTCTATTCTGTAATTTAAAA
Source organism: Magicicada septendecula (assembly GCA_034769895.1). Classification (NCBI taxonomy): domain Eukaryota; kingdom Metazoa; phylum Arthropoda; class Insecta; order Hemiptera; family Cicadidae; genus Magicicada; species Magicicada septendecula. Next base: position 475,291,193 of record CM068368.1, on the reverse strand, counting down.
AAGCCACCCTTGAGGTAAATAAATATAATAAATAAGTTATCAATCCTAATTAGAGTTTTCATTATTAACCAAACTGAGCTAGGCAAAGTAAGGAAACTGGACGATTTGTGATCCGTTAATTGTTATTCAATGCATGTATTTAATTGGAATTATTCAATATCGAATAATAAATACCATTATTGTACAGCAACAACATTTGTCAATAACTATTTCAACTAACAATAGGTAATCAGTATTACTAATCACTGAGGTGCGATTGATAGTAAACAAACCAGCAGAAGTTTAATGCATGATCTCTATCTAAATATCTGATCATTTATAGAGTAATTAAAAAGCAGAATTAGCTAGCATTTCATTCAGAAGAATTTTTTATGGGACATTTCTGTCGAAAACCCATATGGCGCCCAAGTAAATATTAAAAGTGTTATAAAAGATTTTACAGCATCCATATACTGTTCAATAAAAGCTTGACAGTTTATTAAACATCTGTGAACAACTGAACGTCCAGTACGTCATCACAGATACGTGAAAATTTAATTTATGTATGATAATCTTGTCAAGACAATATACTGACATACACAGACGACAATTTTAAACAGAAGAGTGAACCAACATCAAGAGATCTACGCAAAAGTTAACTCATTTTATCTCCGATAAAATTCATCAACGGATCTACAAATAAATATTTACTCATAAAAAATCTAAACATTTACTAAACAAATTCAAAGTAAGTGAATAGATTTATTTATATTGGATTCAATAATAGATTGAATTGGATTGAATAAATCAATAAACCAAAAAGCTAATAATCACAAACATTATCAATAAATAATAATTACAAGCAAGACATTATTAAACTATATAAAGGAAACGATAGAAGTATAGTTACAGAATTGACGCAACCAACGTGTGGCTTTCAAACCATACTGATTTATATAGTTATATGTAATAATACTGATGACTTCCTTTCTTGCTGGGTCAAGGTTCGGGATATGAAGGCCACAGGCTGCCTAGCATCATCGACGACCTGGGACAGAACCGCCCCGAGTGCCACCGAACTCGCGTCCGTTTGTAGGACAAAAGGTTTAGAAAAATCTGGCATCCTTAATAAAGGAGGGGAGATGATAGCTTCCATAAGGGTATCAAAGGCCTTCTGTTGGCGCTCTCCCTTACAAATTTAGTCCCCTTTTTCCTTAGTTCGTTTAAGGGGCGGCAATCTCCGCGGCATTGGGAATGAATCTCCGATAAAATTTCACCATGCCAACGAATCTAGCGATACCCTTGGCATCCCTGGGAGGGGGAAAATCCCGGATTCCCTGTGTCCTCTCGGGGTCAACAGTGACACCCCTGTGTGAGACTAGATGTCCCAAAAAGGAAATACTTTTTTGTGCGAATTTAACCTTCTCCGGATTGACAGTGAGGCCCGCACTCCTCAACCTGTACATCACCTCCCTCAGATGACACAAATGCTCCTCCTAGGTTTTACTGTATACAAGAAAGTCATCCAAATAGTTGAAAATGAACTTAACCTTGACGTCATGAAAGACGGTGTCAAGTAGACGAGTGAGGGTTTGGGCCCCCATCGCCAGGCCCATGAGAACCCTAGTGTATTCATAAAGATTCCAGGGTACACAAAACGCCGTGTATGGCCTACTTCCTTCGAAAAAGGGATCTGGTGATATGCAGCATTGAGGTCAATCACGGTGAAGTACTTGGCCTCACTGAACCAATCGAAAGCTGACTGTAGATCCGGAATGGGAACGGAATCCACCTCAATATTAGCATTTAATTTACGGTAATCAATAACCATACGGTGTTTACCCCCAGGCTTGGGCACCAGAAACGCTGGACTAGCATAGCTTAAATTGGAAGGTTCAATCACCCCCTGCTCTAGCAATTCTTGAACCTTCTCCCCCAGAACAGCCATTTTCGGAGGAGCGAACTTGTATGGTTGTGAGCGCACTATCATGGAATCCGTAAGCCGGATTTTGTACTCCAAGAGGCGTGTGAGCCCCAGGGTAGGAGTTAACACGGTGGGGAACTGCTCACACAACTGATTTAGGGAGCGCAACTGGGACTGAGTGAGATGGTCTCTAGATGAATCGGGACACTCTATCTCTTGGATACCTTCCCTAGCTCCCTGATATCCAACGAAAGGAATGACGACTCCCCGATTGAACTTGAAATAGCATTGGTGCCCATGAATGTCTAACACGAGACCACTCTTAGAGATGAAGTCGGCACGTATGATACAGTCGACTCCCAGGGCCGGAGAAACCAAAAAGCGCCAAACCCAGGAAAAACCCTCGAGCTTAAATTTGAAGGAAACCACCCGGGAGATGGGCAGAATTTCCGGGATGCCGTCCAGCACACCACCGAAGACAGATCAGACCCTTTTATAATGCCCTGTTTCTCAAGGTCCGCACAAACGCTAGATGAAATAATGGATCGGGCTGATTCAAAGTCAACTAAGGCTCTGAGTTGACCCCTTTTTAACTCGAGCGACAAGAAGGGGCATACTGAAGTGTCCTCAGAGACGGTTGGCAGGACCTTGATGCCAGAAGTCGTGGGGTCTACCACTTGCCTGGAGGTAAGTAATTTAGAAGATCTGCGACCTACAGGGGAAGACAACCTCCGATTTATCTTCCCCTGGTAGCTCCGTTTTTTGGGGACGGTCCCTGCGGTGAAGATGTTGGACGCGCACGGCCTCGCGGACAGTTTCGGGCGAAATGCCCAGTACTATCACAGCGATAACAGACAACCCTGGCACTGCTCCTCTCTCACTGGTGGACTGCGCCTGTCGGGGATGTGAAGGCCCGCCGCGTCGCTCTCCCCTGGAAAAATCTGGGAGATCCATGTTTCCACCTCCCCTTGCCTCGTCATTTCCCTGAATGGCCCGGGACATCACGCACAATTTAGCAAGATCTACAAAGCGACGCGGACGTTCCGCGAATACGAATCTCAGCCTCTCCTGGGGAGTTACTCCTTCCAAAACTATCTCCTCCTCCGACAACCCCAACCCGAGTATCCGCGCTGCATCGCTGACACTATGTACAAAACCAGTCACGCTCTCGCCCCTGGACTGAACGCGATAAAAATGCTTATGTGTCAACTGATCTAACAACCTCCCAGGCACAAACGCAGCCAACAACTCCCGGTGGAACGCCGCAACGCTACCCCCGCACCGCAGTGTGTGAGCCACCCTCTCAGCCATAGAGCCACGACAATAAGGTTAAACGTGCTCAAGGAGAGTCCGGTCCGACATTCCAGGAAAGTCTGATAACTGGAACAGGGTCTTAAAGAAGGGCAAAAACTTGTCTACTTCCAGCCCGTCCACGACCGGCAGCTGCTGGATAATTTGGCTAAGCGGATTAGGCAGCTTGTTATACAACGCCGCCACCACGCCGGAAAAGGCAGGCACGCCGGCAGTCGGCTCCTGCTGACATTCTGTGCCCAAGACTTGAGGGCCGGGAGACGCCGCAGGGGTGCGGGGCTGACTCGACTGGGGGCCCGTCAATACCGTCGCCACCTGCTCCATTAGCCCCTTAATTATGGTGATGTTCTCAGGAGTACTGCTTTGAGTGGACATGTTCTGTAGTCTTTGCCGCAGGTGTTCTAGACGTTGCCGAATCCTTTGGCCAGCTCTCGAAGAACTCGGCGCTGACTCCAGACACTCAGCCAGCTCCCGCATTTCCCCCCATTTCTCCAGACATAGTTCCATTTCCTTGCTTTCTTCCGATATTTTGACAGGGGACGGCACCTCGTCGGCAGCTAGAGCCTCCCTCACCTGCTTTCTCATTGAGGCGACGTCTCCTAGCGTCCTCTTGCCACGGGATCTAAGCTCGAATTCCAGCTCGTCTCTAAGGAACAAATCTGGGTTAATCGCGCTCATCCTCGAGCTACGCGACCGCGCAATAAGAAACCAAACCAATAACGAATTACCACCACAACAACAGAAGGTATAGGAAAAACTTGTATCACCAAGTGACCTCTGGGTTCCCTAGCGCAGCAAGGACTCGAGAGACTAAATATGCCGAGCTGACTCCCCTAACACCGAACAAGAAACAAGCAACACTAATAATAACATAAGTATCAAGATAAAAGCAACAACAACACATCATATGACACCTCAAAAGCCTCACAACTATATACGCAACAACAAACATAAATATCAACATTACCAATTCAAATTTCGCAAAGTATCTACTCTTCACTATTGTCAATGATACCGGATACAAGCCCGACCATACCGCATCCAACACAAGGAAATCCGAGTACATATGACCCTGGGACAATTCACCCCTGGACAACGGACCCTTATTCAAATTTACTCTTAATTTGGGATACCACTCACAAGGACCTCAGGCAAGCTAAACAATCTTAACAGTCCGAATATTCAAGGAAAGCAGTGTGCGCGACCCATTCTTGTACATGGTTACAAATGCCCAATACGAGCACAACAAACATAACAATATTAATAATAATAATCCTAATAACAATCACAATACACATACCAAAACTCAACACAAACATTAATAAAACTTTTTGTGGACACAAGCGTCCTACACCACATCCCAATTACAGGACCCGCATTTGTCAACTCATTGTACAGTCAGACCCAAAATTTGCTTATCTTCTTTTTGTTACCCACTTGAAAATTTCCCACAGTTTTGCAAGTTCTGTCACATAATCGAACCACGCTCTGCTACCATTTGAGCCGCCACATTACCCCTTCTCAAATTTTTAAAAAAATTTTTGTTTGAAAAATTAGATTTTTATTTAAGGGGGGAAAGGCGTCCCATAAATTTTAAAACTAGGCAGATGGCCTAGACGAAGCATAAAATGCACTGAGCCCATTGTGACAGGACTTGTAAATGAAACGCATGATTAATATATTAAAATTTTATTTGCGTTTGATCTTAGTGTGAACAACATACGTACATATATATATATATTTTTCAGAAATAATATTTAGTGGGTCACTCTGCAATTAACATTAAGTTTTTTAAAGCTCTTCATAACTTAAACATGAACAATTAACCATTAAATTACAAAAATATTTCAACAAATAACAATAATTCCTATTAATTATCCACAGTGACCTCTCAGAAAGGGCTAATCATTATATATATATATATATTGCAACGATACAACTGCATACGTAAATATAATATAAATCTGTGATGCCCCACATTGGAAGCGATATTTCTTATGCAACGATACGATATACATAAAATAGGCGTGTCTGGCCTCACGTTCAAATGCGGCAAATTATGTAACAATATAACATTTAATTTGGGTTTCAGGTGTATCTGTACTAAGAACTCTATGTAACTTGTAAGGGTATTTCAAATTTATTTGATATTAATAAAATTGTGCACATGGCACTTACTTCGACTTAAAACATTCGTTATTATTTCGTTATTATGCCGTAAGGCATATATACATCCTTACTGACTAAATATTCTATTCTACTAATTATTGTATTAACGAAGAATCTCATTTCCAGACTACTCAGTCAATTAGTGTGTTTCAAAATATCAATAATTAAATATTTTCTTATATATTGCAATGTAACTCAAAAATATCAATATTTACTGAATTTATCTTTTGTTTCTCAGTACTGATTTATATCAAACGCTAATTTGTACTTAAATGCTTTGTATTCTTTTCATTTCAATACTAATTTGAGCTCTTGTTTACGTTAATCTTATTTCAATAACATCTATGATTTTAATTCAAATTTTACAATAAACATTGACTCTTACTTTTAGATAGAACAAGAATGTCCTTAATTATCTTTACGTTAATTGTTCGATTAAGAGATGAATAAGTTGTTTATCACCTTATCGTCGTCAATCATACTCAATCATTGGATCCCTCTGTAATCGTCCTCGTCTCGAACTTCAGCATCACTCGCTCTTCTCCTCTTGTCCAGCGTCGCCTCTCTCTTCTCCTCTTGTCCAGCGTCGACTTCCTCTCTTGTCCAGCGTCGACTCTCTCTCTCTGCCCAGAGTCGCCTTTCCCTTCTCCTCTTGTCCAGCGTCGACTCTCTCTCTCTGTCCAGCGTCGACTCTCTCTCTCTCTGTCCAGCGCCGTATCGCTCTCTGGAACTTCTCCTCGTGCTGTTTCGGACGTCACTTGATCTTCTTTTGTGGATCTTCTTATGTAATTTTGTTACTACTTAAAAATTGTTTGTTTTACAATCCAGTTACATAACTGTATGTAACTGGAAGGATGAAATTATTTACAAAAATTTAAATATTCTGTGCGGACGGGCAGAAGCTCCCGCTTCACCGTGGATGATTTAAGAAAGAGAACCACTGTAGCTTGTGTGTCCTATTTATACCCATGTCTTGGTCAACACCTGCAGTTGTACGAAATCGACATGTCAGAAACTGTCTTTGGGTTCAGTTCCCCACTCTTTGTCAATTTCGCTATTTCTTATATTTCTGCGAATTGCAGAGACCTGTAAGTATAATCTTATACTTATCTTATAACTATTTTTACAACACATGTTCACTGTAATTTTGGACATTGCAACTTAACCCTTTCGATTTGTACACAATTATTTCACTATTACACTCGTACGATGTGGCACTTTCACATGGTTTCCGTACACAGTATTTAGCAAATTTTCTTACATTTTATTGTGTTTTTGGATTTTACTTCTTAATTATAGTTTATGAATAATTACGGAAAAACAGTAATTATGCAATTATTCATCTTGGGGTGGTAAACTCGCCTGCATAGACCTGCGTTCACACACACTAGGAAAATACTGAAGTACACACTTTCAGTTACATTTGTGGGTGTGTGCACGTCGATTCAGGTCGAAACACCTGTTCATATTTTTGTCTGAGCCAAGCTTGCAATCCCTGACATGCTTATTTCTAATACATTATTAATTATTTACAGTTTATTAGGTATATTTAAATTTTTATATTCAATGCTCAGTACATCACTTATTTGTACTGTCGCAATACATTATTCTCAAGTGGTATTAACCATTTAACAAATTCAAATCAACTTTCAAATAATCATACAACTATATTAATTCATAATTCATATAATTCACATAATTCATATTGTTTCACATAATTCACGTTAAGCCCCATATTCCAAATAATGAGTCAGCAATCATTAATTATATCTGTGCCTTACAGGTAAGTAACAATCATTTAACAATTACACGAAAGGCATGCCAGCAATAGGTACGTCTAATTATTTTTATGTCTTTTCAAAATTGACAGTACTATATATGTAACATGATTTTTATTGGATACTGAAATAGTAACCCTCGCAGTGTTCATCAGGGCTGCAGGCTCGATGAAAATCCGATAACCAGAACTATGAATTAAAAGAGACAAATATAAGAATATGCAAGGAAGGCTAGAATGTAATTCCCGAAATTTACTATGGTAATAGAATACAAATCGAATATTACCAACTACATACCGCATGCATCACACATGCACGCTTCTGCACGGACATGCGCCGGCGAAATCAGACAAAGGGAATGTGCTAGAATTAATTAAAAATTGGAAAATACCGGTGTACAATAATATTAGCAATTTGAAGGAAACTGTGAGTCTATTGTTAACACTGGGGTGAAACACTTATACAGCTAATGAAGTACACTTGCCCAGTAGATCAAGAACTCACACGATAAGTCAGGTAGACAGGTCACACAGAATTAAAGAATCAAAGTAATTAGAAAAACCCAACCAAAAAAAACGAGCAATCGTTCTGAAAATGCCTGCTGGCCCCTCCATACAATTATTGTATCTTATAGGTAATTTACATGTTAATAGCACTAGGCTAGAAGTGTGCATATCACAAACGGACAGGTTTGGTTCTGATCACCAGATGTTTTAACTGCAATTCAAATTACCCAAACCGAAATCTAAAATTGTCTGACGCTTCACGGAGCAGTTGTTTTACAGAAATAGTCGCGAGATCGAGTGTGAATAAACTGAATTCTTTCACCTGAATTTTAGAAGTTACCAGATGTTCGGCAGACTGCTGGTTCAAGATGGAAAAGTTTCATCGTGGAGATAGTGCGGGTCCCATTGAAGCTTCCGACGGCGAAAGGGGATTTCTACAGCATCGCTCGGCGGATGGTGAGAGATGGAAGTGTCACCATCAAGTTGCTCTCAATTCCTTGGCTGGGCAGGAACCCTACAAGCACAAGTATTCAGTAGCAGCTGATACAAAGAATAAATTCACACTCCCCATAGCTCGACCTTATATAGCGCATACACCTTACACTTCCAACTACAACAAGTCACCCGCACGGAATTCACCACTTAATCTAATTACATTTTAATAATCAACTTGAGACACTGCCAAGGCTATGATTACATCCTATTGAAACAAATTCTGTCAGCATTTCATAAGGTATTATACCTTTAACTAAAACTCCAGCACGTGGCGTGAATTACGTTAATTCATCTTTATCAATCAATTGCTAGCTTTGGTCAAAAATTTCTTTGGCACAGTTATTTTTACAAAACGCTATTTAACAAGGGTAAATAATTAATAAGTATTCGCTTTAAATAATTAATATTAAGTGTTTTACAAACTAATTCGCCACGTGCTTTACTAGCAAGCTTGCACAAGTCTGGGCACACGCACACTTTTCTGTATCCAACTTCATCTAAATACTAAATACATTTAAACACGTTTCCTCTTATTTAAATAACGACAAATAATCAAAGGAACTTACCAGAGGCCCTTTACGAAATTATTTAAGCATAGTACAGGAATCACACATTGCAAACAAAATTTTCTTCGCCGTCGGAGGCCTGAAACGAATTGCATGAAGACGGCGGACTGCGCCCAGTCAGTCCAGTCGGTAACGGCATTCAACTCAACGAAACAGCTGACCGGCACATTGACCTTCGGAAACCAACTGCTTACCGCTGCCGCCGCACCGCGGGAATACCGCAAACCACTTAGCAGATGACAACACCAAATGTGTACGTATCGCAACAAATTAGCATTCGCCACGGAATTCATTTGAATACCGTGGCACTGTATTATCATCAAGCTATTATTTTAAATAAAATTGATTTTTTTTAATTAGTTGTATGTAATAACACATGAACGGACGTTGTGCAACGCTCGTTCTAGCTTGTATATTGAGTGGTGAATTGTGTTAATGTTCGAAGAACTTTTGAAATTAAGTACAATAAAATTTTAAAGCAATATCATTTAATTAAAAACAATTAAAGTACACGTAATCAAAATATATTTACAATTTAAAATACATAATATGTAAACGCACACAGTAGTGACAATTACTGTGACAATTACTATTTAATGACAATTACAAAATACATAAAATGTAAACATGTGCAATATGACAATTGTGTACGAAATGCATCTAAGTACACTAAGTATAAGTTAAAATAAACACGTGCACTATGACAATTGTGTACAATTAAATCAAATGAAATATGTGTAAGCAAAATATATAATATGTAAACGCACACAGTAGTGACAATTACAGTGACAATTACAAAATACAATAAACACATGCACAATAACAATTGTGTACAATTAAATCAAATGAATTATGTGTAAGCACATAATATTATAGGTTAAAATACCATGTGTAAATGCGCACAAAATTGTGTATAATTAAAACAAATGAAATGAAATACATCTAAGTACACTAAGTACAATTTAAATTACATAATATGTAAACATAAGCACAATGACAATTGTGTACAATTAAATCAAATAAAATAAGTGTCAGCACATTATATTATAAGTTAAAATACCATTTGTAAACGTGTGCAATGACAATTATATAATATTATTCATGCTAAATAATACATATGAAATACAATTATTTTTGTTAATTCAGAAGAAGCCTATCTGGGCTTACTCTAAAATGTTCACCACGTAAGCCCTGTCTTATTATGTAGACATAAGCACAATGACAATTGTGTACAATTAAATCAAATAAAACATGTGTAATCACATTATATTATAAGTTAAAATACATTATGTAAACGCACACACAATTGTGTATAATTAAAACAAATGAAATGAAATACAACTAAGTACACTATGTACAAGTTAAAATACATATGTAATCGTACGCACAGGCAATGAAAATTGTGTGTGTGTGTGTGTGTGTATGTGTGTGTAAACGTCTGCAATGACAATTATGTACAATTGTACATAATATGACAATTATACATGCTAAATAATACATGCGAAATACAAATGAAGGTGCCCATCTGGTCTTACTCTAAAATGTCTACCACGTAAGCCCTGTCTTTTTCTCCGCGATAAACAAGTTGAAGTGAATATGGCACTAAACTTTTTAATTCATCGTCATCGAAAACGCTTGTGTCCCTGTAGTCCTGGATAGTGGCGAGTACGGCCTTCCCGTACTTTACGTCTATGTTTTGTAATTCTTCTATCGGATATTTAATACCAATTATTAATTCCTTAATTTTTTTATATTCTATCGCGATAATGGTCGCAAACTTTGCAACGAATGATACCATTTTACAATGAAGAATTTATATTTTGATTGGGCGTCTGTCAAGGTCTGAATGAATAACACTCGTTCGTAGCGGTATAAATAGGAAGGTAGTTGAGGAGGTGGAAACCGGAGAGTGTATGGAGAGGGGGATCCACTCAACGCACAGTAAGCGGTTATTTTTAACCGTGTGAACCGGATGCAAGCCGCTTTCCCACGCTATGTTCAGCGGGTAGGTAAGGGGAGGAGACTCGATTATTTTTTTTCAGACAGGGTGATGTCATCACCTACACTCGAGCGTGTGGGAACAAGTCGACGGTGCTAATTTTTTTGATGCGTGTAGACAGGATGATGTAATCGACAGAAAGGCGACAGGTGATATTTTTACGATGCTAAATAAAACAACAATGTATGCAATTAGTAATTTACCAGAAACCTACTGATTAGTCTAAAATCCGATACAACCCACTCGCGTAAAGCGTGTACTCTTTGATTTGTACATATTTCCGGAAATAAGCGGTGCACAAGACAGGCTGTTCCGTGTATTTAACGTAATTGTTCGACTTTAGGACAACCGAAATCTTCTAAACTTATAATATTGAAATGTACAATACGCTTCTCCAGAAATCTTATTTTCTGTAATCTTTTTACGAACACATAGTTAAAAGAAAACGTGTACTTCACTAATGCGACACAAGATGTTCGTACGATGTGTCCCCGTCTGTGAACTCTATTCTATGATAATGCTCCGTTAACCAACGGTTTGCCCTCACGTGTTTGTGATTCGAAACAAAAGTGTTTACTGTAGGTGCGAATATCCAATGCTTGCTGGCAAATGCGGTGATGTCCATAACGGCTAGTTCCTTGAGGAGTTCGTTTCCATCGTCGTCAACGAAACAGTGAAAGTCAAGTATGACTGCTATCTCGTCAACGATCATCCTTTTTTCGTTACAAACAGTGTGTTTGGTGTCACTAGGAACGCTAATGATCCGTCCGTCTCACGAAACAGACACGTTGTATGACGTCAAACGCTTGTAAAGAATTTTTCGGTACGTTTATTTTGTACCTTATCTGCTCGTCACGGATCACTGCAATAAATTTGTGTGTCAAAACATTGTAAACAAAAATTTCTACAGGGTACAGTACTGCGTGATTTAAGTCACCACAACGTCTGTACTCGTAAGGAGTTTAAAGCTCCATGCGTCCGTCCACAACGCGTGCTGACCAAACACTGAGATATACGAGATTGTTGTAGGTATAAACACTTCCGTCACAGCAGTATAGATTTTCAAATAATTTTTTACTTGTTTATGTCGTAAATAAACCGAAATGTTCTTGCCCTTTTTGAAACTGGAGTGAACTAGAAATATGGTCTCATGTAAGCGGTGTATTGGACTCTACATAAGGGACATGTATTTAGGGTTATGGCGCAATTCACGCATGTGACAAAATGACAGGGAATAAGTACGACTTCAACGATTTGTGCGTAACAAACTGTGCACATAGTACCCTGATCCGGTCCCCCTTCTTCTTTTTGTTTATTCTCTTCGATCGTGTCGGTGCGATGTTCTTTCTCTGCTGCCACTGACGCTGCTGCTGCTCCCGGTTCGGTAATGATACCCAACGTTTTAATGATAAATTTTTAATCTTTCACTAACATTACGTAAGAGCACGCGTGGAAATGACGTGCGTGTTCCATCCAAGCGTTTTCTCCACGTTCCCATCTGTTTAAACCGCCTCCATAGCAAAAACAAATCACTCTATCGTTGCATCCATTGTAAAATAAACCCGCTTCGACGAGTTCTTTAGGCGTTATTGTCAACGATATCGGCCAGTCTTTAAAACCCTTTAAATGGTTTTCAAAGCTTTTGTAACGTGGGTACGGTGATATGATTTTTTGAATCAAGGCGACCTGCACTTCTTTATCGTCCGGTGATACGGACTTGATCATCGTTGCCGGTTCACCGCATTCTCTGAAATAGCTATTGTCGTTGGGACTGTAATCAACATCATCATCGTAAACGTGTGAAAGCATCTTGCGCGTCCACTCACGACTCGTGCTGTTGAAACACGAGCGAAGAATTGGGGAGGGAGAAGACTTTTCCCCCTCCAGAAAGAGGGGGCAGAGGGGTTACAGGTATTAAAAAAATAAAGTACATGAATAATGATTACATTTTCTTTTAATATAAAGAAACATATACATGGAATACACACATAATATTCTAAAAAGCAACATATTATTTACAGCAAAAAAAACAATAATATACAGAGTGACTTTAATTGTGTCTACGCACTGTGTTTGACAGTGGAGTGTACACGTTGAGCGAATCGTGCAGTATCAAGCAGTAGGCCGCGGTCTGAGCGGGGAAATTGGTTGATGACTCGAATTCCAATCTGACATCAACCGGTGAAGACTTGAGCGATTCCTCCTGTCTGCTACAATCGAAGATGAATAGCGGTGCTTTCGTTATGAACTCAGTCGGTGTTAGAAGTGCGTTGGGTTGAGTTCTATGGTAGTACGATTTTTGAAATCGTGTATACATGGCTGTACGACCGTTAACGTCCGTTATCGATATCCAGGTTCAGGTTATCGTATGGGTAGTATTTGTCGTTCAGAAAGAGTCTCGCGTTGGTCACCTTGCAATGATCGAATTCGTCCGCGTGTTTCTTCAGATTGTTTTTTCCAGCGGTCTGGAAGGTGAGTATCACGTACCGTGGTTTCTCATGTTGTGTCGTTGTTTTCACCGTCCAAGTCTGTCTGTCGGTCAACGGTAAAACCGGGTACTCGTGCAGTTCCCAACTGCGAAACGGTAAAAATAGTGGTAGGTCCTTGCGTACGATGTCCAACAGTCGTATCCTCACCTCGTTGTTCACGTACACGAACGGAATCATCCAAGAGATCTTGGTCAGTTCTATATCAGCGTTAGCGGGCGTATCCGTGGACGAGAACAGTGCGTTAACGTCAGTCGAAGTGCGTAAGAGTATCAGTTCCTGTTTCATGTTTAATATAACGTGCGTGAAATCCTCGGCGAATCCCATCAGCATCCTCAAGGGTATGCAAAATTTGAATTCTCCATTTTTACCGGGAAATGTTATCTTGTTAGCCGCGGGGGCAACCTAACCGGCGTTTTTCATCGAAACAATGTCTTGCGCGCCGACGGATAGCATGGTTTTAATAATGGACGCGATGCCGACGCTCTTGGTGCGATCCACTTCCACACCGGCCAGTTCGTAACGGATGTCTTCGAAGAGAAACGCGATCGAATTGTTGACCATTTTTACTTTCGTGGTATCGGCACTGTCGGTCTTCTTGCTCAACTTTAGCCTTCGATGTACGGGAAACTTTTCACCGGTAAAGTGAAGACTTCCTGTTGCAAGATAGGTATGCGTATCTCATCGTTATTGCCGTATCGTGACGCAGACGCGTACGGTGCGTGAGGACGATATCCATTGTGTGTGATGTTGTCTTCAAACACAGGCGTCGTTCGACCGATAAGACGATACCGCTGTCCGTCAGGTTACTTGTTTTTCTTGAGTTTGAATCCTAGTGAAATCAGGTAGCGTCGATTAGTTGCTGTTACCTGTGTCAACGACGAACGTCTAATGATACCGTTTCCGAAAGTCTCGTCCTCTTTTATCTTTTGGTGCGACCCACCGCTCTTCATCACCGGTAAAGCGGTGGTATCGGTGAAATAAAATCCCATGATTACTACGCACTTTTCAGATGTATACGCGGGGTGATGACTTCGTCTTTAAAATTCACGATATCACCGTTCTCATCGTGTACGGACACTGTAACGTTACGCAAGTGTAGTAAGTTAAGTGGAAAATAAATAACGTTTCTGGGCGTTTCGACTATCTTGAATCCTGGCTCGACCGTCGGGTAGAACGGGTGCAGTATATGCTCGTTTCGTCCCGCCTTGTACGAACCTTGTACAGCGTTACACCTTATCTCCAAAACGTTCACTTTGTTAATGTTTACGGGCGCGTCCAACGTGTGTAATATATACGCTTCTAACTTGCGGTTCTTGGAAAAACCCAACATGGTACCGATCGTGTGTTTCGTACACCCAAAATCGACCTCGTATGAACAATAAAGTTTGCATTTTGGCGTGTTGTTGTTGGTTTGTAGAGTAAATTTTGGATCTAATAGTTCTCTTTTCAGATACGTTTCAATATCACTGATTTCGTACACACCAGTCGTTATTTTGACAAGTTCTAACGTTTTACGTGGTCCCTTTAGTACGAGAAAGACGTCGTTTCTTCCGCTTTCCACGTTCGGTATAGAATTGTACGTGGTAAAATCCAGCATTCCCGCGTAGCATTCACCGTCTGTCAGTTCGAGCGGTGGAAAAACGTCACAAAACAGCGCGCTCGGATCCGTACCTGTGACAGTGACCGTAAGCGAAGACATCTTGTCGTTTACTGATCGTTCGATGCCAAAAACTGCAAACATAAATGTCCGCAGACGACTGTGTTCGGCGGCTGTTTCCTCGCGTAATTGTAACGAACGTCGATCACGTTCGATCCAAGGTACCGTATTAGCTCGACAGGAGGACGTAGATTGCCGAATCCATCAAAGTAAATGACTCTGTCGCCTCGATTCTTGTAGCATACCCAATGCGTGCCCGGTCTGTTAGCGTCGTCCAGATTCACGATCGCGCTTTCGTTCTCCCACGGTAATGTACGAGAAAGTGCGTCGCGCATGTACACGCCTCTGAAATAAGGTACACGCAATCGCTTCGTGTATTCGTACAGATCTTGATCGGGCAACGCATGCACGGGTATTTCGATTAGTTTCTTCGGTACGGGCAAAGGTAGAGTCTAGAAGCCTTTTTACCACTGCTGCCGGTCCGTCTACGACGACGTCCTCCTCCTCCTCCTGATTATCGTCCGTCGAACCGACTTGCGACGACTAGTGCGACGACGACGTTTACGAACACCATCACCGCAGCATAGTCCGCTGCCTAACGCTGATTAGCTTTCATCGTTGCCGCTACAGCCGCTGCGTACGCTCTTTCACTGATGCCCGAATTCAAGGCTTTAACTCGATCCCGCGCCTTACCGGCTAGCACACGATCCGCTACACTTCTTCGTTCGTTGTCCTTGTACTTGGCGTAAGCGATATCGTGTTCACGACAGGCTTCGTCCAACTCGTTGTTTCCTCGATCACTACGTGCCAATCTCTCCTCTAGTTTCGTTCCGGGTCCACAGAATCTGTAGCCGGGCAGATGTAGTTCCACCGGTAATACGTCCACCGCTCGATTGATCAGTGTAGGTACTGACTTTGCGACGAATGGTGCCGCGCTTTTAACTATTTTTCCGATGAGACCATGCCCCCTTTTTTATCAACGCGATTACGAAGTTCGTACATTTCTACTGTTTCGACTGCTGTCGAAAAAAGGGATCTCCGATCGTGCTCGTCCTTGGATTTGTCCAGATCGCTGATCAATTCGTTTGTCTCCGACTTCCTCGTAAGTAGTAACTCTGCCTCTTCGGCACCGAGTGAAGTACGCGATGCGTGTGTATGAAATGTATAGATATACGATACCACTTTCTCCCAACGGTGTTGGAAACTTTTGCGAGTTTGCACATTTCGCTCTTCGCCTACCGCTTCGTGTCCTCCAATTGTCGTACGTTCACTGCGTCCGTGGGCCGTGCGCCGCCGTCGCCGACGTTCAGAATAGTCTTTCCTTGTGCGTTGAAATAAGCCTTGTTTACCGCGGTGATCGTGTGGCGGTTCAAAAATTCCAAGTTCACCGCGTCCTTGTTGTTGTCGGGTGACGCTAACTGTGTTATCCGCAAGTTGCCGACCATTAGGCTAGAATTCGTATCATTTGGTATGATCTTCGCGTCCACGTATACTTTGGTCGCAGCGTCTCTCGCGCGAATTGGATCCCTCAGAGACTGTACGCGATGATCCTGCGCGTCGATGACGGCACCGTTCTTCTCGTTCGGTGCCAGTTGTGTGAAACGCAAGCACGTGTAGTCTACGTACTGCTTGTTGACTGCGTCCGTGAGATCGACAGGAGGAGCGACGTTGACGAGATTACGACCTTTCACGTCTATTCTCGTGGAACCTTGTGTTGACGAATCGTCCGCTAGGCAGTGGTCACGCATGAACCGAAGTGGAACGGTATCGTTAGCATCGTGCGGCTCGCCCAAGTTGAGTATTTTTTCCCCGCTACGTCGAAGTGCCCGTTCTCGGTTATCACGATACCGATATCCTCCCGCAGACGGCGTTGCGTCTCCCTTCGCACTCTGACGGTACTCTGGTGTCTACCAAACTTGTCAACGCTCATCTCGTGAATGATGCATATCGTCCGCTATGCAGGACATTTATACGTACTCACGTAATAAATCGATTAGTTTTGATACGATTGTACTGTTTATACATTGTATTCCAACGACAGAGAGTCCATCGGTATGTTTTCCTTTCACGATCGTGTTTAGAAATTCATCGTACACGTATACCCATCCGTCTTTGAAGAAATAAATCTTTCCATCAGTGTATTGGAACGCACTATCGACGGCTTCTGGTAAGCCGACAAAGCAATCTTTAACGTATCCGTGTTTCTTTATCATGAAAGAACACTCGTCTGTCTCCCCGTACTAGATATCGTTGTACAACAGAAGGGTACGATCCGTGTAGGCGTGTATCGCAGCGTTTATTTTCGTCAACGTGTGAACACCGAGCGTTGTGATCGCACGCGGTTACCCGTTTACCGGCTGCAGACTGTGTATATCGAACATGTATACGTATTTGTCTACGAAGAGCACCACTTCTTCGGTCCGTGGTCTCTGGTACATCGCCGAAACGTTGGTGAATGTCAGCGGTAAGAACATCAACCAATCCGTCAACAAAAGCGGACTCCCACCCGAACGCTTCGACTCGAGATCCAATGTCCACAAAAAATTATCGTGCACTATATACAGGTGTCTGTTGATTATTAAATATTGATTAACGTTCCTTAGTCGACATAAATCCGTTGTCATGCGGACGGTGTCGTTCGTTGTCAGCGTCATCGTCGTCGTCATCGTGGCTTGCCGTACAAGTGTTGAATGCCTCTTATATCGTCGTCTCTCAGCTCGATCGGGCCGTCCGAGCGCGGTACTTAGAAAGAGTACATGATCGAATCCCTTTCTAGAGAATGAGACAGTCCTAACGCGTGTCCTATTTCGTGCGTTAACACCTGTAAAAAACTGGTCTGATCGTCCAGTATTTCAGTTGCGTTCGAGTAATTCCACGATTCGTAGTAGTCCATGTGTATTTCGGTAGTGTTATACGGTAAATCGAGCGGGTAATAAGCGTGTGCGAGTATACCTCCGCGTCCGTCCAAATCGTACCCACAGATCGTGCACCTACAGGTCAGACACTTGTGTTTAAAATATTTCATGGCGATGACTATGTCAGCGTTTATGTCGTTGGGTCGATAGTCGAATTCCAGATTCGAATGTATCCGCCATACAGCGAACGCTTGTCGTGTCACTTCTATAGCGCTGGCGGTGCCGTGAACGAACCGCCACGTCTGTCGTCTCTTGGCCCACGGTGTTCGTAAGGTGTACGTCACGAAATCTTCGTTACCACATCTCCGAGCTCGCATCAGATTCATCGTTTCGTTGTTCAATTCTCCGTTTATGGTTAAATTGTAATTCTCTTGAAACGATTGCAGGTATGACGAAATAACGCTAGCGCTGACGTTGGTGTTGTCCACGCCGAGTCGTAAACTATCGTCGGGTACGTATCCGTATCGTGTCAAGTAATCGATAGCGAAGTCTACATCGTTAGCGTTAACGGTCGATGCGACGACACATGTGCACACGATAATAAACACTAGCGCGATATACATGTTGTCACAACCAAACGTTGAATGTCTCCATCGTGTGTACGACGGAATTATTTATACTTTTTCGGCTTTCAGAATCGAATAGGGAGCACGTCGGCTACTTTCGACCCTTGTAAATCCTAACGTAGTTGTGAATCCTTTTTTCTTCTACTTTACAACGTACACTGAACCTCGTTCTGTATGTAACACTTGACGTCTTTCCTTGATTAACTCTTCGTTGATGTATTCTTTCCGCGCCAAGGTCCGGACGTACATTGTCTCCGATTCGACTTCGACTACGAAGGCGAACGCGTCCGTCTTGTATTTATTTTTAACAGACGCTTTGATCACAAAATAGTGCAAGGGATACTGTTTGGTAGTGTCCATTTCGTTAACGTTAATGTGCTTACGCAGAATTAACGAGTCCTTTAAGATCGATTCCATCACGGTGCTGCTGCTGCTAATGACGGATGATGTCGTATACCGCTCTTATTATACGACGATGTAAGCTTCACGTAGTTCTTCCACTATGGAGACGATTTCGCTCGTGTGTCCACTGTTTCCGACACGCCATTAACAGTCGCAATCTGTCCACCAGCTTGTTCGGATCGTGCCAGTGCACGTAATCGATTTTGTATTTTATTCTCGACAGCGTCATATACGTTGTGTCGATATTATTATGTCCATGTCCCGTACGTTTCGACGGAAACAGTTGTGATATTATTCGTTTATACTTTACACCTCTCTTCGTGTTCACCTGTGTGTTCGCTAAATAATACTGCTTGTGCGCGTTGGTGGCGCGCAGTATATCTTTGTACGCTTTCAGATCCGACTCGTTGTAAACGTTTTCTTTAGGGCGCTTCATGAACACGAGTTCGTAGTGTCCTGGTGTACCTTTGTATCGTTTACCGTTGATAAGAATCGTATCGTCCGTTTCTATTTCAAACGGTGAATCACCGATCATCCATTTTCCGTTTTCGTGTCTTACACCGTACGTATAGTCCATCTGACGATCGCGTTCGGACGAAACGATCATACGCATGTACTTGTACGCTAACGATTCACTGTCGTATTTGTCCTGAAAATATCTACGCGCTTCACGCCTTCCTTCCGGTGTGTCTAACATTTTATCGATGTTGAGACTAGGATCGTCCTCATCGTCATCGACCAATGTTTCGGCTATCACAGGCGTTTTCAGGAAACGTGGCTTGGATCGGGAACGAAGTGGTGTTCCTACATCAATCTTACTAATTGCACCCGTCGGATACTCCTCCAACTCCTCCTTCTCTTCCGCTTCACGTTTCATCTTTTTCACTGTCATCGGATTTTAATTTGTTGTTTTACGTTTTTTTTCAAGCAACGCTTGCGAAACCTTTTGTAACGGTTCCAGAATCGGTTTCTAACTTTTGGATAACGTAGCTTCCTCTTCACGAATCCATGTTTAACGCACGGTATTTCTTCCGTATGTCATCACTGATCGTGTCGATATCACGTGCTAGTCGTTTCTTCTTTTCGTCCATCTCGATAAACGGCGGTACGATGACAAATGTCGTTGACTCCAGGACACATGTATTTACCTGAACGCATGGCGAACTTTTTTTGTGAACAGCTGTTACGAGTGAAAAATCCACGAGTGTTTTTTACTTTTAATTGTTAGGTGCGACTACTATGAAACGGTCAAAACCGACTCTGTACCTGCCGGTGTGATAGAAGAATCCTTGTCCACGACGAGAAAGCCGTAACGATCTTTCCACGCCTCAGCGCACATGTTTTTATACGTGTCAGATTTCATGTCCGTGTTGGACGTGATTGTTGTACGCATGCTTCAAGTTGAGATCGTCCTGTTCGAACAATATTATTAGATTGACGTTGTCACGAGCCAACTGTTTCGACACTTGGCTGTACGTCTGACAAAGGTAAAACGCGTCCACATTGCTGTGTCGTCTCATAGAGAAGTACTTGCGTATGTTGTGTTGTCTTTCACAATACACATCGTCGAACACCGTAATAGAATCTGGATCGACCTCGTCGGGAGGCGGTACCTCATCATTATTGTTGTAGGCGTGATAACCCATTCCTCCGTCGGAAAGTCGTGTCATCAGGCTCTCCAGCATCTGATATTTGGGTTGAAACAGTGATTTAGAAAAAACGTATAGGTTCCCGAATTTCAATCCGTTCACATCGATCAACAGGTTGAACATGACGTTAGACATTTCCGCACACAGAAGTTCCGCAGATGATCGAACGAACGGTATCGGGGAGAAGACGTCCATGTTTACGTTTTTTCTGCAACAACCACCGCCACCACCATCGCCACACAATTTCGAATAGTCCACGTCCTTTATTTTTAGTCTGTGCGCTTGTTGCAATATTTTCATGTTGGTCCGCCGAAAGTATATTTAATAGTCGCACTATATCGGTACAGTCTGTAGATATGTGACTGCATACACAAGTGTCCGGACCCGTTTCACAGTTCGGATCCGACCAAACACATTCTTTGTAGTCATCGAATCCAGTGCCACTAGGTACTTTTTCGCTGAGTCTGAACCTCGTCACACGATTGGTAACCCGTTGCCAGTACTCGTGCACTGTCAAGATCATGCACATGCGTTCAACGTCGTTTGCAGTCGTGTTCACGACGTACTCGTCGCAACCGAGTTGCGACACAATGTCTTCTACACTGTACACAGCGTGCATGTTGTCATCGTAACGCATCGACGCATACTGGTTCTATTTCCACTAGTCGAATCGTTGTAATAGCAAGTTTTTCTTGTGTATCCATGAATAGTGTTTACCGTCGAATCCTAACCACCTGACTTTCACACGATCACCTTTACGTTGTACGATCTTTTCTACCAAGTACACGTCACCAACGTTCGATTTACTGATTTCGTGTTCGTAAAAACCACCTTTCAACACTTCACCTGTATGATCCTTTAGCGAATAAGTGACGGGTACGCTGCTGGTACGTACTGCGTGAACGATGAATTTCTCGTTTGTCCAGTTGGGCGTGTATCCTTTGGCGAACGTCATTTTGTGTTTGCTTATACCACACGATCACCTACTTTGAACATTGGTCGTTTATAGTCGATGCTCCTCGCTGTGTTCTTGTGAAACCAGCGTGGCACCATGCGTTCGTTGGATTCGTTCACCTAATGCGGTTTCATTCCGATCGATCTGTGCATGCTGTTGTTGTACGCCTGTTGTCCAACCAACGGTAATAACCTCGTTCACTGAAAGCGCGATACATGCGCGTTTTCAACGTACGATTGAAGCGTTCCACAGTGGACGCCTTTTTCTCACTCTATGTGGAATACAGTGTGACACCGTATCTGTTCAGCAATGTTCGTACGGCGCTGTTGTAGTACTCTTTCCCGTTGTCCGTCTGCAGATATTTCATTTTATTAGCGCGCAGAATCGGTTCCAGAGCTCGTGCGACCTCTACACCTGTCTTTGTTTTTAACGGAACGGCGTACGCGTACTTGCTAAACGCGTTAATCATTGCCATAAGGTACTTGAATCCATTGTTCACCTTTGCGTGCGGTATCATCTCTACCAGGTCCGCTTGGTACAAGTCATGAAGTCCCTTCAACTCGACCGCTCGTCTCGGAAAATTCCTTCTTCCGGTCTGTGCAACTCCGTCGCGATAGTCTTGCATCGCTCTGCTGTATGTTTTTCGACTGACGTTTCTTTGTCACATTGTCGTGGTGCGAACCGTGATTCACAATACGCTGGAACGTAGTAAACCGTCGGCTCGGTGCTGAACGTAACTCTTGACGCTACCGTTCCGCCACGTCTGCCTTCCATCACATAACTGTTGTGACCCTGACGCTCCACATCCAATTATATCAACTTGACCAAACGGAAGAACAGTGCGTTCTTCTGCCGATGACGCAAGTGCGTTAAGACGTGAGCTAAACTGATTTACATACACAAATTACGCACGAGACCTATTCCACTGTAATATCTCATGAGCGCGTGCATTTCCGCGGCTACAACATTATCGTTCTCAGGTAGGCGCTTGCATATGTGTTTAGCTTTGAGTTCGACGATCGGACGCTGACTTCCTGAATCCGTGTGCAGATGTATCAGGTACAAGTTCAACAACCAAAATTCATCCGCCATAGCGCCTGTGCACCGCTGCCGCTGTTCGTACAAACGTCGGTTTTCACCGTGTACCCTCGTTCGTGCGAATACCGCAGATCACAGTACTCACAGTACTCGCGGATTGTAGGCAATACCTCTTTCAGAAAGAGTACCGAAAACAATCCCTGCGCCTTATTGTTCACCAACGCGAACTGTTTGCCTCTCGCTAGTGTCGGTAACGAGGACGGTGGAGAGTGCACGTCAAAACTTACGTTGTAGCTAGGATCCAGTGCGCACTTTGGCCCTATCACCGCCGCGCTTCTGTACATTTCAATCGATGTACGTATCGGAATAGTGCGCTCCGTAAGGACAATGCAACACAAAGCGTGAGGGATTGAACTTCTGTAGGCGAGCATGTCTGTGTACACTGTAGCGTAGTTCATCTGTCATTGCGAATCGTGTAAACCGTGCACACGTTGAACGGCGTGATACAGTTCGGGAATCGGACGGAAATGCAAAATAAAATTCCATTCGTGACGTACGGTACACTTGAACATATTCTTTTCGTAAACCACGAGTTCTAACGGTACGTTGTTTAGTTCAAACTCTTCGATAAATTCAAGCCATCGTGATTTGGTGTGTATACGATCGGAGACTACCAACAACAACACGGCCGGTGGCAGATCACTGCTACGGTTTTTTATGTGACGCCAACAACGACTGTGATATCTGTCAACACCGAGCTTTTAACGTGTACAGTAATTACAAAAAATCGTTTTTTCTTCACAAAATACATGGAACACATGTTGGAGCGTATCGTGCTTCGTAACGGTTTTGTTATCGCGAAATGTTTCCCATCGCCGTATCGATAGACGTCCATCGTGTCAACGATCCTTGATGCAAGTGATACCGCTTCGACATCGACACGATATTTAAAGTGTATACGTATAATGTTTATGGAATTTTTTGTAATTTCTTTTTTTTATCATGGGCATCATCGCTCAGACATTGAACTGTTTACACTCATTTGGTAGTAGTAGTATTAGTACTACACGTAGTACTACTAGTACTAGTACTAACACATAGTACTACTAGTACTACCCAAACGGGTATGTATGTGAGTTTATGCTGGCTCTGATAAGAGCCGCTTTTGCGTGCGTCGACTTCTACAAGTGCTCGCGAACGAAATCACATGTAGGCATTGACGCCTTATGGACTTGGACGGAACATCACCCACCGTCCAATCCATAATTTGTAATTTACACACACAGTATCTCACAACATCACCGTCGCCTTCGTAAATAAACCTGGCTTTGGCAAAGTCAAAAAATTTCACGTTAGCATTCGGATATTTGCGAACGTAAAATTTAATATTACCTCGACGACGGATGTTGTGAAAGCTCTTTAGCCGGTTTGGAAAAGAATATGTGTACACGTCCATATCTGAAGCAAGAATGTTCGTTTGTCGCGCTACATTCCGCCTCCTCAGAGATAGCTGCGCGCGCAACCGTAGTGGGGATTTCTGTCGTCAATTGGTCGGTGTGAAATAAAGCACAGTAGTGGGAGCGGATAACTGCGCGCGCAGGCGATAGTGTAAGCGGAGAGAGGATCACTGTCAGCGTTCACTTCGTAGTTAACCTTCCAGTCTTGTGCAGGCTAACTTTCACGTGCTGCATATAAAGTGTTGATTATTTTCTAACTTTGTATCAGTCTTCTATTGTTCCTCAAGCAAGCAAGTAATTGATTTTGCTTTTATCATATCAAGTTTTTTGTATTATTGTGATTCTAACAATGCAGACGTTTGCTGTTGATCGTAATCATTCGTTGCGTGGCGCGTTGGTCTCGTACGTTTACACGCCTGTTACGGAGGATGAAGAATGTGTCAACGATGTCATAACCTTTTTTGATGAAATGCACGATATGTTACGTACGGCCATTCTAAACGAACTGACACCTTTGCTTACTATAAAGTGGCATATAACGGTTACAGCGAGATTTGTCAAGTACATCGTAAACGCTGACACGAACGAGGACGAAGAAGTGACGACAGAAGGCTATTATCACGGACGATGTCATACGACGCTGATCGGTGACCAAAACGTATTGCCCAAACGTTTAGAAGCTTCGTACGAAAAAATCATCGAATCGGTTTATAAATTCACACGTGAGGGTAGCAGTTGGGCGATGGACCACATAATCTCCTTAGAACTCGTTCTCTCGCGGTACCAACCGCTGGCCGCCTCCAGTTTCATCCATACACCACCTAAATTGTCTCGTACTAAATCCATCATCAACGTGAACAATACAGGCGATCAAATGTGTTTCGTATGGTCAATGTTGGCCGCACTGTTTCCACAACACAGAGACAGCGAGCGTGTATCCAAATACAAATCACATATCCTCAGTATCATCACTTCTGGTATAACTTATCCCACCCATCTATGCGACATTGTGAAGTTCTAACGAGACAATTCTGACGTTTCTATAAATGTTTTCGGTTACGAAGAAAATGAAATTTACCCGTTAAGAATAACTCCTATCAGTGGCAGACAACATCACTTTAATCTATTACTTCTCACCACCGCTGACCGAAAACATTACTCTTTAATAAAAAATATTGGCCACTTACTGTCTTCACTAACCAAAGACAACGGGCGTTCTTTCTATTGCAACTACTGTCTGCAGAGGTTCTGCGAAGAACGACTCCTTACCGAACACATCCCCCATTGTTCACCGTACGGCGAAAAGAGAATTCGTTTACCCACGAAGGAGGAGGAGAAGTTTATCTGTTTCAAAAATTACACTTACTGCCATAAGGTCCCTTTCGCTATATACGCAGACTTTGAATCGTTCATCGTCCCTTGTCATCGCTGCGACGCTCCTCCGCACACATCGTCCAACACAACGGAGTCGTTACATCTTCCTTCAGGTTTCTCCTACCTCATAGTCGACCACGAACGTAATATTTTCAAACCTCAGGTCGTTAATCGCGGCGAGAACGTGGTAGAGACCTTTCTCGACAGACTAATCGTTGAAGAGCGTGAACTGTACAGGATCATGCATACCATTGTGCCCATGACTATGAGTGATCGTGACGTATTATCTTTCACGAATGCCGTCGTATGCCATCTCTGTGAAAAACCACTGACCGATGACGACAAGGTGCGCAACCATTGTCATCTGACCGGACTATACCTGGGCGCCGCCCACAACGTCTGTAACCTCAACTACAAGACTCCTCAACACATACCCGTCTTTTTCCATAATTTACTAGGTTACGACTCACATCACTTGATATAAGGATTGGGTAAATACGATAATGACAATCTCAATTGTATCGCTACCACTAGTGAACGCTTCGTATCGGTCCCGTTGGGTGCCCTACGTTTCGTAGACACGTTGCAATTTTTGAACACGTCCTTGGACACACTTGTTGGAAACTTTCGTGCGAGCTGTGCAGATTTCGCTTTAACAAAGCAATGTTTCGAAAAACAATTCGTGCTACTCTTACGTAACGGCGTGTACCCTTACGATTACATGACGGGTAGCGAGAAGTTCGATGAAACACGTCTGCCTGCACGCGAACACTTTTTCAACAGGCTGAGTGAATCACCCGTGTCGGACGAAGATTACGTTCACGCGCAGAACGTGTGGCGGACTTTGGGAATCCGTACGCTGGGCGAATATCACGATCTGTATCTGAAAACAGACGTACTGCTGCTGGCCGACGTGTTCGAGGCGTATCGTGAGATGTCCACGCGGTACTACCAGATCGATCCGGCTCATCTTTCCTCGCTTCCTGGCGTCGGTTGGCACGCGAGGTTAAAGATGACCGGTGTGCGACTGGAGCTGTTGACGGATATAGATCAGCATCTTTTTATTGAACCGGCCATTCCCGGTGGTGTTAGCATGGTACCCAACCGCTATGCCAAGGCCAACAACCCGCTAATCGCTGATCAGAATGATGCTTCAAAGCCGACCTCTTTCATATTGTACGCCGACTGCAACAACTTTACGGTGAAGCCATGTCACAACCACTCCCGTACGGCAACTTTAGATGGCTCGATCGTAACGAAATCAACTCACTGGACGTGTGTACTCTGAGTGATGACTGTGACACTGGCTACATACTAGAGGTCGACCTACACTATCCACCTGAACTTCATGACCTCCACTCCGATTATCCGTTAGCGCCCGTCCGTTCCTGCATCAATCCCGACATACTTTCACCGTACACTCGACGACTCTACACACGACTGCACTATACAAAAGGCTATAGCGGATCGGGAACGCCTTCGTCGTCCGTACCCAAGTTGCTGACGACTTTGGACGACAAGCAAAAATACGTTCTTCATTTTCGTAATTTAAAGTTGTATCTGAGTCTTGGCCTTGAACTGAAAGCGATCCATAGGGTGTTGAGTTTTAAACAGAGAGCGTGGATGAAACCGTTTACCGATTTTAACACGCAAAAGAGAGCAGCAGCCACCAACAGTTTTGAAAAGGATTTTTTCAAACTGGTGGTCAACGCCGTCTATGGTAAATCGCTGGAGACCGTGAGGAAACGAATAGACTTCCAACTAGTCTCTAACAAACGACGGCTGCAGAAACTGGTTTCCAATTCACGGCTAAAGCACATGATCCGCTACACCGATGACTTAGTCGGCCTGGCTTTACGAAACAGGACGATATTCCTTTCCCGTCCGGTATACGTCGGCTTCACAGTACTCGATGTCAGTAAATTGATAATGTACAATTTTCATTATCGGTACGCTGTCGCCAAGTACGGTCGACGATTGACGTTACTGATGACCGACACGGACAGATTACTTTACAGCATACAGACTAACGATGTGTACACTGATATGAAAGAGGGTCTCCATCTTTTCGACCCGTCGGACTATCACGCAGATCATCCTTGTCATTGCGACGACAACAAAAAGGTCGTGGGGAAGTTCAAGGATGAAACCAATGGGAAACCCATCAGAGAATTCGTTGGACTCAGAGCTAAATGTTACTCGCTCCTGTTGTCCGACCGCACCGACAAAAAGTTGGCGAAATGTGTACCAAGGTCAGCAATAAAAAAAAGGTTACGTCATCGATTGTACAGCGAGTGTCTTTCCGATAGTCGTACGGTTTTCAACTCTGCCGAGTATATACGAAGCGATCGTTATAAGCTGTACACGCAACGTGTAACAAAACTTTCCCTGTCACCTTATGCCGATAAAAGGTACGTACTGGACGATGGCGCCTACGCCTTTATAGGCCTAGGCCTTTATACTCGCCTACGGACACTACAGAACGTGTAAACGTACGTTATCCGATGACGATGCTGGTCCTAAAGTGAAGAGGCTGAGGTACACGGACCAGTAACTCACGGTAAGAATAAAATTGTATTCTAAGTATAAAAATTATTTCGTACAAATCATAAAGTGCAAAGTCAATAGATTTTCCCTGGGTAGGGGAGTGAGGTAGACGGCTAGACGACAACAGTTAATTTGTTTAACAGGATGCAAGCCGTGGATGATGTAATCGACTCCCGCTGAGACCTTCATGCATGCACGCTGAGACATGCCATGCACGTGTGCAGTTATTTTTATCCGCTGACTGACCATATGTTATCGCAGCGTGTGAAATTTGTGACGGCGGGAGGCCTTATACATTTTATGTGTACATAAATATTTTAACCTTGTGAAACAGGATGCAAGCCGTGGGTGATGTAATCGATGAGACCATCATGAGGGAGGGGAATATGCGTTTAATTTTAAACAAGATGTTGTCTGACCTCGCAGCATGTAAACGCTATGAGCGTGGGGGGACTTTGTCTGTAGCAGACTCCCACCTACGATATCCATATATATATATAAGCCTTTTGTCGTGATGATTATCATATTCAGTTTGATTTTCAAGTTGCATGTAAGTACTTACTATATTTTTACGTTAATATTTGACATTACACACACACACACACACACACACACACATACACACACATACACACACAATTCATTATGTTAGTTACCAAATTATTATACAACTTTTTTCATTACGTTTTACATAATGAGCGGAAGAAACCTTAAACGTGTGTGAGGTTCAGCGACGAGATCGATGTTAAATACAACATTTTTCTTTATTTAACGAGTACAAACAGAATATTACATTCGACTGACTTACTGTTTTTTTTATAGTTCACAACGATTACGA
This sequence comes from Magicicada septendecula, assembly GCA_034769895.1. Classification (NCBI taxonomy): domain Eukaryota; kingdom Metazoa; phylum Arthropoda; class Insecta; order Hemiptera; family Cicadidae; genus Magicicada; species Magicicada septendecula. The sequence continues at coordinate 475,262,579 of CM068368.1, read as the reverse complement.
CATGCATTGCTGGGAAGTCCGCCATCACCTCAACCCAACTCGAGTCGGTAAGTCCATTTTTATTAACAATCACTTGTACTATTGCGTTTACGTCAGGTGTTCAAATTATACAATTTTTTCAGTGATGCTGCCGGTCCACTTGCTGTGCTGTTGCTGCTGCTGCTCCTGCTAGTGCATATCGTCCATCTACGCAAGCCGGCACAAGTCGGTATGTTTGTTATTCATTAACGTTCACTTGTACTATCGCGTTTACATCTGGTATTAAAATTGTACTATTTTTTCAGCAATCACGATGAGATGATCTACGATGATGATGACAGTGATAGATCAACGGTAGAGCTGGGCGATACGGAATTTGAGAAGGATGATGATGATGATGATGATGATGATGATGATGATGATGATGATGATGATGATGATGATGATGATGATGATGATGATGCCTCATCGATACTAGTTATCGAATTAAATAAGTAAGTCTTCTTCTTATGTGTACATACTTTCTTTTTTTCATTACTGTACATGATTTTATATTTTTACTTTTCACCAGTGACATTCGACCGCACCCGCAGCCGGTATCTGTTACACCTCCACAATCGCCACCACCTCAACCGCAGCAGCAGCAGCTACCACAACCTCGACCACAGTGGATCAGCACACGCAATCACCTGCAGCAGCCTCAACCGCAGCAGCTACTCCCTCAGTCCCGGCAGATATCGCAGCCTCAACAGTAACCTCTACGGCTGTACCTTCACCCGCAGCAGGTACGATGGAATCCACGTTTGCGGTCCCCTACAGAAGAAGAACCGGCTAGCGTCTTCTTTGATGTAATTTATACGGTGGAGCCGAGGGATATACGACGACCCCACCACGATGAGACTACTTCTAAGAAGTAGATTCCCAACGTGGTGTTGGAGCAGTGGAGAGCTCTGTCCCGTACAGGGAATGATAGCACACACTTCGTGTAGTGTGTGTCAAGAAAATTACACTGAGGGACAGAGACCCCTCGGATTAGAGTGCGGCCACACCTATCATTACATTTGCATAATAAATTGGTTTCGCACGGTGGCATTGGAGGGGACACCGCCTGAATGCCCGCAATGCCGGGTTTATGCATTCAGCAGACAGAACCGACCATTTTATGCTCGTATGCATATTTGAGGTATGTTACAGTGCACATAAACGTTTTCTAGTCCATTCTACTCGTAACAATAATACGTCACTAATACTGTTATATTTTTTCTCTGTTACAGATGACTGTGCATAATATATCTCTGTAATTTTAAATATATGTATATATGTAAATAGTTTCATGTATATATTTGTTTAAATTATATTGAATTTGTATATATATATTGTGTATGTATTTTATTGTATTTTTTTTAATTTAATTATATATGTAAATTTTTCTTTGCTTAATTGTTTATTTTCAACTATCCTTTTCCATGCATAATGCGTGCTGCATAATTTTTACAAGTGAAGTGTCAATCAGTATAATATATATAGAAATAATTATCTTCTATGCACAAATGTGTGATATTCAATTTTTACAAGTGAATTGATTTTCAATTATGCACTGAAGGACCAAGTCATGGAGAGTTTCGCGGAAAACCGTGATGTTGAGCACACTTTTTATGTTTACAATATATACTTACCACAAAGACACACATTCGGATTTACAACCAATCTACTTTGACGTCCCGGCGACGCCCAACGTTCAAATTTAACACAAATCACAAGTTGGAAACAATGCAATACACGTCACTCAGTCTCTTCGCATCGACGATATCCCGACGGCGGCATGGCGACACGTACATATCTAAACCCGTACACTATAACACATGCACGAGTTGACAACATGGCCGACGCTAAACCCGTACACACTTACACATGCACAAGTTGGCAACATCGACTTTTCCAACATGCCCGATCACCAATCGATATCCGCTCGACAACGTGGCCGACGAATATTACAACATGGACGACACCCCCTCCACCTATCTACGTCTAGGCGGCGATCAAACCACGACCAGGCCACCGCCGGGTGGCGAACGGCGGACGGCGGCCATAACTTCACCAATCAACGCACAGATACCCCCCTATAACATCGACCCCCGAAACAATTCCCGACGCCGACAACATGGCCGACCTACGACTCACACTTTCGTCACGCCCACCACTGTCACGTGGGACACCCCCAACTACCCGCCCAATCCATCCCCACCTCTGGTATGGGCGACACACAGCACCGGAAGTCTATCCCCACCACCACAAGTTTTGGATTTCGCGCCTATAGGGTGGGGATGACGTCACTTCCGCGTTAGAACTCTCATAAGACCCCTACTTACGAGATAGATTCGTGCAACGTTTATTCCGCGCCGGGACTCGCGTGGAACGCGATGATGAAGATGACGGGAATTCGACTCGAACTCCTCGGCGATATAGACATGCACCTCTACGTCGAGAGCGTTGCAGGCAGTAATTACAGAAGAAAACCGGATTGTTAGCTCTCGATGTGCTGTTGCTGTGTAACAAACGAGACAAGCTTCTTATCAGACAATAGTGCTTGACCCCTTCGTCATTGAATATTAATAAAAATTTACGTGCGTCCACCCTTTGTGTTGGGGTTATCCGGATGGGGTACACTTCGTCCTTCGTGTATCAGAACTCGTTGGTCTCGCGTTCGTAGCCAAACACGTTTACCGAAATGTTCGCTTTTTGTCTTTCGAACTTTTTAATATGGGTCACTGGCACCGGATTCTCAATCCTCTCCGTATTCAGCTCGTTTTCTTACTGTCTGTATCGAGACACGCGGTACGGGTAAGACGCGAGCGGATGTAAGCCGGCTAGAACCGACCAGAGAAAGCATTTCTCATCGTTGACGTTCTGTACGTACTCTAACGCTTTCTTAATTGTTAATTTTTTTTGGTGTGGGGACGTAGCTAGATCCGGCCAGAGGTCGATATCTTATTAAACTTACTTCGACATCATCGATCCCGTTTTCGACCCATCCGCTACCTTCGCGAGTAAACTTTGATACCGATTCCAATAATTTTTCGATGCACTCCCTATACTGTTCGTTCAAGTCTTCCGCGTCATTCGCGGGTAAACGATCTGCGTACGCGAACGAGAAACTCCCGTTTGCTCCATTTCGCGAGCGGATACTAATTTTTTAAACGAAACGCGCGCGGCCAAATACTACTTATAACTTTTACCCATATCGCGCGATTCCGCGCGTACGTCTTTCGGAACGACCTCCACCATTCTCTCTAATAACACAGATACCTTGTCCAGTCCGTCTTCAAACTCATTATATTTTATTGTCTTTACACTTACGTTGATACCGACCGTACGAGTTGTATATATTGCCATGATTCTATACTATGAAATACACGAACACTCTTTAACTACACAGTTAATAATAAATATATTCCACCAGTGTTCACTAACGTGTCCAGCGGCCAACTGAAGCGCTGCCGACAAGGCCGGCACTTTGTATAACGTTAGTATCGATGCGCGCGCAGCTGGGGATGGGATCGTGGTTGATACACGAACACTTTCTAACTACACAGTTAATAATAAATATATTACACCAGTGTTCACTAACGTGTCCAGCAGGCAACTGAAGCACTACCGACAACGCCACGCTGTATATAACGTTAGTGTCGATGCGCGCGCAGCTGGGGAAGGGATCGTGGTGGGGGAAGATACATGCGTGCGCATCGGTACTATCGGCATATATGATCCGCCCTGATATCGTTAGTCCTATATTTACATCAGTGTATAAAATTATAATAAAAATTATATTTATTATTTTATAAAAATAATATTGATATAAGTTACGAGTATATTAAATAATTCTGGCTCGATCCACGAATACCGTCATCTTCGTTATGTAGAAGCATCATTCTACTGCACCTACAAACATATAAAATAGACTTAACCTCACATCACTGTAAACAGGTGAGACTGACGATTCAGCTTATGTTACTGTACAGTACAGAGCTGAACGACAGTAATATTTAAAAATTATGCAAGATAAATAATAAAATTATTTTGCATAAATATTTTAGAACTATTTCTGAAATTACACAAAATAATTTAAAATAATTTTTTACATTAAAGATAGTTATGAAATGATTATTTATTTAAATAATTAAAGTATAATTTTTGAAATTAAATTTACTTTTGTAAGAATTTTTTTCCAGAGAACTTTATAAATAACAACAAATATATATATATATATATATATATATATATATATAGTCAATACACTAGGTTACAGTCAGAAAAAATCAATCTTCTAGGCGTACAAGTCTTATAACTCTATGTACCTAAAGTTTAATAAATCGATCAGTAGATCTAATTCCTTATTTTTAGCGTTTAGTAAATTTTATATAAATATTGTACGAAACATTATTTTTTGTAACCTAATTTTATTTACTTTTTGAATATACTGTTTATTAAATATGAAATATAAAAATTATTCACTTTCAATGTTTACGTACTCGTAGTCGCTGTTGCGAACGAACGAAATTCCTTCTTGATCCATGTCTGCGTTTTAGAGACCAACGTCCATGTTCCGTTTGCCGTCTTACGATAAATTCCGTGCGCGGGAATGTCAAATTGTTTCTTCACTTATTAAAATCAAAAATAACTATAGCCTGAGAACGTTTGATAATAACTGGTCCGAGTTCACTTAAATTTTTTCCTCGTTGTTATCGTTGTAACGGCCATAATCTTAAATAGAGTGTCTCGACGGTTGCACTGCGGTTGACACACACGTTATGATTAGACCCTAACATTAATCACCATAACATCCTTATGCACGGTTTTCCTTATTCAAACTAAATAAGGAAATTAATTAAAATTAATTTTTCCCGTTAGTATAAACATTTACGTTATTTATTTCCAACCGTGCGTTCGCCCGCGCGCGCGTGTGTGTGTGTGATAGCTTTTCGTCCGTAGAAGCCAACTAGTTCACGATAGGTTACGCGCATCTACGAAAGGTGTCGGTATTTATTTTTGATTATATTTTGTAAGATATTCTAAAAGCAGGCATCGGTGGAAGCCTCACGCATAGTGAGTAGTGCGGGAGTCGTCCGACGGGTCTTCCCCGGAGTCCGTCCACGGAAACCGGGGAGTCTTAGGACGGATCCCGCGAAAGACGGTCAGGCCAGAGGCCCAACGACTCGCCCGACATGTCTACGGCTTTGCCGAGCTTCGGAGAACCTTCCGTACACCAGGGAGGTCTCTGACCAAATCCTAGCGAGAGAGTTCGACCGGTCCGGATGCCGGAAAAAGCAGGCGGTGTCCCGACGATGGAAGCCTCACGCGTAGGGAGGTGCGCGGGAGTCGTCCGACGGGTCTTCTCGGGAGTCCGTCCACGAAACCAGGGGAGTCTTAAGACGGATCACGCGAAAGACGACCGGGCCAGAGTCGCAGCGCCTCGCCCGATATGCGACGTCTTCCTCGGGCTTCGGAGAAACTCCCATACCCCGGGGAGGTCTCTGACCAAGTCCTAGCAAGGGGATTCGACCGGCCCGGATGCCGGCATCCGTGGAAGCCTCACGCGTAGTGAGTAGCGCGGGAGTCATCCGACGGATTTTCCCCGGAGTCCGTCCACGGAACCCGGGGAGTCTTAGGACGGATCCCGTGAAAGACGACCGGGCTAGAGACCCAGAACCTCGCCCCACGTGCCGACGGCTTTCTCGGGCTTCGGAGAACCCCCCGTACCCCGAGGATGTCTCTGACAATTTCTTAGCGCGAGAGTTCGACCAGTCCGGATACCGGCATCGGTGGAAGCCTCACGCGTAGTGAGTAGCTCGGGTGTCGTCCGACGAATCTTTCCCGGGGTCCGTCCACGGAACCCGGAAAGTCTTAGGTCGGATCTCGGCAAAGACGACCGGGCCAGAGTCCTAGCGCCTCGCCCGACATACCGACGGCTCTCCCGGTCTTCGGAGAACCTCCCGTACCTTGGGGATGTCCCTGACCAAGACTTAGCGCGGGCGTTTGACTGGCCCGGATGCCGGTAATGGTGGTAGCCTAACGCGTAGTGAGAAACGCGGGAGTCGTCTGATGGATCATCCTCGGGGTCCGTCTACGGAACCCGGGGGGAGTCTTAGGTCGGATATCGCGAACGACCGGGCCAGAGTCCCAGCGCCTCGGCGTTCTCTTGAGCATAACACTGCAAGGGGGATAGAGGAGTCGCGGGCCAAATCATCACGGAAGCTGGGCTCTGCAGCGATACCGGGCTTTGGTTGCACAGATTCGGCGAAATCACAAGTCCCGCGTGAACTTGTCCACGAGAGACAGGAAATCGTTCGCGTATATAAACGAGGTCGCGCCAGTCGTCCGCTCACTCTTGTACCGACGGTCGAGAGAGCAACACTTCTTCCCCTTCCATCTCTACCGCCGTTATAACACGCGACGAAGCGCCGACGGCGATCAGTCTCGCGTCGGACGTGGACGGAGTAACATCACTTCTTCGACACGGCACGCGAAAGCTCGCATTGACTTCGGTTTTACACTCAAAATCGGTACAACGACATCGATTTCGTTTAGAAGTTTACGTAAATTATGGAACCGAAAGTGTGCGCACGTAGAAAAAATTATGTTATAATCAGAAATAAGAACGTGCGCGTTGTTTTCCTTGTCCGGCCTGATAATCGACCGGATACAGGAAATTGTCGTCAGAACGAGGAAAGTGCCGTATCAGTACGGGAAACAGGAAGTCGCTGTGTGAGACGTTATGACAGGACAGGAAATCGTTCCCGTATATAAACGAGGTCGCGCCAGTCGTTCCGCTTATTCATGTACCGACAGTCGGCAGAGCAACACTTCCCCTTATATCACTACCGCCGTTATAAATACGCGACGAAGCGCGGACCGCGATCAGTCTCGCGGCGGACGCCGACGGAGCAGCACCTCTTCTTCTTCAACAAAACTACGTGGAGGAAGAGGAGCAGCGACGACGACGACGACCGACGGAATCGAAAGTCTGATAACAGGGACACTCGAAAAGTTACCCCCCACCACCTCCATAATCACATTTCCCCTACCACTATTTCCCCACCACCACTATCTTCCCCTCCATCACTACCTCTGTTATATAAACGAGACGAACCACCGACAAAGATCAGACTCGCGGCGGACGGCGACCGAGTAACACCTGTTCTTCAACTATAGAATATAACCTACTTCACACAGCACAACTACACTCTCCAAAGGATAACACAGCACCAACAACAGAACGAAACCTAACCCGAACCAAAGCCCGACCGAAACACACGAACTAACAGCAGGAGGAGGATTAGGCAACAACCAACCAACCAACACCCACACAAAAGAACCAAGGAGAAGAAGAAGAAGAACCAAGGAGAAGAAGAAGAAGAAGAACCAAGTAGAAGAAGAACCAAGGAGAAGGAGAACAAGAACGAAGGAGAAAGAGAGGAAGAACCAACAAGGAGGAGAAGAAGAACCAACAAGAAGAAGAACCAAGGAGAAGAAGGACCAAGGAAAATGACCTAGACTGACATATCAACATCATCCAACCGTGACGTCACCGTTTTATGACCTCAATTATCACACGTCATCACCTACCTCACTCGTACGCCATGACCTTCAGGGTCATCACTTCCGATCATGACCACACATGACGTTACCACTTCCGGTCAGCTGATCATGACGTCAATAAACTTTGGGGAGAATACTGAGTCACTTCCGGTTGACAAGGCTGCAGACCGGAAGTGGCTCAGTATTCTCCCCAACATACTAATTATGTCTGATAGGCCGAGGATTGGAAAGTTGTCGTCAACGCTACTAAAAGCGCCGCGGTAATTTTCTCGCGACGATGTAAGCTCCCTCGGCCGCTTAAAGTACGTCCCGTCGAATTGCCCTGGACCAGTAGCGTCAAGTACCTCGGGCTTCGTGTTGATTCCTGACTCATCTGGCGAACCCATGCCCAATACATGCGTCAACGCGCTTCGCCGTAACTCAGTAGACTTTTTTGGCCCGTGCGGTAGACTAATCCGGCGGTAAATCCCCGGCTAGGTAAGCTCATCGGCAACACGTACGTGTTCCCCGTGATTAATTATGCCTGACCTGTTTGGGGATACCTTGCTTGCTGTCATGGATCGGCGTTCCAGCGCGTTCTCGACCGGGGACTTACGTTCCCGTGTAAAGTCCGCCTGATGTACTCTTCTCGGCTTTTGAGGGAGGACTAGGTGTTCGCTCTTTTGCGGACACCTTGAGACCCCTGGTGCGTAGATTCTATGGTCGGGCAGCTCAAGTGACCCACAATCCCCTCATCGCCGGACTCGGAAAATAAACTCCAACGTCAGGTGAGTTCACTAGCCCCGGTGGTATAATCCACCATCGAGGGTCACTTCAGGCCCTCCATTAATTAAAAAAGTATAAATTGAACTCTATCTGACCCAGTCGCAGGAGTCCTAACTGAGACTCGGGACACTGCCCAACTGTGCTGTTCTCACGATCGTTAGTTCACCTTATCCGTTTACGTCATGTTTCCCAGACGTGGGGATCTACTTTCTTTATCATCATCATAGGTTCATCTGCTGTATAGCAGGTTTTCTTTATGAACTCCTTCACCGTTCTCTGTCTCCTGCCGGCCTTTTCGTGGTAATGTAGTTTTCCACCTTGATGCTGTCCATCAACTGTCGTCTCTTTCTTCCCCTTCTTCTTTTTCCGCTAACCATGCCTTCTAGACTAGCTTTTATAATAGAATCTCTTCTTAAAGAGTGTCCTATCCAGTTCTTCTTTATTTTCCTTATTGTTTTTAATATTTCTCTTTCCTCTCCCACTCTTCTTAATACTTACTCATTCCGTACTCTGTCTTCCCATTTAACTCCTTCCATTCTTCTCCACATCCACATTCCAAAGGTTCAATCCTTTTTTCATCCTCCTTCCTTAAATCCACGTCTCCACTCCATACAATGCCACACTCCATATATAACACTTTGCTAACCTTTTCCTTAGTTCTTTGTTTAATGGCCAATTTAACAAATTTTTTCTTTTTATTAAATACTTCTTTTGCTATTACAATCCTAGTTTTTATTTCTTTCGTGCTTTTTATGTCATCTGTAACTATGCTTCCCAAGTGTTTAAAACTGTTTACTTGTTCTATTTGTTCGTTATTCAGTCTAATATTTATTCTTTCCCCTTTTCCACCAACTACCATATATTTTGCCTTTCTCTCATTATTCCTCATTCCGTACTGTTCACACTTACTGCTTAAGTCATCTAGCATCGTACATACTTCTTCCTCACTTTAACCTAATATTACCATATCGTCAGCAAATCTTATACATTCAATCCTCCTTCCTCCTATGCAAACTCCTCGCGTTCCTTTAAAGCATTCGGTTATAATGTCATCTAAGTACATGTTAAACAAGGTTGGTGACGGGCAGCATCCCTGTCTCACTCCTCTCCCCATTTCTATATCTTCTGTTAATTCTTTCTTTATCCTTACTTTTACTGTTTGATTTAGATATAAATCTTTAATAAGTCTTCTGTCTCTCCAATTCACTCAATGTCTTTTAAGTATTTCCATTAGTTTATCCCATTTAACTCTATCAAATGGTTTTTCCAGATCTATAAATATTCCATATACTTTCCTACTTTTTTCTATATATCTTTCACATATTATCCTTAACAATCCTATTGCGTCTCTTGTCCCAACTCCACGTCTGAATCCAAACTGCTCTTCTCCAACAATTTCATTCATTTTTGTACATAAACTTCTGTTTAGTGTCCTTAGTAGTACCTTAGCTGCATGGGTTAAATTAAACTTAAGGTCCTGTGTTCTTCACACTTTTTAGTGTTTTCCTTCTTTCCAATTGGTATCATAATTATTTCTCTAAAATCCTTTGGCCATTTACCATTTTTATATATTTCATTACAAAGTTCAGTAAACATTTTCCTTCCTTCTCCTTCTAATGCTTTCAGTAATTCTATTGGGATATAATAGCTTCCCATTGTTTCCTATCTTTCATTTATTTCATAGATTTTATTACTTCACTCTCTAGAATACTACATCGCTACTGTCTTCCTCTGCTTCAATTTCCTCTTCAACTTTCATGTCTTTTTCTTGGGGTTTGTGTTCTAAGTCATACAGATCCTCTATATACTCGTTCCATCTTTTCAAAACTTCACTGGTCTCACACAACATTCTTCCATCAGCTGCTTCTATCTCTCTGCTATTATTGGTATTTCTGTCTTTGTATACTAATTCCATGGCTGTTTTATACACTATCTCATATCTCCCTTCTTTTTCCAGTTTTTCTATTTCCTCGCACATTCCTCTGATCCAGTTTTCTTTTGCTCTTTCAGTTTCTCTTCGTAGCTCATTATTAAGTCTTCTGTAAGCTTTCTTCCCTTCTTCCGTATTTTTCCACTTTCTTCTCTCTTCCATTCTGTCGAACATTTCTGCTTTTACCTAAACTTTTCGAATGTTTTGTCGCACTCTTGTTCCTAAGACCTCTTTAGCTGTTTCCTTTAAACCAGTCTTTATATTTTCCCATCTTTCATTTACATTTGCTTTCTTAGGTTTATCTGTTGTCACTGTCACAAATTTTCTTTCAAATTCTAGCTTCACTCCTTGTTCTTTTACCTTTTCCAAATTGAATTCTTCTATTTTCTGACTTTTCTTAGTCTTTTTCAATTTCAGATATCTTTCCGCCACAACGAGATTATGATCAGAGTTACTTTCTTTGAAAGTATTAATATTTATAGGCCTACCCACTTACACACACACACACACACACACACACATATTAAACTTCTATTTATTGCGTAACTAAGGACATCGTTGGAAAACCTACAAAATTAATTTCAGTTTTATTTCAATTCTACATTATTCCTAGGATAAACGATTCTCATAAATTTGTTTTAGTTTACTGCGTATACACAATTCATCTTTTTATTTTCTTTGCAAACACCATGTTTGTAACAAAATACATTTTTGCAAGAGTATGTTTGCTAAACTTAAGCCATTTTCAATCAAATATAATTTTCTTTAATTCCATTACTTAACTACAACAACCTTTTAAATTGTAAGTATTAAAAATGTATTAATAAATGTAAGGTTTTTTATATGTGAATTTTTATAAAGCATTAATAAAACGTAAATTAAACTTAAAACGTGGTACAGTTCTGTTTTGTTATTTTGTATTTAAATGGTAATACTGAACACAAAGAATGTCTAAGTCTGTAATGCAGGCTCCACATGGAGCAATTGTATAGGCTACATGAAGTGCTAATCATGATTGCCTTCCTAGCTGTCATTTCGGTTACGCTTCTTAACACCTTATTTATTATAATTGCATAAAACTAATCTTATACTATAGAATTAACGAGGCTTTAATGTTATGTGTGTTTGTGTGTGAGCATACGCGCTTGCCCGAGTTTTTCCTCTGAGAACCCTACATTTAACTTTCAGAGTTGTTGGTTACGCGAATATAACTACGTTCATCATCATTATTCATCTCCAGACAACGATATCGAGCCTTTACAAGACGAGTGGTAACCAGATAAGTACTGTGGGCCATTAAACTGCACAAGATTTTCTGTGACAAGATATTAGTAGATAACGCTGGGGAGGCATTGTTCGAATATTGGTAGACAAGAACTATCGATTGCGTGTGTACGTGTGTACTGTATTCACAGAAAAAGAAAATTATTGTGTCGCAATGTTATGCAAATAAACATTGTTACCGAGAAAGCTCGGTTTGACACTAAGCCGGCTGTCACAGATAGTCGCCCTCCGACGTCATACCCTTCTTATCCATTCTCCTTCATCCCCAATGTCACACGCTTTCATTTAAAAGCGCAGTATGGGCAGAGAATTTGTTAACAATGTATACGTTGAAAATGGAGGTCGTTGATCTGGTCAGAGTAGATCGTGACTTCACGCTTCCTGTTTCGATACCCCCTACTTGCCCGTGTGTGTGCGTGCGCGCGCACGCGCGCGAATTTCTCGCAAAATATCTCGGTCTTGGTCACTTCGGTCTCGGTCTCGGTCTCGTTCATTTCGGTCTCGGTCTCGGTCTCGTTCATTTCGGTCTCTGTGCTGGGTTCGGGTTAGGGCTCTGGACGAAGTGTCGCTAGCGACTGTCGACTGTCGACACAAGACTGAACGGTATAGCTAACGAGCCCCGTTTATAGAGACGGACAATCCCCCCCCTCCTTTACTACTATTGAGTGTAACAACACATCACAACACGTATTGCACCATACTGTTTCACGGTGATATGATACGTCCAATACTAAACGGAAAATGTCTGATGATGGGAGAAGAAGAAGAAAGAAGGAGGAGGAGAAGAAGGGAAGTTTAGTTGTGGGGGGGAGAGTGAGAGAGAGAGAGAGACCTATTGTACACGACAATTAACTGTTTAACGTGTGCGCAATCCTATGACAGAAAAAAGAATAACAAATGGTACAAAGAAAAGATAAAACATGGTGATACTTGAAGCGTAGGAATGCCACATCATTTCACGAATACACTGTTGAAAACGCGATTACACAAACAGCGTTAATAATAGATATTAATACAAATAATAATAATAATAATAATAATGGCATGCTTAGACGTGTAGTAATGAAGAAAACGAGACAGCCAGACATGTGGCCAAGAATTGTAGGAAGAGAAAGGGAAAGAGAAAGAGAAAGAGAAAGAGAGAGAGAGAGAGAGAGAGAGAGAGAGAGAGAGTGAGAGAGAATGAGGGTAAGAGAGGGAATGATTTGCGTATAACCAATTATAAGTGTGCATCGTAGAGAATAACGCATTCTAATCGACACTAATTACTTGGAAGTCAAGTCTGAGTTATTAGTGTGCTGTTGTTTGAGAGGAGGGTGAGAGATGTTGTAGAAGTGGTTTGTGTGTGTGTGTGTGTGTGTGTGTGTGTGCGTGTGTGTGTGTGTGTGTGTGTGTGTTGGGACAGACATGTGTTGGCCATTATTGTTCTCGGACGCTGACGTCTGGATTATGTTAGGTCTCAACGGTACCACCACTCACGTCTTCCCACCTTCTTCCTTCGATCTTCTTGTTCTACCCCCTAAGCCAACCATCCCTGTGGTTTGTGTTTCATATACACACACTCAGACTCTTCTCCACTCTTTACTCGTGTTGTTAAATTTTTAACAAAAGCCCTGCTGACGAACATGCCATGCACTATATGCACTGTTTTTATATTACAAAATATATATTATATATTTAAAAAAATATATTACAAAAATTTATAAAATAATTAAAGATTTTATACTAAATTAACTAAAAAGTCATCATATTATTTAATTTGTGAAGCCAAACTATAGGGTCGAGTAGGTCCAGTGTCCGGCTATATGCCATGACAAACGAGCCAGCTTTCCGGAGATGGGATATAATCAACGACCTCTGACCAAATGTACTGAGCACTATGCCACTGCCATAATATCAAGATGAGTTTGTTTCGGTTAAATTCTGTGGCACTGAATGATGTATTGGGGAGTCGTTCGCTGTAAAATTAGCAGGCAAGAACTAATAGTAATGATGATATAAATCTACATAAATGCGCGCGTAGGGTGTAACACAAGGCGCCGGGGCAAGAAGTGCTATTGTTGTACGAGTGGAAGACAATCGGTCGGCTGGAGAGGGGCGCTGCTACATCAATCGTGTATCCACTAGCAGTCGTCGCAAATCAAACACAACAAAGGAGAAAAGAAACAGCGAGAGATACGGAGATACGCATAGAAACTACTTCTTTCTTCAGCCTTAGCCACAGAACTGTGCTCGCTAACGTATACCACCTCACATTAGCGCACTCGATTTGCACTGATGAATACAGTCGACAGCACTGCCGAAACGTCTGGTTTTGTAGAAAACATTGAACCACGGCCAAACAGCCCGGGAAGGAATTTAACAACAAACAATTTCTTTGTTGCTGATAACGTAGTACACATGACATATAAATACAAATTATCCCATTATCCCCTTTCCCTACAACTATCATTTTCATTTATAGAAAATTACCCCTACCCCATTCAAATAGCCTTTTCATTTATAGGTATTTCATCTAGCTTTTTACAGTGGATTATTATGACCTTCTTTTCAGGATATTTTATTCATCAAAATAAAGTACTTTACTCTTGTTAAAACATAAAACGTTGCCGGCAAACTACCCCTTCCTCTTGACGCATCTTTACCTATAAATAGGTCTAGAGTACTCTACAATTGAGGGAAGTATGCAAACAATTGTTTGATTCTGTTTGAATTTGCGGCAGTTATCGTTCATCATAGAATAATTACTCTTGTTAAAACATAAAACGTTACAGGTAAACTACCCCTCCTCCTTAACCGATCATCACCAAAATCAATTAGTCGTGAGTCCTATACAATTCAGAGATGTATGAAAAACATTATGTGATTCTGTTTGAATTTGCTGTTGTTATCGTTTGCTATAGAAACAATTCTACACACAGACATTTTTCGAAAAATGACTTTTCTTCATGTTTTGAGGGTAAACACGATTTTTTATCGGCATCACCATACTTCCATTTCCTCATGGAACATGGAAGTAAAAATTGAATTTATTTAATTTTAACGCATATATAAATGCCAATTTAACTATAAATTATATTCTCGTCAGCTTCGGAAACATAGACGGGAGGAGTAGCACAGTGGGAAGGTGCATGCTTCGCACAGTGTTTATTTTATCGTGCTGGCTGTGAATTCAGCTGAAAGTCGAATCACTGTAATCTAGTCTGCTTACTGTTTAGAAGAGGCGGAACTCAGTCAATAACAACGAGACACCTACATGTGTACACACCAACACAACACTTTTCTTTACATCACAGTTCGTCGGTGCACGTGTTTTAAATAGGCCTACATATACCGGTTTGTATATGCCAATGTGATACGATATGAGTTGTGTCACGGCTAGAGGCCATGGCATTAATGCCTCCTTCTTCGAGTGAAAAAGATTTATATATTATTTTACATAAATTTTTTTACAATATATAGTGCAATTACGAAACAACATTTCTGGTGAATCATGAAGTACGTAATGATGAATGACTGAAGCGAGTTCTCTGTTTAAACTCGACCGTTTGTCATTTGTGTGTATGTTTATCTACTGTTTGGACTACACTGCACGAAAAGTTTGAATGCATCAACTGATTTTTGCAAAATTTAGATTGATGTCTCTAAAAACAATAAATAGTGTCAGGAGGCAAAAGTGTAAAGCGTCAAAATTTTGAAAAATTGCAAAAATACATGTAGGGTATCAAATTAGGGAAAATTTTAACCAAATTCTGAACGTACTATTCAGTCTTGTTAACAGTAGTGTTCAGCCTTGTTAACAGTATTGTTCAGTCTTGTTAACAGCATTGTTCAGTCTTGTTAACAGTATTGTTCAGTCTTGTTAACAGTAGTTTTCAGTCTTGTTAACAGTAGTGTTTAGCCTTGTTAACAGTAGTGTTCAGTCTTGTCAACAGTAGTGTTCAGTCTTATCAACAGTAGTGTTCAGTCTTGTCAACAGTAGTGTTCAGTCTTGTCAACAGTAGTGTTTAGTCTTGTCAAAAGTATTGTTCACTCTTATCAGCAGTAGTGTACAGTCTCCACAGTAGTGATGGTGAAATTCCACAATTACTTATAGGGTTACGTTATGCGAGTTTCATAGTTAAAATAAGGGTTTAATTGTGTCAGTAGGCAGGCGCAATGCGCGTTATTTTCCCCTCCCCCTCGATCCCTTCTCCTTCATCACTAACACTATTACTACAAGATCAACGTTAACGTTAGCGTTAGCGTTCTTAGGCTAGCGTTCTTAGCGTTAGCGTTTTTAGCATTCTTACGGTCAGCTTTCTTAGCGTTACCATTAACTATAGCGTTTGCGTTAGCGTTAGCGTTCTTAGCGTTAACGTTCTTAGCGTTGGCGTTCTTAGTGTTAGTGTTACCGTTTTAGCGTTAGCCGAATCACACAAAATATTCATCACTAACACTGTTACTACCGGATCAACGTTATCGTTAGCGTCAGCGTACTTAGGCTAGCGTTCTTAGCGTTAGCGTTTTTAGCATTCTTAGGGTCAGCTTTCTTAGCGTTACCATTAACTTAAAAGTTTGCATTAGCGTTGGCGTTCGTAGCGTTCACGTTCTTAGCGTTGGCGTTCTTAGTGTTAGCGTTACCGTTTTAGCGTTAGCCGAATCACACAAAACATCAGTCCGGATGGAACTTGTCGTCTTCTTGAGGTTTTTATGAAATATTACGTTTAACACAACAATGTGTCGAGTAACAACCGGATCGTATCCCTCCACTTTTCTCCTCTCTTCTCCCCTCCTCTTTTCTTTTGTATACTAGGGATCGCGTTACGCACGTCCATTGATTTAAACGCTATGTTGACGACGATGAGCAGCGCAACTACGGCTACAGACGTTAACGCCGATCTCGAACTGACTAAAATCTTTTGGATGGTTCCGTACGTGCACGTGAACAACGATACACGGTTGGAGCTTTTAGACCTAATGCGGAAAGACCCACCGCTGTCCATACCGTTTCGCAGTTGGGAACTCCACGAGTACCCGGCATTACCGACGAACAGCAGGCAGACGTGGATGATCAAGACGTCGTCACAACTGGAGAAGCCGCGTTTCGTGACACTGACCTTCCAGACCGGCAGAAAGAACGATGTAAAAAAACACGCTGACAAATTCGATCACTACAAGGTGACCAACGCAAGTCTCTTTCTGAACGACAAGTACTACCCGTACGATAACCTGAACTTGGATATCGCTAACGGACACTGCGCACTGCTGTACGACATGTATTCTCATTTTCAAAGATCGTACTACCATAGGACTCAATCCAACGTACTTGTATCGCCGGACGAGTTCAGAGATAAAGCACCGTTATTCGTCTTCGATTGTAGCAGACAGGACGAGTCGCTCAAGTCTTTACCGGTTGACGTTCGACTGGAATTCGAGTCCTCGGAAAATTTCCCTGCTGAAACCAGAGCCTTCTGCATGACACTTTACGATTTGCTTAACGTATACACTCCGCTGTCCAACACTGTACACAGACGCACTTGATTTCGCTCCCCACTACTACTACCACCACCGGGGTAGTTGTCTCCCACCACCATCAACAACAGGAAGTCGAGATTTATATACATATTACCGAGTGTTTATCATCATGTGTCAGATGAGTGACTGCAGTTGACTGGGAACGTTGTTCTTGTTACTGTGAACGTTGTGAGTGTGTTTTATTACCTAAAAACATGGCTTCGGCAATCGTTGAATTCGACCAGCTACAGCAGCAATCGCAACCGATACACAGACCGGAACATGTCTTTCGCGTACGCGGAATTCACGATGCGTACGACAGTGTCGGGTTCGCAAACAGTCTCGTTGCATTGTGTCGGTTCGAGAGTGTTGTCCGCGGGTGTACGGTACCCGCGGTCGCTCATGCTTTCCCGCGGTTCGACACGTACGAGAAAAGAATGAAAACGTTCGTTGAAAAAGAATGGCCGATCGCGATGTGCGTACGAGGCGAAACGCTGGCCGAAGCGGGTTTGTTTTACACAGGACACAGCGATAGCAACGTTTGAATTGCTTGCGGTGGAGGCCTACACATGTGGGAAACCAACGACGATGCGTGGACGCAACACGCTCGCCATCTTCCGGAATGCCATTACCTATTGTTGAAGAAGGGTAAAAACTTCGTCGATTCCGTAATAAACGCAGTAAGTCGAAAACGCAAGCGTGAAGAAGAAGAAAAAGAACGTACGGAGACGGCTGAGAACAAGACGAAGAACAACAAATCCGGTGTAAGGTATGTTACACGGAATCCATCGAAGTAGTGCTTCTGCCGTTACGTAATTTTGTCGCCTGTACGTTATGTACAGTACGTCTGCGAAAGTGCCCGTTATGTAGGACCAAAATTAGTGATTACGTCAGAGCGGTTTTATAAATTATTTATTCGTCTATTTTGTTTCAAAATATTGTTAAAATTGTTGCATCATATTTATTTCAAAATATTGTTAAAAAATGTTGCATCATATCATTGTGAAACAGTATGGTGCAATACGTATTGACAGGATGTTGTCCAATAGTTACACGCTATAGTAGAACAGGGGGGATTGACCGTCTATATAAAGGGGGCTCGTTCGCTATACCGCTCACTCTTGTGTCGACAGTCGCAAGCAACGCTTCGCGACCAGCAGAATTACTAAGCAAGCAAGCAATAGATTCGTTTATACAGAAATTTGGGAGCGTCACCGTTTACGAATACTTACGATGTCACGACTTACAAACGGGTACGAAGTATCCGATTCGTTCGTTGCAGAACGAGACTACCCGGTACGGACCTTCTCTGACGGCCGTTATAACGAAGGGAAAGGACGGCACAGTATTACTGAAAGTCTACCTGCCGAAGAGATACTGGAAACTGTTGACGGATGAGGAACTGCAAGGCGTACAACCGGACACGCTCTACCTACAGTACAACGGACAAAAAGATCCTGTAGCGGACATTACTATTGAAAAATTGTAAATATTGTTTGTTTGTATTTTTGTAACTCTTTTTTATTTGTTTTTGAGAATACACGTATTGTATAACATCATGAGCGTTATTTTCCCCCTCCTCGTTCCTTTACCCCCCTTCCGTCACTACCGGTGACACAGTGTAGTCAGTGCTCAGTGTTTCGTCAGCAGCCTACATGTGTGTGTGTGTGTGTGTGATACGTGAAAAAGTCGCTTCCCGATTTTCCAACCGTATACCGAACTATTAGTTTAAAATGAAAAAAATTATAATAAAAAATAGCTTTAGTCGACATTGTGTAGTGTACGTTTGATGTTTTACCCAACACTGTACACGTTAACACCTTTGAGCGCTTAGCGTGTTAGGCGTTAGGTAACGCTGGAGTAGGCCTGTTTCATTCGATCGTGAAACGGGGAAACCACGTAAAAAAAGCAAAGCGTATCTCGTCTCACCTCCTGGGTCGCTTGGAAGGGACGAGATGACATAATGTTGTTTTATTATACGTAATTGACACAACGATATGTATGCATCTAGTTATAAGATTCACTACAATAATTTATGTCAGTGTATTTCACAATACTCGACCGGTTACAGGAATTTCTTGTTACAACTGTTGCACCATATCACCGTGAAACAGTATGGTGCAATTCAATTGTTGCTTGTATGCACGTTATTTTCCCCCTCCTCGTTCCTTTCCCCCTTCCACCGCTACCCACCGTTTATACAAATTACAAAGTGTTGGGAGGGTCAGTGTTTCGTTTACCGCGGCCGGAGCAACATCTCTCGATGACTTTCATGGACGGGATTATTTTTTCTTTATTGGAACAGTTGCTGTTTATTGCTTAATTATTTACGTGTTGTCGTGCAATTCTATCGATGTTTCCGAGTAGATATGTCTTTTGGTATGACATAATACACGTTTTCTGATCTCAAATTGCTGTTTATTGCTTAATTATTTTTATTACTTATTTGTTAATGACTTAAATGGTGCTACCTGGTTTGTTTATGTTACATAAAATATTGCTTGTTTTAAATTATTTTGGGCTTGCTCGATAATGGGGTTGTACAATTCGCGACGATGCACTTCCCACAGTTTTCCGTTTGTATGTATGTTTTTTTTGGTATGCACGTTATTTTTCCCCTCCTCGTTCCTTTCCCCGCTACCCACCATTTATACGAATGACAAAGTGTTGGCAGGGGTGAATGTTTCGTTTACCGCGGTTGGAGGAACAACTCTCTCTGACTTTCCTGGACCGTGTTTTTTTTTATTGGAAGTGTTGCTGTTTATTGCTTAATTATTTACGCATTGTTGTGCAATCCACTTGTTAGAACTGTTCCATCATATCACTGTGAAACAGTATGGTGCAATACGTGTTGTGTAGTTACACCCAATAGTAGAACAAGGGGGGGATTGTCCGTCTAGATAAACGGGGCTCGTTAGCTATACCGTTCAGTCTTGTGTCGACAGTCGCGAGCGACGCTTAGTTCAGAGCCCGAGCCCGAACCACGTCCGAGACCGAGATGACCGAGACCGAGACCGAGATGAACGATACCGAGACCGAGATGAACGAGACCGAGACCGAAATGAACGAGACCGAGACCGAAATGGCCGAGACCGAAATATTTTGCAAGAAATTCACACACGCGCGCGCGCGCACGTACGGTTAAGTACGGGGGTATCGAGCCATCAAGCGTGACGTCACGATCTACTCTGACCACATCAACGACCTCATGATCGGCTGCTCATGACGTCAGCTAATGACGTCACATACCCGTGACGTCACAAGCAGCTGATCGTGACGGCACCACCACCCTCCACCCCTCCGCCCTTGGTCAACTGATAGTGATGTCACGCCGACACCCCCTCCAACACACTATTCTTTACAGCTTTTATTGGACTCTTAAGTGTATTATATATAATTTGGTTTCATTAAATTAAAAATGATACTATTTTAGATATTTTTTATAAAACCACTACAATTTGTTGGAACACTGTTACATTAAAATACTACAGATTGTACAAAATTGTGAGATGGAAATCATCTACATATAGATGAAGTAACTTATTTGCAGTCTAATTCGTATTAAGTATTAAATTCTTCTACTTTTCTATAAAGACCTAGGACTTCCGGCCTTCTTCCGTGATTACACGAACACGTCAGGAGTTCAAGCATGGATAGTATTTGAAATTTTACATATAATGTAAAACATTAAAAAAATTACAACTCACTAAACGTTATAAATCTGATACTAATGGTAGTTTATAGGATTGATTAAACTCGTTTGCAAATAGAAACTTACAAAATTTTGTCACTTAATGTGTTATGCACATGCCTCCTGTAGTCTGTATGATATTTACGGACTACGTTGACCATATTGTCCACTTCTAAGATATCCCTAATTAAATCTTTTCTTTAATCTTATTCAGATACCGAGAAGAACTAAGCTAAGGAATACCTCAGTTGTGCGGCTGCAATCGTAACTTAATGCTCTTTCTGACAATATCTTTCGTAACTCATAATTTTCCATAGAATATTTCTAAGCGCTGGATTGTTTCCTTTGTGTTGCGTAATGTCTGTTAAAACGAAAACTCTACATAAATCAAAATAAAATTCAAGACACTTCGTAGGTCCCAAATGTGAGAAGGGGGAGGGTCTTTTTCATCTAAAAGTATTTGTTTCGAACTACAACGTGATATGTTTGTTGCAGAATAGATGTTGCGTAACTTGCAATCACTGATCCGCTTTTATGGACTTTCCACAAGGCTGGAAACATATAATCTTTCCATATGAGCTGAATATTCATTTAAATTCTTTAATATACTGCTGTAACCGGGAAATTTCACTACATTTTACTTTCGGCATTTTAGTTCTGCGAGAGAATGGGTAGTACTTTGGCTCAGATTGGTCAGGTGGGCGTTGAAGTATAGACGCCGTTCGAGCCGAAATGGACTTATGAGTTAAGCAGATCGCCTTGGATTTCTCCGTACTGATCGCTACCCGCCACTTCCTTAGCCAGTCCGGTAATATAGACATGGCGAAAGCGAGTTAAAATGAAACATCGCGTCGTCGGCAAATAGGGATAATGGGGCGGGAGTTAGCCCTGGGGATAGTAAGTAGCCCCGGACGGGCCCATGACTGTGACCCGAGCCGTATCAACATACCTGCGTAAGCGGGCCCGTTTGGTTTCACCAATCGGCTCCCCCAATCGGGATGCTTACACTTCAGGTCGTCCGCCAGGACTACCCTCCTGTGTGCATCAAAGACGGCCTCAAGATCGTTCGACAGGAGCTCCGTTTGTGCAGACTTGTATGCAGAAACCACGAGTAGACCGCCGAGAGCCCCGTGGAGCTCGACCGCGATGCATTCGAGGTTCCGCCCCTGAGGCAGGACAACGCGGTGATGGCGAACAGACGCCTTCACCGCGATGGCAGTGCCCCCTCCTGCGCGACCCGGCCGGTAATCCCGGTAGCACACATAGTTGGGTAGTTGCGGACATAATCGACGATGCGGGGTCAGGTGCGTCTCACTCAGAAGAAGCACGTCGGGCTTGTGGCGGGCAACGAACTCTATGAGGTCAGAATGCCGAGAAACGAGACCGTTGGAAACGTCACGAGCTCGAGATCTCGCTTGAGGGATTGCCGTGTTTGTCCGTTGTTCGTAACAGACCAATAACACGGCAGGCTTCCACCAAGAGGAGCAACTTGTCCTGAGGAGTGGCTGTTGCCGAGTTTTCGTTGATAGTGCGGACAGTTTGGGCTACTTTCTGCAAGTCATAACTTGCAAAAAGTCGGATACTCAGGCGAGATCGTCGGTAGATGATTGTGGGGAACGCTTGGCTGCAGTTGCATAGCTGCAGCGGGACAAAGGGGTGGAAGCCTTGTTGGCAGGTTCTGGAGCGGGTGGTTGCTCTGGCTTTTGGCGGACAGGCTTAGGTCCAGTGGCAGGTCGAGGGTGGGCCGCGGTCTTGGCCTGTGTTCTCTTCCCTGTCTTGCCTAATCTGTGGAAGCGTGTTTTGGGTGGCGGCTGCAGAGGAGAATCAAGTTCCTTGTTGTCCTGCGGCAATGGGACCAATGCATACGCGAGTGGCTCGCGTTCCGGTTCCGAGGACGCGACTTCTGATGTAGCCTGTTTAGTGTTGCACGGGCTCACTACACTAGAGGGTTTCGAAACCGGAACAGACTTCGGTACTGGTCTCCGTGCCTTTGGCTCACAGAATTTTGCCGGTGTTTTTGGCTGTACTTCATGACGAGGCTTAGGCTGGACCGGCTTTACTAGTTTGTCCAGCTGCTCTTTATAAATTGGGCAGCGCCTGTTATTGCCTGCATGGGCGCCACCACAATGTATACAATACCTATGATTGTCAGGAACAGCGCAGGCCTGCGTTAAGTGATCCAGTTCGCATCGGAGGTAGGTCGGCGCGTTCTTGCAAACAAAGCTGCAGTGGCCAAACCTCTGACACCGGTGGCATTGGGAAATGTTCCCGGTCTGTCGGCAAGGCTCTACGCTGACGCAAAGCCCGAACAGTCGTTTTAACTCTAAAAGGCCTGAGTAGGTTCCCCCTTCTCCACCTGGAGTATGAATAGTGGTAGGAGCTTACGCGAGACGTAGGTTGTGAAATGCCGAGAGGCCGCCACAACCTTGTAGCCCGCGTCGCGCAGTTCATCAAGAACGACCTGTGGATCAGCCTGTATATCAATCCCCCGTAAGACAAAGGCTACAGGCTTGATGCGGTTTAGGGAATATGTGTGAAACTGGAACGATTCTCGTTTCAGCCACTGGATCACTCCCAAGTGTTCCGATGCGCTGCGGCAGGTCACGCGTACGGTCTCGCTCGCTTGGAGCTTGACCGATGCGTTCTCCGCCAGCGCAACTACTTTGCGGAGTGGGTGACTGAAGCCGATAATATTCCTGACATTCGTAACGAATATCGGCGGCATCCGACCTTCGTAGGTGCGGTTAGGCGCTATCTCAGTGGAGGCATGGGATGCTGCCGAATCTGGTACCGAAATTAGGGAAGTCAGAGAGTGATATTTTCTCAGCTTGCCACCGTGCCCTACTACACCCAGTCGGTGAAAGCCGAGGTCATCAATGCTGGGGAGTCAGACTCCGGCAGAGGATTGGGGCTGTCTGGCCGGTTAGCGGCCGTGCAGTCGGAAGTTCCGGTGCTTGAGCCCAATTGCGGCCCTAACAAAGATTGGTCGCGATTTTGCGCGGGTTGAGTAGAGCTGCCCGCGGAAGTCGAAGGGTTCCCGACTGGCCTACTGGGGGCGCTAACACCTGGACTACTGTTGACTACCTCAGCTCTTTGCCCAGAGGGTGTCCGGGGGCCGAACTGCGATACCGTCACTGTGGCAACGGAACCGGCATCTCTGTTTGTCAGTCCTACTCTCGGACTCCCCGAATTCCGTTGGGCAGCGCTACCTAAACGACTTATCTGCACTCTGCGGTAGGTCCCAGTCGTGCGTGTCTTGTCTTCTTGCTCGTCGCAAGGCAGGTCCACTTCCATATCAGCAGCTAGGTGTTCGTGCTGGTGGTGACTTGATGTTTGTTGTTGGTCCGGCGGCTACTTCTTCTCCTTCCCAGCCGTCGCAGACGATATTGATTGCCTCTTCAAAGCAGGTACAAGAGGTCGAGGCGATCCTTTTCTGCGCAGTTCAGACGATGTTTCTTCTCCAACACCAAGCAGTGAAGTCTTTGCCCTCTGTGTCGTCCTGTGAGAACAGCAAACGACAATTGTTCGATGTCACTAGCCTCTTCCATTAACTTGCTACCGTGAACTGAATCACCTAAGCGATGATAAAAACAATAGATGGACTGGTAACATCTCCGACTGGACTGGTAAATCTGTGGCTGGTAACACGATTTGAAACCACATTGGCGGGGGGTGGCAAGGAGTCTTCGAAGCTAGTGTATAAAAATTTAAATATTCCTAGATTCTTGTTCTTATTTTGTATACTCCACTCACTATCATGAACACAACAACTGAACGTGTTTGGACAACAAACCCTCACTCGGATCCAGCTATCTCGCTACAAGTCGATTGTTACACGACTTTTATTATCTAGCTATAAGTCTTTTGAATCCAGATTTTGCTCATCTTTGCTTATAATCTGCGTATATTGTAAATTTCTAAGAACTGACAACTCCATAAGAACTTACAAATTAATGGTGGCACCTTTTGAACTTTTTTTAAGTACTCAATTTTTTGGTGAAGTCAATGTCTAAAATGTGACTGAATAGATACATTCAATACATTTAGAACATACATTAAAATATACATTTATTACTTTAATAATAATATTTAGTAATTTTTATAAAACATTAGTAAATATTAAAATATCGAACACAATTAAAACTTAATTGTACAGTAACAAACGGACAGTAATTTAGTATCATTTAACCATTATGTAATCATGTCTCTTGAACGTACACGACACAATTTCGAAATGGAAGGCAATAGGATAGAAGATGCAATTCGTTCCAACACAAATTGGTTGATCAATTTCCAACAAAACCAAACAACAACAACAACAACAAAAATGTGTTACATTACAATGTGTTATTGTAATATGTTATAATTTTAAATACATCTGTTGCTCTGAGCCATGTTTGGTCTTTCCTTAATTATGAAACAGATGGTAAAATGTTTAACGCTGTCACACACACGACAACGACAAAAAATTATTATACGTGTGGCGCAACATAAAAAATCTTCAATTTTATAAATGTAATGTTGCATCGGCTATTAACCCGGATAATTTATAATTTCGTTTGTCCATTTTGTGTACCTGATATATTTTTAGAATGTCTTCAACACTTACTCCGTATATTGCTAACTATGAAATGGCAATCTTGTAAAGATATTAAAAAACTTGCTGTAAAAATTCAAACCAACATTCATCAACACAAACAATGAAAAAAGAGCAAGAATTCATTAGAAACATGATGCATATAATAATAATGTAGCCATGAAATCACTGTTGAGAAGTTCAGAGAATTGTTTTACAATATAGTTAAATAAAAAATTGTTTAGAAGGACTGACAACACCACAATTGTCACAATTTACAAATTGTAGGCCTATAGTGTGCAGAATATTCTCCTACATTGAACAAATATTGTATTACGATCTGAAAATAATATCATGTGGTTTATAGTCCATGCTTCAGGTAACAGACAAAGGCCAAAAACTGCTTAAGAAAAATTAAGCTAATAATAATCAGTATGATGCAAGGACTATGCCAAATGATGCACCAAGGACGACGATGCTTCACAATCTGACGCCGATGAAATAATATATTAAACATTGCTGTCAGCATCCAATAACGTATGTTATTGTTAAGCATATTAAACATTTCAAATTAAATAAACACTACAGGTCAATTTAGAATGTATTTTAATAATGGTTTCTTTTTGTACCACCGAAATAGCCTAAGAGTACTTAGCAGAGCAGGCTGTCAACAACCACAGGATACCATCCTGGGTACATTTTCACACGCTGAGAAGACTTAAGCACTGAAAACACATTTTGACGTGTTTCTGCCCTGCAATCGATCCAGAATTAATAGCCGGACTCCATATCCACTGACCTACTAAGTCTCTATATTAACATTTTTTAAGGAAATAAATATTTAAAAAAACTTTTATATGTTTTATTTTAGTTAAATTACCGGTATATATTGATGATGAAATATTAATTTTAGGGATTTTCTAATCATGCCTGTGTGTGTGTGTGTGTGTGTGTGTGTGTGTGTGTGTGTGTGTGTGTGTGTGTGTGTGTGTGTGTGTGTGTGTGTGTGTGTGTGTGTGTGTGTGTGTGTGTGTGTGTGTGTGTGTGTGTGTGTGTGTGTGTGTGTGTGTGTGTGTGTGTGTGTGTGTGTGTGTGTGTGTGTGGATGAAAGAAGGATTCGGATTAAAGTTGTTGCGGAAAGGAGAAGCAGTATGGTTGGTCACCCTGACCGAGAGAATGGTTGAGTGGCCTAGTGGGAGGTAAAGTCCCAGACAGGAGTATATGGATGGGGAAAAATGAGAAAGAAGGTATGTGGTTATTAAGAAACTGTCTTAGTAAGGGAAGAAAGTGGAAGCCCACGAACCTTTGGGTTGAGGAGAAGACGACGCAATATATGTAATACGTACGTATATATTATTAAGCTTGAAGGCCCGTTGCGACAGTGAGCGCTGTGTACATGTTTTGCGATTCCATCCTAGAGTCTTTACTACTAGCACGACAAACGGCTCACAAATAAAAATAAATACAAAAATAATCGAGTACGTTTTATTAATTGAAAGAGCGAAGCTTGGTTTCGTAAAACTTAGCATGTGTTTCCATACGCTTACTTTACACAAGACCTGTACTGATTTGACATTAATCCTCCCAAAATTATTGAGGGGGAGGCAAAATGTTAGAGGTAAAGATTTTTTTTAATCACAAAAAATTCATGTGGGGTATCTAATTAAAGAAAGTTTTTTTTTAATCACAAAAAATTCATGTGGGGTATCTAATTAAAGAAAGTTTTAAACATAATGTGAATATAGTATTTAGTTTTGGACTTTTCAAAATTCTGAGACACCTTAGCCCAAAACGTGCGTTAATAGTTTGTAGTCCATTCCGGGTGTTACATTTAAGAGACCTTTAAGCAAAACCCGAATACATTATTCAGTTTTGAAAATTTCAAAATTTGCACCTGAGAACAGAAAAGGATAAAAACTTTAAAAAATTTTAAAGTCTACATGGAACATCAAATTCTGAAAAAAAAATTTGTTTAAAATACGAACTAAGTACCTTTCATAATTTGACAGCATTAATATCTGTCAGCTTCCCCTTGCAAACTCTGGACCGCCTTCGAGAAGTGTGTAAGCTATATATAAGTTGCAAACGGAGAAAACAATTTTACATATTGTTATCAGTCATACTACAAAATAAATAATTGATGAAATCAATAAACTAAACTAGAAAAGATGCAAGGAATCCACTTTATTACTGCCAGTATGTTAAAAGAATTGCGAAAAACGGATTCAAGGGGCTCATGCACATAATCAACGATATTTTACGTCCAGAATATTGATCTAAATTTCTAAAAATTGATCTAATTATCTTTAATACCGACACCGGAAAAATCTCAAGAAGATTTGATCTTATTGCCCAGTGAAACTCTTGCTAATAATCGCAAATCTTCTCGAAAAACGTATACACAGAAGAATTACAAAGTATCTACCAGACCAAGATTGGATTCCTGATCTTCATTTTGGCTTCCGACATGCCCACTCAACCAATACAAAAGAATCAAAGATAAGCAACATAATTATAATCAATAAAACAAACAGAGACAATAAAGCAATAATTATAATTAGAAAACAAACAGTACTTTACAGTCACATTCCTGTATAAATTATGGCAGGCCTTTGATACATTGTGGCACTCAGGACTATTAGACAAAAGCTAGTCTTATAGAAGTAGTCTTCTATAGAAGGGTACTTCGTTCAGCTCACTTTAATCTGATAAACTTTTGCATCCAGAAATGTGAATTCGAAACAAAGATTAACGCAGAAACCTCTTGTCGTTTCTACATGTCATTAGGAGCACCTCATGGGAGTATTCTTGGCCCTCTGGTGTACGTCCTGTACACTCCCGATATACCAACCATCAGAGAAACAACAGTCGGTATATTTGCGGACGACACAGTCATCTTTTCAACTAATGGAGATCATACAGTCGCTTTGTCTAATCTTCAAGAGCACCTAAACCTCATTGGAGAATTGGAGAATGGCTACGAAAATGGAAAATCAGGGCCAATGAATCCAAATCTTCAGAAATTGCATTCACCTTTCGGAGCGGCAACTTCCTTACATACAGTTCATCTCAGCCATGTCGAAACACCGCAACAAACGTAGTCAAATACCTAAAGTCTTCATTTAGACTCTAAACTGACCTGGAAAAGCCACATGTAACAGTTAAGAAATCAATTAGATTTAAGATTTAAGAAAATTAACTTGCTGATAAGCAGATAATCTTATCTATATATCGACACAAAACTACTTCTCTATGAAACTATCCTCAAATCCATATTGACTTACGGAGTTGAGCTTTGTCACAAAATCTAATCTGGCAGCAATACGCGATGTACGCCCCGTGGTATGTATCCAACCATACTTTGCACACAGATTTCAGTATTCCACGTGTCTGCGAAGTCATTCATGAACGTTGCACCAGACACGACACAAAACTTTACGACATCGTAACCCGCTGATCATGCCACTTCTACAGCCTGCAATCAACAGAAGATTAAGACGTTTTGCCACCCAGTTTTTAAGGATCACGAGGTGACATCGCTGGATGGAACACCCCGTCACGCCATCAAGTCTACATTTCTTAAAAGTGTACACTAATCAGCAGATTAGCTTGAGAAATGTATTTTCTGATTGCCAATACATATAATAATTTAAAAATCAGTGTGTGTGTGTGTGTGTGTGTGTGTGTGTGTGTGTGTGTGTGTGTGTGTGTGTGTGTGTGTGTGTGTGTGTGTGTGTGTGTGTGTGTGTGTGTGTGTGTGTGTGTGTGTGAAGAGAGTTAGATATATGCCTTTAGATGTTTATGGAAACATATATAAACTTAAAGTTTATGATTAAATTATTTGCCATTAAAGTAATAAATTTCACTAAAAAACTATACTAAATTTCACTAAATACTATAGACAGAATGTTTAGCGTTTATTGTATCAAAAATAATAAAAAGTACAGTAATGATTGTCCGCTTTATAATTGTTGTGGTATAACAAAAAGTAGTAGCTTAGCCGTGGTTTTTATTTATTTTTTTTATTTTAAAAGTATAGAAAAACCTTTGTTGTACTTATTAATGAAGAGGAGGGTCATGCTAGAAAAATAAATAATGACAGATAGTAGAATTGAAGTTGTTAAACAAGCGCCGACGGGAACTCCAAAAGAATTCTGACAGTGATTGTCAGGAATGTTGCGTCGTTAAATATTACATTTTGATGAAAAAATATCAGTTGACTTAATAATGTAACACCAGGTAAGAGTTGACCTAATATATTGGACACAGTATAGAGATTTTATAACAAAAGTAAAATATTTACTTATATTGAGAATTACAGCAAAGGATAAAAATTTTTAGTTTCTTACTATTCACCATTGTTTTCTTTATTTCTCTTCTAAAATTTTTTAAAGTATATATGCTGTTAGGTCTGATCGAAAAAGTTTATCAAAGTGTTTACTGCGTCCATTTTTTCAAGAGTTTTGATTTCTTATTTACTAAATCAATTTGCTATCGTTATTTGTTGCTTTGTGAAACATATTGTTGAGACAAATGTCTTCCGATATTTGAATTACGATGTTTGAATCAGCGATATAAATTCATTTATCTTAACCTGCAACTTATAGTTCTTTATTGTAAATATTTCAGTATAGATTATAGAAATCGGTTATAGCATATGTTTAAGTGACAGGAACGCACATGCTTTATTATGAAATGGGGAAATTATTATAAAATTATTATAGCTTATTTTCCAGATAGGAAAATTACCTGCAATATAAATACAATTTTTAAAAGCAGTGGTTTAATTACAAAATAAATGGTAAAAAACTAAAACAACTACATCATGTCAACGTATAAACCATTTTGTGTTTGTTAAAAAAAAAAGCTTATACCTGCAGATATTTTATCAGTCTTTCTGTGAAGATTACAAACACAAAACTTCCGTGTCAACTGAAAATCTTATACAAAGGCGGGCGCAAGCGCGCACAAAATAACACCTGTCTTACAGTGCACACGCGCACACCCAGGCTTCTCTGGTTACTAAAATGTGGAATGTAACTTCGAAAATTTACTCAGTGTCACTCATTAGTGAAGAACAGAAAGCTATTACAGTTGATTTGTAACGGGCGTCTGCCAGTGATTTAATATTTTATGAACTCATTTGCATTTTGTACTACGTCAGGGATACGGAGGGATTAAGATAATAAATCCTCCGTCCTTAGCTAATGAATCTCAGAAATAGCTACCGTTACAGGAACCTTACATAACTGTTGTATTGATTATTGTATTTTGTCACGCTTCATCACAGTTCCAAATTTAATGTCGTCATCATTGCTATAATTGTGTTTACATAAACTAACTTGAAGAACATAAGCCGACTTTCGCAGCTTAAGCGTCATATATTCGCATCAGACGTGCAACAGTTTTATTAACTTTTTAATTTTTCCGTCTGAGTCTTTAAATTAAAATTAACATTTTTAAATAGCCTACAAAAATATGTAGACTAATATTTACTAGTAGTATTTCTTGCGTGTTAATTTCGTAGACTTATATCTTACTTCTATTTTTTTGGCAGAGGTTTACAAGTCGCGTAGTAGCCTAACAGGAAATATTGTAAAACTTACATATAATGTTGTTCCCCATCTCGCCCATTGTTTCAGCCGACTTATAAACAGAGATAGAGAGATAGAGGAAGGAGGGAGGGAGAAAAACCGTGTATAATTTGTTTATATGTATTTTAAGTAAGCCTCAATGTTTCTTACAGTTACTGTATCGTGTATTATATTATCAAATTAGACAGTTATTAACAAAATTCTTCGATTTAAGTACCCCAATTGCTGCAATGTGTGTTTATAATCAGCTCTATGGTAAACACACTGAACATTTTTAATGTCTAAAATTTTACACGCACACGCGCGCGCGCACACACACATGAAGTTTTTCCAAAACATTCATTCTGTGCCCTTTACGTACATGTCTTACTAGTTTAACGTCCTCAATGTGTGTGGATGTTTATTATTTAGATAGTGAATAGGTAATTTAGATACGTAGATGTATAGCTTAAAAAACATTGTTACGACGGTTTCACGGATCGTCGTATTGTACAGTGGAAACAAAATACAGACACCAGTGATGTCACTAATTAACAGCTTTAATTAGTCCAAACCAGCTTTTATTGTTACAAATAACAATTTGCAATCAACAAGGTACCGTCATACAATAACTCAGGTTAAATTTGTCCACACCAATAATAATGTCAACTATTAGAGTTCCACACTAATTATATCACAATAATCACTTTCTGCAACGATCACTTGATCCGCACTCTACAACTTCGCCAGGTGAAACTAACTCTAAACTGGCCATTATTGCTTATATAGATATCGCAGAAATTCCAGAATAATTTTTCAGCATAATTAGAGTAGTTAAGAGTATTCTAACGGTCTCAAAACTACTTGGGTGCACGACCTTCACAGAGACACCGCACGTGCTAGACTAGCCGAGAAACGTGTAGTACTTTTACGTAACTGCACCTGTCGACTTTCTGAGAGAGTTACGTAATTTTCATAGCACTGCCCCGTCCTTAATCCTATTCATCCCTAACTAGCAAACCGTCTCTGAAGTAATACTTGGCCAGGCGATCTAGGTGGACGACCATGAGTTTCCGCTGTCCTTACTGTTAAATCCGATAGACAACATTGTTGATTCTCTTTTTCCCAGTGTAAGGTCCTTCTCAGTTACTCTGAAGTTTAGGTGAGCGACTACGACAGCACCTTGGGTTGTACAACCAAACTTGATCTCCTTCGTCGAAACCCACACTTGTGTTGTGAATGTCATACCGAGTTTTCATTTTATCACTGGCTATCTTCAGCCTCTTATCAGGCGATTCATTTCTCGCAGTTGCTTTTTTAATTGCGAGGAATAATTCTGCGGAACATTAGTGAACATCAAGCTGCCAGGAAGACGAATCTCCCGCCCAAACACTAATTTTGCTGTAGTTGTGCCGGTAGTGTGGTGTACTCATGACCTATACGCCATGAGTAATAGTGCTATTCGCTGGTTCCAGTCTGTTTGGTTCTCGTCAACGACCTTTGAAAGGTGCTGCTCAAGTGCCCTATTGAATCTCTCAACCATTCCCTCGGACTGAGGATGGAGGGGCGTTGTCCTGGTCTTTCGAATTCCAAGTAGATGGCATAATTTTTTAAACACTCCTGACTCGAAATTCCTCCCTTGATCCGTATGAATTTCAATAGGGACTCCATAACGGCAACAGAAGTTGTAAACTAACGCCTTTGACACAGTGGTAACCTACTGACTTGGAATTGCATAAGCTTCCATCCAAATAGTAAAATAGTCATCTAAAACCATGATGTACCATGTACCACAAAAACTGGTTTCCATCGTCAGCAACTGGGAAAGGTCCAGCAATGTCTATGGCAATTCTCTCGAATGACAGTCCAGCGTTATACTGTCTCTTTTTCCACTGCTTCTGATTTGTGGGCCCTTGGTTGCAGCACATATTTTACATGTCCGACACCATTCCTCTACGTCGTGGAGAAGATGAAGCCTACAGAATGGTATGCCGTATTCCGTTTCCGCATTTTGTCAATTGTTTTGTTACCACCAAGATGACCTCCAGACGCTCCATCATGCATCTCCTGCAAAACAGACTGCAATTTATTTCGGAGAACTGTCAGATGCATGACCACGTCTCGTCCAACTCCACTTTCCCAAGACATTTTCAGCAACCCGTTTTCCAAGGTTAGAGATTCCCATTGTGCCCAGTAGTTCTTCAGCACTTTGGATCCATGGTAGACATCTTGCCAATTAAAGCGGCGACCCTCCTCTTTTGCTGTCAAGATCGGTAAAATGTCTTCATCAGTCATCTGTTCTTGTCGAAAATCTTGTGTCGTCCAGCCATCTGCCAGGAAGTATACCGTGATGTCATGAACATGTTCGCTTGCGTTCTCTTCTTCCTTTTTGCGGCAAATGTCGGCAGTCCTTCGATCACGGTCATCGAGATAAGCCAACTGCATTACCTCGCAGGGGCCCCCGATGTTGTACCTTGAAGTTGTACCCTTTCAGAATTTCGAGCCACCTTGCCAACTGCCCTTCCGGTTTTTTAAATCTCAAGAACCATGCAAGCGCGCCATGTTCGGTTCGTAGTAAAAACGTTCTCCCATAGAGATATTTATGGAAGTGCTCCAAAGCTCGGATGATTGCCAGCAACTCTCTCCTTATAAGGTAATAATTTCTCTCTGTTTTAGAAAGCCTCTTGCTGTAATACGCTATTACTTTTTCTTCACCGTTTTGCACTTGAGACAAAAACTGGTCCTAGACCAGTAGACCTATTATTGCTTGCATCTGTGTGTACGACGTACTTCCCTTCAGAAGCTGGGCTGCGAACATAGTGCAATTTGCAATGTCCTGAATACTTGATCATACTTTTTCGACCACTGGAAGTTTCTTTTATTTTTCGTTACCTCATGCAGTGGTGTAGCAATTGTTGCAAAGCCTCCTAAGTCTGTAATACGAGCATAACCCAAGGAAAATTCGAACTTCGTGTTTATTCTTCGGAACAGGCCAGTCTCTAACGGTGTCTACTTTATTGGGATACATACTAACATCCACTACCGAGACGGGATGGCCCAAATACTGTACTTCCTTCTAGAATAGAGAATACGTCTTCGGGCTCAGCTTCAGTTGGCACCGTAAATTCTAGTTAGAATCTCATTAAGGTTTTTCAAATGGTCTTTAAAAGTCTTTCCGATAACTATGACAGTGTCTAAATACACAAGGCAAGTTTTCCATTTCAGGCATCGAAGGACCAGATACGTCAATCTTTCAAACGTTGCTGATGCAGTACAGTAACCAAACAGCTTGACTTTAAACTGGAAGAGGCAACTTGGGGTCGAGAAAGCCGTCTTTTCTTTGTCTTCTTGATAAAGACCCACTTGCCAAAATCCGCTCTTTAGGACCAATGTGGAAAACTACTGAGCTCCAGACAGAGTTTCGAGGGTATCGTCAACGTGAAGTAGTGGATAGCAATCTTTCTTTGTTACGTCGTTCAAATTCCGGTAGTCTACGCAGAAACGTAACCCACCGTCCTTCTTCGCTACCAGCATTATCGGAGAAGACCAAGCACTTGACGAATGCTCGCTTATCCGCTCTGTCAACGTGTCTAACCGAGACATTTCCTCCTGTAACGGAGGTCTTTCGAGGAGGTTGGCGTTTCGGTTTTTTATCTCCGGTAGGTATTGATGCGATGTTGTACAAGATGTTGACTGGCCCCGAACTGCAAAATCATCTTTAAATTCATGTATAACTGTGCGACTTCTTTTATCTCACCACTTAAGAAATTGACAGATGATCTGTTTAACAGTTCCTGGAGTCTCTATGGTAATTTTGAAGTGTCTGTAGCTGGGTCTTCGTTGCGTCATTCCGGTTACCCAGACCACAGGAGACACTTTAACTAGGTGCGAATTGCTTTGTAAAGTGACAGCCTGATCCTATTGGCCTCTCTAATAGGTACACTTCCGGTTTTGTCTGGTTTTACTAAATCCTGGCAATTAGTATGCCCTGTGTGCTGACTATCTGGGGTTCGAATATAGAGCAATGGTTGCCTCTAGTTTGTTCTAACCAAGATGATTTTTCGGAGTTTGGCGGGATAGTTACGGCCACTTGATTTATCATGTCTACTGAGTTTTCTGACGTATCTTTTGTAGAGAGCATTACCTCTGCTTTACCCGTTCTCAAGACATTGATTTTGAAGTCGACTATAAAACCATACGCGTTCATAATGTCCACACCAAGAATTTCTTTATCCACAACGTCTGCAACAAGTACTTGATTATCAAACTCAAGTCGACCGAGACGTAGGCCTATTTCCACTTTTCCAAACACTTTTACATGTCTTTTAGTAGCTGTTCGCAAGCTGCAAGTGTACCACTTTGGCTTGACACTTTTCACCACATCAGGGCCCACAGTGGAGACTATGGCACTTGTGTCAACTGTAATCGAGGTCGGTCTTTCTTGAACGAATCCGGTAACTACCAAGCTCCCTCTATTTTTGTGAAGTGTAGAAATTGCGTATTTCTAGGGGCTTCGTTCCTCCAGTTAATTAGCGCACTCCCTGTTGTACCGACTACTGTTCGTTTCCCTGCTGCTGAACTCTGGACCGACAATCTCGTAGATGTCCAGGTTTCCCATATCTATAACACTTCGGTCTTGTGGTGCCGTTCGTTGGTTGTCTGTGGCCTCAAACTGTAAAGCATATACCAGGGCGTCCGCACTATTCTGGTGTCTTGCCATTTGTAACACTCGTTGTAGTTCACTATCTCTGATATAATCAGTAAATGTCTGCATCGCAAACCTCATTCGAAACTCTTCTAGTTCTTCAGGGAACGCCAGTCTAATCAGTCTGTCGATTCTTGCTTTAAGATACATCGTCCAGTGAGTGCACGTCGTCCGTTGGGGCTTTGATATGAGCTGTCCCAGCTGCAGGCCAAGTGACTCTCTCTGTTGTCTTATTTTGCCTTTATGATTGGCACTGTTTATCAGCCGTTTGTTTCGTAACATATGGCTGTATTTTCGTTAACTGTTCGACTTCACTTTTAATTTTCCCTTTTATAGTTGCTACAGTCTCCTCTAATAAGATATTTTATTTGACGTTGATTCTTCTACGACAGATGTTTTTGTAGACATCGATTCATCTACTTCAAATATTACAGTAACTTGATTATTAAGCTCACCTCGTAATAGACCCAACTCTACAGCGGTGTGTTCTTGCATCTGCTTTTCCTCCTGTATCCATGCTTTGATCTCACGTGTTTCACGCTTATGTTCCTCTTTTTGTCGTTCTTCCAACTCAAGCACGAGTGTTTTTGTCGTTCTTCTGCCTCTTTTATTTCCTACCTACGCTTCTCACCCTGTCATTTCTCTGCATCTTCTGTGTCTCGTCGGCGTCTTTTCTCTGCTTCTTGTGCCTCCTATCGTTGCCGTTCCTCTGTCTGCAACAGTAGCACCTGAAAATTTTCTATCATCCGACTGGTATCCATTTTTGCAGATTAATTACAACGTACACTACTCTTCTACAAAGTGTCCTCTGTTTCCACCATTAAAGGTTCTATGCCACTTCAGACACCACTGTTAACGCCGGTCTCACAGATCGTCGTGTTGTTCAGTGGAAACAAAATACAAACACCAGTGAAGTCACTAACTACCAGCTTTAATTAGTCACAAATAACAATTTGCAATCAACAAGATACTGTCATCAAATAATTCAAGTTAAATTTGTTCATACGCAATAATAATGTCAACTATTAGAGTTCCGCACTAATTATAACACAATAATCACTTTTTGCAACGATCACTTGAGCTGCACTCTACAATTTCGCCTGGTGAAACTAACTCTGTTGACTGCTATTGCTTATATAGATCTCACAGATGTTCCAGAATAATTTTTCATTCTTTTGGGGGCGTGCCAGCATAATTTGTGTAGTTAAGAGTACTCGAAAGGTCTCAAATCTACTTGAGTCCACGGCCTTGACAGAGACACCGCACCTGCTCGGATAACCTAGAAACGTGTAGACCTTTCACATAACTGCACTTGCCGACTTTTCGAGAGCGTTACGTCATTGAAGTAGCATATTAATGTATTGATAGAATATATCACAACGTTTATTCTCCGTCTGTCCAACGTAAATATCAAGTGTCCAATTAAATAAATACAAACAGATTATTGGTTAATACAAGTATCACAGTCTTGATGATTCAAAATCAATAGCTGAAACCTGCATAATGTGCACATTCTTGCAGTAAACTATACTCCTAATATTATCACATATACGCGCTCTCTAACACACACGCTCACAAATGTACGATTTTTAAAATGTACATTCATATAATGATTTGTCATAATTAGTTACATTTTAAGATGATCGTTTTTTGAATCATTTTCCGTAATAAGCCGGTATGTAGAATTGTGGCAAAAACATGTAACACAGTTGTTTCAAATAATTGTGCTTTTTATAATTATGACCGTGTTATTGGGTACGTATGTGTTATTTTGTATGCGTACGTATTTTATGATTTATGAAAGCGTTATTGTAACATTTTATAACGAATTATGTTCTATGAAAACTTTATTACGAATAGAAAAATTGAATCGGATTTCCCAAACACCAGACACTGAGTGTCCGTGGGCGGGGAGTAATTGTGTTCACACAGGTTACATTAATGCATATGTGACAGTCGTAAATTTACTGTTGTAATGCCCTTTAGTCTCTCTGGTTGCAACCGTTTGTGGTTCACAATACCATTTTTCACTATACTTAGCGGGTGTGCCAATATGTAAGTGCATATATACATCTATCTATTTGCGTGTGTGTAATTTTAGGTATTCAAAATACATGTATTATATAAAATGTGTTTCTTATAAAATATATCTGTGTGTGTGTGTGTGTGTGTGTGTGTGTGTGTGTGTGTGTGTGTGTGTGTGTGTGTGTGTGTGTGTGTGTGTGTGTGTGTGTGTGTGTGTGTGTGTGTGTGTGTGTGTGTGTGTGTGTGAATAGAAAGATCTATTGCATAGATAGACGCATGTCGTCTGGACTAAATGATTAGTAGTTTGCTAGTCTGCGTATATAAAGAACATAATCATATAACAATCAGAGCAATAACCTGTAAACTCAGTAAAAGCGGGTAGTTTACGTTCGTCGGGCAAAACTAGACAAGGCCAGTTAGTGTTGTGTTACTGTTAAATTACACTTAGGACTGTCGGGTGTAGTTGAAAATATGCAGGTATTTCAAGTTTACAGGAGGCAGTAAAATTAATCTACGTCTATATCGTAAACTCGGAATTCACAATCAATACCCACAGCAACTCTCACACCAGGGCTGGATCTGAACCCTTACGGATATAGGCCTACAGCTTTGTTTTATGTAGGACTTCAACTATAAGACACAATAGTCTCCACTCTTCAACAATTTTCTTCAATAATTTTGGTTAGCTCTGTTTAAATGGGAGCCCCAGCCTCATTTTTTCTCTGTTGTGAGATTATTATATTGAACTTGTTTATTTCAACAATTATAAGTTAAAAATGTAAACACCATCATTCCTCTTTATACGTATGCGTATATATAGTTCTAAACACACACACACACACACACACACACACACACACACACACACACACACACATTGCCGTCTACGTTGTAGACACGTCAACGGAACGCCAGCTAACATGACGCAACTTGTCGGTTGCTCTGTTAAACACGACCGGGTCGCGAGTCCGCTACCAGCGTCTACGAAAGCGATTCCTGTAGTGAGCGAGTTGTCACCTCGGCGGGGATACGCTGGTAATCGTGAGTTAGCCCAGGTTTCATTCGCCAGGACACGTCCACCGCCGCATCGAGCAAGGAAACAGTCTCATCGACTTGATGGACAGTCTCGATAGGTACTTGCTTGGGCAAGCACCGACAAAACACCAAAGAGTCGGGCCAACGCGTTCCCACTTGACTGTCGCGAACGGGGAGTTACTGAATAGCCAGATACACACTGAACGGACAGTGATCAGAGAAAAGTCTGAAATGACGGAGTTATGCACCGGGCAATAAACGCCTCTGAACGTGGCTATGTTCAATACATTGGGACGGGATATATATATTGTAAGTAGACGGGATCATCGTCTCGTAGATTTTTGTTATAAAGTATCATTTTGTATTAGTATTGGTATTTATTATTAGTTTTTTGGTTTAGTGATTTATTCAATCCAATTCAACTTTTTTTTTGTATTGAATCCAATATAAATAAATCTGTTCACTTACTCTTGAAGTTGTTTATTAAATATGTTTAGATTTTTTATAATTTTAGTTCAATGACTTGAGTTCGTTTTTGAATAGTTTTGCGTTGATGTTTCTGCCATTAGCTGAGGTGATTCGATCGGTGCATTCCTGTACTGAAATTAACATAAGCACAACATTTATATAATACTTACTAGCAGTTGTAGTATGCTAATGATATGAGATAATATTGCTGGCGAGAATCATTAGATTTAAATTCTCGCTCTGGCTCCTGGTACCAACCGTCTCTTGTTGCTCACCTAAGCTGTAATTCTATTTTTTTTCAATAAATGTCAACACTTTAATTTGTTCGTGAAATAATAGTTATTTATTTAACTCAAGTAACTCAAGTTGAAAGATTGTTGTTACAATTCTATTATTTATTTTCTTTTAAAAAATAATTAAAGTTGAGTATGGACTCTTAAAATTATTAAACTCTCAGGGTGGTAAGACTGCATTTTGAAAATCGATTGTGTCTGTTTATAAATAATTTGGTTATTATGCTTTATAAAATTAGCAGGTTCTTTGAGTCTGCAAGATACACTTCAACAATAAAATGCACTACTGTGATAATGAGTAGATGGAGCATAAAATTATTAGTTGTTGCTTTAACATAACACAAAATATGAACGATTGTTCATTGTTTACAATTGAGGTTAACTACGGTTCATGGTAACCTTACTTATTTGAAATTAATTAATGGTTGCTTCTTTGAAGGCATTACTTATTTTGTACAACATTATTATGAATTAAATTCAGTGTTATTTTTCTGAATGATCTCCAAAATTGGATATAAACAAAAACAGGTAATTCAAATTAAATTACTAATATGGTTCTCTCATGTGTGACCTTGAGTTAATGTACTACAATTAAATACAATAGTATCTTAGAATTATTAATTGTTAGGGTTCATTGTTCCCTCATTGATTATTCAACGTCTCTTCTTAAACTATTACAATTAATTTCAATCTAGAAAGTTAAAATTGTCATTAGCAAAATATTTCATTTGATTGTTGTTTATGTTATTCTTCAAAGTCCCCTTCCTCATGGAAATCGGGTTATTTGTTATTTAATTTAAATAAATTACATCCGCTATTAGCGTTCTTTAATTGATTAATGATTTGTTGTATAATATAATGATCATTTGCACTGATACTTGCGTATTCTGTTGGGTCGAAGTACCACTAATACGAGACTTTTTTAATTTTAATAATTAATTAATATTTTAATTAATTTTTATTAATTCACATCACACACTGCCTATACGCATGAACTCCGTTATAGAACACTTTGAAAATAGACTTCACTGTCCGTTTGGTCCGACCTAACCTCAACTCAAAGTTTCGAGGTTAGTTGTGCATTATCAGGTATCGGCTGTCAATTCAATGTTATGATGGCCGCTCTGCTAACGTGGAGTATCTCTCGATTGCCGGTGATGAACTGAATGATTTTACCTGGTTGGGATTCGGCACTTCGTACTTTTTAATGAGCTCTGATTGGCTAATTGTCTTTATGTCGTGTACTCTCGGCGAGGTTCGTCAAAATAGAAGCTCAGCTTAGCGTCAGTGGCTGGGTTCGAGAGTATGGTTTACTGGTTACACAGCCACGCGCACGGGCTTATAATTTATTAATTTTTCTTATAAGTCAAATATCTTATCTATAATTACACTGACAATATTTTTATAACTCCCATCGTTTCTATCTTTTGATTACGAGTAATTTTCATACCCTCATCATATAGTTCTGATCTGGGATTGATAAAACCGCACTTGGTACAAATTAATAATACTTCTTAAGTTACCTAATACATTAAATATATTGTTTTTATCCCGTGTGTTCATGGTGATAACATATTATTACTGTATTATGCACTTTTTACACCTGGTCATGTACTAATAGTTATAAAATATCCATTTTCCTAGGTTCAAATTCTAGGCCTATTATCACATACATGGTTTATTAATAATATCACAATAATAGTTGTTGATAATACCATTTTATTATGGCGTATGCATAATGCATTGATCATTATCACTTCTGATAGTGTCATTTTTATTTATCACTGGGTTTTATTACCTTAATTATAGTCTTTTTGGTGATTTTTCAATACTCTTGAAAGTTACATTTTTCGTGAGTTGTAATTCTCTCACATTAATCTCATTATTGCTTTATTATTGTTCTGATAACACTGTTAGTATTATGCAGTAGTTAATTCTGCATTTACATTGACAATTACTTTGGTTTGAAGTTACTCTGACTACTTGCATCTAGCTGTTACTAGGGTTTACTCATTATTTGTGTTATTATTGTTAATTAGGTGGATATAATCCTTGAATTTACTTATCTAAACGTTATTCTGCCTTATTCAGTGTTATTGGTTGAGTTCTACTCTTTTATTACAAGTTTACTTGATAAGTTTTGTTGTCTTATGCAACCATTCTATGTGATGCATATGGTTATATTAAATTACAGCAAGTTGGACAGATTAGGTTATGTTATAGTTTGGTCATTCAACAATGGTTGAATGTCAGTTTTGAATTTCTACATTATACCTGATTTATTTAATTTTATGTAGCACTGGTATATTATTGTTTATCACTAGATTTCAATTTGTTGATTTTCACTATCTTTATTATAGATAATTAGTGGTTATTTACAATTTTAATTCCACTTTACAATCCTTTTATTAATGTTTTGGACATAGTCCCATTGTAATGTTTACACATCATTTAGCTATGTAATTATCATACTGTTACTCATTCTCTTTATTAAATTCTGTTTTCAGTAATCAACTTTTATTGAGTTCTGTTTGTATTGTATTGTTAAGGAAGGTATTTGATTAATAAGTTTAGATCAGTGTCAAGTTACAGCTTAGGGATTTAAATCATGTTGTTTGTCTCACTTTTGTCTTCTTTTTCAATAATAATACTTTTATTTGCATATGTTAATTCTTCCTCATTTATTATCTCCCTTTGGTGTTTGACCAGAATATGTTTTCTTCTTATCTGCACTGATTCCTTCCTTACTCTTAATAAGTTTCTTCTTGATGTTGTTGTCACTAGTTTCTTTCTCACTGTTTGATCTATTGGGTAATTAGGTATGTTGTCTCGTCGTTAGTCTTGTCTTCTTTTCTTCAGTTGTACATGTACTTGTAATTCATTATTTATTTTTTTCTCCTATTTTGTATTACAATACTTCCTCTATTCATGATCGTAGGTTCAACTTTGTAGATAATTTTATTTGTAGTGGCTTTTAATTCATGTGTAATACGTTGGTGTGGGGTGTGTTATATGTATCGTTACAATATATATATATATATATATATATATAGCAACTTTACAAGTATTATACAATGAATACACTTTAGCCCATGTACCCAACGCAACTATATAGTGTAAAACACCGGCTAGGTCGTAGGATTTTTGTGTGTTCGTTGAGTTAAGTATACGTGATTGCACAATAAACGTATTTTTAAAAAGAAGAGTGAGTCGTTGATGACATGAAATAATTAATAAGTATAATTAATAGGTTATTAAAATTTGAAACCAGAAAATTCTAAATATTCTCTTTTGTAAGGTTACACTCTGAACATATAACATATCTTTGCTATTCAGCACACATTAATAACATATAGTCTTAAATATCTAAACATATATCATGAACAAATTATAAAATCTTTTATATTGCATGGGTGGCTGACTTTGAATCATTATTAAAATTTAAACTCATAGCAACTCATTTATAAAATTAATATTAATGTCACTAAGTAAAAATTGAATGGTTGGTGCTATTAATATTTTAATAAAAATAATATTTACTTTAAAAATATTTATGATTTATAATGACACATCCAATTTTTAAAATTAAACAGAATGAAATTATTATTTTTAACACCAATTTACAATTACGTCTTTTACTCTGAATATTTACACTATTTACATTTAAGTCTTTACATTACTTTACCCCATATTCTGTTCTTTATGAGTTCTTTGTTTAAGACACAAATATAATTGTTCATTTGTCACCTGCGTATTGTCGATGATACCGTTGGGTGTGTACGTGTGTGTGTGTGTCCGGAAATATGAGAATGACGATGATAATGAGCTGACACTTCTTCGGTATTATATACCCTGTCGTGGATGGTGCTCCTCCATCAGTCGTGGTGTATCGTAGATGATGGTGATGATGATGAATTGAAGTCAATCAGCAGACAGTCATAGTGATCTCGTATGAAGATTTCATACGTTTAGCAAATCGAATAGCAAAAATCGAATAGCAAAAGTAGCAAGTACGTTTAGCAAAAATCGAAGAGTCTGACGATTAGCAAACGGACATAGTGTTACCGGGTGAAACAGCTCAGTGTGTGATTCTCGTCCAAATTGCCGGAGGTATTTATAATAGACGGGAAACTGATATATAAACAGATATTGTTTTTGACGTTAAACTTTCTCAATTCGTGTATAGGGTCCTTTTATAACGTATCACTTTTTAGTCTGTTTTTGCGATCACGTAAACTTGATCTTCAGGCGAGTGGTTGCATTGTTTTTGTAATTTTTCACTTTTCATTTACATATAACTCACTCGTTAATTACTAGCTAATTATGGTAGTAATTAACATTAATTTGTATGACGTCTTTATTATTGCACTTTTCTTTAATAATTTTGCATCACCATATGCGTTTAAATTTCCTTTTTCTAGTGGTGTTTTTAGAATGTGATATGTCGATTATAACAGGTAGAAAACAAGTTTATTAATGTATTTTCATCATGTAAAGTAATTACAATTCAACAATATTTTTATAAAGCTACTGGTATTCTGTTACAAGACTCACATTCCGGTTTTGTGATATAGATGATTTTGTTTTTGTAAAAAGCAAAGTTGTGTAAATAGAATGACACTATACAAAATTCGGTGTCAAGGACTGACATTACTGTCTTTCGATATAGTGTATTGCTGCTTCGTAGATACAGTAGTAGCAGCTAGAAAAATATAATAGTGGTTTACACAACTAACCATGTAACAGTC
Organism: Magicicada septendecula; assembly: GCA_034769895.1. Classification (NCBI taxonomy): domain Eukaryota; kingdom Metazoa; phylum Arthropoda; class Insecta; order Hemiptera; family Cicadidae; genus Magicicada; species Magicicada septendecula. The sequence continues at coordinate 475,218,415 of CM068368.1, read as the reverse complement.
TGGTTTCTCCTTTGTATATCCTTTATTCCATATCCTCAGGGGTGGATTTACTATTTTGCCGCCCGTAGGCAATATAAATTTGCCATTATCCCACAAATCTCTGTTAGAGGGGGGGGGTGCATTTACGGGTTTAATTCAATACTTCATATTTTCAATTATCCTAAAATTTGTTCTTTATACATTTTCTTCCCAATTTTTCTTAATACATTTCTATAGAACAACTTACATAACGTACTAGGAAGAGTACAATAAGACATTAAATTACTGTAGCCGTGTTTATTTTAACTGAAGTCTGAATCAACAAACTAGAGGTGGGCTAAACTGTTATCTTAAAATACTAGGTATGAAAATACCGTTCCAAAAAAATAACAGGTACAAATACCTGTTATTATATACTATATATACATAACCTATATTATCCTTTGCAAGTAACTCGTTTTGAGTTTCCTGCAGGTCTCCTATGTAATATCTTCAAATAAATACACTGCAAGTAGGTTTATTTTAACCTAGATTAACCTATTAATATATTAATAAACCTACTTGCAGTTTATTTATTTGAAGATATTATATAACCTATACTATATAATTTGTTATAAGAAATAAATTTAAACTAAAAGTATTAACAGTGTTATTTTACACTATGACTTTATTAAACTATTACTATTTAAAAGAAAATAAGAAACAAGAGAATTTTTAGGCCTATCTCCCTTTAGGAATACCAATTTAAGTTTTCACTAGGAGTAAAACTAACATTGGTTAGACTTTAGACAAATCAGCTGCGAAACTCGCTGCAATGAAATAATTTACAGTACACGTAATACCACCACAAATAATGTGATAAGAACATCAGAAACATATAATAAAAACATAACAGTAAGCCACAAGAGTGAATGAGAATAAACAAAATTTTACAAATAAAAATAATAAAAACAACTGTAATAAAATAAATGTAAATAAATAAATAAAAACTTATAAATAATAAGCAACAACAAAAGTAAATTAAATGCATTACATACCTCGATAATCTTCAGATTCATTCACTAATGTACACAGAATATACAAGTTATGAAATGTCGCACCTATTTACATTACAATCTGCTTCACTTAATACATTATAAATAAAATTAAACAATTGAATTGTTTTTAAAATACTGGGATTTCAGTTATTCAAACACTGTTTTAAAGCATTCAAAAATATCAACTGTTGCATTTTCCTTGATGATAATCGTGTTCGTGTTCTTCGTTCAGATATTTAAGGAACGAAATCCCATTAAATTAAAATTCCGTGAAGTTATAATCCTATTAATAAAAAGTATAATATGTAAACTTGTAACTTTTCAACATCAGCCACTCTATAGGTTATAACGCAATATAATTAAATACAACTATTTTACTAACGACTCGGATCACAAAGTTTTTTATGAGTAAAAACATAAAGTTTTACCTTACAACCTGAACCGGTTTTAGTTACAAGTTGGTGACTAGTATAATATATAATTTATTAGCATATAATCTGTATTATATATCTGCATATCACACGAGAATAAATTTAACATCAGGATTAATTTGTTCCTTTATTAAAAACAGCTTCGTCTCTTTGCGCAGAATCGAAATATCGAAATACCCTTGATACTACCTGTTCCTAAAATACTAGGTGTTCCAAAAATAATACTGTTCCTCTGATACGCTTATTATTTTGTGTATCGGTGATACCAGTAGTATTTGAAATACCTAGTATTTTAAATACTGGTTGTTCCTTGCGTACCAGCGATATTTTAGTACGCCTAGTATTTGGCCTTGGCGTATTCGTTTACGTGATAGTTGCGTACTTTTTGTGTGTGTGTGTGTGTCTGTACAGGAGCGTAGGGGACGTGTCTCGACTCGGAACAGAGTCGCCGCGAATAACAGGTATTTCAACTTTTCAGTCACTGTTACATCCGTTCCACAAAAATATCGTTCCAAAATACCTGTTACAGGTATATCGACCCACCTCTACAACAAACTAAAGAATAATAACTAAAGGTGTGGTTAAGAAAAAGTGATCAGATGACTCACGCTTTACGCAGAAGTACACACCACGCCAAAAATTTACGCGGTGCCAGTCAGAGTTGGGTAAGAAATTATGCTACGCTCACAGTCTATACTTCTATAGCCATGAAAGTATGCCTCTTTTATAGTGTGTAACGTCTACGCCTCTCTCGGCGTATTACTAGTCTAGATGTGTTACGTCTTTTTGATACTCTGTTTGTGTTATTTTTATTTTTTGTGTGTAATTCTTTAGTAATGAAAAATAAACCACGGGATCCTTTGTTGTTTATTATATCTCCTTACAGGTATTACAATTCAGTTGTTTGTGAGAGAGTGAGAGAGAGAGAGAGAGAGAGAGAGAGAGCGAGAGAGTTCCTCTCTTTGAGTACTGTTTGATCGTTTTATTTTTACGCGCGTTGCATCAGCTGTTTTCAATTTGATAACCAGTTACAGGTTATGTTGTCCGTCGTACTTCATAGGGTATGATGTCTGAGCTAACTTTCTTACTCTTCTCTGCTATTCACCTGTTTCCTGTAACAAATCTGCTATCTACAAGAAATAATACAAAGTCAATTCCCTAAAAGAAAGGTATTTATTGATTGAATTTGGTTTATTTTCTGGAAATTATTATATCCAGTTCATCGGTTTACAGATCGATTATTTTCGAAATCACAACAGTTTTCGATATAGGTTTTTTATATAACACAACAAATATATTAAATTATAGTTATTAGTAAAATTAATAAATTATGTGTCTCAGGGTTATTTGGGGATTCTTTGAGCTATAAGAAAGTCAGGAATGCTTAGTTAATAGTATTATACTTCACAATAATTAATATTTTTTCTTAAAGTCTGATTCAATAAGTTTGCTTTTTAAACGCCAGAGCGCAGACTACGAGTATTCACACTGATGGAAAAACAGAAATATGCTGCTGTGGATTTCTAACGAAACCATGTGTTTACTGTTTTTTGGTTAAATAAAGAAAGTTTAAAATGTTCACACTAAGTTTTCTTATAAATTGAATGATGTTGTACTGTTTCTAGTGTTCGTTACATGTTGGTGATGCGTAATTTTTTAGTTTATTAAGGTAGGCGTTCTCACCAACGTAGTGATAGTTCAATTTTTTCAAGCAATCTGATGGTTGGATAATTTTTCAATGTTCTTCGATATCCTGCATCAATTATTTTGGTTCAACGGATGTCTCAGACGTAGTTGCTTGTGCTGAATCGTTTCATTTATTTAGAATAGCGTTTTGTTTAAATTGTAGTTAATAATTTTTTAAAATTTGCTGGACATTATATCGGTCATCTACACTCTTGAAAATCCAATTTAACAATTACCCATCTTGTTAACTCTGTTACTCTTAGTAACCAAGAAATTGATGAGTTTTTATTGGCTAACCTAGGTACAGTTTTAGTAAATAGGCTAGTCTTAATATATTATTAGTTCTTCCCTTTTTTAGGAAAAATACTCCTTCATAAATTTTAACTCTAATTACATTCAATTTATATAATGTTTTTTTTCATTTGATTACATAAACTTAGATACTTGTATTTTATAATTTAGTGGTTTTTAACTTAGTTTATTTCTGACTTTTACTTCTGTAAATGTATTGCTGCCCTAGGCACTATTTTATTTTCCACCATCTCTTTACTTTATTCTAATTAGCAGTTATTAATTTCTTATATAACCCTGGATCTTTCAAACATAAACAAAATAATCTTTTACTTACATTGATATTGCCTTTGTGGCCTAACAAAACAAAACTACAACAACTTATTACTAAACTTATAGTTTATTACTATAGTTCTGTATCTTCACTATTTGTGATTGATGTCTTTTTTTTGTTTAAAATTTACATATATCATACTATGTTGCACTTTGTACACACTGCACTTCTATGGTAACACTTAGTACACTGTTTTTTTAATTGCTAAAGTGTTTTATCGTTTGTTGTAAAGATTGTACAAATGTTTCATAGAATGATATTTAATCATTCATTTCTGACTTTTGGAATGGGGTAACTACTAACTTTTTATTATTATTATTTTACAAATAATAATAATAGGTATTTCTTTATTTTTATCAGTATTAAGCACTGATTATGTAATGTTACAAGTGGCATCTATCGACAGCCACTCACGTCAAATTACAGAGTCGGTAAAGGATGTTCGAAATTTGAATGTAAACGAAGTAATAGTTAAATAATTAATTAATACAATGGAAGTATCACATAGATATGCATTTAAATTTGTTCTCTTTGTGTAATAAGCCTAGTTACTAAACAATATATACTTTTAAAAGTTTCTTATCATATTTGGGACGAAATGAAGCGGCATTTGAGACATCTCTTAGGTATAAAACCAACATAACGGCCGTAAAACTTTACCTTTCCATAATTTGCCGCCCGTGGGCAATTGCCTACTTTGCCTATGCATAAATCCGCCACTGCATAGCCTTAAATAGTTCCTACCCTCTTTTCAAACTTTTGATTTTGCCCATCTCCTTTATGCTAAGTTCTTTAGGTTCCAGTAATCCCTTTTCTGCACTGTTTTTAAATTTCAAACTTTCGTTACGCTTTCTCCGTCACAATAAAAACACGCACGCGAGCGCGCGTGTGCGTGTGTGCATGCAAGTGTGCTCACGCGAGGGCACGTTCATATTGAATGCGTATCTACCGAAGCGATTAAAATAAGTTAAATGTACCGTCTGAATATTAAAATTACAAATGACGTGGTTGTGTGGAGAAACTAAAGGAAAATAGAGCTGGCTGAAGTCGAGAGGCAGATGCGTGTGATGAATATTGAGAATTTGCAACCTCCCTGCATTATGGAAAGATTGGTTGATTAGGTACGGTACAATTAACTGAAAAAAAATTATTATAGACAGAAATTACACTCCTTTTAAAAGATGTTGAAGAACCGGCCCTTCGGAATGTAAAAGCAATTTAAGAAATCCTGTATCAAATATATAATAGATTTAAAAGAGGTGATATTTATGCATTAATACGTCGTCAACTATAATTTGTTCCATATTGAAATATGGTAAAAGTTTTACGTACTAATTGTTACATGTGTCCGTTGTAAAAATATGGGATTTAATTGACCAGCTTAAAAGTTGTTATCACGATGTTTAAAGTTGCCTGTCTAGGCCTCCTATAGAATAATGTGCATGTACACCGCCAAATGTACATTCCTACTTACCTACAGGCACCTACATGTCCATGTACTTACCTACCACATTTAAAGGTCGTAAATTGAAAGTAAATTCAGGTACATAACCTAACCTAATCCAAGGTTTGTACATATCCTCAAAACAAGCCAAACTAACCTAACCCAATATCATCAACTCCATCAAAATCCAAACTTACCTAATCTAATCTAGTTTCATTTGTACAGCAAAATTAAAAGCATTATGAAAATAACATAACTGAAATTAACAGGTTGTAATAACTACGAATTTTTATGTTACATACGTTGATTTACTAACATAAAATCTCTGCTTTATGCTCTGATAGGTAATGCTAATCTATCACAGAATCATTGAAATGACAGCTATTTACAGCCAATGAGGACAAACCTCCTTTGTATGTGGTTGCCTATGGTAAGTCTGGGCCTGTAATATAGATTTTTATTACGAGAAGGTGTGAAGGTTCACTAACTGGGATCACCTAATTACCTAATTGGAATTTGATTCTCAGGTAATAATGTTAAAATTTCAATCAATAATTTGAGTATATCATGATGCTGAAAGGTATAAAAATTAAATTAAAGATACGGTCACTAATAACGAATGATTTGATGCTTCAAATTGCAAGAAGGCAGCTTGTGAGAATGACCCCTAGATACTGTCTTGTCGGGTTCAAACTAGTAGATTAATTTTCTTCTCCTTACCCATGATGGCGATGCAAGCAGGTGGCACTTATTAAAAATTATTATATTTAACATTAAACATGATTCCCGAGATTTTCTTAGAAAAAAAAGAAAATCTTTTTACATTTTGGTTTTAAAGAAATTAAATTATAAATATAACGAGATTGGAGATATTACGTGCTACTTCTTTCATTCCAAAAACGGCATTTTGCATCATACAGAATCAGTTTTCACAAAAGTTGTACTTATTGTCTTCACATTTTTCATTGTTGTTTACAATTGAAACTAATGCAGTAAGGTTTCAAGATTTAACAAAAAGTTCTAGTCAATTAACTAATGGCCAAGTTTACTCAGTCACCATTAGTGAAATTTATAATGTAAAGGCTTTTTGAACTAGCTTAGTGGCTAATTTCGCCAATACAAAACTGTCAATTTTCATCCTAGTTTATAACAGTGGCTGTGTGAGTATAGATGAATAAAAATTTACTTTAAGATTATTATTATATAATAAAATATATTATGTGGCGCATCAGAAATTCTTAGAACAGTAAAATGTCAATTCAAAAATAAAAAAAGATTTCAATCCCGCTTATGTTAGATAATGTTTGCTGTACCTTGTGTACATTCATTAGCAGTATTAGGTAGCAGGTGTGTGTGTGTGTATATTGTACTGCTGTTGAAATGCAACACAGTACATAAGAGGAAAATAATAAATTGTAAAAGACAAAAATATATAAATTTATTAGAATTGGAACATATGTTTTAAAATGTAAACAAAAACATTGTATCGACTCACCCATCAACATAGAGGTAGATTCCTATATGAGATAAAACAGTATAAAGATATATGTTATGAAAAGAATATATGAAATTTGAAATGAATATTATAATAAGAGGAAATAATAAGAAAATTATCATATTATAAATACAAACTAGAATTAAGAATATTATAAATAAAATAAATATATTTAATAAGAAGTAGAAAAGTTATATAAGTTTTTAAGAGGTATATGATAAAAAGATGTAACGAAGGTAGGGAATTATCATAGTGTTATTTTTTTACATGGTTAATTACCAAAGTACTACCTATTAACGGCATCTGGGTTGGTTTAAAGAAAAGAAATTAATAGATATAATCGTAAATACGATAAAATAACTTAATAATCATTAACCCTGAGAGAAAGAGTTTCTTTACATGTACTGGTAAATAAAAAATATAATAACAGTAGGTACAGATTTAATTACAATACCTTTAATAATAAAAAATATAACAGTACAATATATATATAGTGTGTGTGTGTGTGTGTGTGTGTGTGTGTGTGTGTGTGTGTGTGTGTGTGTGCGCGCGCGCGTAGTCATAGACGTCACAAAATAATCAATACAAATGGCCTGGCATTGTGTTACACGCGCCACTAACACAGCGCTAATTATTGCCGGTGATTAATTGTGTTAGCCTGATCCAAATACAAAGAAGGAACTATCGACTTTGTAATAGCAGTTGTTTTTCATTTGCGTATTTTTAATTCTTATTCTCTGCAGCACTATAAGTTTTTGAAATCAACGTAACTACAGTTATGAAAAGTAGTCCTGGCTCTTAATTTTTTTTTATTCTTCTCTGTAAATAGTGAAAAAGTTGCATCGTGTTCTGTTTCTATCATATGGTTTAACTTTCACGTTATTGTTTTTATCGGCACTTATTTTCACAGCTTATTGGCTCGGGAATAGGAAGTTGCATTTAGTTCACAGATCCATCAGTCTGCGATTTGGTACGCGGTACCGTATGTATCGGTCAGTTGTAACTGTATGTCGATGGTCCCAGTTACTAATGTCAGTCGTCGTTATTGTCAAGCATGACAAGTGTTTTGGACCTGCTTGAGAGAAGTTCATAATTTTAACTAAGCACTTTTCTGTAATGTTTTAACTCAAAACGGGATCATCATTAGTTTCCTACTTGTTTGTTGTACAATTCTTTATTCTCACGTCTCTTTTTTGCATTTCATTTTCTAAGTAGTTTTCCGTATTAAGGCGATAACTATTCGTCATTTCAATTGTGATGGTAGTGAGGTTAGTTTACTCCATGTTCTCTACTCACGACTATACCACCTCATTGTACACGATTTGGTGACTAAGTACTTCATTTCGGTAACCTGAGCACTTCATTGTCATATTTAACATATTGCAACGTGACAAGTTGTCTCACTATAGGTAAATGCGGAGCATAATTATTATCAGCTGTTATGGGTGTCCAGAATGATAGAAGAATGCTTGGAAGTAAAATAATATTATTAAAAATTAAAGTTAGTAGGATAAATTAGTAATAAGACAATGTAAAACTATGAAGATATAATTTAATATGTGAGTGAAGTGTTGTGTAGTGTGGGTAGCAAATAGAAGGTTATGGAAGTTTATTCATATGTAATAAAGCATTATTCTAGAAAATTCAAGAATAAGGAAGTCAGTGAGCACGTGGCCGGTCCGGAATATAATAGAATATATGAAAATACGCCTACGCGCATATCGACGGTGACGTCATTCAGCAGCGCCGCGGCATACATTGAGCAGTATTATAAAAGCAGTAGCCAGTCTTCATCTAACTCTCTTAGAACACTCTTAGAACCCTCTTAGAGCTCTCCTCTCTGAAAGTCTTCATACAGCACTCAGCGAAAGCAGTCGCGGTGGGCATCGTCCAGTCAACATCAATCCCAGGCAGTCCTTTGGGCCCGTGGAGTCGTGATAGCAGCGAGTGTCGGCAGGAAACCAATACGGACTACGAGATAGTTGGCTACCGTTCCTGAGCTTCGTTTTGCTGATCGTGGCGGCTGGGATACGGACACCTATAGCAAGGCAGTTCCTAGAGGCGGTTGCTGGAACGTGGAACCAAGACGACGGATCGCAGGAGGCCGGATCGAGATCGTCGACCGGGAGGACAATGAAGACAACAGAACAGGGAAGCCAAATTTAAATAAATTTGTTATCAAATTATAAAGCTTTAAAGTGTAAAGTAAAAAGAACATTTATTTAAAATATAATTTTGTTTAAAGGAGACTTTGAACAGTTAAAAATTTACAGCACTATTTAAATAAAGAGAACATTTATTTAAAATATATTTTCAAAGAAGATTTTGAACTTCAATAAATCAATTTTGTTTAAAATAACGAAAGCAGATTTTGATATATTTGTGTGTAAAAGAAAAGGGCAATAAATATATGTATTTTCACTAATTGTGCATTCTTTTCTGCAAGTCTGGTCTGGGCTATAACCTGTTACCTTGCAATATATTGTTCGTTTATCATTCTTCGAAACTTGGAATTCATACGTAGGTGTGTATTTCTTTTCTCAAGTTATAACTCCTTACTTTGCATGCTGTATATTTTGCTGTTGGTGCTCCTGCTCTTTTATTCACCTTAAATATAATTTCACTCTTCTACTGTAATAGTATTTACTATTACCTATGATAAATATTTAAATTTATTAATTAATCTTTGCTGATAAGTTACGTTCATGAGTTCTACATCTGTAGCATGTTTCGTCCGTACAATTTTCATTAGATTTTTTTAAATTTCTTGTTAATCTCTCGAATATTAATAAAGTAGCTCTAGTGACTTACGACCCAACATATTTTGTAAGACAAAAATCTTATTTAATGCACATTTTTGATCTGTAAACAGTTAAACCCTTAGTAAAAAAGAATGAAAAACCTGTAAATGTAAATGGAAACAACGAACTATATCTTATTGGAAAAGCAGAAATCTAAAAACAAATATTTTACAATTAAGCAATAAGAACAATTTGTATGAATTTTAATTAAGTTGTTATAATGGCTACTCTTGTTTTCGTATATTCGTACACTTGACAGAATATAAACTTGAAAACGTAAGCTTCAAAAACTTGGTTTAAAGTCTGTAAGATACAATGCAGAAGGTACAGAGAGCAAGTAAACATAACTTAAAGCCTTGCACCTAATTAGACTAGTGAAATTATATAAACTTAATTATAATATACAGTAAAACGACGAGTAAACGCTTTACCATCATGAAGTATAAATGCAGTGTATACTACAACACAACAAGGAACGTACCTGTGGTTGTACGACGAAATATTTAAAATTTTAATTAAATTAAGATGTTAAAATTATTTCATGTACAATTTTAAATGTTTAATAAATAAGAAAGAAGGGTCATCACTTTTTACAAGTATAATGAAAATGTTTTGTAGTCATCATTTAAAGTCTCCATGTTTTTGTCTTTTGAAACAAGATGAATTAGTTAATCCAGGATTATAGCGTGCGGGCGTACTCTGAGCAGAACTCGTTTATCAGCCAGAAACACCGGTCAGAAAAACGGCCGGAAACATTTCCTACGTAGACATTTTTCAATCAAAATACCTTAAATTTAGTGATAAGCTTCAGTTGAATTAAATTTTAAGTAACACTAATAACGATAAAAAGTATTAATTTTATTTACCTGAAAATTAATATAATAAAATTGTATAAGGTTTACTACTACTACTTTAATATTATAAATTCTTTGCATCTGTTGCAGCTAAATATTATCTCGTTTGATGTTAGTTATTTAATTTGTGACTCGTTTTTCGTTACCCCAGGCTGAGTCATCGTGGCGTAACTTTGAGAGGATTCTATTGTACTTTGGTACAAATTAATATACGTAGGCTACATACATCAAGTTATATGCTTACAGTGACTACTAATTATTTTCATATCTGATGTGTCTATTTCAGTAGTAAACTGAAGTACTACTGGATACCCCTCGTACTTCTGTTAGTGCTCACTTGGCTGAATAGGCTTACAATAAAATTCGAATTTAATAAATAAACACTTGGTAAGTTCTACAGATGATTTTATTTTCCTGACAATTGTTTCACCAGTTACGGCAGAGGTTCAACCTGTAATTTACTACAAAACTATTAGGCCTATTAGGTTAATAATTATTCGTAAATTTTATTGTATATGGTCACTGATACATATAACATAAACCGTATGCAATCCTTACGTCCTGACAACACACACACGCACGTGCACAATATACCAGTCAGGAAATAGCACCTATACCCCCAGAAAACGTAGAAGACATATGTCATGTAGTGTATAAATTGCGTTACAAGGGGCCATCAATATTCATAAGCTCCAAGTTTTGATAATTTACATTCCACTAAAGGCTCAATGTAGACTTTAATTCCATTAAACACACGTAGACTCAATATCATTGGAGGGGCATGATAACCCACACAGTATTACGTGACACGTCTAATTATCTTGTGTAAAATTAAAGAAATTCTTCAGAAGTGGTTTCAAAACGGAAATTTAAAACGTATTTATAATCTATATATATAATTTATATTTAAATTTATATTTATATATAATTTTTTCTTTATAGACCTGTGTGTGTGTGTGTGTGTGTGTGTGTGTGTGTGTGTGTGTGTGTGTGTGTGTGTGTGTGTGTGTGTGTGTGTGTGTGTGTGTGTGTGTGTGTGTGCGTGTGTGTGTGTGTGTGTGTGTGTGTGTGTGTGTGTGTGTGTGTGTGTGTGTGTAATTATTGAAGTACTAAGACTCTAGGAAATGTTCTCAACCTATGAAAGAACAATGTTTGTATTTTTTGTGTTACTTTATCAATTGCACATATTACAATTAAGTAGTTTCTGACAAATAATTAATTACATATAAAACATATGTAACACTTAACATTCTTTAATAGCAGACTAACATTAGTTATGTTAATCTCGTTTGTAGAACTCGCTTAATAGTAGTTATTTAATTTGGGGTTTATTTTTTAGCCTCAGTTTAATTCAGCCTGTGGTAACGTGTACCTGGGGTAAACATTCTGAAGTGACAATGGCCAGGCTACCTACAGCTCATGTTGGTAGCCTACATTTGTCGGCGGCCAACAACTCATCGTTATTACTAAACTAATTGAATACAGTTGTACCAACTATTTTTGAAGATTATCTCGTCTCTCACAGAAATAAAGAACTTCGTGACGTAAAAACAATCATAGACACCATAAAACAAAATGCCTCGTGTGGTATGGCCTTATGGAAAGGACCCATGATGATCGTTGGCCTCAAAACTTGTTACGCTGAGTTCCAGCTTACACATACATTTTATTTTATAATCTACATGAGAGTTTTCAAAAAATATGAAATAATAATACTTGTTGCAAATAAATACATTAATGAATATAATAAGTATCCGCCATTCTTCCACTTTTTCTTGATGTTTATATACAACAGATCAAGTCAACTTTAAATGTTAGGCCTACTCATAATATTCCTCTATGTGTACAATTTCGTGAATTGTAAGGACGTTGCTGAAAATAACACGACATTTAAGTTGTCTGATGTCGAAACGCTTGTCCGTGAAGCACTTGGCCGAGTGACCAAAGAGGACTGGCAATCGCGCATTAAACATGCCGAAAAACTACAAGAAGATGATGTTGACAAAAAATGTGCAAGGGCGGATAACCTTGATAAAATAGTGATCAATCTGGTAGATGATAGTGATACGGACAGCAATTATTCAGATACTGAATGTGACAACGACGACAGTGCGTCAGAAGTGCTAGCCACCCCCCTCGATGATGATGCAGATATTGCCGACACACTAACAGCAATATAAGGTAGATTCACTTCAATGTCATGCTGTCAAAACCTAATAATTTATATTTATAATATTTAACTTAAATTTATAATATTTTATTCAATTAATTACATAAAATGTGTCGATAAGAGAATTTTGGCACACTGCATTCTATATCAGCGCACATTTTCACGTTAATAAACAACTACAATAAGAATAACTCAAAGATATCTTGGCATTAAAATACTATGTCCGCTCTTTTACAAATTAGAATATAAGTATTTCTTTAATGTAGAATAAAATATCACTATTCTGTTAATAATTGTGACTTAATAAAACCAATTTAAAAATTAAATTGTTTTTCAGTATAAACATCTTTGCATCAGATTAGATTACAATAAGAAACAATAATTTTATAAACGTTTTATACATAACTTACTAATTATTTTAAATTAAAAATATCATTACTGTCTTTAATAACACTGTGATAATAGATGAGCGAAAATTAGAATAGATATATATTGTAACGTGTCGTTTCACCAAACATAAAACTAATAACATACTAACTAAAAGATAATTTACTGACTGTAACAAACTATGGCTGACAATGACCAAAAACCAAGAAGTTAATGATCCCAAGACAAAAGATATAAATAAATAATTAATTAATCGCACTGTTGAGTACATTTACATATGTTTTTATTTGTGTTAAACTAATTCACTCTAAAACTAATGATATTTTATATTATTATTAAAAACTTCATTACTAGTTAAAATGTAAATAAATCTAATTTAACTATGGGGAGGTCTGCGCACCTCAGACCGTTATTTTATTTATCAAGAAAAAAAATACATTAAAGAATTATTTAAGTTTTACAAATATAATAAGATCAAACTATAATTATAAAAGTGGTATGGTATGACAGTGCTGGAAAGTGAGAATAACAGTGAAATACGGTAAAAAGGAAAAATTGTGTATAATGAATGTGATTGAACATAATTATAATGAGCATTGAAGAAATACATAATCTATTTGAAACAGGTATATAACACATATAGTGAAACAAAACAAATTAACTATTTCAAAAGGATAAAATTTTACATTAAAAACTTATAATAAAATAGTGTAAGGAAGAAAAGATAAAGTTCAGCTGAATATTATTAATTAAAAATGGTACACCGAACCTGTGACCCATAAAAAATATAGCCATGGCCTTTAACTAAAGAAATTAATGTTTTGAGTGGAAGAAGATTGATTGTTGAAAATTGTGAATTGCAAGCCAGAACGTTTAAGATAAATTACTGCTGAGTTTGATGGAAATTGAAGATCAATAAAAGCAGATGACCAGGAAAACCAACCCAAGACCTAGAGGAATGATGTTTTGACAGAGAGAGACCAAACCAGGAGCAGAATCAACGAATAAATCCGTTGGGAAAACTGCAAAGTTGGTGAGATCACTCCAAAACAATAACTGAAATATTCGAGCTAACATTGTGACAGTAAAAATATGAATTGCCACAAAAACAATAACTAAAAAACAATAAAAAATAAATAAATAATAATTGTGAATTACTTTAGTACACTATTATGAAAATAGTCGTTAATCATAAGAGTTTTTTGTTATAGTTTCTAGTTGTTTAAAAGAACCCACAAACATTCAACAGACATTTACAACACCATATTACCAAGTCTCATGTATTAATTATATTGTCTGTTCTATGTGTAACCTGTACCAGACTTTAATGATACTTGTATGTTAACCCTGAGGTTCATGAGATTGAGATAAATAATCATCTAATTAAAAATAAAACACAGGTTTTTTTATTTAGTTACAAATCAACATCAGAGATACTAATTATTTTAATATTACATATTGGTGATCTCAAAACAGGGCTGAACAAGATAAAAGTATCAACGACGAATGAATAGGAAGGTATTTACTGAATATTACATATTGACGCTCAAACGTGGGGCATCCACATTCGCAGAATAGATTTGGTACTATATTTACTGAACATTACAATATTTATTATAAAGTATTATAATATACTTTATTTATTACTTTATTTATTTATAATTATACTTACTTATTTATTTATTACTTTACTGTACTTTATTTATATAAAGTATAAATACTTTATTTATTATTATAAAAGATATACTTTATAATAATATTATAATTTATTTTATTAGTTATTTATTTACCGGTAGTTAAATAATTGGAGCTTTCTATGAAGACAAATACTATACACTTGACATCGCTGCGCTCTCACCTCGTTGGCTGCATCCCAAAGGACTTCTCCCGTGCTCGGGATAATAGTGTAGAAATTAAGAGTTTTATAGTCAGTTAAGTTTTATAATCATGTTCAATATTATTAAAAAGGTTTGTTAATCGAGTAGTGTCATGTACACAAGAGGGGAAACAAAAATGGTGACAAAAAACATAAATTGTAAAATAATGTATTAGAATAGGCAATCGTTAAAATTGTTTATTTTCTTAATAATGTATGAAAACAGGTCACTAGAGGACTTAAAGTTACCAGCATTAAGCAAGCAATGAAATGCTAGTAATATAATAACAATTGTAAGTATCATGGAAGAGAAACTTATGTTAGTTGTAAGATTTTGTGAAATTATGGTATAGAAACTGAATACTAACAATAACGAAAACCACGCAAAAATAAACTGTCAAATTAAAATGACGTAATCATGACGTAATGACAGTTGACCATGATGTCATTTTCAGCCAATTAGAACATTATGTTTGGAGGTATGTGGACCCCGGAAGAAGAAGGCTCGCCACAAAAAGCAGCAACTATAAATAAGTCAGCGCATCGCTGACACTTCATTCGTTTTTCATCATCCAGAGCAGTAACGACGTCGCTCCGTGTCAAAATTATCTTAAATTAATAGTACGAATCAATTTAAAGTGAGGTTAGGTCTTCAATATAAACAAAAACATAACCGTAAAAAAGATAAAGTGTTGTGAGTGAACAGTGAATTAATATGGGCAATCAAGTGAATTAATAAGTAAAGTGTGAATAATAACCCATGGATAATAAAAGGGAGTATAGCGTACAATACTTCGAAATATTTAATGAAACTATAAATCATAATATTGTTATAAACACACTACTTTATATACACTTGTGTACGATGTCTCACTACACAATAACATTCATACATTAGTAATTGTTAACACTTTTTTAATTTTTATTCATTGAGTTCCATGTGGGAACTGGTAATGGTATTCAACCGAGTGTAACCTCAAAGTTCGGCCTAGACGAATGTTTAAATATTGTTAGTTGTAAGATGTTATTGAGGCCTACCATGATCAAATCATTATTGTAAAGCTTAGTAATTCGTAGCAGTTAATCTCGTTTTATTTTGTAGATCAAAAGAATTCACACCTGAGAAAAAATATAAATAATTTTATTGTAAACTTTAATTGAAGTAGGCCAACCTACTGAGCTAGAAGTGTAATAAGCCAGGTCAATTTGTCATTGAATCAAATATTGTTTAATTTAAATTAGAGAGATAACACATAATCGAATGAAGAATAAATGAATTATAACTCAGAGTAAATTATTGCAAATTATTATTTCAGTAAATCATAAATAATTTTTTATTTACGAAAGTTGAAATTTTCAAGAAACCTTAACGATTACGTTGGCAGCGCCGAATTTGGAGGCGCCAAGTAGTATTTAAACTTTCAGATCAAAAAAATGAATACACATTAAAGTAAACAGAATTTAATTATAGTAACTTAATAGTTTCCAAACACCAAATAAATAATAGATTTCATTTATCACAATCAATTTATGGAATGCTGATCCAAGGTTCCATATAGCGCCCAATTTAATTTAAATCCACTCTTAAATCAGTTTAGATAGTGGTAACTCAATAAAACTAAATAATCAATTATCTTATTAAGTGAATAGACCAAATAGTGTAACTCTTATTGCGTAACTACAGTAACGTGAGACGATCTACCAAATTATATCGAATTTAACATTATACCTATACAACAGAAACAAGGTACATAAAAAGAGTAATTTTATAGAATTGGCGCACAGCAACGTGAGGCGTCAAACAACGATAAACTATAACCACATGTAAAAATTATAGAAGGGAGAATATGATATTTTATAGAATTGACGCTAGCAACGTGAGACGTCTAACAACGATAAACTATAACCACATGTAAAAATTATAGAAGGGAGAATATGATATTTTATAGAATTGACGCTAGCAACGTGAGACGTCTAACAACGATAAACTATAACCACATATAATATTTAGAAGGGAGAAGCCTGTATTTTATAATATTCTTAAAGCAACGAACACAAAAATCCCACGATGTTCAACACTTTATAGTTGTGCTGGGTACATGGTCAGATATGTATTCATTTATTTTATAATTTGTAACGTTGCAATACACACACACACACACACACACACACACACACACACACACACACACACACACACACACACACACACACACACACACACACACATATATATATATACATATTATTTCTCTTCTTCCTATTTTCATGTGAATACGACATGTCTACGCTTGCTTGTGGGGGGGGGGGATGACTTCGTTTGTGCAATCGTGATATCTAATAAATATTAATGTGGCTAACATGCTACAGATAGAATGTAACATGTTACGTAGATACATGCATCAGTGGAACAGCATATGTATTCCGATTTAAGAAATTAAAAATTTTTAATTTTTCTTAATGACATATCAGAATCGGTATGAATGATTAATATATTCTAAGTGGTATAAAGAAAAAGATTGATTCTTAATAGTTTCTAAATACAAAAATGTTACGGCGCGACTGCCTTTGTATGTGTAAATATAAGGTATGTGCAGAAAGTATCCAGCCATGTAATTTTTTGAGAAAATAGCTTACCCTTCGAAGTGCTGTCCTTGAGGCTTCTCACACTCAATGCATCTTCCACATTGTGCAAAGTACCCTTTTGGAATTGTCATCAACTGCCCTGTCGCATTCTCCTGAAACTCATCTGCCACCTGTAATCTTCTTCCTTGCAGCAACGGTTTAAGCTTTAGAAAGAGACATAAGGCTGGGAACCAAACCAGGACTGTATGGTGGCTGAGCAACTTGTGTGATACTATGTTTTGCCAGAAATCCTGTATCTGGTACGAAGAATATGCAGGTGAATTTTCATGATAACGGTGCAACTCAACACTTATCCATATCTGCTTTCATTTTCTTCTCACTGCCTCTGCCAGCAAAAAATTCTGAGTGACATTCTAGAGTTATTGTTTGACCTGAGGCAAATACTCATGAAAGACTCGCACCTGCATAGTAAAAACTAAACATAAGAATATGCAAAAAGTAAACTCAGTCAACATATTCTTGACATTGCTCCGACTCTTCTTGCTTTCTTTGAATTACCTTCTATGTAAATTCACTGATCTACTCGCTCATTCATTTTAATTACTATAGTCAGACAAAACACAAGCTTACTTAAAGCATCTCACTGCCGAATGAGGGGGTTTAACAGGAGACTGACTCCTCATGCGCATCCAGTACGCTATCCTTCGGTAGGCTGTGGAGTTAAGTAAAGTTCACGTGGCATATTATCGAGACATTCAAAATGGCTGGATACTTTCAAGATAGACTCGCATAGTAAAAAAATGGAATGAACGAGAATTAAAATTAATAAATATTAAAATTATATATTTATATTCTGTTTTGTTATGGAATTGGAGGTTCAGCAAACAGAACCTCTACATGAATTCATGTCGATCAGCTGATAGAATTTTATCAGCAAAAAACTTGTTTTAAATTCCGTGTATTATACAAACAATGATTTCTTTATAATAGAAGTAACACAGTATACATACATACGTAAAAACAAAATATTCAGTATCGTGTTAGCTCACTCCACTACGCAACTTCGGTTCGGTTCCCACTATGGTCAAAAACAATCTAGCTTTTAAATCGTCACAGTCTCCTCCCTGCAAAGAGTTGGCAAACAAGAAAGTAGTATACATATTGAGAAACCTTCCGATACGACGGTGGCACTAAGCTTATGTTCCGTACAGACGTCAGGTATTCTACAAACACACTATTAATAAAACTAACAGTTTTATATAACAGCTCTTTTCACTTACAGAGCAAGTTTGATCACTGTTTGTCAGCAAAAATGGTGGCTATTTAGTGTCACGGGGAAATAACGTTCAATCGTTACATAAGATGTCATCAGATTCAACAATATGCAGTCGATACCGAATGTAGTTTTTAGGAAGTCGTAACGTCGTACACAATGACAGCATCTTGTAATCACATTATTGTTCCGAATATAGTGGATATGTTACGGGCAAATGTCGAAATTGGACAGATCGCGATCTGCCCGGGCAAATCGCGATGTGTCTACAAGTTTCGGGCAAAGCCCGATGTATCTTGGTATTTCGGGATGTGCCCGGGCAACTCGAGATATGACCGATCGTATTTGGGCAAATCGCGATTCAACCAATTCAATACGTTTATATATGCTTCAAAGGTTTTTAATCAATTTACTGAAATATAAAATAATTTATATAATAAATAAATAATAATTTATAAGCAGAATCGCTTATTTCTGCAGACTGTTATGTCAGGGACCTCATACATTATGAAAAGTGACCTCATACATACGTAAAATTAACGGTGAACTCATAGTAGTCAGTAACGGAAATGTTCGTCAGCGGTTTTAATTTATTTATGTCTTGTATTAGAGTGAGTCAGTGCCTACGAGAGGCCACGTGCCAGGTTACTCTCGCATATGCTGTGTGCGCTATTGTTCGTCCAGCTCTCGACAGTGTTAGAAGCAATCAAGTATTGCCTAACTATTAATAATGGCGTCGGTTTCTGATACACGTGTTGGTGATATGAAAGAACGGTTTCACGCGAAATTAGCTGAAATGAACAAAAGTTATTCCAGTGATTTTCTCAAGGAAGAAAAGTATTATGAACTAGTGAATGACGTGGAAGGGGCGAAGAAAGCTGCAAAGAAATCGTGCAAAGACTACAGGAGAATAAAAAGGTTTGATGTTTTAACAATAAATGAGACAAAGAAATTAATTGTCCCAACTATAAAAACTAAAGGTGAAATAATCTATTATGTACATGAGAATGAAATTTTTGATATTTTACATTCAGTTCATTTAAATACTGGTCATGGTGGTCGAAATCGTATGGAAAACAGTCTAAAATCAAAATATAAAAATATATCTAGAGATATCATAATGATATATTTAAATCTTTGCGAACCCTGTCAGAAGAAGTTCAGTCATCCAAGAAAAGGTTTAGTTGTGAAACCTATGATTTTTAATGCAATTAATGCTCGGGGGCAATTGATGTCTTATTGACATGCAGACATGTAGAGATGGAGAATTCAAATTCATAATGGTTTATCAAGATCAACTCAGTAAATTTGTGTGTCTACGTCCTTTAAAAACTAAAACTGCAGCTTAAGTTGCTTATATTTTAATTGATGTGTTTTGTTTCTTCGGAGCTCCAAGTGTGCTGCAGTCTGACAATGGTCATGAGTTTCCAAATCATGTGATAAATGAACTTAAAAACATGTGGGAAGGCTTGACGATCGTCCATGGTAAACCTCGTCATTCCGAAAGTCAAGGAAGTGTCGAGCGTGCGAACCAGGATGTAGAAAATATGATATTTACTTGGATGGAAGAGAATAATTCAAAGCAGTGGAGTGAGGAACTGAGATTTTGCCAATTCCGAAAGAACAGTTCATTACATAGTGGAATACAGCAAACACCGTTCGAAGCCATGTTTGGACGTAAAGCTCATATCGGCTTAAACTCATCTGTGTTACCAAATAATGTCTTGAATAGCTTAGTTTCAGAAGAAGACCTCCAACATGCATTAAATACCGTTTACGAAGAGAATAACCTAAGTGATGATTCAGCCGAACAAAATGACGAAGCGATAAACTCTAGTCAGGTTATTACTACAAATGAAATTCCTGTACAAAATGAACAAAAATCATGTTTTATCTGTGAGCTGCATCATGAAGATAGTCATGTGTGTAACATATGTTCTCAATCAGTTCATGACACGTGTGCAGTAAGCGAAGACAGCAAATTGTATTGTATGAGATGTCATACTAAGAAGCGACAAGAAAAATCAAAGACCAAAGCTCTTGAAAGCCTGAAAAAACAGGCAAAGAAAATGAAATCATCAAGTGAAAAGGCGTTTCCAAAACTGGCTATTGGAACAACAGTGAAAATTCCAATTCCTAGCGTAGATAGAAGTAAAGTCGATGCAAAGAATATTCTGGGGCTGGTTTTAGAAGTGACTGATGACGGTTATTATAAATTAGGTACTTTAAACGGTACAATCAACTGTCTTTTCTCAAGAAATCAAATAAGTGATTGTAAAGAATCATTTTTGAGAGCAGAGAACATTCCAAACAAAGAAATAAGTCTCAGAGAAGCAAGCAGAAAAGAATCGCGTACTGGTGGGCAGGGGTACGTTCATTGTTCTTGCAAACAGATATGTTCTAATAAAAAATGTAAATGCAACGCAAACGGCATAAAATGCAATTCAAAGTGTCATTCGTCTCTTCCGTGCATCAACAAATGAACTGCAAGTCCGTTTATATTTTTTAATACTTTCAGTTTTTATTTATTTTTTATGTTTATCATTTATAATTTCTTAAAGAAAAGATATTTTTTTATTCAGTAGTTAATAAAGATATTTTATAATTCATTAGTTTCTTAATTTTTTAAATAAACTTTTTTTATGTTCTTAAATTTAATGTAATTAAATTGTAATGTTTATTTTCAAAGATTGTTTCGTAATGTATCAATTTGTAATTAAATTTTTTTTAATAAATTGTGATTAAAATCGTATTGTTAAATTGAAATATTTATTTTCAAATTTGTTTCGTAATGTTTCAATTTGTAATTTAAACAAATTCTAAAATAAATTTTGGAATAAAATTATATTGCTAATACTTTGTTTCATTTGCACTATTCTTTACATTGTTATTTTATATTTCAGTAAATTGATTAAAAACCTTTGAAGCATATATAAACGTTGTAACAAAACAAAATTTTCGGGTTTGATTATATAATAAGCCACACGTTGGTAGCGTCAATTTTGTAGCGATACTAATACCTTGACGTTTCGTTAATTTGAGTTTCGGAGTTACAAAAATTATAATATAACTTGGTAAAAAATTTTGTTTAAAAATAAAAAATTTTTTATTATTTTTTATTATTTATGATTTTATGAATTTATTTATTTATTCATTATATTAGTCCTTACTTCTTTTTATTACTAATTTAGTTGATTTATAGCGTTATAATAATATTAATTGGTTTCCAGCGTTAAATAGATTATGAAATGTAATAATCGATTAGTGGTATTCAACTATTCCGTGATTGTACTCCTTCGCAATGTTATTCTCTTCTTCCTTGGAGTCCAGGTTTCAAATATTACCTGAAATTCTTCTATATATATGTTTACCAAGAAATGAAACTCAAAATTAGAATATTAAATGAATTTATTAATCTAATAGCGATTAATCGACTGCGAATCGAACTGCTAATCCACAGCTCGAAAACTCATATCTCAGGGCAAATTGGTTTCGTTATATAAATTATTAATATTGAATTACAGGTTCTTTTAGCTGTTATTAAAAGTCAGAGAAACGGTATCGCTGAAAAGTACAACACTTAACAATAAAAAAGTTCTTAATTATAAAAATAGAAATAATATTTAATATAAAAATGTTAATAAAATTAGATTTCTCGAACCAACAATCTGGGCGAAGGCTGACGTCACCACAGCTGGCTGGATTGGTCCGTTTCCAAACAAAGTTGGCCGCTTCCTTGCTGCGTATGTACGAGAAGTCTTCACGACGGAATTCCTTCAAATAAATGTTGATTCTTTATGTGTTCCTCATCAGAGCAGTAGTGATTAATTTCTCTTCATAACAGTGTTATTATTCTGGATTAGTGATCAGTTGTTTGGCTCGGCAATCAGTGTTCAAATGTGTTCTTGTTCCAATAGTTCATAAGGTTTTACAATGGCAAATTTCGTATCGATAAAATTCTGAATTAACGTTTATATTGTTCTAATATCTGGGTTACGCCTTCCAATCTTCATAAATCGACTAATTTGATTTATTTCATTTGAACTCAATGTTGATGACTCATATTTTTAAATTTCTCTTTTTTATTTTTATTTTTATAAGTTTAGTTGTTTCAAAATTATATCTTCTATCTTTTTTAAATTTTTAATTTTTGTGAGATCGTTCCGATGTGTTCATCTCAACGTTTAACAATCAACTAACTCTCTTTTTTCTTCATATAAAAGGTCCTGGCTGATTTAATATTAAATTCACATTGCTTTAATCAGCTGACACTTCAGCCTCAATTACATGTTGTACTAAATAATTGACTTTTACATTATATTATTAATTACATTTTGCTTATTATTTATTCTTATTAAATACTAATTACATAATCAATTTCCTTATTTAATTCTGCATCATTTAATACAACACATGATATACTTTATAGTATTTTTTAACTTAAAAAGTCATATTTACAGTATATTTGGTTGTAGGCTTTAGCTACTTTACTTCTTTCCATTTTAAATGGGTGACAATTTATGTTAGATTCTAATTATCCTTGAACAAGATCATTGATTGAATTATTATAGTTTGTTTTCTTTAATTCTCAGTAATTTTATGATTTGGTTAACTAATTTGAATATTATCTTCAATTTAGGCTTTTCCTTAGATTCCAGTGTTATTACACTTGCATTTTTTTCTACTAATTTTATACATTCCTTCAATACCTTCACAAAGTGTTGTTACAGTTATTATACACGGTTATTGATTTACATTAAACAATTTTCATTAATTTAATTAATTTCATTAACTTATTTACTAATTATAATGTTGGTGATATTTACCATTTAGCCTATATTTTATGTTAGTTCAATTACAAAGCTTATTATTATTTCAGCTTGCTAATACCCTTTCTGACATACAGTTCTTATAAAATCTTAACTAAATTGCCCTTACTTAATTACAATAGTGCTTATTATTAATTGATATCATTAAAACATAATAAAGATATTATATAAAAAAAATAGATTCAATCTCAAGCATTCAAGCCTTGAGTTCAGTGAACTGTTAACATCAAGAAAACACATCTGTTTTTTTTTATTTAAATAGTTTATTAAAATTAATTTTTATGCAGTCTTTTGCTGTTTTTGTTTTAGTTTAGGGATTTACCCTTGTTCACATCACTATTCACTGCATTCTCTTATCTTATTTCTAGTCATTTTATCTAGTTTTGTAAGATAAAGAATATCACTTAAATGGGATCATCATTAGTTGCTTTTCATCATAAAAATAAATTGCCCTGGTCCACTGTTAATCATATATCTAGAAACTTTACTTACACCTACTTTACATTTATTCTTATTTTATTATATTGTAATTTCCTTATTGACATTTCATCTTTTTTGGGGGTCTCTATTTTTATAATATGTGGTTGTTTTTTCCAATAGTTATCCTTTTATTATCCGTGGTATTTCCTTACATGCTCCTATTCTACCTAGGTATAATTACTCTATACTTTGGATTATCATTATTTTCCTATGATTTATTATATATTGTATGGTTGTTTTTAATTTACTTTATTTCTTCGAATCTATGATTTCAATTTACTGTGGTCCTTGATTAATTTTTATAGTAATTTACCTTTAAGCCATTTTAATTTTATTCTATACCTGATTATTTTTTAAATTATAACAAGGTGGATTTTCTGTCACGCTACAACGTACGATGGTCCCTTGACTTGGTTGAATCGCGATTTGCCCAAAGACGATCGGTCATATCTCGATTTGCCTGGGCACATCCCGAAATACCAAGATACATCGGGCTTTGCCCGAAACTGGTAGACAGATCGCGATTTGCCCGGGCATATCGCGATCTGCCCGGAATTCGGCATTTGCCCTTAACAAATAAACTTCAATTAAGAGGATAGACAAAAAAATAGACTACTAGTATTCAGTAAGTTTTGTAATCTAATATTGAAATTAATGATCAAAAAAAGAGAACGGATGAGAGGGGTCTAAACCTTTATTTATAAAATAATCTTATCAGTTTTCATTAATTTCTGAATAGCATACGATTACAAAAAAGTTCATCACTTACATTCAGGCATACATAATGTTACGTTTGGGTTTCAACTGAACCTCAGTTCTCAGTACATGACATAATCAACAAAGCTACTTAATATATATATATAGCTAGTATAACAGCGATGCTCAGCAGACTAAGAAGCGACCACTTAAACTCATAATTATTTAATAACAAAACTACGTGAAGCTCAAGAAGTCGGTGAGTTTCAAGACATGGATGATTTCTACAAACTTTTCAAATCCACGGACATTTCCTGTCAATAAGCCCTTTAAGCAAATACAAACATGGGATGCAAAGTAATAAACATAAACTAAAGCTAACGTACTGTATTCAGATATTACAGTAGGGCGGTATCTTTAGAAACTGGCGGACAGAAAGGCTTGTAAAGTTACTCACTAAATTAAGACAGCCAGTACTGTAGGAGGCCATCAGAGAAATTACCCTGACTTTATTATTAATACAATTTATTACGTAGGGTAAGTACAGCGTCTTAATGTTAACGACCATTGTGCAATATAAGTTTTGTGTAGCTTTCTCATCACTCCCTAACTGATATAAGGACAAAAATTTACAAACATATAAACTGACAGTTAATGCTTGTTTAATCGCTTGTTTATCTAAATGTAAAAATAATAGTATTTAAGAATTAACGTTAGTAAATAATTGACGTTGACGCTTTATTAGCCGGGTTGTAAGTCTTGAATTTTTATGTATGACGTGTCATGAGTTGTTACACAGCAACACTATACATGTTCAAACAAGTTACACATGCTTCAACTTTTTTATCAATTAAATCTATTTAGATCAATGGAAATTGCTACTGTAGTTCTCAATTTGATGACAGTCGAGTCTTGATGATGCAACAGAAATAAACGACGTGGACGGTTACATGTAATTAATACGAACAAATTAACACGTTTCCACACATAATGTTTGCATGTTGGTGTTCTTGCAGCTTCCAGTAGCAACCATTATATACTTGCCGTTGATCAGCTTTCCGATTTTTCTATATAATAACGATACAATCTCTTCTTAGAGTTTTTCAATTTTCTTCTTTAAAAGCTAAAGATAGAAATACAATAATAACATGGCACTATTATTATTACTCGTATATGAAATCGATAAAAACTCATTAATCATTGATTCCACTCATACGACAAAAGTCATATCGCTAGCGGATATGACTAAAAAAAATTTTGTTTAAAAAGAATTTAAGGATTTAACTCAAAGTGGCTATACTTCGTAGTGTTCTTTCTAGAGTATCACAGTGTAATTGATAAAAAAAAATCATTGTTATGCTAATATATTTAAAAAAAGTACACTTTGAAATCTAATAAACTGCTTCCAATTAGTACACATATATGTTTAATATGGTATTATGATTACTTATTTTTTAAATGAATATACTTATTGTTATCAATAACCGGAACATCAAGTATTCAGCAAATATATTGGAGACGTTTAAAAACATCTTTTGGGGAGGTGGGAGATGAATCAACCTAGGAATCATATAAAAAGTGAATCATGATCTAGTTCCAGAAATATTAGTTCTATAGAATTAATAGAACTAATTAGTTCTATTCCAGAGCTAAATATAACTAATAATAGAGCTAATTCCTGAGCTAACGAGTTCCATAAAAATTGTATTAGTTTCCTATTGTGTTTAAACATTCATTAAATTTGAAGGTTCTCGTTATATTTTTGCAAAAAACATAAGATGGTTTCCATCTCTGCTTTCTGAAGGCAATTGACTAATTGAAATTAAGGAATTGACGCCAAGTAAAAGATTGAGCAATCCCATAAGTAAGAAATGGTAAAAAACAATTAAAGGTACAGAGTATAGAAATAAATAGTTATTTATTTTTAATTGCGTATTTAAAAAAAATAGAGCACATCCTACATGATGGAATAAAGGCGACAGGAAGTAGAAAGTTTGAAACAGCGAGAAACGTCTAAATCTTTGAAGGCAAGTATTGACGACATCCAAACGTTAATGTACGATATACTTGTCTTATTATATTCAGTAGAAGATGTTTTACATAAATAAATGTTAGTTTATAGCTAATAAACAAATAACAATTCACGTAAAATGAAAACTTAGAAGTGAAAAATTAAAACCTTATTACTTGGTTCGCGAAAGTTCTTTTCTATTCATTAGTTTTCACTTTACTCGTTTCTTTATTTTACTTCTGTGCACCCTAGAAAACATTTCCTACTTTATAGTTCTATTCCATTATCCAAGAATTTTTTCAGGAAAACATGTTTTTCTCTGTCCAATGCGCCATCCAGGTTCAGTCGAAAATACTACTTGTGCACCCTAACAGTCATTGGCATATTAAGTCAACTTTCTTCTATCAGCCTTCAGTGTTTAAAATATATCCCCCTCCCATCTTTCGCCTAAGCGTTACAACTCTGTTACTCAAATGATACGTTCCGTAATAGCATCGAATCACGATCTGCTTCACGATGTTGATAATTATCGACCGTCAGATAATTACGATATTGATACTTACGAAATCAGAGATAATAAAAATTATAATCAACTGTCTGATCTGGTCTGACGCTGATGGAAAGAGTGTGTAAAATAATGGAATATTAATAAAAATAATAGAAAGAAGAATAATAATAGAGTGACACGTAGAGAGAATGGCAAATTACACCCACACAACAGTTACCAAATAAGTGATGGACCTTGCGGAAGAAGAAATATAGAAGGATTACAGAAATAGTGGAAAGCTTTTTCAAGTCGAAACAAGCAGTATGGATAAGAATTGGAAAAGAAAGAAAATAAATTAGTCCTAAAGTAAATGCAAAATATAGCATAATAATTTTCTTAATCGTCGATATTCTAGAAAAGTACGAGAGTAATAATAAGATATCCGATTGTACTATTCAAAGGCATCGATGTATAATAACACATTGTATATAATATATAATATTATATATTAATATTATTATATTATATAATAACATAATAACAGATGTGTTATTATACATCGATGTTCAAAGGTTGATGAGGTTAAATCACTGAATAGGACTTCCTTCCAAAAGATGTAATCTGTAGAGCAAAGGAAACTTACACTTAGTTCTCTCGACAAGGTGACATAAAATTGTTGGCCGACACCTAATCCTTACTATTTCCTGATGAACTTCAGAATGAACTTTGAGAATCTGTTCAGTTTTGGACGAGTTCGTCATGTCATTTCCGCAAGAAAATTGTTCAATAATAACAGACTGATTTGATGTAAGAGAGCAACTTTGACCCATACGGAATACATGAAAGCAATGTTACACTTCAGCCACTTATTATTACCTACGTGTAAGCCTAACTCCAAGGTGTTATTCTAGATATTTACTTATATATGGTCATCTGAAAATTACGTCTTGATTTTATAGTGCTGACCAGGAACCAAACCCGGCTACTTTAAATATTACTAAAGTATAATGGAATATTAATTAAATTTATTCTCGTGGTTGAGCAAATAAATATTTTATTTTTATATGTTATCGTTCCAAAACTACTGCGACAACAGATTAAACATATAGAGTTACAAACAAATTTGAAATGAATAACTGCGAAACATGGAAGCCAAAATGTAGGCTACACATACTTAGCATTTGCACAATCACAGAAATTGTGATTAAAAGAGCATTTATAAAAATGTATCATTTATAAATAGAACATATTGTGTTCTAAAAGTTGTTCATAATACAACACTATATCTTAATACAATTTATGTATAAAATTTAAGACTTTTAAACGAACGGATCCAAAACTTAGAACAGAGAGGACATAAAATATAGCCCTATCACTAAATATAATATTTTTATTTTAAGTTTTTGGAAAGAAAAACAAAGTTTTCTCAAAAATGTATGTTCCTGAAACATTCCCATTGTTTAGACCTCTTATTCTGTTGCTGCCTCTGACTTTCATATCGCCATCGGTCCTGTTTTATGTAATCAGTTGCTAATAAAATATTAATTTTAATTCAGAGGTGCTCTAAACAAAACACAGAAAATTTTGCCTAATCAACAGTTCTTCAACAAACTAACTTCCTACCACACTAAGCTCTTGGGAATTTTAATACACCAGGTACAGCAAGACACAACTTCCGCAACAGCAGGTTATAAATTACTTCCACTACCGGAACTAGCTTTACTGGAATCGTTGTCTGTATAAAGGAAGAAGTATCACATTTTAAAAATAAAATCTTATGAATTTGTAATTTGAGCTTACGAATGTTTGTGTTGTTTACATGTTTAAATATACCACTTCATAAATGGTTTGTACTATGTAAAAATTAACTCTTCGTCTGGGTCTTATTTGTGGCATTTTCACTTGTTTAACACTGTTTCACTAATAACAGTTTATTCAAATTTGTTGTTGCTTCTTCATTTAAATTTTACAGTTTATGTGCATTTATCGATAGGCTATAAAAGTTTCTTTTTTTTTATTTCTTATTGTACATTCTTTTGGTAATCTACAATACTCAGAACTGTGTATTTGCATTTACAGAATGAAGAGTAGTACTAATAATACAAATACGTAGAAATTGAGTTAAAAAAGAAGATTTTAATCAGTACGTGTTTCCTGCAATAATTACGGGTTGGAAATATGTATAGGCTTCTGACCAGGATCAGTAGACAAAGAGACGCACAAAAACAACAATGCGATAGATCAACAAGAATGATAGAAACAGAAAACCAATGAGGTGGATACCAACCAATTGTCAATACTTGATATTATTTTCAGAATTAAGAAAATAAAATGTAGTTTTGCAGAGTAAGTGTGACACAAGTAGAAGCAAGAAAGTGACAGAGAAGATCATAAAAGTGTTTACATCGGAAGGTAGGATTATGTATACATAGGCCTATGTGTATAATTCTTGTGTATATACGTATGTCAACATAACAATTGTCACTAAACGAGACTCTGTTATTGTCTACTGAGCTTGAGTTAATCTTTTCGTCATTTGCTAGAAACACAAAAATCTATTAGTTTGTTTTATATATCTAATGGTTTTATGGGAAAAGAGAATTTGTTTATCACTAAAGAAACATAAAAAAAACAAATCCCATTACTGACTAGTTTATCAAAGTCATTCTCGCGGAATGGGATTCGGTAGTACTAAGTCACGTTCAGACTGAAACAACTTTGTTAAAATCAAATTTTATTCTCGTCGTTAGACACGTAATATGCCCTCTGCAACCTACAGAGAACGCTCTCGTGCATTCTAACTGCGATACATTTTATGCCTACACGATACAGTTTAAACAGGGACTATACCTTCGAGGGTGTCACACGTTATTGCACCAATTTGCCCTAGAGTAAAGAGTAATTTTACTAATATTCACAAAGTGAAGAAACAATCTACGTGACAAATGTAGCAAATCTAAATGTAATTAAACTTATAAAACTGTGTTCCAAAATAAAACAATTACGTGAAACCAAGAATTCATAAAAGTATTATTACCAAATGTTTAAATATTAATGTAAAATAATAATATCTAATAATTTAAAATTTTAAATCGTACTTATTTTAAATGTTTTATCACGACTTAAGCAAGAGGAAGTGATGGCGGATAATGCAAGACTAGTTTTAAAACTTCACTTAAGACAGTCCAAGTATAATGTCTATGTTTGACAAGATAACAAACAATGCTAAACACCACACTGAACCAAGTAGCCTCTAATGATTCCAAAATGCTAAAATATGTATTAACCCACTCTTTAGCGCTTCATAGACTCCCCATTTTTACTTTATACGTCGCGCTTACCCAATGCACTGCACACATCCAACTTTTTCTGTCCTTAAATGTATATCGTAAAAATGTAGTTCAGTTGAGTATCCATTAACCACATGAAATATTCACTGATTCATTGTTTCCTGTTTTCTTAGCCCAATTAATCCCATGTTTTTATATATAAAGTAGTGACGGAATGTTTTATTTTTCTCTTCACTCGTAGTGCTTCAGTCCGTAAGTCATTTGATAAAGCACACATTGATTATAATACAATAACGTTTTTACACATAGTGACAGTTTATTTTTCATCATATTACTTTTTAAAGGAAATACTCTTGATAATTTTTTGTATTCACAATTTCTATTTGAATTATCACAAAAGTGATTATTTAAAATAAAGTGGTACTGTTCAGTAGTACTACTAATCTGATAGTTTCCGTTTCAACTGCAACATTTTACACCATTGCACTACTTACGCCTATACGCCTATGGGACAGTACACGTGCAGTCACGTACGTCCGACTGTCTTGGCGACTTAGAAGGGAAACGGTAGACGCAGTGTGACATCTGTGCATACGTTTTACCTGCGTCTACAAAGTAACACATGACTTTTGTTTTGATGTTTCAGTTCCAAGAAAACATCAATATACAGCTAAGATAAAGATACAATAATATATAAACCAGAATTCATATAATTGATTCAGACATCATAATTGTTCACGGGAAAGACATGTCTTACCAAAGTGATTCAGAAAGCGACGTATTTCTTCTTCTTCTTCTTCTTCTTCTTCTTCTTCTTCTTCTTCTTCTTCTTCTTCTTCTTCTTCTTCTTCTTCTTCTTCTTCTTCTTCTTCTTCTTCTTCTTCATCTTCTTCTTCTTCTTCTTCTTCATCTTCATCTTCATCTCCTCCTCCTCCTCCTCCTCCTCCTCCTCCTCCTCCTCCTCCTCCTTCTCCTCCTTTCCTCCTCCTCCTCCTCCTCCTCCTCCTCCTCCTCCTCCTCCTCCTCCTCCTCATCCTCCTCCTCCTTCTTCACCTCAGATTTTAAGCATTGCTGGTAGTTGGTATAAGTGCCTTGAGCTACTTTCCTGTATACTTGATGTGGCTTCATTTATTCTTTATCTCTTCCACCTTGCTAGTAATGTAATCTTAGCTAAAACAAAATATCAGAATGAATATCGCTTCCCCTAAACATTCTCACATCTTTCACAAGTGAGTTGAATTTCTTATTGACAATGATATAATGTACAACTGTTCCATAACCACGAATACACCATGTATATTATCCTTCTTCTTATAGAAGCTCTTAATATGTTTTAGATCATTGCAAGCTGTAAAATGTCGTTGCTCGTGGCCTATTGTTTATTGTGGGTTCCCCAAATACCCTATCAATCCCTGATATTGAAATTTTTCCTGTCCTTGCATTTAAGTCCCCACTGATTACAACATAATCACTCTATTTTTTTGCTAATCTGATTTTTTTTTATTTTTCTCTTTCATTTCTTCACTTCAGGGGTTAGGCTTACAGCCTGTTCAGTGTTCAGTTCTGTCATCTTCTTCTGGGATAACCTACATCTCTTCTTTTTTGAGGTTTGTAATTGATCACTTGTTTTATTAAACAGTCATCGCTCATCATCTCAATATGCTGTTTCCATTTTAATGAGCACTGTATAATCCTATAGTTTATGCTCTACATCTTCAACTCGGCCCTTATATCTTTATTACTAATTTTATCTCGTGGTAACAACCAATCGTATGCCTCAAGAATTTCATTTCAGCAACCTGTAGTCCTACACGCTGATTAACGTCTTTCCGCAACTCCCATGCCATCCACAGGTTAGCAAGAACACTACCATTACCTTACAAAATTTCAACGTTGTCTCTCTTGTTATTTTGTTACGCAGTGTGTGGTTTATGGTGTCAGACATCAGGTGGCTTTTATGAAGTTTATTGGTGATGTTAGTCTCGGTCTAACAAATACTATGACACTCCAGAAAGTTAAAATGTGATACATGTTCTATAAATTGACCGTTATCCACTATCTTCGAGCTCACTAGAAAGAAACTCACTTTCTTTTGAAAGTCATAACCTTTGTTTTTCTCAGATATTGTCACGTTATAATCTACATATAAGACTCAAGGTGTGGATGACAAATGGTAACTCATCCTCTATCTTTTGTTGAATTATCTGGTCATCCGCAGACAACATTGTGTTTATACATTTATGGGTTGGTGTTAATCTGATTCCGGGATAAACAACATTCTTCCATTATCGCACAACGTTGCCAATATAAGCCCATGTATTAAATAAAGTGGGTGATAATCTGTACCCCTACCGCATATTTTTGTTGATCCTTGTCGCTTCTGTAATGTTCTTCAAACTTTTATGACTTCTTTTCCCCTTTCCTCGTGTGCGTAATGTCAGATAACCTTCTCTAGTTTTAA
Source organism: Magicicada septendecula (assembly GCA_034769895.1). Taxonomy (NCBI): domain Eukaryota; kingdom Metazoa; phylum Arthropoda; class Insecta; order Hemiptera; family Cicadidae; genus Magicicada; species Magicicada septendecula. Next base: position 475,185,517 of record CM068368.1, on the reverse strand, counting down.
ACGTGACGTAATAATTCTTTCATTTACGGAGGTGTAACTCTGAATCCTGTTTCCATTTACTATGTAAGTTATTAGCACTATTACCTTGCACTGAGCTCTCGTTGCCAAATCCACTCCCTTGTAAATCACGACATAATCCTCTAAATGATTCGTCCCTGTCAATTTCTTTTTAGTTTCAGTTATGACTGCTATGTTTATACCTCGTGTCTTTATTCCCTGTTCAGTTGTTGCCTATGACACCTCCATTCCTTGTACACTCCAGGTAGCCAGTCTTTGTCTTCCTGCTATACCGAACTGTTTGTTCATAAGTACCCTGGTCGTTTAATTTAAGATACAACCGGCATTCTACGAAGATTACCAGTAGAAATGAACTTCCCTAGTAAAGGGTACCAATACTTACCTAAGTAGACAGATGATGGAGCTACCTTTTTAGATGTCTTGATACCCACGACTTTTCTGTGGGCGTTATCTTCCTCTACACAAATCCTAAAAGGCAGGGCAACCACTTCCGTCGGATCCACCGTGCTGAAGATTGTCTTCTCCACCTATACCGCGGTTACAGTATTTGGCCGAATCCCTTGACAGGAGACAGCGCTGTATTCGATCCTCGGCGGAACTTAGCCACCAACTTATAAATCGGGTCTACCCCCTCGCTGAGGACGCGCCCGCTGAGAATTACATAAATGGAACACAAGCGAGGGTTCTGGCTTCCTTTAGGCTGGGTTAATCCCGTAGGCAAAGGCAAAAACGACGATAGAGACTAAAATTATTTTAAGTTAAGTGCAAAAGAACTTTTTAGGCAATGCACAGTAGACACTTTAATAGCAAATTTCAGTTTATTTCATAAACAGCAAATGTGTGAGTTTAAGAGAACAATTACATTAAAAAACATGACAAGCGAAATAAGAAAAAAAGTTTGCTATTAAAAAGTTCTTTCTTATCTATTGATAAGCTTATCATCAGTATATATATATATATATATATATATATATATATATATATATATATATATATATATATATATATTGTAACGTACCAAAATAGCAGTTACATAAAAAAAAGATCTAATGCGTCAAATAGAAGAATAACATGAACATATTTCATCAAGCATGGAAGAAGAAACAGGAGAATGAAAATCAAAATGTGTATCTACGAATAAATAATATTAAAACAACCCAACGAAGGAGAGAGAAGAGTAACGAGAATATCATCGAGTATAAAGAAGAAACAGAAAATACCATGAGTCAATATAATACGTTAGCAAACAGGCCCAATAGATCAAAATAGTGAGGGGATATACCAAAAGTGATTATCATCATAAGAAGGAGACATGTCAAATACAATCACCACAGTGAAAAAAACAGACTAATTTGTTATAATAATGAAATAAATATAGGACAGTGACTATCATAATAATGAATGAAAATGTGGAAGAATATGACTATATTCAGTGAACATGAATTATTACAAATAATGTGTAACCAAGAAAAGCACCAAAGGTGACAAACAACTAACCAGAAGAAGAAGAAGAGGAAGAAATGTACCATGAAGAATGAAGATTATGTAGGATCAATACAATACATCAACATTCACAAGATATGGAAAGCATCACAATCAATGTAGTGACCAGAATAAGTGTAATGATTATTGGACTATCAATAATAAAAAAAAAAAAAGTGTTGAGCATCAATAAGTGATCACAAACAATGACAGTGAATACTCAGAATAAGTGTAACAACAAATGATATAATAACATTTACCCCAAGTAAACAGCACAGACAATATTAGTGAAGTGTTTATAACTGAGGGAAGTGAATAACCATTTGTAAGTGAAAGAATCAACGATTAACAAGTGAAATGCACAAACAATTAGTGTACCAAGTTTAATCCAAGATTGTAAAACCACAGATATAATCAATAAGACCACCAAATATATGATACAGAAAAGTGAATATATACAATAAAAGATCATAGAGATCAATAATAAAAGCTTTATAATCCTTGATATGAAATGTGCCTGAATGTCATAGCAACACAGGACAAAATGTAGATGAATGTCAAGACAAATAAGTAGTGAATAAACTAATTTGTGGAATATAAACAAGTCAATGTACCAAGGCCTAGATACAACCCACCAAAATATGTAACATAATTAGACTAAGAAACCCAGTATTATTGTTTCAACAGATAGTGTAAAATGTGTACAAAATGTGTAAAACATAATAATAAACCATTGTAGTAACATGCCATAATGACATGACAGTATATGAAATGAATACTGTAAAAACTATGAAGCATATTGTTGTCAAACAGATGACACATAACCTCACATGAACTGGACCTACAACATAAAATCATATACATTAATTAAACAAAGTAATTATCCATAACTGTTTCAAATAGAGACCAAATAAGAATAAATATACAAAACAATGAATACCATATGAACTGAAGGACACAACAAATGAGTCAGATTAAATATAATAACAATAAACCAAATAGACAGAACCCCAATGTGACAAGAGAGTTAGTCAAAAAACATTGACAAAACCTGTAAAGAGAGTGTAAGAAGTGTTACCAGTAGTTAGAGGAATGTTCAATACTACTATGAGAACACCTCACAAGTATTATACTAATAATTTAATGACTGGAATTTAATAAACTAACTAACTGCAATCATAAGACTAGGTGTAAACAACCACCATACAAGAACTTAAAGAGATTTCAGATAACAAAAAGTTAGTGAATCCACTAAAATAACCATGTACAACATTTGTACACAATTTTGATTATTAACAATATATCTAATGTGTTGTCAAATAACTAAATAAGAGTGACAAAATGGCGAGATGAGAGCATAATGTATTTTGAACCATACTATATATGTAAACAAAATAACATTTTACCAAAATAAAGTATGAGCAAATGTATATAGATATACCTAATAATGTTATAGTACAAAAAATATGTAGTAGAATAAGGGATAATAGTGATATAAGTAAATATAAACAATCGGACATAGTTGGCTTATACGCCATTAGTACATTTTTGTTTAAACTGTAAATATAGTAATATTATGTATTAGCATGGATGAGAAATGGACTCAAAATGTTTAGTCATAAGTATTAAGATGTAATTACAACAAAATATAGTGAAAAGGACTTATTTGTGTTAAGACCCACTATATGAGTTTTGAAGAAAGTGAAGTGAATTATTAATGGACGGAAGTATTACTTGTTTGGACTTAAAATAAAGACGCAAGTGTCCCCAATTTAATGCCACTATCCAAATGACGATCTGACTAATAATAAGAAACTTATAGCCATTATAAGATTTCCGATCATTTTCGAATGTCGATGTACACGTCATAAATAGCCTCAAACCCGAAGCAGAGACGCTATGAAATTAAAATATTTGTTTAACCAAGACCTTTGGGGTAGAGAGTATGAATTTCTAAACCAACAGAACGACTCAATTTCACCAGACGAAAAGAGACGTTTTAGCGAGATGAATTAATTGTCTTCCAACAACCGAAGCGAGAGGAGCGTGTGACAGTCATCAAGACATATTTTTAAAATGTGCGCGTCCCCCAGTAACGTAGTCATATATAACCTATACTGAACACCCTATTACCGTGTGACAGTGTAGTGAGTGTATAGTGAAACAAAAGACATGACCAGTGTATAATAAAGGTCATGTTATGTGAAGGAAACAGGGAGTATTATACATTAACAATTTTAAAAAAGATTAATGAAATAATTCTCGTTGGTTGAACGAAAATTATTGTTTGACTGCACTAGTCAAGTAAACACGCTTGAGTGCATCACCGATAACGATGAATAATTATCAGAATGAAATGAATAAAGTTCTCGTCCAACTTAATGACGATAATTAATTAAAAGATGTTATATTTTTATATTTAAATAATAATAAATAAAAGCGGAATCAATATTAAATACCGCACACAATTACTCGTAAATATAGTCGCTTATTTGACTATGATTTCGGCAGTCTTGATAAATAATAACTTATTATGTGAGAACTATCATTACTGCTAATTCTACATCCTATTACTAATAAATAAAGTGTTTGTAAAAATAGTATTAAGATTTTTATATTATATTAAATATTCTACCTTATAACTTACTCTCATTTAGGTAAACTAACCTATAACCAAAACGTATTTGTTTGTCACAGAGAATCACTTCTGTCATAAATGATTTTTATAAGTGGAATCAATAATAAGAGTTTTTTCAATTTTTTTCTCTTTCCAGTTCATAATAATAATAACTAGTAAATCAGTAATATTGTTTTAATAGTGCAACGTTAAAAGCACGTGTTTACAATCTTAGCTTCACTAGGCACAAGCCGACCGTACGATAGTACGATAGTATTGACTATCGTATTGAGGTTAATAATTTTTAAATTTTGTTCTTTTTAATCATAATAAATAAGTAAACATTGTTATTTATTAACACATCTTTATATCTTGTATTATGTATATTCAAATGATTCACGAAAATTGGTAATACTAATGACCAAAGTGAACATAACCTAATTCACCATATTATCGTACATTGTAACAGTGTTACCAGCCTTGAGCTGAAGAAGTCTCAGTATTTATTTAATTTGTTGTTGTTTTTTTTTTTAAAAATCATTATTAATTGTTTTAAAGGAGTTTTTGCTAAATTTCACTAATGTCAATAAAAACCTCAATTTATTACCAGTGGATATAGAGTATTCATTTCTATAAAATAGAAGTAAATAGCTTATTTTTTAGAAACAATTATTTCACAAGGTGGCCACAATATTCGAATGATTGATATTGGAATATTCAATTTACAATTGAATATCAGTGTTATTTAATTTAATGTGCATTTATCGATATTCAAACGAAATATCTGTGTGTTATAAATGTATTTACAGTGAGATAGAATCGCCCATCGAGAAGATTGAAGACATTCACGGATGGTAAGTGGGGAGGTGAATACAGCGAATGATTAGTGATCTTAATCCTCTTTTAAACATGAACATTAATTTCAATTTACCCATTACTAATTAATTATATTAAATACTAAACAACCACACGACAACGTGAGAGTCTACAACGACAACAACACTACTACTAAAAAAAAAGAAAACAACCATCAAATAACGTTGTGTAACAATATATATATATATATATATATAATCAGCTTATCATCAGTTTATATATATTACAACGCTACCTTTTATCTAACACTCTTATCTAATATTTTGAATGATAGATAAAACGTTACTAACCCGTGATATTACTTTACCTGGGCGCCAGAACAAATCCCAGATACTTATAACACTGTTCCAGCTTAGCTCAGAGCATAGAGACACAATTTCTCAGGATTCGTTCAGTGATTGTGGATTCAAGGGGGATCGTTACAAATAACACTTTAAATTTTGCTCGAGTATGTTTAATTAACGTTTTAAATATTTTTAAACTTCTTGAAAAGGTTAATTGTAGGACTTATTGCTACCCTAACTCTTATAATTAACGAGTGTGTGTGAAAAGTAAAGATTAAGACGTTCAAGCGACCTATTGCTCTTATCTGGTTTAATTAAGAGATTGATATCTCCTAAACCAGTGCTAAAGAACAGGTCTGCAATAATTTGCACGTCCAATACTACACCTCACTTTCCATTCAACACTCCTATACTATGTTATGACTAATCTTACACATTAAATACAAAGTGTGAAATTCTTAGTGTCCTTTAAAAATTGTTTATTTAGCACAGAAGAAATGATGTTGACCAATCCGGTAGAAAGATGCTCTGGCAATTACAGATGCTGTAGCTCTCTGTTGCTCATGTCACTTCACGGCTGATTATTAATTAATTAATTAATAATTTAATTAATTAATGTTCTGTTACACAGCGAGTGTTGTTGAACTGTACTAGTTCCTCTACTGCGGACTACTTCTTGAATTTTATACTTAAATACCACTTTGCGTGATTGTAAAATTTCTGCACGTAATTTATACACGACTAGCGCATTGAAGATCCAATCGAAGAGTAACGCTACCCCTCGGTTTGAGTTGGCGTCTGTTTTAAATACGGGATTCTGATTGGTTGTTCAAATAAATCATACGTTTTTCCAGTCTCGACAATCTCGAACAGGTCGAGCAAATACCCCATGACAGGTTTGAAACGGCAGAGAATTTCTAGTCAAAATCGTACTTCCTGTGTTTGCAAATTGATTGATTACAGGTATTTGCAAATGTGTTTTCTAAGATCTGACCACAGAATATTGTTGCTTAGGTCTTTATCTGTGTGTGTGTGAAAACACCTAATTCCTATGTAGCATAATTCTCTTGTTATTCCTTTTGGCGTTCGTCTTCCGTATAACTTCTTCAATTGTTAATTATATTACCTGAGATTGCGGCTACTTGTAAAGCTTTACTTGCTGAACATAATGCTGTTTTCAGAATTGCCGTATATTTATTAGTTTTGAAGTTATTGCAGGTTGAACTGATAATTTGAATTGAGTAAAGTTTCATGTTTGTACCTGTAGCGGACGTCGCTGTGACGAGGTTAGGTTGATGGCTGCGATTGTACGCTCTCTCTCTTGCTTACGGCGCTATACTCGTACAGTCTAACACTTTCATATAACGCTCAGATAGGACCGCTAATATGAATTGTTATAATATGTATATATTGAGACAGAATTCTGCCGGTTTGAAATTGCTCGGTGGCGTCAGTTTCCCACTCTCGTCCAATTTCATATTTTCGCACATTTCTGACAATGGCAAAGTCTGATGTGAACTACAGGGTGCTCTAACGATGGATGATTTAATTACACATGTCCAATGTAATTTTATCGTAATAGAATAATCCGTGGCATTACTACGCACTTAAAACTGCACTGAATTCGCACTGCGCGTCCTTTTCACGCCGTTTTCTCACTACACGTGCGTATTAATTTTATACACATTTTGGAGTCTTTGAATTTTTCCTACCATCAATGGTTTTCTTATAATTAAATAAAAACTGTAATTTGACAATTATTAAGGGTGAAATTGCAAACTTTCGTGCTCGAGCTGGCCTCACTCACACACATCATTTAATACTGTACACACTCCCAGCGACAGTTGTGTGAGTGTTCAGGTCAGCTCCTACCTGTCTACATTCCGTATTTTTAACATAAACCAAGCTTTCAATCTCATACCTGGTTATTTATTAAATATTTATAAATTTAATTTAGATATTTATTTTATCTATTAAATGAAATGCACAGTACAGCATATGATTGTACTGTCGCATTATTCCTCTGCTTGATAAAAAAAATTTAATAAATACATTTATTAAATTTTTTTCTTATCATTAGAGAAATAATTTTTATATTTCATATTATTTATTTCAACACTTATTCATATAAAAAAACAAATAATAATGAATAGTAACCGTTTCAATTCACCCTTAGTTGGAGGATTGAGCAAGTAATGTTTCCCCTCTCCATACAGGTGTTGTTGACCGGTTTAGTCGTAGCTCCACCTTAACAATCGTTCTCCTTTAATCTGGTCCCACTGACCTAGTTATTTTATGTGTAGAACCTTCTAAACGAGCTGGCGTGTTACTTGCCGATAGCTTTCCTCTTGACGTCATCATATACAATAAAAGTATCTCTTGCGACTCGCTGTTTAATGTATACGGTCCATTATAAAGTCTGAAGAATCTTTTACAGTATTATTGCTTCGTTTTCCAACTGGATTTGCTTTCAATAATACTTTTTCTCCCACGTTGAATTGTTGTAGTTTGTGTGTTCTGTTAAATCGCTCCATTCTCTTGTTACCCCTTGTTATTATCCGTTGCTTTGCATACTCAGTCTTCACACTTATTGGTACAGGTACATTCTGGTTTTGGGGTTTGTTTATGTACTTCGCCCAAATCTGTTCGGCTTTTTAGCTTCTTCTAACTCTATTGGAGTATAGCTGGTTGCTTCACTGTAGTTCTCGTTGATCGCTTTCTCGAAAAATGGTAAATACTCTGCCCATTAATTATGTTGATTATGGCAGTATATCCTCAAATATTTACCTAGTACTCATTAACGCTTTCTGCAAGATTTCCCTGAGGATGTCTTATGGATGTGAGTACAGGTTGTATTCCATTCTCTCTCAAAGTTCTCTCCCATATCTCACTCCGGAATTGTACACCCTGGTCACTGAGTATCTTTTTCATTTTCCCATATGTTGGAATATATTTATGCAGTAGTATTTTTAAAACAACCTTCGTTGTGGGTCTCATAATTGGATACAGACGGACTGCCTTGGAAAACACATCGATACATACCAATATGTGCTTTACTGTCCGACTTGATCGCGGTAGTGGTCCCAGGAAATCCACTGCAATTAGCTCTCCCTTATTTTCTTTCTGGATACTCTGCATTTCTACATAGGTGTGTAAATTTGGTCCTTTCGCCGTTTGACACTCATAACATTTCTTCACCTCATTCTTGATTTTTCGAAACATATTATTAACAGTAAAATCTTCTCGCAGACTCAGGTAGCATTTCAGAGCAGCAGCTTGCGCTAAGCTCTCGTGCGCTGGTTGGATCAACTTATGCAACATTTCGTTAGTTAGCACTATCTTCCAATCTTGTCTTACTAACTTGAAGAGAATTCCATCAAGTATCTTATAGTGATCCGATACCTGTTCTCGATCTTTCATCTCCCTTAGGGTAACATCCAAATTTTGTTGTTGCGCTAAATTTGTTAGCATCTGTTTTACCTCATCGTTTGCTTTAAATTTAATTGGTAGCAATTGTATTTCCTTATTATCGTTCTCATAGACTTCTTCACATTCCTCTGTGACGTATCGGCTTAATGTATCTGCTACAGTATTGTCTTTACCTTTGCAATACTTAATGGTGAACGAGTATTCGCCGATGGCTAGAATCCATCTTAATAATCGGGCATTCGTTACCTTGCATTTCAATAGAAAGGATAATGCTTGATGGTCTGTGTGTATCTCAAAGTGAGTACCATAAATATAATATCTGAATTGCTTAAGAGCGTATACTATTGCGAGGATTTCTTTTTCTGATGTGGAGTAGTGTCTCTCTGCTCCTTTGAAGACTCTACTGGCGTAGGCGATGACTCGGTGCTCTCCCGTAGTATCCTGTTGATATAGTACACTCCCTACGGCGTAGTCACTGGCATCAGAGTAGATTACGAATTTTCCTTCACGTTGAGGATGATGTAACATAATATTTTCGATGAATAACATTTTCACTTGGTTGAAGGCATCTTTGTGCTTCTTCTCCTACATCCACTTCTGTCCTTTCTTCGTTAGCTCCAGTAATGGTTGCGTTTTCTCCGCATACAATGGTGAGAATCTTCTGTAGTACCCCGTTAACTTAAGAATGCTCCTTAACCCTTTGAGATGTCTGGGTATAGGAGAGTTAGTTATGCTGTTGGATATTTTTGTAGGATCGGGTTGAATACCAGAGGAAGAAATAATGTGACCTAGGAATTGAATAGAGGATTTGATAAATTCGCATTTGTCTAGGTTAAGGGATATGTTCGCTAGCCTAAACTTGTGGAAAATTGTGCTTAGATGTTCTGTATGTTCGTCTAGTGTTTTAGATACTACTAGAATATTGTCTACAAATACTATGGTGTAAGGTTCCACCTCAGGTCCTAGTGCTCTTTCCAGACACTTTACTTTTGCAGCCAAACTCGTGCTTAATCCGAAGGGTACCACCCTGTGTTGGTACCATTTACACTTATAAAGGAAGGCTGTATACTTCTGTCCTCTTCACGAATTGGAATCTGCCAGAAACATGAGCGTAGATCCAGCTTCGTCAGATACCGCGCTCCTTCGCACTTGGAAAATAACTCGTCCGCAGTAGGCGCACAGTCATACTCTTTTAACACAATGCTGTTCAGCTCCCTCATGTCAAGGCATAGACGGATCTCACCACTTTTCTTCTTCACAACCACTAGAGGATTCAGGAAGTTGCTGTTCGATCACTCTATGACACCATTTTCTATCATGCGACGAATTTCCAGTTCAACCTCTTCCTCATACCGCATTGGGACACTGTCGTCTGCGTCGGTACTTCACTAAATACTTCACTGTACTCTTCTATTAATTCGTGCAGTTTCTCTTCTTTCGGTGTTGTCATCCCTTCATCTGTTGTATTCACATGTCGAGTTGGACCATAATGTATTGGTGGTTTGGACAAAACAATAGGTATATCACTTACCTTACAATCTTCTTCATTGCTATTCATATTTAATTCACTTTGAACATCTTTATACTTACACACAATCTTATTACCATTAACATCAATCTTAGCATTTATTGTATTTAATAAATCAATACCTAGAATTCCATCAAAAATTAATTTATGCATAATTATCATGGGGTATGTTAATTCTAAATTTTTATATGTTAGAGTTACATATGCTTGTTGCTTCACCCTTTCCTTTTTATTGGTAGCTGTCGTGATATTCATATTATTTTTGGGTAAAATTACAATACTGTTAAAATTTTTCTTATTGTGCTGTACCCACGCAGCGTTAAGAACTGACAGCTGACTCCCCGTATCGTCTAACATTCGTATGCTACAACCGTTGATTCGTACGTTTACAATAGGACATTGTGTTTGTTGTTCGTCTCGCTTTATATCCAGTTCGGTGCTTAATAAGTCATCTCTAATACCATAAGGGTATATGTTATTTATTGTATAATGTCGTTTCCGCTTATTCAGTCACTGTGAAGCGTTCGACGTTGAAGGCTGGCTGGAGAATGCCGCTTTCTCTCTCTCATTCGTTTTTTCTCTAGCTCTCTTTGTAGCACCCTCGCCGTCCTTACGTACTGCTGCAACCCCCTTGTCATACGGTTTCGGAAAACGTTTATGGGTAGAAGGCCAAACAAAACTTCCCTTACACCCTCTGCTGTCTCGTAGCTCCGTTTTCACCAGCTGATCGCCTTCCCCTCGTTACTTCGGTGTGTTCGCTTGACCTGTATCCACAGCTGTACGCGTCGGTGCGGTGTGTACTGGTGGCGTATAATTAATATTATAATTATCACGATTTTGCGTAGTGTTTCGTATTGGTGGTTTATCACTACGGTTATAGTTATGGTGATAATTAGTGTGTGTTGGTTCACAGTGTTGTGTGTTCTTACCTTTACTGATGTTCTCCGACTGTGTCACAAGTATTAAAAATTCTTCTATGGTTTTAATTCCCTGCGTGTAAACTGCTAACTGAATATGTCTCTGGAAATAGTAAGATAACTTTGAAACAATTTCGTACTCTGAAAATTTAGGTTTAAGGTGCGTTACGCGTTTTATTTGCGCAATTGTCTATTGTTCTATACTCTGGCGTCCGTGTGCGTTAAACTTTCCATACTCGAGCTGATCACGTACTTGCCGTTGAGTATGTATGTTCCAATATCTGTTCTCAAATGCATCACGAAATTGCTGATATGTGCTGATGTTATCTCTAATAATAGAGCACCATTGACTGGCTGAGTCTTTAAGATGTCTCGTGACGAAGTCTATCTTCTCGTCGTCATTTATCGTACTGCCGATCTTCTCCATTTCCTTCTCCACATTAGCTAGGAATTCCATACTGTTCTCCCATTTACCACCTGCGAAAGTTGTTCTGCTCTTCTCTTCCATTGGTGTAGGAAATATCATCATTGGACTCTGTCGTCTTCTCAGTTCACCTCGTAGCTGTTTCATTTCACCTTGGATCTCTTCCTTCATATGGGATACCTCTCCCGAATTTCGCAGTCTCTTCAATTTTGTGTTCAATAACTACTGTACGCGCTTCTATTTCTCTAATTTTACTGGTATTTGCTTGTGACATATTACTAACAGTTTGAATTTTATCATCGTGTTCTCGCGTTATAGTAGTTAACTTATCATTTAAATTATCATTTATTTGTTTATGTAATTCTTTTGTATCTCTTCTCCACTCGAGACGCAATTCTTTTTGTTTACTTTCAATCCTTACTGCTTGCTCATGTAAGGCTTGTTTAAAATTATTCTCAACAATGTCAATACGTGAGTTGGTATCAACAATCTTTTTTGTTAATTGTGCATTACTGTCAGCTATACTTTGCTTTAATTCTATGTTGTCTTGTTTCAACTGTAGATTATCGATTCTTAACTCTTCTAACTCTCCGTATTTTTAAGGTATCTTGTTTAAAATTTTCAGCCTTTTGTTCTAATTTAGTATTAAAATTTTCAGTTTGTTCTTATAATTTATTTTTTAAACTTTCTGTTTGTTTCTCAAGTTTAACATTTAGATTTTCTGCTTGTTTTGTGCTTAATTCATCTACCCAGGCACGCATCATAGTTTGAAGTGCTTCCATATGAAAGCTTCCTGGTGCTGCCATATTGAATATGATATATTTAAATTTATTTTTAAAAATTATTATTATTGTACAACCGTTCGCTACTTTTATTGATTTATTTGTTTATTTTTATTTGTGGTTATTATTACTACCCTTGTTACAATTACACCTGTTATCATAGAAAATCAATGGTATTGGTGGGCGCCAGTTGTGTCATTAAACACAACAAATAAACAACATACAAAAATATTTATACATAAACATCAATTATATTATACATAAAATCCTATGCACACTTTTAACAATAGAGCATACATTTATTTATTAAATGTAGGCGTGTCGTGCCCCACGTAACGGGCGACAAAAGTTATATAACATTACTGGTAAAGTGTACCAATTAATGGAGTTTGGCTGTAATGGTAATAAGAGTAGTCACTGATTTAATTGTAACGAGTTTACTTAATTTTATTTATATAACAAAAGCGTGTTTAAAGATCTCAACTACTTAAACATAAATAATCATTATTGTTCGCATAAAACGTTCAAATGTTGCAGAACACATTTAACATTAAATAAATCTTATATTCTACAGTAACAAATTTATATTCTAAATACTTATTTGTTAATACTAAAACTCGACTGCTCAGTCTGACAGTGTGCTTTACTGCAGTTTCATTTTTTATTGTTTTTTTTTTTTTTATAACTTCCAACTACGTTAATTTATGTATTGCATACTTGGTAATCATTGATTGCTTTACAGACTTTAAAATAAAATTAAAATAGACTAAATTAATCGTTAAACATAAAAAAAATGTTTTAGTAAATTTAAATCAAATTCTCTGAACCTCTTTATCTACATTTTACATAAAACTCTTATTTCTATACTGATACAGTTCTCCCAATCTCGTCCAATTTCATATTTTCGCACATTTCTGACAATGGCAAAGTCTGATGTGAACTACAGAGTGCTCTAACGATGGATGATTTAATTACACATGTCCAACGTAATTTCCATCGTAATAGAATAGTCCGTGTAATTACTACGCACTTAAAATTGCACTGAATTCGCGTCCTTTTCACGCCGTTTTCTCACTACACGTGCGTATTAATTTTATACACCATTTGGATTCTTTGAATTTTTCCTACCATCTATGGTTTTCTTATATTTAAATAAAAACTGTAATTTGACAATTATTCAGGGCGAGATTGCAAACTTTCATGCTCGAGCTGGCCTCACTCACACACATCATTTACTACTGTACACACTCCCAGCGACAGTTGTGTGAGTGTTCAGGTCAGCGCCTGCCTGTCTACATTCCGTATTTTTAACATAAACCAAGCTTTAATCTCATACCTACTTATTTATTAAATATTTATAAATTTAATTTATTTATTTATTTTATCTATTAAATGCACAGTATAGCATATGATTGTACTGTCGCAATATATATATATATATATATATATATATATATTGCAGCGTAACAAATTATTAGATCGGTTAGATGAAATTATCAACACAGAGTCTGTATCTGGAGGTAGGAAATATTAGGTAACTAACACTTTAATAATTATTATTGTCTTATTAGAGTTTTTAACATAAAATTATTTATTATTTAAGTGTTTTTTGTTTTACATACATCGTTACTTGATAGTAGAATTCCAACAGTATTATAGAAGTCCGGCGCTCCGCAGTCGTTCACTGCTACGTCTCACCCACACGAGCTGCTGTTCTAGGACTGTTATTGTTTATAAAATTTATCTCAGGGTTGTAAATGGGTTACTAATAGATCGTGTGTATTGAGCTTACACAAACTCCCGATTCGTAAAGTGTTCTCGCCTAAAACTCAGTAACACCGCGATCGGTATTGCTGCCCTAAACCGGAAATCTTCCACTTTGCGCGAAAAGCACTCAATTAGATCTATCATAATTGTAATTGAGTTTCTCGATTGGATCCGAATACGATAAACTTGTATCGTCTACCAAAGTACTAAGTCACATGGAAATAGACTTGTCCTGACACGAAAAACTCGCGACAGTCAATACGTCCTTCTATGACAAGACTTCGAAGCGAACTGTCCCATCCGTACTCGGCAGAGTACCGACTCAAATAAATTTTAGGCCTTCTGATTTGTGGAAAATCGTCACCAACGTCATAGATGGTCACTGAGATAGACAGACATTAAATTAAAACTCTGTCCGATTCTGCAAAGGCCTGTCTAGATTTAATCTAAAAATTTCATTACCCTCTTCCAGATAACGAGTTAAAAAAAAATGATTTCGTAAAAAACCATATGAAAATTATAGTTTTGTAGAATTGAGTATATGAAAAATGTAGCCTTCAATATTGAGACTACCCTGTCAAAGTTTCAAAAAGAAATGTCAATTATTAAATAAGTTATTAAATAAAATGTGAATCACACGCGCACCTGCGCACTTGTACACAAATATCGCACTTGACATGAAAGAGTATAAAATTATGGGTATTTTGACATACTTTATTTTTTTACCCATATCTTAATTCAAAACTTATAACTACTTTACAAAAAAAGAACAAAATCAATTTATAACATGTCTATGGCCGTCAAAGAATGTGTTATAGCAGTTTTATCCCTATTAGACTTCCTTAACAAACGTTCTGTTGCAATATACGTTCTCGTATATATATTGAAATGAAACATCACAGAAAAGGGTCTTTGTAGCTATGACTACATGCTTTTATACAATTTATGACGTTATAGATATGTTGAAAATTGATTTTGTTAAAATTTTGTAAAACAGCTGTAAGCTTTGAAATAAGAAATGGGTAATTAACTGTTGTATGTCAAAATGCCCATAAATTTATTTTCTGTCATGTCAAGTGCGAATTTAGTGCGCGAGTGCGTGTGTGCGCGTGTTATTCTTATTTACATGAATAACTCTTGAGTAAATTTAACGTATAGAGTTGAAACTTAGACACCTCATACTGCTGAATTAGCGCTACATTTTTCATATGTCAAATATTCAAAACATATTTTAATATGTATTTTTTAACAGAATTCACTTTTCTAAAGAATCCTTATTTTCTGAAAGTCATAAAACTTTTAGATAAAATCTATACATGCTTTTGCAGTCTTCAACAAAATTGAGAAAGACATATGTCTATCTATCTAACCCATCTATCACGTGCTATGGGTTTTAACCAATCAGAAGCTCCAATTTTCATTCAGTTGTGTCCCTTGCGGAAGAAGTTTCGCTCAGTTCTACCTAACAGCTCGGCCTTAACAGACGTTGTCTCTGTGTGAGTCTGTCGTATCAGTATACGTTCTTCATAAGGGTTACGAGAGTATTGGGTCTTATCAACGAGTTGCCCGTTTGCTAGATCAATTGGGTATTAGAACTCAAAATAATTTAATTATAAATTAAATAGTGCTATCTTGCGATAGTCAAGATTTTTCCGCATAGGAATCAGTGTATTTGCCGAAATACATCTGGGTGAACGCGAGGACACCTCAAGATACCGGAAGGTGTACGTAAAACACACCAAAATTGAATTAATAATAGTTAAACCCATTATCGAGCCCTGAGATAAATGAGATAAACTATATCGGTGATAAACGGCGTGCGTGCGTGATTCGCGAGAGTTTTACGTGTCATCATTGCAGCTGATCCAGCAGGCGACGAGTACAGCCAGGGCCGGCCCTGGGGTAGAGCGAGAGGAGCGACCGCTCTTGGCGTCGGGTGAGGAGCGGTGCCAAAATCCGATTGTGAAAAAAATAAAACTTTTTTGGCGCCTTTTTGCCACATTTCGCTCTTAGCTACCTATGTCCTATAATGAAAAATTATGTTATGGTAAGTCCGAATTAGAGCAGTTGTGTTTAAATTTAGACAATATTTTGACACATAATTCACAAAATGTCATTTCCGGACATGATCTGGCTCAAGAAATACTAACTACGCAAAAAAAGGACAACAGGAAAAGGACAACCGAAAGATGTTCTTGAAGTTTCGAAAAAAAAATTATTGGTGTGACTTATTTCCAAACGCTTTAGATACTACAAACTATTCCAGTAACGGTCGCAAAAGGCAAGCATAGTTTTAGTAAACTAAAACCAATATAAACATACCTAATATCAACAATGGCCCAGGAAAAATTGTCAAATCTGGCAATTTTATCAATTGAAAATGATATTGCTCAATCCATTTCGAATGTGGATTTAATTACCAAATTTGCAATTGTCAAAGCAAGGAGGGTAAATTTTATTTAAATTTAATTTTAGCGACAATTATAATACGATTAAGCGAGCAAGTTTGTATAAAATCTCGGTCTTCTTTACAACTGGCCTTGCACGGTCCCTTTATAATTAGGTAGGCCTACGTAGAGTTTTTAATATTTGTTTATTACTTTTATTATCATTATCACAGTAGTACGTAAAATACTACATAGAATATCAATGTCCTGTATTTTTTTATTATGTTATCTGATTAGTTTTTAATTTTGGAATTATTCTAACTGATTCAAATATTAAATACCAAATACAAATTAATAATAGTAATTTTGTTTATGTTGCAGCAAGAGTGCAATATGAATAGCAACTTAATTTTGATTCAATAAACGTATTGATTTTTCAAATGTTGGTGTTTTACTTAACAGAAACTGATTTATAATTGATTCGAAAGGTGTCGACCAAGGGGCGCCGAACGGGATTCTGGCTCCACCCTAATAAAGGGCTAGGGCCGCCGCTGATGTACAGCAGTGGAGCAGTTCAACGGTTCATCAATGGAATTCGTCAAACAAGTAAAATAGACTATAAGAAAGAGAAACATTTAAACCATTTTACAGACACTATTTAAATTTAAAAATAAATAATTTATGTTCAAATTTCAGACCATATTAAATTTGTTTTTAAATAAATACCTAACTCCAGATAAAAGACTGATATTATTTTGTTCTAATTTACTACGCCTTCTATTTGTTACGTTAAAAAAAAAAAAAAAAAAAATATATATATATATATATATATATATATATATATATATATATTTAGTCACTTTTTGCTTCAGTCCGTTTCTTGATATATATAATACATTTAATATTTATAATTAAATTTACCTCAAGATGTTATTTTTATCCTTTATTGGAACATGTTTCGGGTACTATCTTGTACCCATCCTCAGCCTTCCGGTTTTTTTGTCTGGTGAAGTACATATGTTTTGTTGGTTGACTATTATTATTGTGGCTTCCTGTTGGCTTCTGGTATTTCAAATTGGTTTTATTGTGTGTGATTGTGGTGTATGTGTTAGTTTTTTGTGTATTTTCTATGTTGAGTGCTTTGAATATTGTGTCATGTTTTGTATTGATTTGTATTTGTTCAGGTATTAGTTTGTTTTCTGTTTTATGTTTGTATATCTGTAAATTTTCCCAAATGTTCATTATGGTGCCTTTGTGTGGTATATGTTTTATTAGTAAATTGAATGCCAAGATTGCAATAAATGTTACATAGGACAAACAAAAAACAGCTGAAAAAACGTTATTTTGAACACCTAAATGCATACAAAAAACCAGAAACATATAAATCCAATTTAGCCACACATGCAATAAACACAGGACATGAATTCCCAGACATAACCAATCTAACACTAATAAAACATATACCACACAAAGGCACCATAATGAACATTTGGGAAAATTTACAGAAAACATAAAACAGAAAACAAACTAATACCTGAACAAATACAAATCTATACAAAACATGACACAATATTCAAAGCACTCAACATAGAAAATACACAAAAAACTAACACATACACCACAATCACACACAATAAAACCAATTTGAAATACCAGAAGCCAACAGGAAGCCACAATAATAATAGTCAACTAACAAAACATATGTACTTCACCAGACAAAAAAACCGGAAGGCTGAGGATGGGTACAAGATAGTACCCGAAACATGTTCCAATAAAGGATAAAAATAACATCTTGAGGTAAATTTAATTATAAATATTAAATGTAATATATATATATATTTTTTTAAACAAAATAATA
This sequence comes from Magicicada septendecula, assembly GCA_034769895.1. Taxonomy (NCBI): domain Eukaryota; kingdom Metazoa; phylum Arthropoda; class Insecta; order Hemiptera; family Cicadidae; genus Magicicada; species Magicicada septendecula. The sequence continues at coordinate 475,167,148 of CM068368.1, read as the reverse complement.
GTAATCTGTAGGCTCGAGTTGATTGTATTTATTAGGTTTTTTTTATATTTTTTATCACTCTTCGGTTGTTATTTGAATAGAAAATGATTTGAGAATTAGCGGTGGTCGTTTTTACTACGGTTTTCACTGTCGAGAGAAAGAGAGAGAGAGAGAGAGAGAGAGAGAGTATGACTGGGTCCCTCTCTTGAAATATTTCAGGTAATTGTTTGTTTACGTTGACCGTCGACTCCGACTCAGTCGGTTTCGTTGTAGGTTGTTTCTCTTTGCCGTGTGTGCAATTCGTGTAGTCCGTATATCCACACTCCTCACTGTTAGCTATAAATCTCCTGAAAATTAAGCTTATTCTACCAATAACAAGACGAATTAATTTCCCAATTAAACGTGTTTATTTTTATTATTTGTTCTAACTGCTTTATAATATATATCGACATTTATGTCGAACTATGTTTGAGTCGTATCGACTCTTGTGCTCGTTTCGATTCTAGAATTTCTTTATATAATTCTTAAAATTGTTATTAACTTTACTTTTTTGTATATCTCAGGGTTTGGATTCTTTGAAGCTGTTAAAAAAGTCAGAAATGCAAAGAAAAGGTACTATACATTACAATAAACTATAAATTAAATTTTCCTAATACTGGAACAGTTTGTTTGCCGGACAACAGCGAATAATTTGTCTCACTACGCAAGGCAGTTAAACAAATCAAAATGGCCGTCCGTATAGCTTACAGACGCTACGAATTAATGTTTTGTTCACACGTTTTTACAATAAATAAATTTTGTAGTGTTTTCACTATATTATATTTAGGTTTTTCTTTAGTTAACACTTGTGTTTGGTATAATAGTGCCTGTTGAGTTTAACTATCTGTTGTGTAGTGGTCGTGAATATATGGATTGGACGAAATCTCACCCATGTAGGTACTCAGATTTTTTCGTTCAATTTGGTTGATCGTATTTTCTTCTTATTTTTATTTTCATCGTTTGGTTTAAGTATTTAATTTATCTTCTTCTTTTATAGTTTTACTTTCTCATTTTTTAGACATCGGTCAATTAGTTTTACCACTCAATATGTTGATTCGACTTCCGAATTTTTTCTTGGTATTATATAGCTCATCTACACTCTCTGAAAATCAATAATAGAATAATAATTTTTCTTCTTTCATCAACGGTCTAGACCAAGAATCTCTGGCCTCCGATTGGTTAAAGTAGGTGAACTGCAGGTCACCTAACTAGTGTCACTGAGATCATATATTCTTACACTTGTATAAAGAAATACTCCCTTTTAAACTTTAAGTCCCATTAAATTTAAGTTACATAATGTTTTTCCTTACTATATGACATGCAATTTGATACCTATTTGATATAAGTTTGTTATTATGGTAGATAACTTTTCACCTTTACAAAAGTTCTGAATTTTGGACCTATTTTTCTGTTACAATGATTATATCATATAGTAATTACCTAAATTTATCTAATAAATACTATTACTATTACATCAAGTGTTTTTATCATACGGATTTAATCTTTTTTTTTATTTTGTTTACTTTGAATGGTTGATCTACTCATTTATGACATTATTTTCTTTACATTGCATTCTTGGCCTAGGCCCTAAGCTTCATTTCTTTAGCATTTTTTCTAATTTACATAGATTGTTATTTAATTTATCTATTTTGAACCCTGGATGTACCATAACAATAACTAACGAAATATTTTAACATTTTTACCCTAAGGTATTGCCTTCATTGTCAAACTTCAAACATTAACAAATCATTACAAAATATTTAAAGATAACTTTGATAACATTCTTCAATTCTATGAATTACTATTAACTGATTATTTCTAGAATTGTTTGTTTTTAACTTAAGTGTTTATCTAGCCTGTAGGCCTAATACAATTTACAACATTTATCTATAAGCCTTGATATTTAAACATAAACACCAATATATTGTCTAGGCTTTACACAACACTTCCAAAAAGTGATACAATTCTATTGCAGTTCATTTTTAATCCTAACGACAACAAAAAAATAATGTAAGTTTATCTTGTCCCCACTGCACGGACACTTATTACATTTTTTACACAGTTTGTGTCACACTAGTTTTGGTTTAATAGTTTATTTGTTTACACTTGGGGTAATTGAAGGGATTGTTATTTTTTTCTCACTCTTTTCTGTCCAAATAACTAACTACCTTGCTCCCCACTCTCTTATACTAGCACAGTTTTTTTCTTACATTTATTAATTATAAATTACCAGATATTTACTGACAATACTTTTGTATTGTACCTTTCATTTCTTTCTACATTGTCTGCCATAGAAAAAGGCTTTTTATTTAATTGGTGGACTCTGTGAGGTGACATATTTTGACCTCTATTGAACAATGACTATTTTGTGGGTCCCCTTGGTTTGTTGCATTACAATATATATATATATATATATATATATATATATATATAACTTTTAATATTTATAATTAAATTTACCTCAAGATGTTATTTTTATCCTTTATTGGAACATGTTTCGGGTACTATCTTGTACCCATCTTCAGCCTTCCGGTTTTTTTGTCTGGTGAAGTACATATGTGTTGTTGGTTGACTATTATGGCTTCCTGTTGGCTTCTGGTATTTCAAGTTGGTTTTATTGTGTGTGATTGTGGTGTATGTGTTAGTTTTTTGTGTATTTTCAATGTTGAGTGCTTTGAATATTGTGTCATGTTTTGTATTGATTTGTATTTGTTCAGGTATTAGTTTGTTTTCTGTTTTATGTTTGTATATTTGTAAATTTTCCCATATGTTTATTATGGTGCCTTTGTGTGGTATATGTTTTATTAGTGTTACATTGGTTATGTTTGGGAATTCATGTCCTGTGTTTATTGCATGTGTGGCTAAATTGGATTTATATATTTCTGGTTTTTTGTATGCATTTAGGTGTTCAAAATAACGTTTTTTCAGCTGTTTTTTTGTTTGTCCTATATAACATTTATTGCAATCTTGGCATTCAATTTAGTATATACCGTTAGTTGTTGTATTATCTTTGTTGTGTGAGCTATTTAGATTTTGTAATTTATTTTTATTAGTTTGTATGCTATTTTTATATCTGTGTTTTTAAACATATAATATATATATATTATTATATATATTATAATATATATTATTATATTATAATATATATATATATAAATTATATATATAACCCAATAGGTAAACACCTGGTGTCAGTTGAAATAGGCTACAGCGTTACTGGTCGAGAAAATACATTTAAAAATTTGGTTTCTTGGCTAAGTAATACAATGCGTAAATTTGTGTCCAGAAACATACTGTACTGTAACACTCAAAAAATAAATAGTATCGGATCGGTAAGTGCCTACGTGATTCTTGGCACCTGCCGCGCGCGAGAATATTCCAGACGTTTGCAGATCATTCTACGCGGCAGAATTATTTAACGGTGTGGACTATTCTAGGTCACGCGAGATGGCAATGCCCCTTCCAGACGTTTACTTGACTACACTACCAACATGCAGCCTCGCTATTTGACTAACATCGAAGTATTGTGGCTAAGTGATCATTGTGCCAATTAGTGTGGAACTGTAATAAGGTGACATTTTTTGTTGTTTTTGGACGATTTTGACTTGAATTCTTGTATAAGAGTAACTTGTTAAATTCTAACTGTTGGTTGTGTCAAATTAAAGTCTGCGATTAGTGATTTCATTGGTGTCAGTTAAACAATTGAAAGTTGACTAAATAATACTTTTCGCTTCAAATCTTACATCTTTAAACAGTAGGTGAGGAAATGGTTTCTAAAAATTATAAATTTAACGTGAGATTACATCTCTATCTTATAAACTGCCCAATAACACGCGTCGGTAAAACCTCAAACAATTAGTATAACGTAAACATATATAAAGAAACACACACACATGTAACACAAAAACACAAAACTTGCAACAGTACAAAATTATCCATATGTAATGTACAAAAAGTACGTAGGCTATAAATTTATGTCACCCAGAAAGTGTAAAAAGCTTAATAGACACACAGTAATTTGAACACCAAGTTCGAACACGAGTGTAGGCTACCACCTACTTGGCGTCATGAGGGGTGAGATTGAAGTGTGTGTGTGTGTGTGTGTGTGTGTGTGTGTGTGTGTGTGTGTGTGTGTGTGTGTGTGGTAAGAGATAGAAAGAGAGAGAGAGTTGCACACCAACAGGAAATTTTACATCCAAAGTACTATACCTATCAACCTGTAGACTGTAATTTTTTGCATCCATTGATTCGCGGTTGTGCAAATAATAATGTTTAAATAAAGTAACTGAGTAATTATTTATTAATTGCTCCGTTAACATGCATTTATGGAGTAAAAAATACATTGAGATGTGGTGCTAAACGTTATAGACCAGTTACAACCATTGGGTTTACATGTGTTAATAACTGTGCTGATAAACGCGATTTTAATGTAAACATTTTTAATCATGAGTGGAAGTTAAATAATTTAATATACAGTTTTGATTGAACGCATAACCGCTAGGTATTTGAACATATGTAATGGCGCATATTGTTTTGTTGTAGTATGAGCTCTAATCTTAAAATCTTCTATTCTGGTTACATAAGTTATCTGAGTTATTATATTTTTATCAGTCACCTAAAAGAAAAAGTTAATTTTTATTATTTTAAATGTATGTCAATATTATGTTCTTACTTGTAAATGTTCTGAGACGTTCGGCAGATCTATTTCTACCATATTCGGGCTAATTCCTCCTTGATGTCCGTTGTCTTGCAAATGTGCTATTTCAGAATCAAGTATGCTTCAGTAGGAACCGTTTGCTTGAAGCTTATAGACTACAAGATTCAAAAATGTTACAAATATATACAACTATTAAGAACTTATTATAAACTTGGTATAAATTATAAACTTGGAGAGATATCTAAATAAGTATTTTAAGCAAAAGATATATGTACGTATAAGTTAAATGTCAATACTTTTCAAAATTAAACACTGAATAGAATATACAAATTAAAAACAAAAGAAAGAAACAATTAGCATACATGAAAATGATTCTGCAGTACATACAAAATAGGAAGAAAAGTGCGGTGATACCGTGTATGTACAGACATATGGAATGCTAAGAACAGAAAAATTACTGGAATGTATGTATATACGCATACGAAGAATGCGTATATTGAGATACCTCTTAGTATTTAAACAAATCATATATCTACATAAAACCGATTGAAAGGCAAACCAAATGAACGAGAAGATGTGGTGTAATCCGTTTGTTGGTGGATTATTGTTTATTGTTTTGATAATTGCTTGTCCACTTTATGAGTTATACGGAGGGTGAAACGTACTGTTACTTAAAGCACTACATACTTTTTAAAGCTGTTACTCTACAGTTTACCCTTTTCTTAATATATTCAGTGTTCTAAATTAGGTGCAACGTATTTTTCTTGGAAGGGTTTTATCCCATTAACCGTATCGGCAACTCCATTACTGCAAGTGGGTTTTAGTGGATAGTGGAATAGTCCACAGGACCAAATCCTACAAGAAGTTATGACGATGCTATTGCACCACAGCCGCATAACCAGTTTCTGCTTACTGCTAATACCATCATTTTGCTATCATTATTGTACTATATCGTCGCTCGGTAAATCAAACTAACGTACATAGCTCGCAGTATTGTGTATCTTTGACGACAGTAAGGACAATAATAAAATTAATAATAAATAGGATACGTTTATTATCATATGCGCTACAATAAGCTCAGTAATCTCCCTGCTAAACCTACTTATCGTACTCTGCTTGATTACATCGTTTACGCACACGAGACTGTGTATTTGTGCCCATAATTTACCTTAACTCGTTACGTTTATAAATACTTTTCATTTTTACCGTCAAAATTAGTTTTTAAGGTCGCAGACAACAAACTATGTAAATAATAAGTACGTGAATTATTATTAAAAGTCTTATCAAAATTAATTCTGAAATATTATTTTGTTGATAGAAATGTTACATGTAGCTTGAAAAATAACCTTTAATATGATTAAATTAATAGAGTCAGCCATCTGACGTAGTTTAGTTTTAAAGCTAATAACGTAAAAAGCGATGTTTCAAACAATGTTTTAAATTTCTTGAATCCATTATTGCATGCATACGTAAGCAGCCTAGGATAGTAGAGGTGGGCTAAACTAGTATTTTAAAATAACATACGAAAACACCATTCCAAAAATATACAGGTATTTACCTGTATATATATGTATAGTTATTATACATAACCTATATTATTCCTTTATAAGTAACTCATTGAGTTTCTTGCAGGTCTCCTATGTAGTATCTTCAAATAAATACACTGAAAGTAGGTTTGTTTTCACCTAGATAAACCTATTAATATGTTGATAAACCTACTCGCAGTGTATTTATTTGAAGATATTACATACCCTATATCATATAATTTGTTATAAGGAATACATTGAAACTAAAAGTATTAATAGTGTTACTTTACACTGTGACTTTATTAAACTATTAATGCTTAAGAGAAAATAAAAAAAGAGATTTTATAGGCCTATCTCCCTTTGGGAACACTAATTTAAGTTTTCACTAGGAGTAAACATACTAACATTGGTTACACATATCTGTTGCGAAACTCAGGCAATGAAATTTAGAGTGCAAGTAATAGCACAACAAATAATGTGAAAAAGTAATAGTGGTAAGCAAGAAGACCTAGCTAGGAAAAAGTATTTACTTAAAAAAAAATAAATACAAATTTATGTTCAAAACAACAATAATTTTTATCGGACATGATTTAAACCAATTGCCCTTATAAAAACACAACCTAGACAGTTTTCGGTAAAATTTCATTAGATATCTGCTCTTATCTTATTTTATTTTCTTATCAGGTGGTACTCGGAAAGAACGCGGAAGACCGAAGTTGAACGCAGGTCCGGAAAGGTTAGGAACCACTGCTAGTATATTAACTGTGCAACTCATAGGTCCTGGCAAAAGCACAAGTGGGGTAAATAATGGAAATTTCCAGCCATATCGTAAATCAATCATGAATGTTTTACAGTCTCCAAGAAATTCAGATATACTTGTGGCTTTCTCTTCTTATCACCTCCTTGTTTTATTGATGGCCTTCTAATAAGTTCAGTAAATTTTTATCTTCATCAGATTGTGTATTTACCTTAGGCTGCAGTTTGACCATTTACACTTAATTGTGTTATCTGTTATGGAGTTTGTTACTTTTATTTCTTTACTAAGTAGAAACTACTGTTAGTCAAATGATAAGTAAAGTGATACAGACAAAAATTAAAAATCAGCAGTTTTGATAAAATAAACAAATTTACGAAAACACCTTATGTTTTAGGGTAGACAAAAATTAAAAATCAGCAGTTTTGATAAAATAAACAAATTTACGAAAACACCTTATGTTTTAGGGTAGCCTTACCAGACCAGTAAAGATTTAATGAACAGAACTAGATAAAGTGCATAAATCTCCGTTACAACAATCTCATCACTTACGTGAGGTGTGCAGTGAAGTTAAAATCACATTAACAAAAAGTATAATATGGCCTATCAACTATCAACCACTCTGTAGGTTATAACACAATATAATTCGTTTTTTCAAAATTTACCAAGTTGGTGACTAGTATAATATATAATTTATTATAATCTGTATTATATATCTGCGTAACACACGAGAATAAATGTAACATCAGTATGATTTTGTTTCATTTATTAAAAACAGCTTCGCTCTTTGCGCAGAATGAAGTATCCAGGACCGAAAAGTGGCTTCGTACTCGTGTACTCGAAATACTCCTGATACTCCAAATACTTGTTGTACTCGTTTACTTGTTGTTCCTTGTGTACCAGTGATACGCCTAGTAATTGTAGTACACATTTACTTGTTGTTCCTTGTGTACCGGTGATACGCCTAGTATTTGTAGTACTCGTTTACTTGTTACTTGTGTACTCGTTAGTTGCGTAGGGGCGTCCCTCGACTCGGAACAGCGAGGCCGCGAATAACATGTATTTCAACGTTTCAGTAACTGTTACATCCGTTCCACAAAAATATCGTTCCAAAATACCTGTTACAGGTATATCGGCCTACCTCTATAGGATAGGTGGCAGAACCGAGAAAATAAAATAAAATGGGCGTTTGCGAAATTGAGAAAACGGCAGATAATCACAAGATATTCAGATTGGACGCCAGTGGTCTTAAAGACTCCATAACGACTGCCGTTTACTACATGAAAGGACTAACTGTTTCACTTAATAACAGAACTACAATTACATTTTATTACAACATTACAATAGTTATAATTTGACATAATTTAATTATGTATAGTGAATTTTACAATACATGCAGTAGAAATCGTTAGATGACTGCCAATTAGCAGAGTAGTTAGCAGTTATTTGTAAATAATAATGGTGGTGGCATATTCATAATTGCTCGCACTATTCTTGTTACTTAAATATTAGTAATAAGTAATATTTTATATTTTTGAACAAGAAGGCAATATAATTATAATATATAAAATGTATGTATATATAGGCCTATATACGTACACATATATGCACACAAATGTACTCATTACTTATAAAATGAGTCGTGGAGGATGTATGTGTGAAAGAGAGAGAGAGAGAGAGAGAGAGAGAGAGAGAGAGATCCATTAAACTTTTGGAAGGATACATTTTTTAATTTACATTTATTTAGTTTAATATCTTTACTGAAGCCAAGTTTTTTTACAAAGATTAGCTCGCACACGAGATGTGAAAAAAAATAACGAGAATTTCTTAATTTAGCGTGCTATACGTTTTCAATTTACAAGTTTCTTTCTCATGTTGGTATGACTCTTCGTGGCGTCCATGTCAATTTGTGGACATATTAAACGCTTGGTTTGTGTTTACGAACATTGATGACACATTTTAACACACTCGACGATTTTTGTATTCTCGAAATGACGGAACAAAGAATGTGCATTAAATTCTGAGTTAAAAATAATATCATGTGCAGTGAAGTAGTGTAAATGATGGAAAAGGCTTTTGGCGAGGATGCTTCGTCCAAACCAAAGGCTTATAAGTGGTACAAACATTTCCAGTAGAGCTGTTAAGACATTGAAGATGACAAGAGAACTGAACATCCTACCACATCGACCACCGAAGAAAACGTGTAAAACGTTAAAGATGTCGTGCTCAGTAATCGCCGACGTACCGTGCTCAGTTATCGTACGGGTCATGTGAAGCCATTTTTACAAACGTTTTGGCCATGAAAAGAGTACCAGTCAAATTTGTTCCAAAATCGTTAAATTTTTAGCAAAAGCACCATCCCAAAACATCGCTCCCAAATGTTGTCTGAAGATGATGATAACCCAGATTTACTCAAACGCATCATAACAGGTGACGGAACATGGATGTACGGCTATGCCATTGAAACAGAGGCCCAATAGGAGCTTCCTGAAGAAGCATGTGTGATTCATGTGAAGGTTCTTCCTTAACGTCCCTAATGGCAAAGTCTACTGCATTTTTACCGTCACGCCGTACTATCAATAAAGAGTAATGTCTTGATGCCACTTACATCGGTCGCTTCACTCACGCCGAAAAAAAATGATCTGAACTGTGGGCAACCAATTCTTGGATTTTCACCATACCAACTCACCAGCTCACACCTCACTACTAATTCGCACGTTTTTCGCAAAATAAAACCTTTGTATTACCAGATATGGCCCCATGCGACTTTTCCTTGTTCCCAAAAACGAAGATCACAACGCAAGAACAACGTTTTGCAATCACTGAGGAAATAAGGCAAGATCGCTGAGTTAATTGAACGCTATACTAAAACGAAAATTTCACAGATGTTTTCAGAATAGAAAAAACGTTAGCATAAGTGCATTACATGTGATGGGGACTACTTTGAAGGGGACAATATTAATTTTGAAGAATAAATAAATGGTTTTGTAAAATAACGAAAATCCTTATTACTTTTTATCATACCTCGTTCATATTAAGACGTCTTACTCAAACAAAACAGAATATTTTGTAGTGTAGGTTATTAAGATAAAATTATTCAGTTAAAAGAAAATAAACAATCTCTAAAACCAAGTCTGTTTCACACTTGATTCATTATTATTTTTTCCGTTGAACATAATAATATAAAGTGTTAAAAATATGAGCAATAATTTTTTTACAAAAAAGTAAGTTAAAATTCTCTAAAAATAAAGTATGATAACTTGAATCTTGTTGCTTAAGTTAAATTGGTGCCAATATGTGCAAACTGTTGCAGTTACATGGAAACATGCCAACTCTGTGCAACAGTTCGCACATATTGATCCAAGTTTGTTAGCAGGTGTAGATTATACATCTCAACAGATCCAGTATCTGTGCTCTTGAACAATACTCAGGGACACCCTACATCTAGCCTATTTATTACCAATAGTCACAAATAAATACAGTTTATGACGAGTACTCATGTCAAATATGTATACTCGTGTACTATGAATCAACACAGCTGATGATGGGCTTACACTTTATGCTGTAAACAAGACTGAAGTAAATGAATACGCCTTGGCTTGTACATCCAAACATTACTGATAATTTAACACGTCAAGAAAGGAAATATACTCAGAGGGAAAAATGTATATATACTGCAATTCTAATTGCATATGGAATGTAGGAGAGAATAAGCACATAAAGACGCTATATGAATAAGTAGAGATTACAGGTTTGATCGCTGTAAATTAGTTGATAAGGAACCTTGTAAAAAACGTTAGCTTTAAGTATTTTAGACTTGTAAAACAATTTTAATGAAATGGAGGGTAAGGATACTTAGCCGCGTGAGTATTGCGCCTTGTGCAAGAGTATGTCATTATTTTATGGGATATTCCTAAAAAATACGTTAATTTAAGTAACATTTGAAATAAACATGGTAACTTTTGAGATGGGACTTATATCAGAATACTCGTAATAAAAAGACTTACCTGATGACTACTGTTGTTATAAAAATTAATAACTGAATGTGTACCTTTTTTAAGTAAAAAGGTTTTATAGCCCATAAAATTTGTCGTAAATATTTCAGATTTTTTGAATATGAATTATTCTGTGCGATACGTTATTGTACGTAAAAATTTATTATCTGTAAGAAAATCATAATAAGCTGTTATCAAAGAACCAATCAGATTACGAGAAATTCAGTTGACTAAAAAGACGATGAACGCATACAGTCCCTGGCCAAATTATTAGGCCACCCATTGAAAAAATTAAAATTTACAGTTTTGTCACTGATATTGTGTTTTCAGTGTATTTTCATGTGAACAATCAATGTTAATTTTAATATTTCATGTTATTAGACAAAATATTTATGCCTATCATTAATGTTGGCAACACTGTAAGCTTGTTATATTATGTTTAGGTATTACACAACAATGCAGTCAGCTGTGTGGTTCAATGAATCTGTTCTGAAGTTGTTTTAATTGCCAGTTTATGCATTCAGTTGTTATTTTCTTGGTGTTGTATTGTTATTTTTTTGTTTTTTATTGTTATTTTATTTTATTTAAAGTGTTAATTCTTTTAAAGTTTAAGTCTGTTTAATTTTTTTTTGTCAGATTAACATTATAACTTCAAATATTGGAAAATTCTGCCATGGGCAAAGTAAAAGATATCAGTGATGATCAAAAAGCTGTTGTAAAACATTTACTTGAAGTAGAAAAGTGTAATATCAGTGAAATCGCTAGGAAGTGCAACATTTCTAGACAATCAGTGACAAGAATAAAGGAAAATATAGCGAACAATGTTTCACTTCGTAGTAAGAGGAAGGGAGCATGTGGGCGTAAAAAAATTATTTCTCCTAGAACTGAAAGGAAATTAATAAAAATAATTAAAGGAAGTAGGGCTGCCACAAATTCAACCATCACACAAGAGGTGCAAGATTCTGGAGTAGCAGTATCTGAAAGAACTGTTCGCCGAAGTCTGTATGCGCTGGGATTCAAAAGTCGACGACCTGTCAAGAAGCCCAAGCTGACTACAGCAATGAAACGGAAAAAACTACTATGGGCTAGAAAGTACAGAACATTCACTTCTGAAGATTGGGATAAGGTAAGTTGCTGTACAGTATTTTTGAAAGGTTGGGTCTGTTTTAAATTCTGGTTCAATTCTACTGTAACGTAGTGTCCATTTTTGACAGGTGTGCTTCAGTGACGAGTCCATGTTTCAAGTCCTCACAGACAAAAAGCAGTATGTTAAACGAAGACCTGGAGAAAACTTTAATGAAGACTGTGTTGTAAGAACCATAAAATATCCACCGTCAGTTATGATATGGTCTGTCATTAGCTCTAAAGGACTTGGACGGCTTTACGTTGTTGTAGGGACAATGCGGTAGGACCAGTACATCACAGTTCTTCAAAGAAGACTTATTCCCCAATTAAATGAATGGTTTCCCAATAATGAAGAGAAAATATTTATGCAAGATTCAGCTCCTTGCCACACAGCAAAAAGTGTTAAGACATTTCTTGCTCAGAGCTCAATACCACTTCTTGAATGGCCAGGAAATTCACCAGATCTCAACCCAATTGAGAATGTGTGGGAGCTTTTAAAACTGTAAATTTTAATTTTTTCAATGGGTGGCCTAATAATTTGGCCAGGGACTGTATATCAGTCTCTCTTCAGAATCTATAACCCTAACGACTAAACGTTGTGTGGTACATGATGATAGGTCCGCCAGTCACGACGAACGCAAGTTCGAAAATTCCTGTTGAGTGACTGCGACAGTTGTTATAATTGAGTGCTAGCCTCGAAAGTGCAAGATATTCCGTTTAAGGTATATAGACACTTCAAGCTGACTGGAAAGGTGTAAACATAAACACACCAGTTAAGCTTAACAGTATCGGTTCGCGGTGATAGTGAGTAATGGTGCCCGTGAGAAATATCTACACGTCGAAAGCGACTCTGAAGCCGGACAGAGTAAATTAACCCACGTATTCAACCAAATAAGATTAGCCCGTCGTCTGAAAGATGTACATTCGACATTACCAGGTAAGTGATCTAATATTATTTATATACACTTATAAAAACGTATTTAAAAGAAACACTTTAATACAAGTTATATCAGTATCAGTACAAGTTTTATAGTTTAAGGGCATTTACTGCCCTGCTAGTTTAACCAGCAAATTGACCAAAATATCGAATTATGTTTTTTTGCCTTAAAGAAATCGTCAATATTTTCTGAGTAATTTGATACATTATTTATGTGACTAATCCTAATAATAAATTAGTTATGACTTTTTAAACAAATTAAGATCGTAGGAAAAGGCCTGGCAAAAATACTGATAACGTTACTATTTTTTACAAACCTTTAACTACCTTATAACAAATAGTAGAGATATGCGGTTTTTATCGTTGGAAAGAGAATTTCAATAAACATTCACTAGCAATGTCTGTAATGACATTCACTAGTAATGTCTGTCACAAAGCCAATATTTGTGTATCTGAGTCATCCTAATTTGTTAAAAAATGTCTTCATTGTAGTACACAGAATGCAAACAAGTCGCTGAACCACTGGATTTGGAATACATTGCCAAAAAGTATATTTGTTGGATTGGATACTTTGGTTTTGAGTGTACATGTTGCTGTGTTGACCTTCAATGAAGGTAATATAAGTAAGTGACAAGTCTTACAAAAATTATGGATCAAATTAGGATTAGATATGGTTAAGGTAATGAAAAACTGACTTGCAACGAATCCTTGAGGCAGAGACACCAGTAGATGTATTGATGAAAAAGCTTAGGCAGTCAACCAGAAATGTGAAGAGAAAACTAGAGGACCAGATGGACATAACTGAATACTCCGAGTATGGAGCTGGACTATTTTAAATCAGGTAAAACAATAAAAATCAGTTTTAGAAAATTAAATTTTCTGAAAATCTATTCTTTTTTTATTAATGGCACATTATTTCAGAAACCAAGTGAACTATCAACCTGACTTTTTTGTTGCTATTGGGTTAATGAAGGTATAACTACACTACTAGAACTATACAGTTTCAATGACAAATAAAAACGGAAAAAATATTAACTATGCTAGTTGTATGCAAATTTTTAAAGCAAAACAAAAAATTCTTAAAAATTAGGAAATTTAGATTGTAGTAGCGTTTATAGTGTATAATGTGTTTATCTGCGTGCTAAATTTTTAGACGTCTATCTTTTACATGTTTTAAGATAATAGATCTTAAAGTGATGAATTTAACGTGGTAAGCATAACCAGTTACGAGTGCCCTTAAATGAGACAAAAATAACTTTTCAAATATTAATTTGTTTCATTGTACAGAATTTTAGTTTTTATTACGAAGGTTAACATAGAGAGATTAATTATTTTTAATAAACTGGTTTTAAAGCACAATAGATTGTCAAAAATAAAGCGTCGTTTATAAATCCATTTCATTCCAATAACATCTGTCTCGACTACTTATTCTATGCGACCCTTGTACATCGCAATACCCACACTCACCTACCCACACGCATACACACACACCCACACACACACAAACAATGTTTTTTATTTTTTTACAAGAATATGTTTTATATATTTGTATTTTTATATTGTTTCGACAGTTATTTTTAATTTCATCTTCAAAAAATATAAATTCACATAATAGATAATTTGTTAAAACGTCAAATTACACTGTGAAACGTGCAGTTTTTATATATACTAATTAAATTTCAGATATTATACTTTCAGAAGAAATCTATTCTTATAATTAATATAGGAAAATGGCAAGAAACCAAAATAACAAGAGTTACCGATACTGGAAAAGAAATGATGAATGAAAACACCATTCAAGGTATATAACTCGTTTTTATAACCTGTTATAAAACATAGAAATTAATCAACTAAATGTTTTAATAAAAATTTAATTAGGTTTCAATAAAAAATGTCTGAACCTAAATATTTTCCCAAAATATTTTCAAATAATTGTGCAAAAATTCATAATAGATAAACATATTACAAAAGCACAATATAGTATTAGATAAAACATGAAATACCAATTAATTACAAAAAAACAACTGACTACTTCTTGACACGGCTTAACGTGTCATATTTGCGGAAAGCCGGTTAATGATACTTTTCGTGACTTCTGCTGGAAAGCAGGATTTCGCATAATCCCCGCCGTGAAACATTCCCTGTGGCACTGTAAGTAAAAACAAACGAAAACCCCCAACTTTCTATGTCTTTACCTAATCACTAAATATTATTAGTATTATTATTATTGTTATATTATTATTATTATTATTATTATTATTATTATTATTATTATTATTATTATTATTAAATCATTAATCCTTAAATCTAAATCATTAACCACAATGCAAGATGACCAGGCCGCAGAGAAAGTGGAAATCGCTGTAAATAGCCGTATTCTTTTTTATAAATGTTATATAAACCTTAAAACTACCCTCCACCAATAATTTAACTCAAAATATTCTGTTACCACTGGGAACATGCCCAGATGGTCGAGCCAAGCAGGTTAGGTGGAGCCAATTACGCTCGTCACCGGTGCGGGTGTTGTGCCCTTTAGACCCACCGGTATGCCTCGGTTCCTTTACCGGTACAACTTATGGGGGACCCGGGTCTGATGGTCTGACCCGATACAGTTCCGGTTCGTGACCACCAGCCGGCGACCACGAATCCGCCCCTGATGATCCATTTAACCCGACCCTCAGCTGAGGAATCTGGGCCTGCCGGCCCGCAGCGTCGGCTAGGAGTCAGCAGATTAGGGGGAGCGGATGAATGCTCACCCATTCGGCAACCCTTGATCGTCACCCGTCAAACTGGAACCGGACGCCCCAAAGTGCCCGACCCAGCCGAAGTTGCCCGGCGCGCACCGACATGGAGGTGGCCATGGGCATATCCTGACTTAAGCAACCGGACAGGACACCCCGGGCCAAGACTCAGGTTTGCTGCGTCCTGGTAGCCTCAGGACGGGGAGCTAGACCCCAAAAGGATCAGCGGTCCCCCAAAACAGGTTCCCTCATCACCAGGTTACGCAAGATCTCGCCTCATCCTTAAGAGAGTCATAGTTACTACCGCCTTAATAAACAATTAATTAATTTTCACCTTCTATTGCCCAACACACTTGATTATTATACATGGAACAATAAACATACCAAATCCTATATAAAAAATGCAAAAATCCTAAATACACACAAAACAAATAAATTTAATACAATCAATAAAAAATTAATAAACTTATAACAAATAATAAACCTAAAGAATATAGCCAAAATGTACAAAAATTACACCATATCCATACTTTTCACCCTAAATTTATGAATAAATCTAATATTACATTCACTGAAAAAAACATAAGAACTCTAGAAACTTCAAATATAAAATAATCGTAACATAAATAAACATACAACAGACATTACCATAGTTGAAACAGAAAACGTAATTAGTAATAGAGATAAAGAAAAATAAAATAAATAAGAACAGAATCCTCTATGGAAATTTTCATCATCATCAGCTGTGACTTTACAACCCTTGGTGGGTCTTGGCCTGCTCCAAGAGTCGACTCCATTCTTCCCTATTGCGTGCCCTGGCTTTCCAGTTTCTTAAGCGCCCCATTCACTTTCAAACCGGTCGTACGACGGATCCGTGACCTTGGTTGGTTCAAACGTGTTTGAAAATGTGTGGTGGGGATTTGAGTCGGAGCACGTGGTTTGAAGGTTCGCAGGCCAAACCGTCGAACATCCGACCCGACTGTCAGTCAAGTTTGAAAGTGTGTGTTGCTTCTCAAACCGGACTCAAGTAAGTTCACAATATTTGCGTTTTTAACATGTCTCTAAATTTAATAAATAATGAAATATTTATTTGTTTATTGGTTGTTATTTGTTGATAGGATGGATTTTGAAGATAATAAGCAGTTTTGGGAGGAGTTTATTGAGCTGTATCGAGAGCGCCCTTGCTTGTGGGATACAAAATCGAGAGAGTACAGTAACCGGAATATACGTAATAGTGCATACGAATCCCTAGTTACAAAATGAGTTATACCGATCCATCAATTTCACCAGAACTACAACAACCCAGTATTTCCAAATCCACACACATTCACAACTCTACCATAACAAAATCCGTCTTACCAGAGGCACATGGCCTTTGCACCAATCGTTGGTACCTCTTCAGCAACCTCAGGTGTACAACAACATGTAGCAACTTCTCACATTCTCTCAAAAACCAATGAAACCACGGGCACACCAACAACATCAGGTGTTCTACAAATCCACCATCAGCAGCCTGAAAAACCAGTTTTCACAACAAACGTCCAGCCAGCACAAACCTTATACCAACAACAACCGTCTACACAAACCCTTCTTCCCACTTCACAGAATATAAGCGATGCAGAAAATGACAACGGCGGTTTAGATGAATTTTTGTTGTTAAAAATGAACAATTATAATAATAAGAATGCTACCTCTATCGAGGAACCAAAATAAAGAGGGTGAATTATCTGATTGAAAAATAGTAGGTAGGGAAATAGGCCTATTAACACTTTTTCTATTATTTTTTAATATGTAAAATACTTTTTGTACTCTTCATACATTCATGTGTGCATTTTTTATAACACCTCAGTTTGTACAATAAAGTTTTGGAAGTAAAATTGTTTTTCTATTGTCCTAGTAACAGGTGTGAAAAGTGTTGACTGTTGAGTTTGATTTAACATTGAGTTCGTGCAATCGAAAACTCACTGTTAACAGTTTTGACAAGGGGTCGTATCCATAATAATAAATAAATGCTTTTTTTGGTAGTATTTACTTATTATTGAAGTAAATATTTGGGAGTAATTGCATATTGACCAATAATGTCGCCTCAATATATGTAACAATATGTTACATCACATGTCGATAGATTGTAGGGGTAACGCATAAAGAATAGAATAAAATAAGGAACAAAATTTTAACTTACGTGGAAATATTCCGATTTCAATGGTTCGTATATTGCCCAGCAAGTTTCTGGGATGGATTTTCCACGCAGCTGAGGTGAAATTATACAGCTGAACTTTAAGTCCTCATAGCTTCTTCCTGTTCCGAGATACCTCAACGTTGCTATTAGTCTTTCTTCAGCACTTACAGTTTCTCTTAACCACGTTTCCTTTTTCTCAATTTTCGGTCGAACTAATGCCAGTAATTCCGAAAAACTCATTATCCATCCTAAGATAATTCTTGAAATCTTCCGGTTCCTGCACTTTCAAAGTATTCACCAAACTGATGTGTGAAAAAGTTGATTTATTTTTTAACCACTCTTTCATCCAAACTCTCTTCTTTTATTTGTTGTTATCCAACAAAATCAGGATTGCCCCAGCGATTGCAGCTTTTGATTTCTTTGATTGCAGCTTTTGATTAGGCGCCATGACACACAGAAAACTGATTGTCCGCTGGCCGGTTTGAGAAGTGTATGCTTTCACTCAAACCTCAGACGGTTTGAAGACCGACCAAGGTCACGGACCCGTCGTACGACAGGTTTGAAAGTGAATGGGGGGCTTTATGTTTACCTTTCCGAGGTGCTCCTCTATCTGATCTTTAAATTGGTTTGCTACCCATTGGTTTCTGGTAGAACATATGTTTCGTAGGCTGTCCTTCCTCCATTCCCTCTATGTGTCCAACCCACCTTAGCCTGTACATTTTGATAATCCTGACAATGTCCAGCTGTTTGTAAAGATGGTATAGTTCATAATTATAGCGCCTGCGCGACATTCCATTTTCTTGTACTCCTCTAAATATTCTTCTTAGAATCCGTCTTTCAAAGCAACCTAGAAGTCTCTCGTTATTTTTTGTCATCGTCCAAGATACTGAAGCATATATCACCACTGGCCTGATAAGTGTTTTGTAAATTTTACATTTCTTGATTCATGAGATGAAGCTAGATGCCAGATGCTTTTTAAACCATAATATGTTTTATTTGGAAGATATATTCTTCTTCTCATTTCAGTGTTTGTGTTGTTAGTGGTGTTTACGTGGGAGCCAAGATACATGAATGTTTTTACTGCCTTTATTTTTTGTGCCTATTTTAGGGTTTCGAAGGGTTGGGTTCAGTCAAGGCCACACTATACTACTGGCCGGAGTCACCCCCTCCACTCCACGCCACGTCACAGTAGGCGCCGGACCGTTTCGCGCCACCAGCCCAATGCTTTTTTAGTCAGTGTACACTTACACACGTGTTTCTATTAGTATACGAAGTTTTGCTGCAACTGTTTTTCATTCCGTACATTTGTGATAATAATATTAAAACATGCCAACTTCATGCTGCGTACCAGGATGCAAAAGCAATTATAACACAGATAGTTCAGTGGCTGTTTTTAGATTCCCGAAGGATCCTATCCAGTGTCAAAAATGGCTAAATGCCATTCACAGAGCAAACTTCATGCAAACGATCTGTTGTTTGCATTCGTCACTTCGACGAACGTTATATCGTGCGAGAGGACTCGGTGACAAAACTCGACTGCACTGTCTTGACTGTAAAACGACAGCGTGTGAAATTAGCTGCAGATGCATGTCCAAAAGTTTTTGAAAACCAGCCCGTATATTTGACGAGAAATCTACCTCCCCCTCGAAGAAACCCTGCAAGCAGGAGAGAGGAAATCCGGCAGCGAGAAGAGGACCGGAAGAGCCAAGTAAAGATATTAGACACTATAAATAGCTTAAGTGATATTAAAGAAAGGTATAAACTTAAGTGTGATGACCATGCCATTAAACATTTTCATTTGCACGCCAGTGACACTTTAAATTTTTTCTCTGTTTATCAAACCAAAAGAGGTAATGTTAAAGTATTGATAAGCCTACTTATAAGTAAGGATTTGACTTTTAATGTATTATCAAGAGATGACATAATTATTAACGATGATCCAAAGATTTTAGAAATTAGTTATGGTAGCAAACGTCTATGTTTATGGTCACAGTTAAACGCTTTACTCGAATACTTATTTAATGAGAACAGGCAGATTAATATTAATTGTAGTACTCAAGACCACATCAGCTCTGTAAATAGTTCTCTCGGTAGTCTAATTGATGACTGTTTGGATAATCCTGATGTAAGCAAAAGGTTAACATTTTTACAGGAACAATTTAATTTACTATTCAAAAAGAAAGTCAGTTATTGTGTAAATACTTTAGTTTGGTTCGCTACTTTACTTTTTGGTTTCCCAGGATCCTATAACTATATCAGGGTAGCTAAGCTTCTGACAATGCCACACCCAAAATATTTAAATAAATTTACTTTTAAATTAGGAGTTAATACTTCAGGTTTACAATCTGGCCACATGGACTACTTAAAGAAAAAAATTAGTGTCCTTGAAGAAAATGAAAAGTTGTGCTGCCTACTCCTTGATGAAATTTATGTTAAGCCCGAAATCACTTATAAGGGTGGGAAGGTTGAGGGTCTAGTAGTTAATGACCAAAATACACCAGAGCCTGCAAGTACAGTCCAGGTTTTTATGATTTCCTCAATTATGTCCAAATACAAAGATGTCGTTGGGTTGTTCCCTATTAAAAATTTGTCTAGTGATATGCTGTTCACCTTAACAAATCTAGTAATAAAACTACTTACTGAGATAGGGTTTAAAGTATTTTGTTTGATATCTGATAACAACAGGGTAAACAGAAATACGTTTGAACGATTTTGTGGAGGCATTCTTCAAACAAAATTTGTAAACCCTTACTGTGAGTCACAGAATATTTATGTTATGTTCGATCCAGTTCACTTGTTTAAATGTATTAGAAATAACTGGTTAAACCAAGTAGATAACAGACAAACATTTGTGTTTCCAAATTTCGACAAAAATGACGTAAAAGAAATGGCTTGTGTATCAGATCTCAAACTCTTACATTTAAGTGAGGAAAATAACTGTGTTAAACTGGCTCCTGCACTGTCAAAAAAAGTGTTAACATCAATAGAGAGGCAAAATGTTCATTTGTGCTGTAGGTTATTCCACGAGAAAAATATTGCTGCTTTGAATGAAAATTCGTCATTGACTAAAACAGAAACTAAGAGTAGTACAGCACATTTCATTCAGGTCATTTTAAAGTGGTGGAAGATTGTCAACGTAAAACATATGTACAAGGGAATTAAATTTAATGACGAAAACTTTAAACCAATCCAGTCTGTAACAGATACTAATTTTGTTTTTTTGAAGTCTTTTAGTAAATGGTTAGTTAAATGGGATGAACTTGTTGTTCAAGGGGAGGAGTTGACAAAAGCTAAAAGGAGAGGAAAATTAACCAACGAAACACATGTAGCATTGCTACATACTGTTAACACTTTAATGGAGATTATTTCGTTTATCTTAGGAGACATGAAATTGTCATATGTTTTACTTGGCAAATTTCAGACCGATCCGTTAGAGGCCAGATTTAGCCACTATAGACAGATGAGTGGTGCATGTTACCATGTATCAGTCAAGCAGGTTTTGGAATCAGAAAAAAACTGAAAACTTTGAGTTTGATTGATATTTACTCCTCTAGACACAGTAAAGTATGTAGCAAAGATTAATTTATGTTTAAACTTTGTACTGGTTTATCAGCTGTAAGCGGTCTACTACCGCTACACGGCACGCGCGGATGACGTCACGCGCTTATCAAACGCTACTGCCGGCTACAGGCAAGTTTAGTTCAGTTTCTAACACGGCTCCGAGCGCAACTCTCGTAAAACACTTCTCTTCCAGCCGCGGCTTCTGCATATTTTTTGTCATGCATTCATAAGATTTCGTTTAATTCATTTACCTACGTCCATATACAATGGACCACGATTTTATTCAAAATTAATTTCGGGCGTTATTGCCACAAATGCATCCGCACGTGCCGATCGTAACTAACAATCCAAATTATTCAATAAACGCATGTTCAATATCTTCAATACAGTCCATTTCTTTCTAACATACAATCCAGCCTTCCTCATTAGCGTCTTTGGAATAACTCACGATTCTTCAAGAGCTTCCAAACCGCAACATTTTGGTCCAACCGGGCAGGATTTCATATTTTCGGGCCCAAAAACGACATCATTTTTGGTCCCACCGAACAGGATTTCATAATTTTGGCCCAAAAACGAAAACGTTTTTGGTCACCACGGGACGGATTGCTCATGTTTGGGTCCACAAGCGACAGCATTTCTTATACGCATCATTTCTGGAACAACCGATCTGAATTTAATCACGCCCTAAGGGCATCATTCTCGTCCTGAGCGACACCATTGTTCTGAATCACGTCGCAGTCATCTCGACAAGATTCGGCCAAGCAGTGGACCAGAGACGACGGGACAAAGCAGGACAACATTTGCGAGGTCATCAAAAAAGATTCCACAGCTCTAATTGATGGAGGGTGGGGCGTCGGCTGACCAGCAGAGACAGGAGGTGTAGCAGCTCCAAACGGGATCGAAGTCAGCTTCATCACGAATGGATCGACGGCCACGTGACTATAAACTTTACTCATATTTGACGTTTAATAATATTTCATTTTAGTGGTTATTTTTTAACACATTTGTATAAACATACACCTCATTACACAATACAAATTAATAAATGGTTGGCAGCTCATTATCAGTTAAAACTTTAAAGATAAAGATATACTTTGTTACCATTTAGATTCATAATTTCAATAATTTAACTGCCAACAAAGCTTGATTAGTTAGAGAGAGTAAGTTTATATTCTAAACAACGATCGCTAGCTACCGAAACGTATTTAAACTCATTCAAAATTAAGTTTGTGGTTCACATGGTCTATGCTCAATTTCTTTCTAAATATTTTTCCTTTCTTTTTATTTTAAATTATAATAATGGCCGATGTAAGGGCTCTAATAAAAAAACGAGGCACAATTAAAGCCTCAATATCCCGAGTAAATACCTTTGCGGATAACTTCGATTTGTTAAACAGCGATCCTCATGCGCTGAAAATAAAACTGCGTCATTTGATGGAATTATCCACCAAATATGACGAGATTCAGACACAAATCGAAGCGGAGGAAGCGGACGTTGCTTTAACGAGTGATAGAGTACAAACGGAGGACGATCTCTGTACTATAGAATGTAAATTGCAACACCTGCTGGAGCAAGCTGAGCATATGAACCAAAAACCAGTAATTAATTCTGAAGGTAAACAGCCTAAAACACCCCCCATTCAATTGGAACCAATAAAATTACCACGGTTTGAGGGTAGTATTGTTGAGTGGCAACATTATTACCATATTTTTCTTGAATTAATTCATGTCAGAGCAGATCTGACGGATATACAGAAACTTTACTATTTGCACTCGTCATTACATGGCGAGGCGCTTAATGTAATAAAATCGTTGCCCATCACTCATGAGAATTACGCGGTGGCTATCGATCTGTTGAGGAATAGATATGATAGTAAGCTAATTGTTTCCGCTCACCAAGTGTGGAATGTCCTGGACGTACCATTAGTTCAACAGGAATCCCAAGTTAGCATATCGCAATTTATTGATCAAATCTCTGCCAATATAAACGCTTTAAATAATCTCAAACTGCCAGTCAACACGTTCGAAATTATTGTCGTAAATTATTTAGCCAAAAAACTTGACAATTACACTTTACGTTTGTGGAAAGAGAGTTTATCGGAGCATAAATTCCCTGATTTTAATAATTTTATAAATTTTCTAAATTCACGAAGAAAATTACTGCAAAATCTCGATAACGCGACTAGCCAAACGAGCAGGTTGAACAAAAGCGATAAGTCTCCTTATCGCAAGGCAGTTAAACAGATAAACACTCCAAAGGGCGCATTCCACTCACATATTAGAAACAATTTATGCAGGCTGTGTAACGGTGGACATAGACTTAGCGACTGCCTACAATTTACATCGCTGTCTATCCCTGATAGAAAAAACGCGTTAATAAAAAACAAACTTTGCTTAAACTGCCTCCGTTCGGGACACGAGAGCTCAAAACGTCACTCAAAATTCTCATGTAAAAAATGTTCTAGGCGTCACCACACCACGATTCATGTCCCCAACAGGGACGTAACTTCTGTTAACAACCAGTGTTCACTGAAATCACAGACCAATAAATCGGTATTGTTATCTACCGCCGTCTGTATGACATCCAATAAAGTCGGCAAAAAATTTCCCGTTAGGATATTACTGGATTCCGGTTCTCAAGCGAACTTTTGCACAATGGATTTCGCCCGCAGAATGGGCCTCCAATTGGTTAAATCACAACTACCCATCACGGGTATAAACAACTCGCTTTCCCAGGCTGACTTCAGTACTAATGTAAGGCTACATTCACGCTATAAACCCTTCACGTTAAACGTACGCTGTGCCGTATTACCCAGTATAACTAATAATTTACCGGCGGAGTCGTTCAATCTTGCCTCTTTGAATTTACCCAAGCGCATATTCTTGGCGGATCCTCATCTACATTGCTCGGCGCAAGTCGATATATTAATCGGCGCTCAATATTTTCTCCAACTAATTGAACCTATGAAATTTACGCGCGGACCACACTTTCCTATAATTCAGGAAACCAAGTTAGGATTTATTTTGGCCGGTGACTTACCATTCAACGTCGATATGACTAAAACGGTTTCTTCCTTTATGGTCTGTAAGGATGATAATCGGATTTCCTCGCAACTAAAAGAATTTTGGAAGTTGGAGGAGATCTCTAGTCGCGAAGCCCAATCTGAAGACTCGTCGTGTGAAAGGCATTTCGTGGAAACCACTAGCCGTAACCGCGATGGGAGATTCGTGGTATCCCTGCCCCGCAGATCTGATAAATTACATTTGGGAGATTCTCTCCGCGGAGCCATACGCAGATTCCAATCGTTAGAGTTCAAGTTCAAGCAGAACCCTATCCTTTATAAGGATTATAGCGAGTTCATGAGTGACTATCTGAAACTTGGCCACATGTCGCCGCTAAATGAATACGATCTGTCGCTTGACAGGTCAGAGATCTTGTATCTGCCCCATCACGCGGTCTTCAAAGACTCTAGCTTAACCACAAAATTGCGCGTGGTATTTGACGCCTCCGCTAAGACCACCAATAATTTATCCCTTAACGATACTTTAATGGTCGGCCCTACGATCCAGCAGGATCTGTTTTCGATAATGGTTCGGTTCCGTACCCACCGATACGTACTTATTGCGGACATAGAAAAGATGTATCGCCAGATCATTGTTAATCCCAAGGATTCAAACCTGCAACGCATCGTTTGGCGTGATGCGCCGCACAAGGAATTGCGACATTACGCGCTAAGGACGGTTACATACGGCACTGCTAGTTCCTCCTTCCTTGCTACACGTTGTCTGGCTCAGATAGCTTACGAAAATGAACCCGACTACCCTACAACTGCTAAGGCCATAGCAAATGACTTTTACGTAGACGATCTCATAACGGGTTCGGATGATCCGAACGGCTTAGCTGAAATGAAATGCGAGATCGTGAGGTTGTTGAGTAGGTATGGTTTTTCGTTACATAAATGGTTCTCTAACCATCATAAGATTATGACCCTTCGCGCCCAAGTAACCCGTGACTTCAGCAAAGGCCAAAACGTGCGTACATTGGGTATCCAATGGAACGTTGAAAGGGATAACTTTTTATACACCGTTAGGGGTGATGAAAATTCAACCGTTTTCAACAAGAGAAGCGTGTTGTCTATCATCGCCGGGATCTATGATCCTTTAGGATTGATCGCTCCCATCACATTTTACTGCAAGCATTTCGTGCAACAGTTGTGGTTGGCGGGCACAGATTGGGACGAACCCCTATCTGGATCATTGGCCAATCAATGGTTGGAATTATACGCTCAATTAGTCTCCGACACTCATTTTGAGATTACGAGGTCGGTTAAGATTACGAACAATTACCCAACTAGTTCATTACAGCTGCACGGATTCGCCGACGCTTCGGCTAAAGGTTACGCGTGTTGCATATATGTGCGGGCGGTCTATTCGAACGGCGCCATATCATCAAACTTGTTGTGTGCTAAATCTAGGGTCGCTCCGCTGAAACAGATAACGCTTCCACGACTTGAACTTTGTGCTTGTTTATTGTTGGCTCAATTAACGTCCAAGGTTTTAAACTCCGTCGATTACAATTTCGACGGACTATATCTTTATTCGGACTCGATGATAGCGTTATACTGGATACATCAGCAATCTTCCCGCTGGAAGGTATTTGTGGCCAACCGTGTTGCGGAAATACAGCGTCTTGTTAGCAGCAGGGGAATTTGGCGTCATGTAGTATCAAATGACAACCCTGCCGACGTTTTATCGCGCGGTTGCCTCCCTCGTATTTTGCACTGTCATACTCAATGGTGGCATGGTCCCTCCTGGTTAGCTCATGATTCGGCTTCGTGGCCGGTCAGCGCGCTCGACATTAATTCTCCCTGTACTTTTCCCGACCTTGAGGAGGAACGTCGCAAGCAGGTTCAAACCTCACTAATTGTCGCATCCTCAACACATAGTTATGTTGAAAATTATTCATCACTTACGAGGCTTATTCGCGTCTTCACATATTGCCGTCGATTTTTTCGCAATTCTAGGCTCGCGGTGGTTGATAGACACACGTCCTTTTTGTCGTCTCAAGAATTGTCAGACACGCTCTTGATTTTTGTCCGGCAATCTCAGCAGTTGCATTTCGGCGTAGAAGTTATGGAACTTGAGGCACACCGGTGCCTTCCTCGCAGTAGTAAAATTCTTGCTCTCAACCCATTCCTGGATGAATTGGGCATTTTAAGAGTGGGTGGACGCTTGCAATTCTCCCCACTTAGTTACGAGAGTAAACACCAAATAATTTTGCACCCGCACTCTCATCTCACGAGATTAATAATTGAACACGAACACATCCGTTTGTTGCACGCTGGAGTGCAATCAACTCAAGCATCGCTTAGGCGAAAGTATTGGATCATACACGACAAGTCCTATATCCGCTCAGTGATACATAAGTGTGTCACTTGTTTTCGTTTCCGGGCTAAAGGCGCGAATCAACTACTAGGTCAATTACCCCCTTCTAGGGTCACGCCTTCAAGGCTATTTTCACAGTCGGCCGTGGACTACGCCGGTCCTGTACTTTTGCGCCATGGCGGGCAGCGCTCTAAGTCCACGACCAAGGCATATATCGCTCTATTTATATGCATGTGTACTAGGGCCATCCATTTAGAATTGGTGTCGGATCTCACTTCCAACGCCTTTATAGCGGCTTTAAAAAGGTTCATATCGCGCAGAGGTATTCCCGCGCAAATATTTTCGGATAATGGCACGAATTTTCGTCGTGCCAACAACACGTTGCATGATTGGTACAAATTTTTAACCTCCAAGGAAGTTGAGCAATCTTCTCTGGAGTTTTGCGGTCTCCACGGCATCAAATGGTCCTTTATCCCCCCTTCAGCCCCTAATTTCGGTGGTTTGTGGGAAAGTGGTGTAAGGAGTGTTAAATTCCATTTACGTCGCGTAATAGGCGGTACGATTTTGAATATCGAGGAATATTCTACTCTTCTTTCTCAAATTGAGGCTTGCCTTAATTCACGCCCGTTATGCGCGGTGTCCGATGATGCTAGAGACCCTGAACCCTTAACACCTGCTCATTTTTTGGTCGGTGCTCCACTGACGGCACTTCCGGAACCCGACTATACGCAAGGCAATAATACTCATTTGGGCAGATGGCTTCTGCTCCAAAAATTTACGCAGACCATCTGGAAACGGTGGTCTAGGGATTATCTGCACCAGCTGCAGCAGCGCAATAAATGGCGCACCCCATTAAGGAATTTGAATGTCGGACAGCTTGTCCTCATTTTGGATGACAATTCCCCCCCTCTAGAATGGAAGCGTGGGGTAATTACCAATGTTTTTCCGGGTCAAGATTCCTTAGTACGCGTTGCAGAAGTTCGCACCGCGCTAGGTATCTTACGCCGACCCATCCACAAATTATGCCCCCTTCCGGTGGCAACAAGCTAATCGTATGCGTGCCATACGAGGTGTGTGTGTGTGTGTGTGTGTGTGTGAGTGTGTGATGTCACATTGCATGGACCACGCCCGGGACATTCCCCGGGGCGAGCATACAAGTCAATTGTATCATAAGCATTGTAATATTGTTTACGTGCCGCTAGCTATTACTGCAACAGTGACTGTGTTTCATATGTACTATTAATTATTTATGGATGTTGTGTATTATCAATATGTTTGAGTGATTCAAATTCTGAGAACCACAAGTGTTATTTATAGTGTCAATTATTCTATATGTGTATTGTATTTTTCAATGTCATGTACCATTGAACTTTGATATGATTATGATAACATTATGTTTCTATTATTTCTATTACTATATATGAAGCAGTGATCAAGATGGTTTCTCTTATATAATTTAAGCTTATTATTTACGTTTGTCAAGGTTTAAATATATGTATTTTTTATCCACATGTTATGCTTCAAGAGAGATCATGTTCAGTTATGTAAAGGTTCGTTTTTATCATTATTTTTTATTTGTTGTACCTTTTCTAGCACAGAAATTGTTTTGTTTTGACTTAAGCTTTGTGCTAGCTTAATGAATTTTGTTTTCTACAAATTTTATGTATAAGCCTTTAAGTGTATTATGTATTGTTTATATATATACATTGATAATGTTTGTAATATACTGTTCCTAGTTAACCTTAATGTACAAAATCGTCCCGATTTTGGCGGGCAGTATGTTTAAACTTTGTACTGGTTTATCAGCTGTAAGCGGTCTACTACCGCTACACGGCACGCGCGGATGACGTCACGCGCTTATCAAACGCTACTGCCGGCTACAGGCAAGTTTAGTTCAGTTTCTAACACGGCTCCGAGCGCAACTCTCGTAAAACACTTCTCTTCCAGCCGCGGCTTCTGCATATTTTTTGTCATGCATTCATAAGATTTCGTTTAATTCATTTACCTACGTCCATATACAATGGACCACGATTTTATTCAAAATTAATTTCGGGCGTTATTGCCACAAATGCATCCGCACGTGCCGATCGTAACTAACAATCCAAATTATTCAATAAACGCATGTTCAATATCTTCAATACAGTCCATTTCTTTCTAACATACAATCCAGCCTTCCTCATTAGCGTCTTTGGAATAACTCACGATTCTTCAAGAGCTTCCAAACCGCAACATTTTGGTCCAACCGGGCAGGATTTCATATTTTCGGGCCCAAAAACGACATCATTTTTGGTCCCACCGAACAGGATTTCATAATTTTGGTCCAAAAACGAAAACGTTTTTGGTCACCACGGGACGGATTGCTCATGTTTGGGTCCACAAGCGACAGCATTTCTTATACGCATCATTTCTGGAACAACCGATCTGAATTTAATTAGTTCAGCGTTAACTTAGATAAATGTTAGACACAGAATTGTTAAGTTAGTTTAAATAAGTTTATTGTAAGTAGATTTTCAATTACATGTAAGTATGTTAGACGTAAGGCAATACGAGATTGTAATGCACCATCTTCAAATGATCAAATATTGTTGTAAATAAATACTGAGCAGTTAGTAATCGGTTATTTCTTTAATTTTTCTGCTTACCCCGCTTCTGGTACTACTTATCATACTACATGATATAAAATCTTGTACAATACGAAAGTTTGGCTGTTTATCTACATAAAGAAACTTGAAAAGTTATTTCCCTGATAAGCTGTCAATTACCTTGATTCACAGCTTTTTTACATCCTTCATGTAAATTGCACTTTCTCAAATGCTAAAAAAATATAACTGTTGTTGTTCACAAAACTCTACATTTTTTCATACCAAGGTCTTTGTTAGTTCATACAGATTACAACCATATAGGACATGTTCAGGTAAACCATTACAGGTGTGTGTAGGAAAGGTTATTTGAGCACGCGACACAGTAAACAGCATTAGCGGCTGTTTCGTTTCGGCGCCTAGTATGACGTCACGTTTCCAGCACTCCGGCCAGTAGTATAGTGTGGCCTTGGTTCAGTGGTAGCTTGTTGGCAGCATACATATATTTTGTTTTCTCTAAGTTTATCTGCAGTCCAATTTTATTGAGTTTTCCCCTAACTCTGTAAAGGGGAACACTGCATATATTAATATATTAAACAATTAACTAACACATTACAAATTATTTTAAAACAATATTATTTTCAAAAAACTATACCACTAAACAGATTGCCTTGCTATGGGGATCCCAACCTCCATTATCATATTGGATTAATCGGAAATATTTTTAACAAAAAGAATATATATATTACATTACATCTTTGCGCGCGCGCGCGCGCGCGCGTGTGTGCATATATAGATAGATAGATAGGTAGATAGATAGATTGATTGATTGACTGATTGATAGATGGGCCTAGAGAGCGAGAGAGAGGGTAGATGACAGTTGTACAAATGATTACGGAGCATTTCTTTTATTCAGGCATAAACATTTAGGCCTACGGTATAAACATATTTTATATATAGGTTGCTGTATGTGTGTGTGCCACAGTTATCATCAGTTAGGTATACGGTATTACATATTTAGAATAATGTTGGAGTTTTACCACGGGCATACAGTGCCGTATATCAGCTATCCGACATTGAGCATAATGAGCAAGCGTAGTGTAGTGTAGGCGGGCGGATTGGGCACCACAGTGGTAGTAGTACCAAAGGTGACCGCGGGTCACGTTGCGGTCGATAGCGTTACTGTCGTCAGATCGTACCTGCACACACACACATGCGTGAAAGTTTCTATTTTTCTTCTCACGTGTTCAGTGGAAAGGGTATGTATCGGTATTGTCTTCATTATATTCTGATTCACCTGTAAGCAAACAGAAATAAACATGAAGCGGTGTCATGTCGAACATCCCTACAGTTTGTTTTCGTCCTTCTTTCACAATCACTGTCTTATCATTCCGTTCCAATTCACTAACTTAATACTGTACGTTTATTAAGTAGGCCTATAAAGATGCTTATAAAAAATAAAGCTTTTAATATTGCTCTATATGCCACGTAACATTATAGGACATTTATTTATAACATTCAATATCTAGCTAAAATAACTAAAATGGTCTTAGCTTTAATGTGAGTAGTAAAATCAGGAGTACCATGGGATAACTCTGTCAGTAACTATTTGGCGTTAGGAAAAGAATAGTATTCGTAAAAACTAAAATATATAAGCACAATGTTTATATTTTGAGGACATCTTAAAAAATCTTTGGATATTTTATTATGAATAAGAATAGGCATTATCTACACATATTAATAAACGATTCGAAAAAAAGAATTTTTGTAAGGGTTATTTTACACGGGGCACTAAATTATATTCAAAATCTCCTAGTATTGTGGGGATATGCAAGTTAATTTCTATTAAAATTGTTAACAGACGAAAGTGACATTAACCTCATTACGCTACTTACAAAGGAACACATTTCAGAAAATAGTGTGAACTTCTGCACTTCTGAACAATGCAGTCTTCAATAAATACAAACTATTGCAGAGTGTAAAATATTTTAATATGTAGGCCAGACAGTTTCAGACGGCCAGCAGTATCAAAAATATAATTAACTCAACGTTTCGTGCGCTCGCAATCTATGTTAGTCTTCAGCTGAGTTAGTAAAGTTAAATAGAACAACGCTCTATCAAGAAATATAAATATATCTTAGAAAAAGTTATCTTGAAATTATAAAAATTACAATTAATTAGGTAAAGTTAAGATACTGTATGGGTGATGGACGTAAATAGCTTAAGTACTTGTCATAAATTGTGAAACGCTTGTATTTAAGCTTGGTGAGAAATAAATAGGATGACGCAATCTTTATTGCAAATTGCTAATTCTGTTTTGCAACACGGCGCGGCGTAGGTCATTGTCAAAGTCTACCGTAAACATCAGATGGAAAAGGTGATTTAGGTTACTGACATAAAAGGTAAAAACACGAGGATACTCGTGAGATGTTAAATATTAACTTCTACGAGATACACGCCGAGTTTGTATTTTAACCATTGCGATATTAGATAGCGATGTTTTGTGACAGTGACAAGTGTTACTGTTAATTTGTGTAACTTTATTTCTGGTTACATTTACTATTTGTCGTGATAGTATGTAGCCTACTAGACAAGTGTGTAACTACAACTACTGTAATACACAATTTCATAAAAGTGTTATTAATGTTTGTGAGTTTCGATTTCTTTTACGTTCAATAATCATTCCACTGTTGTAAAATATCGATCCACACATTCGTCATAACACTATAATTACAACGAAGTACCGGCAATGATAATGTTGGTACCGGTGATGATGATGATGATGATGATAATGATTATAATTATTATGATATTATTATTAGTATTACGATGACGATGACGATGACAGGATGTGGTGTTGTTTTTAAACTCAGGTTGCACTGAAAAAACTGTTGTTTTTAGGAGCAGGTTTTAGACTCCCATATTGTTATGCACAGAACGTTGTTTTCCATCTTCTTTGTAAAGTTATATTATGCAGACCTTCATATACTTTAATGTTCCTGAATAGTGAAAATTAAAAGATTTAATGTCATGTGCAAAGATACATAGTGTCATCATTGTTGACGTTAAATGTTTCTAGACCTGTCAACTCATATTCTATAGCTGTCTTTAGGACTATAAACAACACTAAACACTTTGTAAAGGTTCAAAGGTTAGTAGTTTGTTATTATAAGTGAAGTATCTATTTTAAATACACAATTACGTTTGTTAACAAAAAATATAGGTTAACGCCCATTAAAATATTAACATACCGAAACCTAGATTAAAAACCAAACAGTATAAATTCTATCTTATTATAACAATAATACACATTAGAAGTATTGTGTTTTACACTGTACTGTGTTTACAAAAATATTTTAAAAGTTTGTATTTTGTAATTCTGACATGTTCGGGTCGTGAATCGGAACTAGGCCCCTACAACGCGCAATTTTAGAATATACGGTTGTACGCAATGATCACAAATCAATTCTAATTGCAAGAACAAATTATTGTAAGCACTTTCAAATATACCTTTAGACGTTCTTCGTTTAGTAACATCTTTGCAGAATGTAAGTCAATTAATTTCATAAATACGACTTTTTCGGCGTTAAAGAAAGGGAATGTAACAAAACAGTAAAACAACAATTGAACAAATTGCACAACCACGTACTCGTATTCTCTCAGAATACGCAACAAGGGGTTTCAAATAATGGGTACAAATTAAAGGGGTAAATTGTAGAATCGTGACTGCCGTTACAGGACCGAGTTGTTGGCTGACTGGGCTGACTGAATTCCGTCGATTTTCGCATTGAGCTGAATCAATGATGCAAAACGCTGACCGCTACATTCAGTATAGACCGACATCAAATATAATATGTGCTTTGTTTACTGTTGAGTGCCCACGGGTTCGCTTCTTTTCTGATTCTTTGTGCCTCTCCGACTGTAACTTAAATCACTCCCTCTCTTCTCTTCTCAATATCCAATACCTTCTTCAAGCTAAAAAAGCAAACTACATTTAACATAAGTATATAAATGAATTCAATTATCTACTGAATTATCTGTCTTACTGTATACTATGTATCTGTTCATTACTTATCAAACCTATTCTTCTACGTACATAACATTACTCATTTGCTCTCTTTTTAACATGATAATGTTTTTAGGCTGGGGGTCATTCCATAAAAATCGTCATCGAAAAACGTAAAGCTTTCATACTTTCGATTCCCCACAGTCTAGAAATTTGATACGTAAGCGCATCAAGACAGAAATAATCGCTGCTGACATTGAGTTTAGCAAACGTTTTAGTGAGAATAAATTTGGTTTTACATGCTCTGTTTGTGATCGTCTGAGATTTGGAAATGATTTACGTAATCCACATTATACGTTTCAAAAGCCTAAAAACATTATCATGCTTCGATGTTTCGGTTTCGTCGAAATTCTTTGAATGCTTAGGTGCATAAATAGAGAGAGAGAGAGAGAGAGAGAGAGAGAGAGAGAGAGAGAGAGAGAGAGAGAGAGAGAGAGAGAGAGAGAGAGAGAGAGAGAGAGAGAGAGAGAGAGTGAGAGAGGGGGGGGAAGATTTTACAATTTCTGAGTCACTTGTCATTGATTAGATAAATTCTGTATGTAAATATAAATTAAATGGACATATTTACAAAAGTCTACATATTACAAATGGAATGCAAACTTAAAGTCTATTACTAAAATGTTCTCAAGAATTTTGCAATATTTGTAATACAATTACAAGCAGAAAACTTGCACCTGGGAGTATCAAGGTAATTCTACTTTCCCTCATATTCAATTAAACTTCCTGAAATTGTATTTACTTAATGATTAAGTTTCACACAACATATATGCGCGCGCGGGAAGACATTGCTTCTAAGGAGCCCGTTTTTACTCTCTTAACGTTGTTATAAGGTTTTCTTAAACCTTGCTACCTTTGATATCCGTGTATCAAATAGGCCTACTACAGCTACTTCTCATATATGCTATATTAAACAACTATATAAAAAACGTGTATTCATAATTTTGTTTTAAGGTTCTATTAGTGTGGCCACCAAAAGGAAATACATAAGAAACACAAAACGTATAACTAATATCATTTGTCAGTTAAAATGTAAATGCCATTATGTCAGTTCCTGCCAACGTCATACAAAAGACATTTAGCCAGTACAGTAGCATAGTACACAGTACAACTGGAAATGCATTACGCTAATCAATTGAATTATTTCACAACCGTCAGCGGAAACTACAATGCGACCGCTTTGTGTTCAAGTAACAAGGTCATATTGACATTAATTATACTTCGCTGGATTTGTGCTCAGCTGCTGCAGTTTAGTTTGTCGTTTGATTTACTAAGCTGGATAAGCAAATCGAGGTAGCGCTTCCGTGCAGCATTTTCTTGCCATTGTATCTACAATAACCGACAACAATATTAACTGCTTCCTATCTACACATTTGTAAAGAGTAATACACATCACGTTTAGTAGCAGTAGTAAGACAATACAATTTTTTTTTTAAGTTAACTATTTATTACAAAAGTGTCTTTCAACTTGTAACATCTGTTCCCGTCTCGCCCGTATGATAAAAACATAATACACTGTAGATTATGTACTGAAACCGTATTAAAATATATTAATAATTCATTGATTCCACCCCATAACAGCGACATTTAGAAATTTACTAGTATAGGCTATAGTTACACAAATCGCAGTCATTAATAACAGTGTTACTATAAGACGTCGGCACTGGTGTATATTAAATTGCTACCAGGATAGAAACAATCACCAGTTTAAATAATTTATTTTAAACAAATTGTACTGAATTCTGTATTCTTCTTCACAGATGCAAAAGTTAAATTCTAGTAAACAGTAATAACAATGAAGCACTTCAGTTTACTAAAACGCACCTAGTTAACAAATAAACATTTATCATTCGCAAATCGGTACGCACTGTAATAGCTTAACGTTGAGACCGTGTAAATTATGTATGCTGGTCACTAATGACGCACAGAAAAAAATGAGTTTTCGGAGAGTCAGAATACATTTGATAAATATGAGACGTTCGGAAATGTGCTAGTATAGGTTGCTAACCATCATGTTATTAGTTTGTACCTCAACATAGACATTGGCTTTCCTAATTAGTTAAAATTAGTTATTCATGTGAAATTATTGTTCTATCCTGTATTCTGTTTACTGTTTCAGATGCCATTTCTCTCTGTTTGCCTTAACCTGGTTCAGACGCCTTTTGAATTTGTTTGGCTTTTGGTTATCTTATTCTCTTACAAGAGACTGTCTCACTCCATCTCAAATAGTTATACCATTATTATTCGTTACACTATTCTTCGACGTACTACGAACTCATTCTGTACAGTACATATCTCTTCCACTTCCACTAACTCCCGTATTTCTGTTCTTTTTGCTGATACTTGCAGTTTTTCATCCTTCCTGGATATATCTCCGCAGCCCATTCCTCCAACTCAGGAATAGCTCTCCTTTCTCGACAGCCATTCTACTCGCTTGATATACCACCACGGTACAATTACATGATTAGATTTTTTTCACGCTGCTAATTTTAACATTTTCCGTCATCATAACACTCGGTACTTTGCCCATTATTCTTTTGCATCCGTCACCATGACTCAAGTCTTTTGTATTTATATTATAAATTTAATTTTTATGAGTAACATATCAACAACAGATAAATTCCCGATTCTGTTGTTGCTAATACAGTCTGTTAGATCAGTTCGATTCCCACTAGACAATTAAGATATTATTTTACCAAGTGCTGATGTGCATATGAATAATCATTTTCAAATATAATCAATTTATTCATTTACATTACTGTACGTGATTAAATACTAGCAAAACTATCTCTGTAAGTATAATGTTTATGGCTTCTCACAGGACAAGAATAACTGTCCCAGTATTTGATTCTATTGTTATTAAACAACTGTACTGGGAATAACGCTATGTCTATCATCATAAATAAACTACCATCTTAAGGCATGAGCATTATATCAAGCAAATCCCTTTTTCTTCTTTTACATCTCTCTTTAAATATAGTGTAAACAAGGTGTCCCTCTATTCAATCATTACACTACGTATTTTCCTTATGAAAATGAACAAATTCTGTTATAGATTCCTCTAAAATTGCTAAAGAACAAACCTACATAATAATAATTACAAATTATTTATTACAAATAAATGCATATTTTTAAGCATATACAAGTATAATGAAATTTCCCTACAATTATAATCTAATAAAAATTAGCTTATAATTAATTTTAACTTGATGACAATACGTACTTAAATAAATTTATAAATTTATTGAGCACAGTCTCTAGCACTGTTTCGGTAATAAACAAACCACTTTCATAAAGTAAACGTAGAAATATTTATTGTAACTGTTGTTTAACTGCGTTTTTCTTAATAGTCAAGTTAAGTTTCTTAAGATAACAAGATTTAAAGAAAAACTTGTTTAATAGACATTCATTATTATTATTATTGATATTATTCAATATCATTATTGTCACTATTGTTATTAATATTATTTTGATGGCAAAGTCCCAGGACCGGACGGTGTTCTATCAGAAGCTCTGAAGGTAATTGCTAGTTCATGTCAACGGATACTCCGTAATATGTACAACACTTGCCTCAGGGAGGGATACTTCCCCCAAGCGATGGAAAGTGCAGGGGCTGGTGCTTGTCAGCAAAGGTAAGGGTGACCCGGGCATGCCATCAACGTACAGACATTTGTGCATACTGCTGGAAAGTGTCTGGAAAGTTACTAAACCCACGTCTGTTAGCAGCCACTCAAAGCGCGGGAGACCTGTCAAACAGACAGTACGGCTTTCGTAAAGGCCGATCTTGGAGCAGTGGAGGAGGTAGTAAGAACTTTCGAAGCGGCCCAACAGGGGAATCGTTACTCAAGAAGTATAGTCTTTTGGCGACGCTGGATATTATGAATGCTTTCAATTCTGCCAGCTGGAGCGACATGCTTAGGGCTCTGGAACATTTCTTCCAGATCCCACAGTATCTCCTGCGGATAATAGAATGCTACCTGAGTGACAGAGAACCTATCTATGATACTACAGACGGACCTCGTAGAAGAAAATCACTGCCGGGGCTGCCCAGGGCTCAATTTAGGGCCCAGACCTTTGGAACGTATCCTACGACGGAATTCTACGGATGGAGACGCCGCCAGACACTTTCCTGGTAGGTTACGAAAACGATATTGCGACAGTGACTGTAGTACGAAACACCGAGGATGTACAAAGAAGCCTGATTTAGGTAATGAGGCGAGTGGGCTCCTGGCTTAAAGAACATGGCCTGGATGTAGCCACCGATAAGACCGAAATAGTACTGCTCACCCAGCGGCGGGGCTTCCGCTATCATACCGCTGCAAGTGGGACCTGAGACAGTATTTACAAAGAACGTTGTGAAATACCTAGGGGCGAGACTAGACTCAAACCTCCCCTATTGCGAGCAAATAAAGTATGCAGCTGATACGGCGGCTAACGTTACTACCAAGCTGAGCAGACTTATGGCTCATAGGATGTCCCACTGTAAATAAGAGCCGATTGCTGATGGCGGTCACAGAATCCATCTTTCTGTACGGTTGCTAAATCTGGGCCGATGCACTAAAGACGGAGAAGTACATGAAACGTATGGCATCGGTGCAGAGAAAAGGAGCCCTCAGAGTAGCATCCTCTTACCGGACAGTGCCAGGGCCAGTTGTCCTGGTGATAGTAGGATTCCCATAGACCTGTTGGCTCTAGAGCGGAAGCATTTATTCGAAAGAAAAGAGGAAATTTGAAGGGATGCCGCAAAGCATGAAGCCAGGGAACTCACTGTCCGGCACTGGCAAGATTGTTGGGATAGAGAGGATAGAGGAAGATGGACCGCAAGGCTCATACCAAACTTAAAGGAATGTACCGACTGGCAACACGGTGGGGTCAACTAAAATCTGACACAGTTGCTCAGTGGACACTGCATTTTAATGTCTACTTCCATAGAATAGGAAAGGTGCAAAACCCAGCATGCCAATACGGAGACTCCCCATGAAGATGCCTCGCACACGTTTTTCAAGTGCTGTAGATTCGCAAGACAGAGGATGGTACTGGGAATGGAGCTCGGGGAGTTCACGCCCGAGAGGGCTGTTGTGCTTATGCTTCGTGGTAAGGGGGGACCGCATCAATGCATTTATTCAGTGGGTCCTACTAAAAAAAAAAGATAAGCCCAACTTGCACCCAATGGGCAGTAGAAGATGAGGAACAACTAGAAGGAGCCCCTTAAGGACGCAAAAGGCTCCATCCTGAAGTAATACGCTAAGTGGTTCCAGGATGGATATAAATGCCTCAATTAGAGGTGGGGTTTTTAGTGGGTGGGAGTCCCACACACCTCTGGCGGTGCATAAAGCAGTTTCCCCTCTATAAAAAAAAATTATTTGATAAACAATTATTCTTGTTGTTTTTTATCAAATACTTTATTAATCAAAATAATATTAGTAATAATAGTAACAACAACAATAAAGACACTAATAATAATAATTAATGTCTATTAACCAAGTTTTTCTTTGAATGAAAATTAATTTTGTGACTTAGATAAAATTATAAGTACATAAAGAAGCCGATGATTTGCATGAAACTGATCAGTAACATTATTTCCAC
Organism: Magicicada septendecula; assembly: GCA_034769895.1. Classification (NCBI taxonomy): domain Eukaryota; kingdom Metazoa; phylum Arthropoda; class Insecta; order Hemiptera; family Cicadidae; genus Magicicada; species Magicicada septendecula. The sequence continues at coordinate 475,128,042 of CM068368.1, read as the reverse complement.
ATGCAAGTATGGGAAATAATGAAAAGCATCTGTAAAGACCTGCAATACTCCTAACGTGCTGTTCGTACAATTCTGAACTGCAGTGTTTCCCATCTGCTGAAAAACTTTGAAGCGTGTTTAAGGATTTTCGAGGACTTTGTGATCTATACATTATTTTAATAAATTATTAAAGTTATTAATTAGGAAGATTTTTACAGAAATCTATTTGTTAAGCGAATCGAAATCGAAATCTTATTTAGGTGGCTTATTAATAATGGCGACCCTGATAGGCTACCAAAAAAAGAATTATCTGTATTATATATAAAACCGTATGATTTAAAATAATTTTAAAATATTTATATTTACAATTGACCATATTTTGTATTTATCTAAATTAAATCTAAAACTAACCAAACTAGCTAGAACGTTTAAGTTCATAATTTAAAATTATATAGGCAATACATGATGTAGAAAATTTTTCACAAAATGCCTAAATGAGTTTTATTTCATCTAATCTAGTAACCTTTTCTATTTAATTTACATAACGCCCTAAATTAATAATGTATATGCAGTAAGTTATCCTAACTATACGAGGGAAAACTTCTGACAAACAACTAGAGTGGCACATAAGCTTTTTCAAGTAAAATAAATATTCATCGTATGCAGACAATGTTATTATTCTGTGGTGATCATAGTTTACCAAGTTTTATCATATTCACTGTTAACAGTAATACTCGCGAAAATATTTGAAGGCGTATAGGTGTACATCTTGTATAGATCTACAAATAACTTTTTTTCCTATAATTGAAGCCGTTGAATCTTGTTAGGGTCCACACAGTATAGTACATTTTTTACATTTACTTTTTTATACTTTTAAAATACACAATCGGATAACACCTAACATTTTCTTAATTCACATTACTTCCACCTACCTATCTTTACCTATGTTTACCTATACTTATCCACCTAATCATGTTCCATTTTGTTTTAATTGTCTCCAAGTAACGTTTATAAACTAATTAGAATTAATATTAGACTAGGCATTACCTGTATTAACTTCCGTCTTGTGACTTATCTGTTTTAATTTCAAAAACGACGCGTTTCGAGGTTAAATCCTCATCTTCAGGTTTTAATATTATAAAAACATCAAATTCACACGAACGGGGTCGTCAATTATTTAAAACACATAAAACACCACGCATAATTTTACATTAATATAGTCTCGGCACAGTCCGATGCGCACCGTCTCGTTGCCAACGATTAACTGTTGTACTTCATCCTGTATGACCGTTATCATTTCCCGTGGACACATCGATATCGATTGCTGTGTTGTACAGTAGATTAGATCGAAACGAAACTTTATCATTAAGTAGTTGGTCCGCTTGTACTTAGAAGTCTTGTATATCTCATATTCCTCCACAGCGTTCATGTATGCACCTTTTTTGCAATTATGAAGCAGTTTAAAGTTTGTGTGGAAGTCTGAGTACTTATGATTATATAGCATTAAATGTTGAGGGTAACTAGATCTTGTTTTCGAGATATCCCTTTTGGGTAGGTGTTCCTTAAACCGTTCGGCTGATTGCCTGCCCGTTTGTCCTATATAAAATTTGTCGCAGTCATCGCATTCAAGCTTGTATACTCCAGTTTTCTCTTCATCCGGGATGTGAGTTCTTTGTCCCAAACGTTTTTTGATGTTATTTGTGGTTTTGAAAGCCACTGTTATTTTACGTTTCTGTAACTCATTCTTTACAATGACTGGTAGTACATTCGTGTACTCAGTTACTATAAGCTTAGTATCTTTTTTAGCTGGGCCGGTTAATCTGCATTTATTATTGATTTTTACTGAGTGTTTTCTTACTAGCTTGTCTACGATTTCACCGTTATACCCATTAGCGATAGCTATACTTTTGATGATATTAGTCTCTACTACTCTGTCGTTTTGCTCTAGGGGAATAGCAAGCATTCTATGAACACACGCGTTGAAGGCTGCCATTTTTTGGGAATATGGATGGTACGATTCAGCATGAATAGTGATATTCGTAGTGGTGGGCTTTCTATAAATTTTGAATCTAAATCGGTCATTATATTTGCTAATAGTGAGATCAAGGAAATTCAGATAGTTATTTTTCTCCATTTCCAGGGTAAATTGGATTTTCATGTTTATACTGTTCGTATATCCTTTCAGATTTTCTATTTGTCTACTCGTTCCATTGAATATCATAAAAGTATCATCAACGTAACGTACGTAAAATTTAATTTTATCTCGCTGTTTATTAATACTAGACAATAAAAACGAATTCTCAAATTGGTTCAAGTATAGGTCCGCTAAAACTCCCGATAAAGGTGACCCCATTGCTAGACCATCCTCCTGCATGAAATATTCATTATCATAAGAGAAATAGTTTTCTTTGAGTATTGTTTTTAGCAATTACATAAGCTCATCAATTTTATTTCTACCTAACCTATTTGTTGCAATTAAGCTATTTCTGAGAATTACCATTGTCTCATCTACCGGTACATTGGTGTACAGATTAGTTATATCAAATGAAGCCAACCTATATTGTGGTGCTGATTTAATAGTTTTAATTTTTTCAACGAGATCGTAACTGTTTTTTTTTTTTTTTTTTTTTTTTTTTGCTGTAGTTATTTATTATGTCAATGTTCTCTTTTATAATCTTTACTAATCTTTTAGCCACCCTATAACCAGGGGCAGTTGTGTAATTTACAACCGGGCGTATTGGCATATCTTTTTTATGTATTTTGGGTAAACCCGTAAGTTCTGGGGCCCTGGCATTTATGGGTTTTAAATAATGTGTAGTGATTTCGTTGAGGATATTGGGGCATTTATTTATAGCGTTGTTTAATTCCTTGACATAGGCGCTGGTGGGATCTTTGTGTAGCTTTTTAATACTATTGTTTTGTATGAATTCTTGTATTTTATTGGTATATGTATTTTTGTTAATAATAACAACCGTGTTGCTCTTATCAGCTTTCGTGACGATAGCGTTATCATGTCGAAGTTTTTCGTAAACGCTCCGTGCAATACGCACATCACGTTTGTATTTATTTTGCAGGTTAGTGATGTGGGAATCTTTCTTAATGACTTTGTTTTTTTTTGCTATTTATGATGGCACCCGTTTCTTCCTGATGCGAGATATTATCAATAGTTTTTATGGCAGCTTCTGCGCATATTATTTAACGGATCATAAAGTTCTTGTTAAACGAGGGAATGTTATACATCAAACCCTTGTTCAATAATGCCATTTCATTTTGTTAAAATTTAATTCCAGTGTAATTTGCAACTCGCTGATAAAATACGTGGCTATGTTCTAATGTATTATTATTTTCAATGTGTTTGTTTTGTATATAGGTTTTGAAACTTTCTTATCTGTTTACGTTTAAGAGAACTGACGAGTTTCTTTATCTGCCTATTCATAATAATAACTGCTGGAGAACAATAACTGCCTGAATTTCCTTGATCTCACTATTAGCAAATATAATGACCGATTTAGATTCAAAATTTATAGAAAGCCCACCACTACGAATATCACTATTCATGCTGAATCGTACCATCCATATTCCCAAAAAATGGCAGCCTTCAACGCGTGTGTTCATAGAATGCTTGCTATTCCCCTTGAGCAAAAAGACAGAGTAGAAGAGACTAATATCATCAAAAGTATAGCTATCGCTAATGGGTATAACGGTGAAATCGTAGACAAGCTAGTAAGAAAACACTCAGTAAAAATCAATAATAAAAGCAGATTAACCGGCCCAGCTAAAAAAGATACTAAGCTTATAGTAACTGAGTACACGAATGTACTACCAGTCATTGTAAAGAATGAGTTACAGAAACGTAAAATAACAGTGGCTTTCAAAACCACAAATAACATCAAAAAACGTTTGGGACAAAGAACTCACATCCCGGATGAAGAGAAAACTGGAGTATACAAGCTTGAATGCGATGACTGCGACAAATTTTATATAGGACAAACGGGCAGACAATCAGCCGAACGTTTTAAGGAACACCTACCCAAAAGGGGTATCTCGAAATCAAGATCTAGTTACCCTCAACATTTAATGCTATATAATCATAAGTACTCAGACTTCCACACAAACTTTTAACTGCTTCATAATTGCAAAAAAGGTGCATACATGAACGCTGTGGAGGAATATGAGATATACAAGGCTTCTAAGTTACAAGCGGACCAACTACTTAATGATAAAGTTTCGTTTCGATCTAATCTACTGTACAACACAGCAATCGATATCGATGTGTCCACGGGAAATGATAACGGTCATACAGGATAAAGTACAACAGTTAATCGTTGGCAACGAGACGATGCGCATCGTACTGTGCCGAGACTATATTAATGTAAAATTATGTGTTGTGTTTTATGTGTTTTAAATAATTGACGACCCCGTTCGGGTGAATTTGGTGTTTTTATAATATTAAAACCTGAAGATGAGGATTTATCCTCGAAACGCGTCGTTTTAGAAATTACAACAGATAAGTCACAAGACGGAAGTTAATACAGGTAATGCCTAATATTAATTCTAATTAGTTTATAAACGTGACTTGGAGACAATTAAAACAAAATGAATCTAGAAGCCAGTCAGGCACGTATTGTCTATAAATTTAGAAACATCAAATTAAAATTGATTAAGGCATCGCAGAACATCAAGTTTAACAAAACAATGCCTTCACTACAACATCACACCGAAATACATAAGCACCAACGTCAACAGCGGACATTGTTCAGAAAAAATAAAATCAATCTGGATTAAGGAAGAGATCAAGCGATTTTATATTTTGAAAAGTAATTTAAATACAAAGCTTTATCTAGCCCACTTGGAAATTTTAAACGAACTTCACCCGGCAGTAAAAAACGCCATTTTCGACATTATCAATAGGCAGATAAACAAACTCGTCAGTTCTCTTAAACGTAAACAGATAAGAAAGTTTCAAAACCTATATACAAAACAACACATTGAAAATAATAATACATTAGAACATAGTGTAGCATGACAGATAATGCACATAGTTCTGAATGGAGAGAAAGATCATAAAATAAAATAAAAACATTTTAAATCCAAGAAAGCAACATTAAAAATTAATTAAGAAACACCGTAAAGCACAATCATAGATTGAAGTAAGAGTTTCATTAAAACCAATATTATAATGAGTGATGAGTAATCAAAATAAACTTCAAAACTAAAAATAAAGTAAAGTAATACCGAGGTAGGATAGGAGTAAGTAAGGAAGAAACCCAAACAAGACAACATCCACCATAAAAGGGGATACTTTGATAAGAAACAAGGAGAATAGGAGCAATTAAAGAAGAAACCAGAACAAGACAACATCCACAAGAAGAAGGAGTGCTCTTATAAGAAACCAAAACAAAACCCCCAAAAAAAGTAATATGTTTTGTTTAGAATAAGTTCAGATAACTCAATACTGAAATATCAGAGTTAAATTCCATTCTTTTATTATGAAAATGTTTATTATGTTTTAAGAAAAGTTAATCCAGATTAAAATGTCTGAGATTAAATACCATTGTTAATTTCAATTATGTGTTATGAATTAATAGTATGAATTATATACTAAATGTTCTTTTGTTAAAATAAGGAAATGTTAATCAATATTATATTAGAATAGAAAGTCAGAAAGGGTATAAACAAGATGTATTATTTAAAAACTTTGTAAGTAAAAACAGTTAAAATCTAGGCCAAATGGTAAATCTAAACAGCATTATAATTGATGAAATAAGTACAGAAAAACAATTAAACTGATGGAATTTGTAAAAGGTAAATCAGTCATAGAGTCATATAACTGGAACTATAATTAATAAAGATATTGTAATAGATAGTAAGAATTATTGTTAAAAATGCAAATGCAAAAACTGAAAATTCAAAGAGGGGAGTCACAAATTAATGTATAATATTTAAAAAGATAACCAATTAATCAAATTACAAGAAATTAAGGGAAGATAAACCTTTTATGTCAATCTGAGATTTAATACAATCATTAATATAACATATAAAATGGCAAACAGTTTGAGAAGGACAGGAAGTAAATTTTAAGACTTACAATTTTCAAAATGAAGTAAATATAGCATTTTAGAAAAAAAAACTTAGTAAAACTATCTTATTTGGCATCAAATCAAGCAGAACAAACTGAAGAAGAAGATTATGTATTTAGTATGTAATAAATTTAAATAATAGCAAAAATATATTCAGTAGTATAATGTAAAAATTGTAAATGTAACGGAAGCTAGAAAATTTTGAAACAATGGATTGCTAATATTAAATTGGCTAAGACTTTAGTAGAAGACGAAGGAAATGAGTTAGTTAATTATTAGACGTTGTGAAGTACACTTAAGACGAGCTCTTGCTAAAATAATAACCTAATAGCGAAGACATAAATGGCGTTCATTCGACAAGCCTAGTCTACTGCGAAAAACGCGAGTTTTGTAAAATTACATTTAAACCTTAACTTCAGTGAAACTAAGACCTACAAACATTAAATTAACTTAAAACAGAGCAAAAAACAAGTGAATATATAATTTAAACGATTAAAACCATTAATTCCACATAACGAAACGAACAGTGCAATTATCGACCTAATAGACTAAAGTTAATTATAACTTAATCCAGCACATTTTATCGAAGTGAACCACAAACACTTAACCAGGAACACTCCACTAACACCAGAAGGAATAATCGCAGCTGCAGGAACGAGAAACCAGTGGAAAACAACATTTATTGGAAGCAGAATCTGCGAGGTGCATTCGTCAATTACATCTGAACACGGAGCGGCCATCTTTAACTTCCCACAATTCCAAGCGACACTGCCAGTAAATCTTCACGGTTCGAAAATTTCTTTACTTACTATTATATATTGAATGTTATAAATGTATTTTAATTAATAAGATTATATTTTGTAATGTTATACTTTCAATACTATGCCCTTTTTCTCTGACTATATACAAAATAACTGTTTAAAGAACCCGATAATAAATAATTGTACAGTCTATTGACATACCCTGAGAGAATCGATTAATCAATCGATAGAAAATCCATTATATTATTATTTGTTAATAAAATTCCTTAAATATTATAAAATTGAATCCTATTTATTCCTAAATTATAACTAGCATAATATATCATTTTAATTGAGACTTAACTACCAGAATTTCACAACTTTAAAGGAAGATAACCTGCAAATAAGGAAAGTTCACCAATCGATTGTTCCTGGAGACAATCCAATTAACTGGTAAAAGAATTCTAAATACAGAAAAGGATATAATTCGTTTAAAACAAATAATAAGAAGTTCGAAACACCACGAAACATTTTAAAATAATTAATATTAAATTAATTTAAAACAAAAAAATAAAATAAATAAATAAATAATAAATAAAATTTTTTTTTACAAACAAACCTAAAACAAAAATTTTTTTTAATTCGTTACAATTGGCGACCAACTAAGGGGCTTTAATTAGTAATTGATAGGCCACTATAATTTGCCCAATTCCTAATTTAAGCTTGGCAGCAGTTATAAAGTTAGAAGAAAGGGAAAATGCAACTTCGAGCAACATCGAAGAAACGGGCGACGGAGGCCGAAAAGGAAATTGATATGGAGGACAAAGAGGCGACGCCGGTGGAAGACATGGAAATGTTATTACCCCAATGGAACCTAGACAACCCGCACCACAAGAGGAACAACCTGAGATACCCAAACAAACAGAGGAGGTCAATTTCCAAGAAACCATAATGAGAATGATGATGGAAATGAGTAAGAAAATGGATTCCACAAAAGAAGAAAATAGTAAGGAGAAAAAGGAAGACAACCAATCCTTAAGTAAAAAGATGTAAGGAATAAATAAGAACATAGAATCCAAGATGGAGGAGAATGGGAAGAAGTTAGAAGAATTGGAAGAGGACAACCAGTTGTTAAAAGAAGAATTCAAATCAACAAAGAAAGAGTTCAAAACAACCAAGGAAGAATTGGGTAATAAAATTGAAGAAAACAGTAAGAAGATGGAAGAAAGGATGGGAGGAAAATTAGAAGAATTGAAAGAGGACAACCGATCCTTCTTGAGTCAGAAAATTGATGAAACTAATCAGAAGATGGAGGAAACCAGCAAGAAGATGGAGAGCGACAACCAACAGTTGAAGGAAGAGTTGAAGGAAGATAACAAGAAGATGGAAGAGAAAATGGAGGAGAAGTTGGAAGAATTGAAGGAGGATAACCAACTATTAAGAGAAGAATTGAGGGAGGTTAACCAAGAAAATCTGGACAAATTAGATGAGAGAATAGTGTTATTAAAGGAAGAGATGAGCAAGGAACTCAACGATAATAAGGAATATACAAACAAGAAAATAGAAGAAGAAACCATGGTAATAAAACAACGGATCATGGACATTGACGGAAAATGTAACCAGACTGAGAGGGAAGTACAGGAATTCAAGGAAGTGGTAAACATCAAATTCACTAATATGGAAGAGCATAGTCGCAGGAAAGCGGAAGAAAACAGAAGAGAAACCCAGGAAGAATTAGGGAAGGTACAGAACCAAGTCGCGGAAAGGTGTGACGGGATGGAAGAGGCTATGACGAATATAACGGGTCAAGTACGGCAGAGCCAAGAAGAAATGGAAGTCATGAGAAATCGACCCACTAACTTTACTGGGATACCAATCAATGAAAATTGGGAATGGTTGAATTTCCGACAGTACAAAAGAAAACCAATGGAGTTCCTGGCCCGAATTGAGGAATACTTCGCCAAACATAGAGGGAGTAGGTGGAATAACAACCGGGAGATATTGGACGAGTCGTTCAGGGAAATGACCAACAATTGGTGGATGGCGAATCGAAGTGAGATCGCGGACTACCAACAGTTCAGAAACCTGTTCAAAGCGAAGTACTGGTCAGAAACCACGCAGAACCTAATACGAGACAATATTTGCCATGGACGATACAGGGCCCAACTAGGTAACACCATGACGGCCTATTTCTTAGGAAAGGTGTGTCTGGCGAAACGTTTAGAACCGGCAATACCCGAGGAATGCCTGGTGAACAAGTTGTCCTACCACTACGACGAAGATATAATCAGAGCAAGAAGGGGTAGCCAGATCAAGAAAGTGCAAGCCATGACCGAATTACTGGAGAGTTATGAGAACGAGGAATACTACCGTCAGAGTAGAAGGAGGAACGATAGACCAGAAATAAGAAGTAACCAGTACCCCTGTAACAGTAACAACCAGAATGGTAACAACTACCAAGGGAACCGTAACCATCAGAATAATTACAACGGCAATAATAACCCGCCGAACAATAATAGGAATAATTTTAACAATAATCCAAATAATAATAGGAACAACAACCACTACCCAAATAACCAAAACAATTATTATCAGCACCCTAATAATTCTTATAGTCAGAGAAATCCCCACCCCGGTAATACTGAACGTTATTACCAAAATAATAGGAATTACAATTCAAACAACTATAACAATAACAACAGAGTTTCCCGACCACGAGTAAATTTCATAAGAGCTGAAGATCATGGGCCAAGAAGGTATAACCGTCAGCGAAGGAACAGTTTCCACGATGGAGATCGTCGGCGGAGAAGCGAAGAACGTGATGGTCCGAGGTACGAACAACATAGACGGAGTACCAGTCTAGATGATCCTGGCCGGCAACCAAACCGAGAACAAACGTTTGAACAGAATACAGAGCGGCAGGAACCGACGCAAGGTTTCCAGAACGACACCTCGGTCGGTCCGAATAACAACGACGAACACGATAATTTAAACGGGAGGAGGCAGTGATAAATTATCACGACCCTTCACTGTTCCTATCTCCTGGGTATAAACAAGAGTTGCAAGAGGCAACTGGATCGAAAAACATTACCATCATTAGCAACAACTATCTGAAAAACTAAACTATTGGAGGAGAATGAAACTAGCCTCGATAGTCAGAATAATGAAATATTATATATAAAAGCGGAAGTAGAAGGAATCCCCGCCAAGATCATGATTGATACCGGTGCTAATATATCAATAATTAACATAATTGAACTGGAAAGAATCCAGAAAAAATGTGGTAGAACATTGCCAATGTTGCCAGTAAATAATATTATCTTAGACGGTGCAACTGGCCGCCAGAACAAAACTATTAGAAAACAAGTTTCTGTAAATGTCGTTAGCCGTGGTATAGCTTTAAATATAGTATTTTTAATCGCCACCGGACTGCCATTTAATATATTGGTAGGTTGCGATGTATTAAGGAGAAACTCCGCTATTATAGATCTGAACAAAGAAAAGGTATCACTGTTTTCAGACGGAATAACGTGGACAGCAGATTTAGTAGGATGCGAGAAAATACTTCCCAGTAGTATACACCAACAACTTCGGAAAATAAACTATGTAGAGAACAGCTCCCTGAATAACCAGATAATATATAATAACGTGGAAGAGGATTTATGGTCAGTTAAGATACAGGAAATACGGGACTTCCAGTGCGGAACCACCAACGAGAAATTACCCATACACCAAGCAAATCGTCTGATAAGGGTATATGAAAAATATAGATCAGTATTTTCCGATGAACCCGGTAAGGTAAAGAATTATCAGTGTAAACTTGAATTTAAGGAAACCGTGGAATTTAACCGGAGGTCATATCCCATCGCGCATTCACTGAAGGAGGCCGTGAGAGCGGAAATTAATAAGATGATCAGCAGTGACATAATTGAGAGTAGTTAATCTCCATTCACCAGTCCAATCCTAGCTGTTCCCAAGAAAAACGGACAAGTCCGGCTTTGTTTGGATGCGCGCGAAATAAATAAAACAATCATTAATGACAGAACATCACCCGGTGAGATAGAGGAGATCTTGAAACGATTCCACGGTACCAAGTTTATTAGTACATGGGACACTGTGTGTGGTTACTGGCAAGTGGAGTTGCACCCACAGAATCGTCAGTATGTGGCGTTCATATTCGAAGGGCGCAATTACCAGTTCAAGAGATTGCCCTTCGGACTTGTGAATTCAGTAGCCATCTTTGTGGCCTGTATGGACCAGATACTTGGACAGGAATCAATACAATTTACCACAGTATATGTAGACGATCTACTGATTACCTCAGAAACCTGGGAGGAACACTGTTACAGAGTAGAACATGTACTCGAGAAGTTAGCAAAAAACAACATAACTCTTAAATTGGAGAAATCCAAATTCATTGCTCGAGAAGTACAGTTCTTAGGTTTTAATCTGGATGATCAAGGTATATCCCCATCATCAGAAAAAGTGGAGGCGATTCAGAAGTTCCCTAAACCGAAGAACAGGAAACAGCTACAATCTTTTCTCGGACTCTGTAACTATTACAGAAAGTTTCAGCATCAATATTCCGAGCTGACAGCCAAGTTTCAACAGCAATTGTCTTCGAAAAACAAATGTGTCTGGGGTCAAGAACAGGATGTTACTTTCCAACTCATCAAAGATAAGTTCTTAGAGATCGTTATACTTCGTCACCCGAATTTTAAAAAGCCTTTCTTCTTAAATTGTGATGCTAGCAACATCAGTTTAGGAACGACTTTATATCAGGAAGATGAGGAGGGTCACCATCTGGTGATTAGCTTCGCTAGTCGAACCTTGAATCAATGCGAGAAGAACTACAATGTGACAGAGAAAGAATTACTCAGTGTAGTATTCGCATGTAGCAAATTCCGGACATATATTTTAGGGTATCCAGTTACCATCCGCACTGATCATAAATCTATCTCATTTCTACGTAGGTACAAGTTGAGTCACGGCAGACTAGCTAGATGGGTACTTGCCCTGCAAGAGTACAACCTACAATGGGAGTACATCCCGGGGAAAAGGAATGTTGTAGCAGATGTGTTATCACGCATTAATTTGGAAGACCAGACTTTTGAGGGAGAGAAGGAGAGCGTAGTCAAGATCTACAACCTTATTAAAACAAGAGGCTTCTGATTTAGAGGCTTTAGTGGTAAACATCGGCATCCACCAACAATCTGACCCTAAGCTAAAAAATATTATTATTCGATTAGAAGCAGACGATGACACAGTTTCTAAGTATTACCATATTAACAAAGGTATATTATTTGTTAAAACATCCTTCAATAAAAAAACATGGAAAGTCATTATTCCGAACCACATTTAAAAAGAAATCATAATCGATTACCATATAAGGTATGGCCATATGGGAGCGCTGAAAGTGATACAGGCTTTAGAGGAGAATTGTCAAATCAAAAACATAAACCGAAGGGTGAGAAATTACCTAAAATCCTGTAATATTTGCCAGTGTGTTAAGGTTAATAACGAGAAGAAGGAAGGTATAATGATACCCATAACATCTAAGGCGAAACTGGAGAAAGTGTTTTAAGAAATCTGCGGGCCATTTCCCCGTAGCGGCGGTCGACACAGATACAAATACCTCATCATAATCATGGACCATTTTACAAAGTACGTAAAGCTATACCTGGTTAATCGGGCAACCACAATAAAAGTTCTTGGAGTCATAAAGGAATTATATGTGCCAGAAATAGGAAAACCAACTTCAATCATCACTGACCATGGTACACAGTTTAAAGGGAAAAGATGGCGGGACACATAATTATCACTTGGGATTAAAACATACAAGACGTCAGTCTACCACCCAAGTAGTAATCCGGCAGAGAGGGTACTGAGAGAATCTTGCGAACGTACTGTCACCACCAACAGAAAAAGTGGCAAGAGTACTTAGCAGCCACGGAGAAATTCCTAAATTTCGCTCACCATCCAGCTATAGGAATTACCCCTTACTCCGCCATGTACGAGAAACCAACCCCCCGAGAGATTGAAGAAATAATAGAGTTCCCGATGAATGATGGGCGTAAGTTTGACAAGGTGAAATTTTATAACAAGGTGGCCGAAGACCAAGAGAAACGGCAAGCCAAATATCAGAAGGCGATTGGACGAGTAATAACGTATAAAGAGGGAGAAAAAGTACTGTTAAAAAACCGAGAACTACCCAGCACCCTAGAAGGGATAACGAAGAAACTATTATTACTCTATACTGAACCATATCTCGTTGCCAAAAATAATAACAACAACACATATGAACTAAAAGAAATAGTTTCCGGAAAAATCAAAGGAGTATACAACCAAGCCTCCATAAAAAAATACTACGAAGACTGAATTTTGTATAATCGTAAAATTTTTAAAAAGAAAGTAAGATCCGCTTACAACTAATTATTTATGGAATTTAATTTTGAATGAAGAAAAAGAGAAGAATTTGTTACTATAGTAAAATCATTAAAATTTAAAAAGAATAAATTGTAAAAATTCAAAAAGAAAGTAAGATCAACTTACAACTAATTATTTATAGAATTTAATTTTGGATGAATGAAAAAGAAGAATTTGAATTTTGTATAAATTGTCAAAATTCTAAAAAATGATAAGATCCACTTATAAATAATTTTAAAAGAAAACAATTTGGAATGAAAAAACAGAATTTGAATTTTGTATAAACGTCAAAATCCAAAAATATAAGTAAGACCAACTTACACAAATAATTTAAAAGAAAATAATTTGGAATTATTAAAAGAAAAGAATTCGTTATTATAATAAAATTATCAAAATCTAAAAAAGAAAAAATAATATAATAAGAACAACCTAGGACTAACTATTTATGAAACGATTATGGAAACAGGCAGTCAAGAAGGATGATTATAATATTACTCAGTTCTAAAAAACAAAGAACAACAACTCATGCCAATCATATGAAGAAGATATTCTTGGCAAGAAAATAATAAAACATCTATGAAAGGCAAACAGAAATAAGGACCACATGAAAAATATAATTTTAATGAATTAATTTTAATGAATACAAAAGTGGATTAATAACTTTCTGAGAAAGAGAAAAGAAAGAAAAATATGTTTATATAATATGATCATAATAACAACTTGGATGTCAATTACAAAGAGACCCATTGAAAAAACGAACTGACATAAAATAATACCATTCAAATAATTAATAAGAACTAAAGGAAAAAATATATATAAAATATGCTATTACTATAAATAACCAGAAGAAGAATTAAAGAGAATTCAGATGAAAAAAGGAAAACGTTACGCCATAACTAGTAACAAACATATTAACAAAGTTTCCAACCATGATAAAAATGAATATATCAGCCGAGCTAAAAATTTAGAAGAATATATAATGACAATAATAAATACTAAGAAGAATAAATGAGATAGAAAATGTGAGATAATCTGAGTAACAACGAAGTGAAGTATCCAAAGATATTTTTATTAGTCGAATATGAGACTATTCTATATGTAATTTTTATTTGATGACTGTCTGTAGATAATTCCAGCAGCATTATGTTTTTGAGCAGAGATGAATTGCCTCTGATCTCAATTAGAAGTGTAGTATGGCCAGCAGAGTATGTAGCCAAAAGTGCCTCTCTGGACTGCCCCAGCTCACGTGTTAGGGAAAGTTAGGGAATTAATATCCCATGGATAAAACACAAAGTTAAGAAAAGGAAAAATATAATAATAATAATAAATCTCAGAAAACACTAATTATCCAAGAAGAATCAAAGTCAAATAAGAGACTATAAAGTTTATTAAGCTCAAGTATGAAGAAGCCGATATAGAAATGGGGAAGAAGACAAAGAATAATAAATACAAAGTTATCATAAGCAATTATTTCATCCATAATCAAATCTGAAATAATCACTTCTGGAGGAGAGCAATCTGTAGCATAACAGATAATGCACATAGTTCTGAATGGAGAGAAAGATCATAAAATAAAATAAAAACATTTTAAATCCAAGAAAGCAACATTAAAAATTAATTAAGAACCACCGTAAAGCACAATCATAGATTGAAGTAAGAGTTTCATTAAAACCAATATTACAATGAGTGATGAGTAATCAAAATAAACTTCAAAACTAAAAATAAAGTAAAGTAATACTCAGGTAGGATAGGAGTAAGTAAGGAAGAAACCCAAACAAGACAACATCCACCATAAAAGGGGGATACTTTGATAAGAAACAAGGAGAATAGGAGCAATTAAAGAAGAAACCAGAACAAGACAACATCCACAAGAAGAAGGAGTGCTCTTATAAGAAACCAAAACAAAACCCCAAAAGAAAGTAATAAAAATAATGACCAATGAAAGTATAACAAAATCTCAAATTTAGAAAACCATGTAAAATAGATATAAACCAAAAGTGTATAAAGTAGAATTGAAAGTGAACCAATGTGAATTAATTATATAATGCAAAAAACAAACGTTCATTATCGTCTATAGACAAACTTCTTGATTTTAAAAAGACTATAAAACTAATTAGAAATAAAATCAAAGAATAAAAAGGGGATCAGTGCAAGTTTTTATGTTATTTAAATAAACCTAATGTGTCAATATTGGAGTTCATAAACTGAGTAAGTTGTGAAATTATACAACTTTAAAGTGTTTATATTGTGTCAATGAATAATATTAAATAGAGTATTATAATGAAAAATAATACATGTGTTTCTAAATAACTGCCACTCTTTATATACAACATTCATTAGAATGACAGTAAATAAAACAAGAGCAGGCCATATAAAAAGTGAAGTGACCAAGAATCATTACCCCAAAAATCAAACAAAAAACAGCTAAGACTGAAAATGAGACTATTATAAGAAATAGTGTAAACGATGGAAGGACAGATATGTTTTGTTTAGAATAAGTTCAGATAACTCAATACTGAAATACCAGAGTTAAATACCATTCTTTTATTATGAAAATGTTTATTATGTTTTAAGAATAGTTAATCCTGATTAAAATGTCTGAGATTAAATACCATTGTTAATTACAATTATGTGTTATGAATTAATAGTATGAATTATATACTAAATGTTCTTTTGTTAAAATAAGGAAATGTTAATCAATATTATATTAGAATAGAAAGTCAGAAAGGGTATAAACAAGATGTATTATTTAAAAACTTTGTAAGTAAAAACAGTTAAAATCTAGGCCAAATGGTAAATCTAAACAGCATTATAATTGATGAAATAAGTACAGAAAAACAATTAAACTGATGGAATTTGTAAAAGGTAAATCAGTCATAGAGTCATATAACTGGAACTATAATTAAGAAAGATATTGTAACAGATAGTAAGAATTATTGTTAAAAATGCAAATGTAAAAACTGAAAATTCAAAGAGGGGAGTCACAAATTAATATATAATATTAAAAAGATAACCAATTAATCAAATTACAAGAAATTAAGGGAAGATAAACCTTTTATGTCAATCTGAGATTTAATACAATCATTAATATAACATATAAAATGGCAAACAGTTTGAGAAGGACAGGAAGTAAATTTTAAGACTTACAATTTTCAAAATGAAGTAAATATAGCATTTTAGAAAAAAAACTTAGTAAAACTATCTTATTTGGTATCAAATCAAGCAGAACAAACTGAAGAAGAAGATTATGTATTTAGTATGTAATAAATTTAAATAATAGCAAAAATATATTCAGTAGTATAATGTAAAAATTGTAAATGTAACGGAAGCTAGAAAATTTTGAAACAATGGATTGCTAATATTAAATTGGCTAAGACTTTAGTAGAAGACGAAGGAAATGAGTTAGTTAATTATTAGACGTTGTGAAGTACACTTAAGACGAGCTCTTGCTAAAATAATAACCTAATAGCGAAGACATAAATGGAGTTCATTCGACAAGCCTAGTCTACTGCGAAAAACGCGAGTTTTGTAAAATTACATTTAAACCTTAACTTCAGTGAAACTAAGACCTACAAACATTAAATTAACTTAAAACAGAGCAGAAAACAAGTGAATATATAATTTAAACGATTAAAACCATTAATTCCACATAACGAAACGAACAGTGCAATTATCGACCTAATAGACTAAAGTTGAATATAACTTAATCCAACACATTTTATCGAAGTGAACCACACTCCACTAACACCAGAAGGAATAATCGCAGCTGCAGGAACGAGAAACCAGTGGAAAACAACATTTATTGGAAGAAGAATCTGCGAGGTGCATTCGTCAATTACATCTGAACACGGAGCGGCCATCTTTAACTTCCCACAATTCCAAGAGACACTGCCAGTAAATCTTCACGGTTCGAAAATTTCTTTACTTACTATTATGTATTGAATGTTATAAATGTATTTTAATTAATAAGATTATATTTTGTAATGTTATACTTTCAATACTATGCCCTTTTTCACTGACTATATACAAAATAACTGTCTAAAGAACCCGATAATAAATAATTGTACAATCTATTGACATACCCTGAGAGAGTCGATTAATCACTCGATAGAAAATCGATTATATTATTATTTGTTAATAAAATTCCTTAAATATTATAAAATTGAATCCTATTTATTCCTAAATTATAACTAGCATAATATATCATTTTAATTGAGACTTAACTACCAGAATTTCACAACTTTAAAGGAAGATAACCTGCAAATAAGGAAAGTTCACCATATCGATTATTCCTGGAGACAATCCAATTAACTGGTAAAAGAATTCTAAATACAGAAAAGGATATAATTCGTTTAAAACAAATAATAAGAAGTTCGAAACACCACGAAACATATTATAATAATTAATATTAAATTAATTTAAAACAAACAAAATAAAATAAATAAATAAATAAATAATAAATACAAATTTTTTTTTACAAACAAACCTAAAACAAAAATTTTTTTAATTCGTTACAATAGCCACGTATTTTATCAGCGAGTTGCAAATTACACTGGAATTAAATTTTAACAAAATGAAATGGCATTATTGAACAAGGGTTTGATGTATAACATTCCCTCGTTTAATAAGAACTTTATGATCCGTTAAATAATATGCGCAGAAGCTGCCATAAAAACTATTGATAATATCTCGCATCAGGAAGAAACGGGTGCCATCATAAATAGCAAAAAAAACAAAGTCATTCAGAAAGATTCCCACATCACTAACCTGCAAAATAAATACAAACGTGATTTGCGTATTGCACGGAGCGTTTACGAAAAACTTCGACATGATAACGCTATCGTCACGAAAGCTGATAAGAGCAACACGGTTGTTATTATTAACAAAAATACATATACCAATAAAATACAAGAATTCATACAAAACAATAGTATTAAAAAGCTACACAAAGATCCCACCAGCGCCTATGTCAAGGAATTAAACAACGCTATAAATAAATGCCCCAATATCCTCAACGAAATCACTACACATTATTTAAAACCCATAAATGCCAGGGCCCCAGAACTTACGGGTTTACCCAAAATACATAAAAAAGATATGCCAATACGCCCAGTTGTAAATTACACAACTACCCCTGGTTATAGGGTGGCTAAAAGATTAGTAAAGATTATAAAAGAGAACATTGACATAATAAATAACTACAGCAAAAAAAAAAACAGTTACGATCTCGTTGACAAAATTAAAACTATTAAATCAGCACCACACTATAGGTTGGCTTCATTTGATATAACTAATCTGTACACCAATGTACCGGTAGATGAGACAATGGTAATTCTCAGAAATAGCTTAATTGCAACAAATAGGTTAGGTAGAAATAAAATTGATGAGCTTATGCAATTGCTAAAAACAATACTTAAACTAAACTATTTCTCTTATGATAATGAATATTTCATGCAGGAGGATGGTATAGCAATGGGGCCACCTTTATCGGGAGTTTTAGTGGACCTATACTTGAACCACTTTGAGAATACGTTTTTAATGTCTAGTTTTAATAAACAGCGAGATAAAATTAAATTTTGCGTACGTTACGTTGATGATACTTTTATGAAATTCAATGGAACGAGTAGACAAATAGAAAATCTGATAGGATATATGAACAGTATAAACATGAAAATCCAATTTACCCTAGAAATGGAGAACAATAACTGCCTGAATTTCCTTGATCTCACTATTAGCAAATATAATGACCGATTTAGATTCAAAATTTATAGAAAGCCCACCACTACGAATATCACTATTCATGCTGAATCGTACCATCCATATTCCCAAAAAATGGCAGCCTTCAACGCGTTTGTTCATAGAATGCTTGCTATTCCCCTAGAGCAAAAAGACAGAGTAGAAGAGACTAATATCATCAAAAGTATAGCTATCGCTAATGGGTATAACGGTGAAATCGTAGACAAGCTAGTAAGAAAACACTCAGTAAAAGTCAATAATAAAAGCAGATTAACCGGCCCAGCTAAAAAAGATACTAAGCTTATAGTAACTGAGTACACGAATGTACTACCAGTCATTGTAAAGAATGAGTTACAGAAACGTAAAATAACAGTGGCTTTCAAAACCACAAATAACATCAAAAAACGTTTGGGACAAAGAACTCACATCCCGGATGAAGAGAAAACTGGAGTATACAAGCTTGAATGCGATGACTGCGACAAATTTTATATAGGACAAACGGGCAGACAATCAGCCGAACGTTTTAAGGAACACCTACCCAAAAGGGATATCTCGAAAACAAGATCTAGTTACGCTCAACATTTAATGCTATATAATCATAAGTACTCAGACTTCCACACAAACTTTAAACTGCTTCATAATTGCAAAAAAGGTGCATACATGAACGCTGTGGAGGAATATGAGATATACAAGGCTTCTAAGTTACAAGCGGACCTACTACTTAATGATAAAGTTTCGTTTCGATCTAATCTACTGTACAACACAGCAATCGATATCGATGTGTCCACGGGAAATGATAACGGTCATACAGGATAAAGTACAACAGTTAATCGTTGGCAACGAGACGATGCGCATCGGACTGTGCCGAGACTATATTAATGTAAAATTATGTGTTGTGTTTTATGTGTTTTAAATAATTGACGACCCCGTTCGGGCGAATTTGATGTTTTTATAATATTAAAACCTGAAGATGAGGATTTAACCTCGAAACGCGTCGTTTTCGAAATTAAAACAGATAAGTCACAAGACGGATGTTAATACAGATAATGCCTAATATTAATTCTAATTAGTTTATTCATGTTCATAACCCACCTAACATCCATTCAAGTGACGAATGGAGAAAAATAAAAAAAATCGAACGTACTATGAAAGACCTAGATTTAGAACTGCAAAAAATTTCAAATTTCATGGAGACAGATTGAATAGGAACATATTTTCAAGAGTAATACTCATGACATGTTCTGGCATAGAAAATATATGGATCTTTCTTACTGAATAGGCAGTCTGTAAAAGATATGCAATTAATAATAATGTTATTATTATAACAGCTGTGTCAACCGGAACAACTTGAACTAAACCTTTCTTTAGATACAACGTATTTCCCCGTATTTCAGTAATTCCAAGCTAGCACTAGCACTATTTCAGAAAATATTATAGACGCTTCGTGATTATCCGTTAGCCCCATATCTTTTCATCCAGCCAAATGTAAATATTTCTTTCCTTCTTCTTTGCTATTACATAATACATTATATTGTTTTCTTTTACTTCAAACATTATAATAAAATTTGTTTCATTATCCATCTCACGGATAGCGTCGTATTTTCAAAGTACAGATTTTAATAGTTCCCAAAATAGCGACTGAAACAGACTCAGGAGTATTTGGTTTGATTGTTCTCTCCATGTTTTCATGTCTGTACTGCTCACCGGTGAGGATCTCTAGTGTAGTAGGCTACATCTATTGTCAGTGCACTACATTTTGCCTTATACAAGTACCCTTAATGTTCCCATATTTTTACCCCTACTCAATATAAGTACTGATGTGTTGCTCTAATATAACTAATTTGCTTTCTTTAGACATATATTTAATCTATAAAAATACCACACAAAGAGAAAGTAAAGCTGATAATATTAATAATAAAGACCCAACAACAAACAAGATTAATGTTATTAGTTGTATTAATATTACATAAACAACTAACTTAATAACAATTTTAAAATTCTCACCAATGTTTTTAAAAATCTCTGTCTTCGTTTAAGTTTTCAGCAGAAAAGTAGCTTCAAAAATTTTGTCTAAATAATTTGTTTATTAATATTAAATAATTACTTATTCACACAAAAAGGTGTTTCTTTGAATGTGACAATTTCAGTTCCTCTTTCGGGCTAGTAAACTGTAGGCTATTCTGAAGTCCGTCTTTGTATGTGGGGCTTCAAAAATCCGCTGTTAGGTTACTTCCACTCGTGACACCAAGACCGGTTTTATTATTAGGGCCTTTCTTAGCCGTCGCATTTTTGTCTAGTTTATTAAGCGTGGTTTCTCATTGCTTTATTACCTGCATATTGCATTGGCTAACAATGCCCACAACACATGTGACTTTAACCTAGTGGTGATCATTACGATTTTATTACTATTAGTATAAATATCTCTACACCAAACATGCAAGGCTTAAGTGATTCATTTTCACAACTAACGCGTATCCCCCTCTGCCTACCGAGACACACACCATATCTTTAGTAAATTTTACTTGACGTATTACGTATATGGAACGTAAATTTCATTTGTACTCTTTGATTTTTTTCTTACTTAGGCCTATATAAAGACATTGGATTTGTGACAACTTTATGGAGTTTTTTTTCAAACTTTGTTCATTAAAGTACTAAATATAGTCTAAACTGGATAGTTTTATCTTCACAGGTTATAAATAATGATATTTTAACATCATATTGCAAACACTATTTCATGAGCACTTTAATAACATGCGTCGTTCGTTTCACAACACCCCTCAGTGGTCTAGTGCTAACATTCTCACCGCAATCCCGATGCTGAAATTTGGTTGTTGTGCATCGTAAAAGGAAAGCTCAGAATTACGACTGACAACTAAACGTCGACATTACCATCCACTCCTCCGTAAAAAGACCGTCTGACAAGGCTAGGCCAAAATCGTACTGCTGCTGCTGAGGAGCCGCTCACGTACGTATTATACTGCTGTTTTCAGAAACAGGCTCAACACAAACGAGAATTAATATATTAACCTCCTCGTACTTTAATACATTCACTCAGTTCATCAGTACTGAATTAGAGAGAACCCCGCCCGCAGCGTTGCTTCTGTACAGGAAGTCGCTTTGCGAGAATTCTCTGTCTTTGTACGTAGGCCTAATTCCTTTGTAACGTCGCAAGGGCTTTCACGCTATAAAACGGTTCCTCAAAATTGCACGTCTGTTTAACTAACCCATACGCAGACACGCGCCACACGCGCGCTTATGTTTACAGCTTGAAACCAATAAGTGAATTAAACAATGAAAATGTTATAACCTGGAAATTATTAATGTTAATGTGAAATATATTATAACAACATCCAGTACGTTAACATCTATAATAATGTAATAATTTATTAACAACCATTAATTTACTTTGGCCGTTTACAAACAATTATTAATGATTAACAACAATCATTCCTTTGGCCTTTCCGCGTGTCTATGAGTATTTTCCGAGATCATTTGTTATATGACACGCTAATATTGTCAACTCTCCAGTTCGCTGAAGCAACTCTGATCAGCAATCTTCTCTGTGCCCCCACAAGCACACGTTACAGTTATACTGACTATAAAAATTACAAAGTCCTCTAAAATTTAAATATGAGTTGAAATGTGTTATGTTTAAAAATGCATAGAAAATAATACGTGCAGCACAAAATAAAAAACAATGCATATAAAATTACCATACAACTAATCCAGATTTCCAAATCACACCACTATTAATCATAATAAAACGAATTATAACTAAGCGCTGATTGCTTTTGATAAACATACTTTACTAAAACCTTCTCTGACAATACGGCAAAAATAAACTCATACACATACAGAAAATTGATCCGCCATCTGAGGGTAGAAAAAATTATTTTGATTCGTATCGACTGAAACAAGAAAAATCCAACACGGTACTGTTCTACTCTACCGTGACGGTTGCAAAAAATCATTACCATTATCTTATGTCAACCTTGGACCACAGTCAACTAATAAAGAAATCTTTAACCTAAATACAAAATTAGAGTCGAACAACCCAAACACAAAAAAATCATAATGCAACGTCCGAGACCCCAAGGTCAGAGGTATCCGAAGACACGCTGAACGAAGTCATTTAATTGTCTCAACTATGTCGAACACACGATACAAACTCTTGTAAGAAAACTACAAACACCCCAAGTATCTGTGTACTGTGTAGGCGTTCACACTACTAATTATAAGTCCTCTACAGTGAAAAAATATTTAATAAAATCAATAAAAATAATAAATATTTTAAATAATCAGATTCTGTAAAAGAATTTTGACACACGGAAAGAATGACACAGGAAAGATTGCCAAGGAGAGTTTTGGAATGGAAGGAAAAGAGGAGAACCAACTATCACCTGGATAGAAGAAATTCAGACTATATTGAGGGAACGAGAAATTGAAGATCTTTGGATAGACAAGCAGCAGTGGAAGATGGGAATTCAATCGCTCCTGTAATCTTTTGTTCCGGAAAATGTGTAAACATTGTACAGCCGGAATAATAATAATATTCAGATTCTCTAAATTGTAACAGATGATTTCAACGAACAATGCAAAATCAAAAACTCACAGCCAACAGCAGCAAAGACAAGTGATTTGAACAACAAATAAGTCTCCTCAAGATTTAACCAGCATAATGTCAGAATTCTTGAAACAATTCAGTTACTCAGTAAACAGTTCAATTACTCCAACAGGATGACAATTATGCAACAGAATAATTTTACCAAACTTAGTAATGTCATTGGTAAAATATCTGTATAATTGGTACATAAACAATGGACTCAAATACATTTCATCCATTTCCATTTCAATCATTTACTTATCATCCTGTACACCAATTGACCAGATTGTAAATTTTTAAATAAATGAAAATTTATAAATTCAATTGAAACATAAATTATTTTGACAATAAACCAATTGTTCTCAAACCAAGTTTTTGCTAAATTATTTCCCTCGATCTAATTTTAATGAATTGTCATATATCCGTCTAGTCGTTTCAAGATACCTTTTCATACTAGGACGCGTCGTAGGAAAAGTAGGTAAGTATGAAATAGTGTACTAAAAATTCAACCTTTTAATTAATTCCTCTTGTACGCTATAACGGCAGCGACAGATATCTGCTCTCTGAACCAGCGTGACTGACTGACTTTGGGCTTTGTAGTTGTGCGTCGCAGAGACGTACTACAAGGGATCTGTCTGAGTTCCGACCTGCCTACAGGAGCTCCTGCCTCATCGTCCTTGCTAAGTAAGGCGATTTGCTCTGTAGCAGGCCGTTCTCGGCTGTTGTGTTAGCCTACACTAGCGCAGTATACACCGAGAGCGCTTCCACGAATCACCTGGACGTATACGATACCTGCCCAGCCCAGCTACTAGAGGATAGTCTGGGAACCTCGCTGCACTGGGATTGTCTCTTTTCGCTTGGATTCTAGAAGGCGAGAAGAGAATCGGCGGGGGACTTTGGCTGCTAGCTGAGCTGATCAGTAGTTGAAACAGTAAGATCAAACGAGCGGATGCTCGCTTAAGAACTGTCTGAGCGTGAGCCGACGATCGAGGTGTTTATACCGAAGTACTTCAAATCGTTGAACCAGCGAAAGTACAATCTGCCGATGTATAGTTGCCTAAGCGGGTTCTTCTGTCGCTTAGATAATAGGATAATAATCTCTTGGTCGCGTTTAGAAACACCCTCCAGTTATCAGTCCAGTCCCAGAGCGTTTCGAGCTGGCGCTGCAGTCGTAAGACGGCCAGTTCTGCGTTGCGATCGGCTGTACATACAGTCATGTCGTCCGCAAATAGAGCCACTTGGACTCCAAGCTGTCTCGACAAGACCTTGGCGTAGACTGAGAACACTACCTTGAGGGATGCCGGCAGTGATTCGTCCTCGGAAGAGACGTAGTAGCCACGCAGAAGGTCCTTTCTGCGCCCGGTTCAGTCCTTCAGAAATCTAGCGATGAGATGGAGGTAGCAGTCTGGGGGCTGGACTTCCCTAAGCTTGAATAAAAGCCCATCATGCCATATGCTGTCAAAGGCTTTCTCTACATCTAAGAAACAGCCAAGGGTCTGTTCTCTCCGACACCCGGCGTCCGTGATGTATTCCACCATTCTCATCAGCTGATGAGTGGTGGAATGCCCCACACGGAAGCCGAACTGTTCGGGGACCAGCACGTCAACGTTTATTAGATGGTCTCGTACATGACGCTGTACAAGAAGCTCAAAAACCTTGGACGTAGCGGAAAGTAGTCTGATTGGCCGGAGGTTGTCGGAGCGGGAAGCCTGCTTTCCCTGCTTCGGGATCACGACCACCGTCGCCTTTTGCCATTTTTGGAGGAAAGTAGGACTGTCTAAGACAGGTCGGTCAAGAACTGGACTCCAGGCTCCAGGAGAAGCCGTAGAGCGGTGTTCGAAACACCATCCGGTGCCGGGAGGATTCTTGGCTGAAGTTCAGCGAGCCGATCTGAGACCTCTTCCAAAGTAGGGAGCTCCGCCGTGATCGGAAGAGACCGAAAGTTTCCACATCCATCCCGACTTGATCGTCGAAGTCCCAGTCCACGGGCGGGTTAGGAGAGAACTGACGGTTGAAACACGCGCCCAAGTACTCGGCCTTCTCCTCCGGGCGACCCAGGAGTTGCCCGAACGCTTCAACGATGGCGGGGAGTAGAGGTTGTCGCCTCCGTCCCGTCATCGCGCAGCGTATTCTGTACGGGTGACTTTGCGGGTCCGCATCCCCCGTTGGGGCCACGGAGAGTTTCCAACAGTCTCGTCGAAACACATTTTCAGACTGCACGCGGTCTGCCGGTTATAGGCTGCCTTATCGGCCGAATTACGGGTCCTCTGCCAACATTTCCGGAAGTAATTCCTCTCGCGAGCGAGAAGAGAAATTTTCTCAGAGATACACAGGTAGTCGGGCGAGAGACCCTCTCGCATGCCAGAAGAATGTCCACCGCTGAGATGATTGCTTCATAAGTTCCCGCAAGAGCTTCACCAATGAGGCAGACGGTATCGAGCGGCAATCAACGACAAAGAACCGGCCCATAGCGGTCCCAATCGATACCATTCTTTTCATCCCGTGCGGTGCCATGCTGGGTAGCGACGTGGACCAAGATGGGGTTGCGGTCGGATGTCACCTCGAGAATACCTCGACCAGGCAGGCAATGCCCTGGGTAAACGCAATATCCATAACGTCGGGAGTCGCGATCGGCCTAGACGGAAAGAACGTGGGTTGCGCTGGACCAACCACCGTTGCCCGGCGGGATTCAACATACCTGAGCAAGTGCTTCCCGTTTGGAGTAGTCAAGCGACTACTCCAAACGCGATGCTCGCAATTCAGGTCGCCGGCCAAGATTACCCTTCGGTGGGAATCGAAGATGACGTCGAGGTCGCCGACAAGGAGTTCAGCGTTTAAACAGAAACCACGAGGACGCCGCCAAGAGCTCCATGGTTCTCAATGGCGGTGACGTCGAGGTGAGTACGCTGCGGCAAAGCGACACGATTGTGACCTATTGAGGTCCTCACCGCGATCGCCGTGCCGCCTCCTTGCCTCAGTCATCCCGAGGTAAACCAAGTAATTAGGTAACCGAAACCGGTTTGCCGGAGTCAAGTGAGTCTCTGAGAGGAGACGTACGTCGGGATTGAATCGAGCCAGGAACTCCAGATCAGAATGATTTGGACAGAATTAGTATTCCAGGCTACTGGAACACTAACAGTTAGAGTCCTTGTTTAAGGGCTCGGTTCATAGAAGGCTTATGACTTCTCAAGCTTCCACTAAGAGCATGAATCTCTCAGATGGGTGATGGACTTGAAAGCTGATACAACATTTTTGAGGTCGTAGCTTGCCAGAAAGTTGCGGTCGAACTGTGCGTCGTCGCAAGATACAGATTGAGCGGTTTGCAGGGAAACTGTGGCCGCATAAGAGTGACCAGTCTTGACGGCAGAACGGATAGTAGTGGAAGCTACAGGACCAACTACAGGAAGCTACAGGAAAGGGCAGGCGAAAATGAGTCTTTGGAGGAAGTGTTGCGCTGCTGCTCTTTGTGGGACTCGTAAGACCGGGAAGCAGGACTTTTCTTGGGCAGCGGCATAGTAGGAGCTTGGAAACGAGCATTCGGTGTGGACACACACCCTTAGTTTTTGATTTAGGGATGCCTGCCTGCGGATATCGCGGAGGTGACAGTAGTGGCGAGGCTGCCTCTGGCTCAGTAGCGGGAGTTGGTAGTTCCGCGTAAGTTGAGGGTTGTTCAGTCTCCGGCTCCAAAACCGAGATATCTGCTACTTTTCGCTTCGTCTCTGCTATAAATGCTTTAGGCGCAGGACGCTTCTGTGCCGGTGATGCCTTTGGTTGCGGCAAAGGCAACTTTAGGCTGTTTTTGCGGGGGTTGCACAACTGGCTGCCTTGGTTTCGGAAGGGGCCCCTGCGGCTTCCGCTTCAGGAACTCCGCCTTATATACCGGGCAGCTACATGGCCTTGGCCGCAATTGATGCAGCGATTACTTGACTTGTCTGCCACAGTGCAGAACTGCGAGAGATGGTCAAGAGAGCAATTTAGGCAGGCCGGAGCACTGCGATAGACATCGGTGTGATGGCCAAACCTCTGGTACCGGTGGCAACGCGGCAATTTGCCCGGGGGACGACTCATTTCTATCCTGACGCGGAAACCAAAAAGCTGCGTCAAGTGGAAAATTTTATTTGCTGCCTTGCCCTTCTCGAGATGCAGACGGACGATTGGAAGGGGAATCCTGGGATTGGAGTTCATGAACAGGCCGAAAATTGACAGCACGGTAAATCCCAAGTCGCGGAGCTCCAAAAGGGTCTCCTGGGGATCGGTATGCTCGTCAAGCCCACGCAGAATAACAGACAAGGGCATAACACGATAAGGAGAAAAGGTGTGGTATTGCAGGTTATTAGCCTCGACCAAGAAATGGTACTCGAGCCGTTTGATGACAACCTTGATCGTGGCACCGCCAAACAGCTTAAGATCAAGCCTGTCGGCAAACTAATGTGCCGGAGATTGTCGGCACGGGAAGCATCCTTTCCCTGCTTTGAGATCTCTGTGACCGTTGCCTTTTGCCATTTCTTGAGAAAGTTGACCAATTTAAGACAAGCGTTGAACAGCGCGACCAACAAAAATATTCCTCACTCCGACAGTCGAATTAAACCGGTGAGCGGTATTGGAAACGGGCCAGGAGCTTTTCTCGGTACGAATTCAGCGACCCGGACTGAGACCTCTTCCCTAGCAATGGGTCCGGGCTCCGCAGTGATTGGAAGAGATAGAAAGTGTTCCACTTCGTTTTCGACTTCTTCGTCGAAGTCCCAGTCCATGTGCGGGTTCGGAGCAAACTGACGCTCAAAACACGCACCCAAGTACTCGGCCTCCGCTCCGGGTGACCCAGGACTTGGCTGAACTGTCCAGCAATGCCGGGGATGGGAGGTCGGAGCCTCTTCCCTGTCAAAGCCAAAGGTATCCGGTAAGGGCAACTTTCGTCCGATCGGTCCCCCGCTTGGGCAACGGCGAGTTCCCAACAGCGTCTTCTTCGGTAGGCCTGCATTTCACGACGTAAAATGCCGGTTGCCCAGTTGTACGCTGCCTTGTCGGCCAGATCACGGGTTCGCTGCCAGCGTCTCCGGAGGCGATTTCTCTCGCAAGCGAGAGCACTCGTCTCCTCTAGGATCAGAATCCATGTATCCGAGCCAGCGTGTATTACGTTTGGCTCTAATCCCTAGCGGGAATTGAGAGAGCTCACAGCAAGCCAATCAGGAATCGGCTCGTCTCAGATAGGCTCGCGGCGACACCAACCTTTTTGTCGCCATTCTTGATCTGATACTGCTTGGCGGTGATACGGTGAAGGTGGTCGTTCAACAGCTCGAAGACCATCGCATGGTCGAGGCCTTCCTGCAGGCCAGCACCATGCAATACCATACCTTTTCTCTTCGTCGCGTCAAGCTCTCGACACTAATTCTGACGCGCACAACGATCCTCAGGAGGTCCTCACGAAACTGCAGAGGCTTTCAGGTACAGGCAATCTTCCACCTGTACACCACACCAACCACAGGTTAACTCTTCCAAATGTGCTAAGTGTTTGCCACCATACTGATGTCTGCCGCAGTGCTCCGGCCTTCCTACGCTGTTCAAGGGAACATTTGACGCAGGTCTGCACTGTGACAAGACACAGTCACTGCCAAGGCCAAGGCCATGCCATGCAGCCAATAATAGTAGCTGCCCGGTGTACAAGGCCTCCCTGACGTGCAAGCCGCTAGCCCCCCTCACAAAGTTGAGGCAGCCAGTTGTGTTGTCCCTAAGAAAGAGCCTGATATGCAAAAGACACATGGGTTCCCCCGAAGCAAAAGGATCCCAGGTACTGCACGAGCCCTCTCCGGCTCCACTTCCAGCCCCTGCCCCTAAGGCAAGAAAGCGTCTGGGCGGGAAACTTTTAAAGCAGAGACTACGCCAGTTGCAAACATCTCGGTTTTGGTGCCGGAGTATGAGAACTCTAAACTCTGGCGGAACCTACAACTCCCGTCTCTGAGCTAGAGACATCCTCTTGTTATCCGCGTTATCCGCGTGGTGGTACCCCTAAATCAAAATAAAAGTGTGTGTCCACACTGGACGTTCGATCCCGAGGTTCCCACTGTCCTGCTGCCCAAGAAAAATCCTGCACCCCAGTGTAAGTCCGATGCAGCGCAGCAGCGCGACACTTCCTATGTTGAATCCGTCTCGACTAACCCTGGTCCTGCGGTTCTACTGCCTTCCGTTCTGCCGTCAACCTTAGGCCGCTCTTATGCGGCCACAGTTTTCAGACAAACCGCCCCATCCAAATCTTCCGACGACGCCAAGTTCGTCTCCAACTTTCTGACAGTTACGACCTTAAGAAAGTTGAATCCTCCTTTAGGTCTATCAAATATCTCCTGGAAACTATCGACACTAGTAAGAGGTTTATGCTCTCAGTGGAAGTCAATAGATCTTTTATAAACCAAGCCCTTAAGCAAGACCTCGCGCTCGTAGCCTGGAACTCTAATGCGGCCTAATGCAGTCGGTCCCAAGCCTGATCACCTACCGGAGTTTAAGCCCGACGGACATCTCTTGTCCGAGACCCACCTGACCCCGGTGAACCGGTTCCGGTTACCCAATTACGTGGTGTATCGGGATAACAGAGTCGGCCGACAAAGGGGCGGTGAGGACCTCCATAGGTCACCATCGTGTCGCTTTGCTGCAGCGTACTCAGCTCGAGGCCACCGCCATTGAGGTCCATGTAGTTCTTGGCGGCGTCCTCGTAGTTTCAGTGTATAAATTCCCCAACGCTGAACTCCTTGTCAGCGACATCGACGTCATCCGTTATCTTCGATTCCCAACGTAGGGTAATCGTGGCTGGCGACCTGAATTACAAGCATCGCGTTTGGAATAATCGCTTGACTAATCCGAACGGGAAGAGCTTGCTCAGTTATGTTGAATCCACCGGGCAACAGTGGTTGGT
This sequence comes from Magicicada septendecula, assembly GCA_034769895.1. NCBI lineage: Eukaryota > Metazoa > Arthropoda > Insecta > Hemiptera > Cicadidae > Magicicada > Magicicada septendecula. The sequence continues at coordinate 475,097,574 of CM068368.1, read as the reverse complement.
CCACCGCAACCCACGTTCTTTCCGTCTAGGCCGAACACGACTCCCGACGTTCTGGATACTGTGGTTACCCAGGGTATTGCCTGCCCGGTCGAGGTATTCTACCCGGAGCTGACATCCAAACACAACCCCATCTTATACTCTATTATACTCTAAGCGCCGGAAGAAACAGCGGAGGCAATTTCGCATCGGCAGAACGTACTTTCGCTGGTCCGAACGAAGTGAAGTACCTCGGCGCACACTTAGATCGTCGGCTCACCTGGCGTACCCACACTCAGACAATTCATAAGCGAGCATCCGCTCGTCTGAGCTTACTGCTTCCACTCCTGGTCAGCTCGGCTGTGAGCAGGAAATTGGGCAAAGCGATTCGTGGAAACAACCTCTGTGTATACTGCACTAGCGCGGTAGTAGGCCTACAAACAGCCAATATAAGTCCTGCTAAAGAGAAAAATTGCCCTACTTACGTAGGGCCATGAGGCAGGAACTTCAGAAGGTAGCACGGAACTCAGATTAAATGTGGTACATCTCTGCACACACAACCACACAGCCTAGGACCAGGAAAAAATTCGTTTTTTCCCAAGCGAACAGTTGGATTTTCATAAAGAGTACTCGACAACTCTGCAGCTAGTACGCATTTTTCTGACCCCGCCAACAAGAAAGAGTCTACGGACGCTGTCGTGCTGTATGTGAGAAAGGCCTTAGATAGAGTCTGGTACGAAGGCCTTTTCTTCAAACTGGTCCATTCCCCCATTCCTCCGACCACTGTGCATTTTCTGCGAACCTACCTTAGTGATCGCACCTTCAGGATTAGCGTCGACGGGTCCTGTTCTTCATTTCGACCTATCGCTGCTGACGTTCTTCGGGGTTCTGTCCTCATCCCCGTTCTGTAATTCGTGTATACAAACGACCTGCCAGTTTTATCCCGAGATACGTTGTCCCTCTTTGCCAACGACGCTATGTATTATTGCAGCTCCCTGTCCCTCCGTCAGTTGGATCTTCTTCTGGCTAAGTAAGTCGCGGGTGGCGATCAATACGGAGAAATCCGAGGAGATCTGCTTCACTCGTAAGTCCATTTCCCGATGTCATTCCCTCTCAACAGAAGGTAGGACTATCGCCTGGAAGGAGTCGGTGAAGTATTCAAGCGTTCGGCTGAACCGGCATCTTAACTTCAACGCACACGTGACTTGACACCCTCAACAAGGCTGGTGGCGTTCGAGCCAAACTATTTCCCATGCGCTCGTGTCGCAACCGCCTGGCTCTGTGCACTAAAGTTATTAATTCTCTTGTTTCTTTGGTCAGTACTGACCTCTGCTCTACCCGCCTGGTGGTCACTCTTGTCGACCACGAGCAAGTATAAGTTGGAACGGCTTCAATGCAAAACCCTACGTTCCTTGTTGGGATTTCCATGTTTCGTTAGGAATTATGTAATTAGTGGAGGTCTTCGAGTTTCTACCCTTGCTGCCTTTGACCGGTCGCTAGCCGAAACTGTCTTTGCATCGGCAGTGACATCCTCCTTCCCTTACCTACAAACCATCAGTACGTCTAAACCACCACCCCCGATTAAGATCAAACGCCCTCAGGCAATTCTTGATGACCCCCTGTAATATCAGCCTCGCTAAGCTATTTGTGAATAGTCCAAGTAACTTCCTTTGCTCTCTGTTTAACCAACTTTCCTCTGGGAAACCCTTCCACATGCTTATTATTAGTATACTGCTTGGCCCTGCTACCTTTTGCCACCGGCACGGAGGTTCTCTGCCTCACAGAGAACGACCAATGCCACAATGAGTCCGCCTGCTGTCCGAGGTGGACAGCATCAGCCTTCCTAATTGCCACCAGAGGCAGTGCTATAATAACATGAAAATATTCATTCAAACAAAATTCCGGCGTCACCTAGCGGATAACCGCATTGGCGTATCTATTCTCATATTAGGTACCCCGTCAGAAAGACTTGCACTGTTTTCATCTGGCAGTCATCGGGAACGTTCCGGAAGCTGCAGTCAAGCCACGGGTGCAAGAACACCCCACTAGTTGAAGCAAAGCAAATGAAAAATTCATTCCGTCGGACGAAGTGAAGGAAGTAACATCGGAGTAGGAAGATTTAAGAGCAGAAAATAGTGGAGGAAGAAGAAGCAAAGCCCATTGAGTGGAACAGCAGCAGGCTCTACATCCCTCTGGTGAGTGAAGAGGACTCTGGTGATTTTTTGCTACTGCTGAGGGTTAAAAGCTGATTTGATACTGCTGAGCGAGCAGAACCAAGACTGGGACTCCCCGTCGTGGTATCCCAATAAGCTGGGAACAGCCGCCATTTGGATTCCTGATCCAGCGAAGACACAAGTCAAAGCTCACGGACGAGAAAAAGGTTTCGTTTAGGTCAAGAGTGGTGGGGTGATGTTCTACAGCGTCTACTTTACGTCAAACGAGTCGATACAGGCTTTTAGAGAGAAGATGGATGGCCTGGAGGATAACATTCATAGCACGGAAGGAAACAAGGTGGTGGCTGGAGTACCAATGCGAGTGTACTTAAATGGGGCTTGCCTCACACAAATACCCATGATAGACGTATACTTAGAGATGGCTGCGTGAGCTCCTCAACCTCGGAGCAACACCTTTCCGACGCCCTAGATGTACCGAAACTGTCCTGGACGTTTCCTTGGCATATGATTCTCTGGTGCCGCGGATCCAGAGCTGGGGTGTGCTAGAATACTACACAGGAAGCGATCACCAGTTCATCGCTTTCGAGGTCATTCAGCAATCGCAGGAGCTAGTGGATTCTTCGGCAGCTCCCCCCAGGTAAAATGTAAATAAGATGGACGCCGACAAATTTGCGGAAGAACTAGCAAGAGGATCTCATATGCTTGAGGGACAAGATCAAAATGGAAGAGTCTCGGCCGAAGCGTTCATTACTTCCACGATGAACATAATCTTAAGTGCTTGTGAGGCTTCCATCCCGAGGGCAAGACCTCATCATAGGAGGCCTCCGGTGAATTGGTGGACTCAATAAATTGCGGATATGTGGAGGAGGAGCCTCAGGCTGCGAAAAAACGCCCAGTGGGCAAGGGTTCGTGCTGAAGCGAATGTCAGATTTGTTGAGCACAAGGAAAGAACTATGATGTGCGATCAACCTCAGCAAGGCGCGCTGTTGGAAGAACTTGTGTGAATATGTCAACCGGGAGTCATGGAGACGGGGTATAAGATTGTTACCTAATGAAAACCACCAGTTGATGTGGTGACCACGTAGAAAATCATAAAGAGTTATCTTCCCCACCCACGCGAAGAGAGGCGGGACCGATTTTGGGAACGTCGGTCTTCGAGTTGCATCGACCTACCGCAGGGTTTCCGATACGACTGCCTTAGGCGTTGCCGGAGTGATGCCAATCAATCTTCTCGCCAAGGAAAGTAAGATAGTCTTTCAGAGGAAGAAGGTGGAAGGCCGTGAAGGTGGTGCGCTCCGAAAGGCAAAAATCTAGATGCTGGAGAGCGGACAGATAACTTGGGAGCAAGAAGAGCGAGGTCTCTGGACAAGACGGCTCATTAAGCAGGTGCGACCGAGGGCGGAGAGGAAGCATGGGGAGATTGACTACTACCTCACCCAGTTTTTGACTGGACACGGGTATTTTCGATCTTACCTGATGAAAGTTGAAAAGGCCGACTCACCGGAGTACCTGTACTGCCCGGAAGCTGAGGACGATGCCAGCCATACATTCGCCGACCATCTGTCTGCAACAGATGGGAGCAACATAGACGATCGTCGCGAGAAGTTACTAGGCAGGAGATTTCCCCAGAGAACATCGTTGAAGGTATCCTTCAAAGGGAGGATACCTGGAACTGTGTGACGCCCTTTGCAGAAAAGATTCTTAGGGCGAAGAAGACAGATACAATATAGAAGAATAACACGTCAGGTGTGAGTCCTAGGACTGAATAACAATAGGCCTAGCCCAAAGTAGTGTGTCAAACAGTTCCAGGTTAGTTTCCTGGAAGAGGAAAGGGTGGTAGTTTTTTGGTGGATTGGGTATAATATCCAAACTCACATACCCCGGCAGTGCGCACCCTTTCGACCATTTGAGCAGCAAATTTTTCCACCTGCCCTAGTAAAAAAAGCTACGTTTAATTACAAATTGCCAACACGCAGGACAAGCTGTAGTACTGTAACACACTTTACAATCATATTTTGTCTCATTAAATGACTAACTTAAATCTTTAATGACGCTTAAAATATAAAACCCTCTTTGATCCAACAAACAGGCAAGCAAGTTGCTTAAATTACTTAACTGCTTACTTTACTTAAATTACAATGCTTAAATAACTACTTACTTTATTAAGTGCCCTTCATGAAGAAATTTTAACATAGAAAACTATTAGACTGACATAAACTATTACAAGCTCAGACAGTAAACATGATAAATTTTACTATCCTGATAACACACACTTATGAAAATTAGATGATAAATGGTGAAGACTGACAGGTGGAAGATAGATTCAGCACAATTAAGTTTTTTAATACCATTCGCTAGGTACACATTGTTTTATAAAAAGAAACCTACTAATACACAGGGAATACACTACTAATGCTAGTAAACGAAATGAGTAGTAAATTTCAAGTACAGTACAATATTTTTAATACCGATACGAACTTTTCAAGAGTGCAAATGATAAAAGACAGTAAGAACGTTAGCAATTTATAAGCCAATTGTGGCGATAAATTCTATCAGTAGGACACTACTAATGCCTTTTCAAATATTTTTCTTCCCACTGCATACCAAGGATAGTGTTCCCTCATAAAATTTCTTAATTCTTATTTTCAGCTTTTTTAACCGTTCAGTAAAAACACTCCATAGACGAAATGCATTTCTGAGCATACATCATTTAAAACTTAATGTACCAAATCCCACTACCAATGTAGAAGTGCTTAGAAAATTTAACTTGTTCGGTAATGAACGAGTCAATCAAAATAAAATGAAAAGAAAGCCAAGGAAAAATTAGTTTTTTTTTAGTTTTCAAATTAATATCTGTATGGAAAGAAACATGTCGTAATAACATAATGTAATATTGTTATTTAAAAATACTGTAGACATTCAGTCAGAAAATATGTTTAGGTACACAAACGTAATCACATCTCCGTCCCTTCCACCTACAGAAAAACAATTCAGCAAAAAGAGCAACACGTTAGACGTTCATGCCGTAAATACCGGGATTTGTGTCTGTGCTCGATTAGTGCATCTCTAAGCTTTGGATAAATCCATGTCGCCAGTAAAACAAAACTACAAACGGAATCAATATTGTCCATAATGTCATACCCGTTGGAGTTCTTTTAACATTTTGTTATAAAATACAACGCATTTACTTGAATCTTTGCGGCAATACATAAAACAATTGTTTCTACTGCCCCGTTTATCTAAACGTTTTAAAATCACTTCATCGCATTGCATTATCATTTTACGTCATGAAAAATATACTGACTTTTTGTTCCGTTTACTGTTACCATGTTTACAGTATGTATCCATCGTTGTCTTATTCCTTTTTCATCCAAACACTCGCCTCTGAGTTTGCTAATGTTTCCTTCTTGAAATAATTTTCTTAGACTGTAAATTCTTATACAAGATTTCCTCTTCTTTCTTGAAACTATAACATGACTGAAGAATGTCATTGTCTTTATGATATATCCCGTATAACCTAATTTTTCTATTCACCTGTTTTTAATTTTATTTCCAGCTTCTTAATTAAGTTTCCTTATAGTCCAATTACTTCTATAACAAATGTGTGGTCATTATACGTAATATCCTCGTTTTTGAGGCTTTGAGGTGGATGTTCGCATGTATTTTCTTCATCAAACTACCTCTTTTATTGAGGTAATATAACGATATGACACATATGACTCCGTAAAACTTTCTTTACTCCGTGAAAGCTAACGTTAATGCATAAATCGTGTTAATCGATTACATATTTGCCGAATATTTTATGTAACTGTGTTTGAATATAGTATACAACTGACTAATTGTAATTTATTTTACTTTAATTGATTTTTCAATGAGGTGCTGAATTCACTACAAACTCATATCATATTCAATACATGATGTTTAGGAATTTCGGTCGGGCCTCGGATGTTTGAAAAATGCCAGGGAGAAGTAAGTTGTCCCAGCAAAATTCCTAGAACTTCATGGTCAGATCTATGCCTTTACCTTCTACATAGCATCAGATCGCTGAAGTGTCGCAGTTCTGAGAATGTACATTCAGAAATGAAATTTTTAGGAGATAGACAAGAAACTGTTGAAGAGCACACGAGACTAAGTGCGACTTATAAACCTTATTAACTGCATTCAGCTCAGATGGTACACATTGGTCATCCCGTAGCACTATAGTCGATCGTTTACCCTATCAGTCAGTCTGTTTTTGTTGAATAGTGAAAATCCATCTTGAAGTTTCATCACTTTCCTGTCATTTTTTTAGTTTTTGCTCCCTAGCTCTCTGATCGTCATGTGTATGAATACGTTTTTTCTGTACGTTTAAGGGGGGGGGGAGAATAAATATCGAGTGTGGACACAACAATTCAATTATGTGTAAGAGCCCTAATTCTTCAAGTTTGTATACATTATAAGAAACCCAGATCGTTATATTACTCTGTATAGAATATAATTTTCTTCATATTGATAACATTTAGACTTGACAGTCACTTTTTAACAAAGTTAACAACACTTTAAAAATGGAGAAACTAATAAGCAAAAACTCCGCGACAGCTGGTAAACAACTTGGAAAAATTGTTAAATTCTTTTACTATCGTCTTGCTGTTTTAATTCCTTATTGTTACTTTTTTTGTTTCCCATACATTTTTTAACTTAATTAATTCTGCTGCTTCTGCTGTTCAAAGACGTATTAAAATGTTTACAATTAAAACATATTACAATTTACAATTGTAAATTGTTTACAAATTACAAGTGGTTAGCCCGACTCTTCAAATACTAATTTTTTTATTTTCAAGCTTGATGGTCTACATTATTTAGGAAGCCTATCTAATTGAGCAATCATAAAACTGACTAGTAAGGATTTTGGGTTAAACTTAAAAGCTTTAGTCAGTTCCAAATACCTTTCAATCGACCCGAAGAATTGAAAAAACAAATTAATTTTTACTAGATAACACACAAGCAGTGTACCTTAAGACAGAATATCCAACACCGATATTGATTATCTACTTCAATGCAAAATGTATTTACTTCTAGTCAATACGGAAAGTAAAGCATGCAAAAGTAAAGCAAAGTGGCATAAAAGTCACCCATCAAAAGATAATCACTGCTAAATCGCTTGAGCTCCAAACACATACAGGTTTAAAATATTTTAGAAATTGACAGAGAAAATACACCGAGTATCTATTCTAGAAGAGTATGATACGGTTCAAAAGCTTAAAGTATAATTATCACTCATCAGAAAAAATAACTAATGGTCGAAAGCGATAAAGAAAATAATATTTTTAGTGCGATGGATATTCAAAGAATTACTAATGAAACCCTGTTGACAAGATCCAAAGGTAGTTTTGATGTTTAAATTTTTTGTATTTGGTCATTAAAAAATTAGTATTTGAAGAGTCGGGCTAACCACTTGTAATTTGTAAACAATTTACAATTGTAAATTGTAATATGTTTTAATTGTAAACATTTTAATACGTCTTTGAACAGCAGAAGCAGCAGAATTAATTAAGTTAAAAAATGTATGGGAAACAAAAAATGTAACAATAAGGAATTAAAACAGCAAGACGATAGTAAAAGAATTTAACAATTTTTCCAAGTTGTTTACCAGCTGTCGCGGAGTTTTTGCTTATTAGTTTCTCCATTTTTAAAGTGTTGTTAACTTTGTTAAAAAGTGACTGTCAAGTCTAAATGTTATCAATATGAAGAAAATTATATTCTATACAGAGTAATATAACGATCTGGGTTTCTTATAATGTATACAAACTTGAAGAATTAGGGCTCTTACACATAATTGAATTGTTGTGTCCACACTCGATATTTATTCTCCCCCCCCCCCTTAAACGTACACAAAAAATGTATTCATATACATGACGATCAGAGAGCTAGGGAGCAAAAACTAAAAAAATGACAGGAAAGTGATGAAACTTCAAGATGGATTTTCACTATTCAACAAAAACAGACTGACTGATAGGGTAAACGATCGACTATAGTGCTACGGGATGACCAATGTGTACCATCTGAGCTGAATGCAGTTAATAAGTTTATAAGTCGCACTTAGTCTCGTGTGCTCTTCAACAGTTTCTTGTCTATCTCCTAAAAATTTCATTTCTGAATGTACATTCTCAGAACTGCGACACTTCAGCGATCTGATGCTATGTAGAAGGTAAAGGCATAGATCTGACCATGAAGTTCTAGGAATTTTGCTGGGACAACTTACTTCTCCCTGGCATTTTTCAAACATCCGAGGCCCGACCAAAATCCCTAAACATCATGTATTGAATATGATATGAGTTTGTAGTGAATTCAGCACCTCATTGAAAAATCAATTAAAGTAAAATAAATTACAATTAGTCAGTTGTATACTATATTCAAACACAGTTACATAAAATATTCGATATTAATAACATTCTCTCCTTTCTAAGTACGGGTAAGTTGGTAAATATACGTTGACTTGTGTTTTTATTCATGGTACCTACTTAATGACGTTTGATTTGACTTGTGTTTTTATTCATGGTACCTTCTCAATGACGCTTGATTATACGTACCCTTTACTTTGTTACTAACAGTGTCTGTTACCTCGTATGTATTGTTTTCATTGTCTTTCGTAATTGTAAAAGGTCCTGTATATAAAAGTAACAATTTTTTCGTTATGCCTTGTATAGTACTGGGCAATTCTCTATTTCGGACTAACACCTTTTCTCCTACCTTATACTTAATTGCCTTTGGTTGGGATTGAATATATTTCTTCCGTTGCTGTTCTGTTTTTTCTAATACTCTATTATAAAATTTGGTTCCTTCAAATTGGTATTCAGGTTCGCTGGGAAAACTAATAATCTCCTTTATCTCCCGTGGTGGGGGTCTTTCGAACATAACTGTGTACGGTGACTCCTCTATGGTATTGCGATATGATAAATTGAGAAAATCCTCCGTTGACGCTAAGTATTCGTGCCATCTCTTCTGTTCGTCATGGCAGTAGGTTCTCAACAACAGTCCTACTTCCCTCAACACTCTCTCGGCTGGGTTACTATTCGGGTGATACACGGATGTCTTATACGTCTTTATACCGTGTTCTATAAGGTTCTCTTTCCATAATTTTCCCTTAAACTGGGTACCGTGGTCTGTATTTATAGAATACGGTCTGCCTACCTCCATTATATACCGTTCTATTATGATATCTATAATTTTCTTTGTCGTAGCCCTAGTTATCGGATAAAGCTTAGTATATTTGCTGAAATGGTCAAAGATAATTACGATGAATTTATATCTGCGCCTTCCACCGCTGCGTGGAAATGGTCCACAGATATCGAGAAATACCTTTTCTAATTTTTCGGCGGATGTTATGGGTATCATGACCCCTTCCTTTCTCTCGTTATTACATTTTACCTTCTGACAAATATCGCATGACTGTATCGCCTGTTGCACTTTTTTATTCATCCCTTTGATGTATGTTTGCTCTTCCAACGCTTTCCTTACCTTGAGGGCACCCATGTGTCCGTATCTATCGTGATAATCGATGATTAGTGGCCTCTCTATCCCTGGTGGAATTACTAACTTCCAATGCTCTTGGTGTTTGGTATTCCTTATAAACAAAGTATCGTCGTGTATACAGTAATATTTATTTATAACTTCATCGCCTTCCAGTACCCTTTTCCTAATATTTCCTAATTTTGGGTTGGCCTCTTGTTGTGCCTTCACATCGTTTAAAATATTTTTTAAATCTTCCCTGCTCTTAATAATATGGTATACCTTCGCTATTTGTTCCTTTTCGCCGTCAAAGGTTTGGTTTTGTAAATTGATGCGGGATAGGACGTCGGCTGTTATGTTTTGTTTGCCTGGTATATATTCCCAGGTGATATTATATTCCTGTAGGGCCAAAACCCATCTCGTCAGCCTTCCATGATTTAGCTTACAATGTTTTAAAAATGATATTGATTTGTGGTCACTCCTAACCGTGATGGGGTATCCTAATATATACGTTCGAAATTTACCGCATGCGAAAACTACACTCAATAACTCTTTTTCAGTGGTATTGTAGTTTCGTTCGCAACTGTTCAGTACGCGGCTGGCGAAGCTAATCACTAAATGGTTTCCATCCTGATCTTCCTGATATAAGGCTGCACCTAAACTTACATTACTGGCATCGTAATTTAGATAAAATGGCTTCGTAAAGTCGGGGTGATGTAACATAACTGCTTCTAAAAATTTCTCCTTTATTAGATTGAGCATTCCATCTTGCTCTGGTCCCCAAGTCCATCTGTCTTTAGCTGATAACTGCTTTTGAAACCTGGCAGTTAGTTCTGAATAATTGTACCGAAACTTCCTGTAATAGTTACAGATTCCTAAAAATGATTGAAGCTGTTTCCTGTTTTTTGGGGTGGGGAACTTCTGTATTGCCTCTACTTTCTCTTTGGATGGAGTAATCCCTTGCTCGGTTAGACTAAAACCTAAAAATTTCACCTCATTTGCAATAAATTGGGACTTGTCTAATTTGAGGGTGATATTATTCTCTGATAGCTTCTCTAACACCTGTTCAACCCTATTGCAATGGTCATCTCAATTCGCTGAAGTTACCAGTAAATCGTCGACATATACTGTCGTACACTTCAGCACTTCCTGCCCCAATATCCTGTCCATTATCTTTACAAATACCGCCACTGAATTTATCAAACCAAAGGGTAATCGTTTAAACTGATAGTTTCTGCCTTCAAATATGAATGCCATATATTTCCTACTGTCTGGGTGGAGTTCTACCTGCCAGTAGCCGCATACTGTATCCCATGAACTTATATACCTGGTCCCGTGAAACTTTTTCAGTATTTCTTCTATCTCCCCAGGGGATGTGCGGTCGTTAACAATCATCTTGTTAATCTCCCTAGCATCGAGACATATACGCACCTGTCCATTCTTTTTCGGCACAGCTATGATTGGGCTAGTAAAGGGCGAATGTCTATATTCAATTATGTCGTCCTCTATCATCCTGTTCAATTCCTCCCTAACTTCGTTCTTTAGTGAGTAAGCGATCGGATATGATTTCCTGTTAAATTCTACGGGGGTTTTAAATTTAATAATGCATTGATAATTTCTGACTTTACCTGGAGCGTTTGAGAATATATATCGATAATTATTATATACCGTAATCAATCGTTCAGCCTGTGCTTCGCTAATCTGACCCCTTGCTTTCGTCCTTTAGAATTCCCTTATTTCTTCCAATTTTTCTAACCACAACTCTGGGTTATCCTCCTGATATAAGGGCATGTTTAGTGGTCGATCGGCACAATAATAATGATTTACTATAGCTTGATAAGGTGCGTTGTTTGTACTATCTCCTTGGGTATCAATTAAATTATTGGTCCAAATTCCCTCATTTGTCTTTAACGTTATAACCTTACTATCTCAATTTATTATCGCATTATATGGCCTAAGTATATCGCAGCCTATTAGGATACTCATGGGTAAATTATTCGCTACTAATAATCCGATTGGCAATGTTACACCATTACTGGTCATCTCTAATGACACCTGTTTCTTTATCGAATTATTCTGCCTTCCCGTCGCTCCGACTAGTATAATGTTATTTATAGGCAGAGTGGGTATGGGTAAATTACTGTTCTGTTTAATTCTCTCTAACTCCACGCTGTCTATGAGCGATACGTTTCATCCTGTATCAATGAGTAATGTTGCATCTATACCATTGATATTTGCCTTGATTTGTACTATACCATTATCCCCTTTATTATGATTTTCAACTATATTATCCCTCTCTTCTAACAATTCCTCCCTAATATCTCTGAGATAATTATTTGTTCTCAGTGTCATTGTCCTGTCTTTGTCTTGTCTATTTTTGTGTTCAGTTACCCCATAATATTGGATCAGTGAAGGGCTGTTTTCCTTTTTCACTGCCGCGTCTAGTTTAAATGAGCACCTGTCTCATTTGCCCGGTCTCCCGGAACATTGGGTTGCTGACTTATTTGTGGTTCCTGTCTAACCTCGGGGTTACCACTACTAGGTAGGCTATTTGTTGTACTACTCTGGTTACCTTGCGTCTGCTGTGGGTAATACATGTAAGTCGGTAAATTGGGTTGGTATGGTCGTTGATTATTGGCCATTGTATAGTTTACCTGGGGTCTATACTCCTGATTCCTCCTATCACCTCCTCCTTGATTACCTCCGTTTCGATAATTATTTCGCTGACTATAATTATTCCCTCTATAATTATTGCCGCGATAACTATTTCCTTGGTTATAATTCCTATTGTAATTATTTTAGGGGTAATTGTTTCGGTTTGGTCCCGGATGGTTACGGTTATTTGGACCTTGATTATTGTTATTTCGGCTATTTAGTGGGGTGCTATTGTTCTGGCTATTCGGGTTAAAATTTTTACCATTTCCACCTCCATTCCGGTTTGGTCCGTTGTTACTATTATTATAGTCTACTTTATGACTGGGGGGTTGGTAGTCTTGGAACCTTCCAACAGACTCACAGTTTTCTAATAGCTTAGCTAGATCAGTAATTTTACTAAGTTGTTGGTACAATTGGGCATCTTTAATACCGTAGCTATAATGTCCAGCTAACTGTCTCACCAAACATTCTTCCGGGATTGGCGGTATTAACTTTCGTGCCAAACATATCTTTCCCAGGAAATAAGATGTTGGGGATTGTCCATTGGACGCGTCGTATTTCCCGTAGAATATGTCCATTCTCACTTTGTTTTGCGCTGTTTCTGACCAATACTTTACTTTGAATTGGCGTTTGAATTCGACTAAGTTTGTTATTTCGGGTCGTACCGCTATCCACCAATTATCCCTCGTATTTCGGAACGTTTCGTCTAACATTTCCCTTATTCTATCCCATCTTCTTTCTCTATTTCTTTCAATGAACTCTTCCATCCTCTCTAAGAATTCCATAGGGTTCCGGCGATAATTTTGGAAGTTAAATACCTCCCTGTTTTCGCTATGACACGTATGGGTATTCAATATCGGTGTGTCCCTCAGCGCTTCTAATCTTTCCTGCAGGTTTTTCTCCCTCTGATCTATTTCCTGTATATTGTTTCGATTAGTTTTTATCTGCTCGTCCAACCTGTTAGCTATGTCATACGTTCTTTGCATTCTCTCGCTAACGTCTTTCCGGACTTCTCCTACCTCCTGCATGATTTCGTCTCGGTTTTGTCTTACTTTGTTATCAAGAGTTCGAACGTCTTGTTTTGTCTCTACGGTTCTTTCCTCTATTGTTTCAAAACGGGTATTATTGCCTTCCTGCAACCTTTCTAACTGTTTCTCCATTGTCTCGACCTTCCTGTCACTGTCGATTTTACTACCATCGATCTTTTTGTTTACTGTTTCGTAATTTGTGCTAATTTCTTTTTTCATGGACTCTATACATTTTTTATTTTCCTCCTGGAATAGCTCCAGCTTTTTCCCATTGTCATTTATTTGATCGGTTATATACTCCCTTAAAGATTTTATTTTTCAGTCTAATTCCGCCCTATCTTCCTGTCTGTTTTTATTATTCTCCTCCTTCAGGGATTCTATACTTCCTTTTATTTCCGCCCTATCTTCCTGTCTGTTTTTATTATTCTCCTCCTTCAGGGATTCTATACTTCCTTTTATTTCCGCCCTACCTTCCTGTCTATTCTTATTATTCTCCTCCTTATCTTCCCGTCTATTTTTATTATTATCCTCCTTCAGGGATTCTGTATTTTTGTTAATATTTTCTTCCATTCTTTGGAGCATCATCATTATTGCATTCATGTCGATGCTCCCTGTTATTTTTTCTGGTTCGGGTTTCTCTGTTTGGTCTCCCATTTGTATGGGTCCTTCTCCCGCTTGTTCCTCTAGTTCATCTCCCGTTTGTATTGGTCTTTCAATTTCTAGTATGGGCGGTTCTATTTTTATTTCCTCGACTTGAACTGCCTCTCCATCTTCCACACTTAATTCGGGTTCTACATCTTTCTTCACCTTCTTTCCTTTTGGCTGCGGCATCTTGATTTGTTGATAGTTGCCGGGCTTGTTCCTTTCCTATCAAGCCTCACTTGTTGGGCTGCCATTTTATAACCTACTGATTGTGTATGTTATTTGTGTTGTTATATGTCGGGTGTTACACTCCGCGCACTTTTGATACTTACTGATGACTGGTTCCTCTGCGATGATGTCGTCCTGCAAGACAACTTAAGCTACTGTGTGTATGTGGGCGCCACTTGGATTTTTTGTTCCAAGAAATTATTATTATTATTATTAAAATTAAATTTTGATTTCTTAGTTGCTAAATTAATTCTATGAAAAAAATGTGAACAAGAGAGTTTGAATTTGAAAATAACATATGTTTTAATGAATCTTAAAAATCGGCTGAAGGACTAACACTCGTATTAAATAAAATTGCAGAGTTACAAAAAATTATTATTGACAAGTTTTTTCAATCAAGTATCGGCTAATAAATATTTTATTTACTCAGTTGAAAAGCATGAGTTTAGTGTATGAAAAATCTTTATACTCAGGACGTGACTCCTTTGAACTACCAAGACAAATCAATAGGATGCTTTACAAAAATTGTGTGATTTGAAGGTGTGTGACATGTGTAGTACAACTGTGTGACAAATGATACCAGGTAAAAATGACTTTAACTTTTGAACAACTCACGTTCCGGTGGGTAATTATCTCTTGCACTGGACACTTCTCTTGGGGACGTTTTCAAACTTGCCTCTTCGTGTTAACGTTCCTCGTGCACTGGTAATTATTTGTAAGTCAAAATACGTTTTTTTTAAACTCCGCACAATTGAAATAAGTTTCGCACTGAATCTATGCTTTGAATTCTGCCGGCGGTGATCAGCTGTCTGCGTGGTTTCTCGATTCGGCCGTCGCAGCGCCAGTTCCGGATTCAACGTTGAAAGGCTTGTCAGTAAATCGTTTTGAGAAATTTGTCAAAGTCAGTTTGTCTTAGCGAATACCAGCAGAATTGATTCTCTATTAAAATTTGGTCCTTTTCAGGGTCGCTAGTATTCTGGCTGCGTGCGTTCTATTAAATATGGCGTGTTGCTGCTCTATTCAACAACACGTTGGCGTATACTCCTTGTAGAGGTTAGTTCAGTCTTTTGTCATGTACGGGAAAAGCCTTTCTGTGTTCTCGTGTCGAATTCTCGTTCTTCGGTTTCGCCTCGGACGTGATGATCAGTTTCGTGGGTGATGTGTCTCTTCTGGATTCAAAGCATAAAGTGATTTTTGGTCAAATTTCGTCTTCCTTTTATACTCTGTAAGGGGCATTGTTTTAATTTTTTGACATGAACTTCCGGTGTATTTGTGTCAAATTCCTTCTAGAACGTTCGAGAATAATCAAATGGAACATCATGGAACAAATTTGACTTCCGTAGAAGCTTTAGAACAAAAACTTCTTATTCTTCACACTAAAGGATATTACTGAAATTATTCTGGTATTTGTCAAACAATTTTACATAACTACTTACAATCTGCATGCCATTACTATTTTTGGATTCTCTGCTTTCAACTGAATCTAATGATACTAATTACGATTGGTTTTGAACAAATTAACTCTAATAAAATAACATAAAATACAACTCTTACCTTGGAATGTTTTCACAAAATTCCAATTTTCTACTTATAAAAATGTTGTGAAGTTGTTTGGTTCTTGCTACAACATTAATGCATAACATAATTATCTTTTTATAACAAAATAAACAAATATTAACACATATAACATATAAATAAGTTCAGTTTTGTATAGGCCTTACATATGGCCTATGTTTTTTGTCACTGGTTCTTTACAATAATTTGTCTTTTTCCGGTATCATATATGGGATTTTTTTGGGTATTCACTGAGAGTTTGTTATATTGTTTATCCTTGGTAATACCTGGTTTATCCTGATACATATTATTTTTACTGTAAGATTACTTAGCATCATATTGGTTTGCATAAGTGATTCATTTTCTTGGTGTGACAAATTTCACTCTCATATTTCAAATCCTTTAAGAATTAAGCTTGTTTTCAACTGAGTAAGTTTGTTTCTATAGTACACTATAGGATTGTACCCTTTTCTTTTATTTTTGCTAATATTCTGCAATTATTCTGTCAAATATGACTGTTTTTTTGTGATTTTTTTTGGCCTCAGCCTGGTATGGTATAGGTAAATAGTTTCCTAACTCGACTGTTAAAGTGTTTTAGTTGGTCAAATATATAAGTATAGTCACATTATATTGTATTTCAACTTTATAATACAATTTGGTTGCATTTTGTCAACATTAAATTCATAAATATTACAATATTATAGGTCCATCACATGTTTTCAGTTAATACTGTTTTTGGCTATTTTAATTGATTTTAATTTTAATTGATCACTTTTCAGCTTTCTCTATTTAAATAATTTGTTCGTCTTTGTCTAATTGACATTTACATATAGTTTTTATATTAATTCTATAATAATTAATTTTCACATAAAATCTGAGTGTTTGGGCTCAGCTCCTAAACATAGATTTTTTGTCATAATATTTATATATTTTTTATTTTAACTTACATCCTTTTTAATAATGTATTCAAATCATTTAATACATTTATTTTATTTATAATACAAAGTATAATAATGGATCTCGTCCATTAATTCACAATAAATAGTTTTTTATACCCTATTCAGAGTTACATTTCTTAATAAGTAATGACCTCATTTTGGTTTTTTCTGATATTATCTGTCTCTCTTATAGTATATTATTAGTTTTACACTGTTCTTCACTTAAATAATATATATGGGGTTTGAGTCTTAGTCATAGTCTTGTCGTTTTTTCATGTTAATGATATTAATTATCAGACAATATTACAAAATTTTTCGGATTACTTGGGTTCGATACTGTTCACCTCACTTTCCTCTTATGATAATTTACTATGCAAATAATTTTCTTTATGGAACGTTCTGTGACGTTACATATGCCTCTCCCTTAACATTGATAATTTGGGAAAAACATTTCTTCAGTTTTGATGAAATTATCATTTCTATATTAACCTTTTATTAGCTTCTTTATATTTCATTCTTTTATCTTATAATTAAATTCCTGTACTACTCCTTTAATATATTAATCCATCTCATTAATCATGTCTCATTCTTTATCGTATCTCCTTTTCCTTTCCTTTTACCTTGATGTTAATTATTTAATCTTTGATATAACTCCCTAACAATTCCCTAACTTTTATAGCGGGTTCGAAGTCAGAGTGGCTCGCTGTGGCATACATTCTCCGCCCTTCCCTAACTATAATTACTGAAATCAGAGGCAACACATCTCTGTCCAGAAAATATATTTGCACTTTCGCAACAAATAATAATAATAATAATAAAATATATAATATTCAAACATCACAGGCTCCTACACATAAATTCCCTTTCTTAAACTCTTCTGATTATTTCTCAATTATATTAACATACTTTTCTCCGCAGGTAAAATTATCTTTTAAAATCATTCAATGTTAATAGCTATATTTATAGATTCATCATTACCTCCTTATGTAACACACTGTTTCCTATTTTCTTTCTTTTTTTTTTCATTTATCATTTCCTTTTAGTCTCAATTATATGACAGTATTTCTCCTCCTTATTCAATTAATTATGTCCTTTCCTTCTTTCCTTTCTCTCCTTCTCTAAGTACGGGTAAGTTGGTAAATATACGTTGACTTGGCTATTGGAAATAAATTTATATTTTACGTATTTTTATTTATATTAATAATCTCTCTCCTTCTATAAGTACGGGTAAGTTGGTAAATATACGTTGACTTGGCTATTGGAAATAAATTTATATCTTACATATATCTTTTTGCCTTTGGTGTAAGGTGTCCTTCTCGTATTTTTTATTTATATTAATAACATTCTCTCCTTTCTAAGTACGGGTAAGTTGGTAAATATACGTTGACTTGTGTTTTTATTCATGGTACCTACTTAATGACGTTTGATTTGACTTGTGTTTTTATTCATGGTACCTTCTCAATGACGCTTGATTATACGTACCCTTTACTTTGTTACTAACAGTGTCTGTTACCTCGTATGTATTGTTTTCATTGTCTTTCGTAATTGTAAAAGGTCCTGTATATAAAAGTAACAATTTTTTCGTTATGCCTTGTATAGTACTGGGCAATTCTCTATTTCGGACTAACACCTTTTCTCCTACCTTATACTTAATTGCCTTTGGTTGGGATTGAATATATTTCTTCCGTTGCTGTTCTGTTTTTTCTAATACTCTATTATAAAATTTGGTTCCTTCAAATTGGTATTCAGGTTCGCTGGGAAAACTAATAATCTCCTTTATCTCCCGTGGTGGGGGTCTTTCGAACATAACTGTGTACGGTGACTCCTCTATGGTATTGTGATATGATAAATTGAGAAATGTGTCCTCGCGTTCACCCAGATGTATTCCGGTAAATGCACCTGACCCTATGAGGAAATTTTCTTGACTAGCGCGAGATAGCACTATTTAATTAATAATTTAATTTATTTTAGTTCTAATACCCAATGGATTTTAGTAAACGGGCAACTCGTTGCTAAGATTTCGTACTCGTAACCCTTATGTAGAACGTATACTGAAACGACAAAGTCGCACAGAGACAACGTCTGTTAAGGCCGAGTTGTTAGGGAGAACTGACTGAAACTTCCTTCACGAGGAACAAATCCGAATCAAAATTGGAGCCTCTGATTGGTCAAAACCCCTAGCACGTGATTGATGGGTTAGATTGATAGACAGAAGTCCTGATCAATTTGGCTGAAAACTGCAAAAGCATGTATAGATTTTATCAAAATTTTTATGACTTTCAGAAGATAATGATTCTTTAGAGAGATGAATTCTGTTAAAAAATACATATTAAAATAATATGTGTCGAGTCTTTGACATAAGAAAAATGTAGCGCTAATTTAGAAGTATGAGCTGTCCAAGTCTCAATTCAATACGTTAATTTATACCAGAGTTATTCATGTTAATACGAATCACACGCGCACAAAATTCGCACTTGTCATGACAGAATATAAATTTATGTGCATTTTGACATTCAACAGTTAATTACCCATTTCTTACAAAACTTATAGCTATTTTACAAAATTTAAACAAAATCTTTTTTCAACATGTCTATATAACGTCATAAATTGGTATAAAAGCATGTAGTCCAAGCTACAAATACCCTTTGCGATGTTCCATTGCAGTATATATATATATATATATATATATATTAGTAAAATATACTAAAATATATAGTAATATTA
The DNA here is from genome assembly GCA_034769895.1 of Magicicada septendecula. Lineage (NCBI taxonomy): Eukaryota > Metazoa > Arthropoda > Insecta > Hemiptera > Cicadidae > Magicicada > Magicicada septendecula. Next base: position 475,078,167 of record CM068368.1, on the reverse strand, counting down.
TGTAGTATAATAGTATATACTATTATATTTTGTAAAAATGCCACTGGTTACTAAAACGTATGTATTAAAATATTTAATGTTTGTGTAATTGTAAGTTTTATCGAACGTAAATTGTGTCGTTCGGAAGCGTCTGGTAGCCTGCGTGCCTTACCTGTCCCTTCTCGCACTTTTGTAACTCCCGATAGGCACCAAATTGTTTTACGAGAAAACAATTAAAAGTTTTTACCTGTATGGTTTGACAGTGCACTAGTGTAAATTTGAATCGTTAGCCGACTGGCATGAAACCGATTCTCGTTTGAGTGGGGGGAAACGTGTTGCCAACTTGAATAATGTTGGTTATGTTGACTCACTGCTATTAAACAAAACATACATAATATTCTCTATAAATAAATACTGGACAGTTATTCTCGGTACACACTTTTTTTATTTAGGCTCTGAATTATTAGTTCTTGTTAACGCTTTATACAAAATAATAATTGATATAATAATTTTAGCCTCGGCAAAATATAGTCGTTCAATCAGCGGATTGCTGGGTTGGCAGTACAATGTTTCTATTAGATGCAAGACAGCGTTGGTTATTATTTACAAAATTAAATCTGCCTATAGAGTCCTCTTAAGTACGATACAGAAGTTTTTATAATAAGATAACAAATAAGAACATATCATTTAAAGCTTGTGATCATTAAAATTACACAAGGTTTGCTATAAATTAAATATTGTGGTGTTGAAGTGTGACAGTGTCGTTGTGTAACATAGGTTATCAAGTGTTCATTCAATGTTTACAAAGTTATTTCTTTATTTTATCAATCCTTGAAAATATATTCAGTGATAGTAAGAGTTTTATTATATAGTTAGAATTTTTGAAAGAGAATTTGTTTTATAATAATCAAAAAAATTAAGGAATACTCAACGTTAGTAGATATGATGGGTATTGTCAGTCGTCCATGTAAAGTAATGGGTCGATGTTGATTCTTCCTACTTCAGTCTTGGGCTCAAAAATTGGTTGTCATCTTCTTCAAGTCGAATTACAGGTATTTTCCGGTCATCTGGATTAATTCCGAGCTGGTCCTTGGTGTAGATTAGTTGTAATTGCCTCTCATCTGTTGTCCTGGTACTCCTTCTCAAAATTGTGGGCACTTATACTGTTTTTCTATTGAAAATTTGGGCCCTTCACGGCGTGGCGTCTCTCCAGTTTAGCGTCACTACATAAAGCATTGTTCCTAACTGAAATTAGTCAATATTCGGTTGTTGTCATGGTTACTCAAAGATTTTGATTGGCTGAAATTGACTAAAGAGTATTGTTAGGGTATTTGAATTTTTATTTAAACTGGTTACAGATCTTCTAAATGTAATTAATCTTCAGTACTCCCTTTTTAGTAGTAAATATTATCACCACTGTTCATATTTTGGCTCAAGGATTAATTAGACATCCAACATTATAGTGTTCACTTAGGTATCAACATTTTGACAGTTTTGTGAATTTTATTTAATTATACTGTTTTCTTAAGTTACATTATTATCATAATATTTCTGCCTTAACATGATTGTCTATTTTTATTTCATAGTTTATGTGGTTTAGTCTTCCTAATGTCAGTGTTTAATTCTATAAATTAAAGTTTTTTGTAGTTGACAGTTGGGAATTTGCTTAGGCTTAAAGAGCAATTGACTATTTTTCTTTAATTACTGATATTACATTTTATTCTCCTTGTAATGGTTCCTGATTGTTTTAATACAAGATTCTGTTCATTTGTTCAATGTTTAAGTCGGTTCTTGTAATTGTGTGTAATTTTATTGTTTCCCTATATTAATTTGTCTACTGTCATAACTCACTTTTAGTGTCATTGTATCTGAATGTATTGTTTGTTTCTTGTTTACTGGTTTCTGTTGGGTTTAAAATTTTATTTCTTATAACATATAACATAACATCTAATGGTTTTAACAATTCCCATAGCTATAATTCTTATCATTTAAACATAATTATTTGGAACATAAACCTTAGTCATTAAAACATAATTCTTATTCATTTAACACATACTTATTTGAAATATATTATCCACTCATACTCTTCAGTGAGTAATAATTATTTTATAGTGTCATCAAAGGAAAACAAACATATAAACATTGATTAATCTTTTAGATTGTAATAGAAAATCCTTACCACTAAACTTATTTGACCTTGTGTCATTAATTATGTAACCTTATCCTATTTTATTATCTCTTACTAAATCATATAATGATTATTAATTGTTTTTATAATTTAATATTATAGAAACTCTCTATATGGTGATTTAACACACTAATAGTCTATGTTTCTTAACTTTCCTAAAACTATGAATTGTCCCTTAGGCCTACAATATTAATTAACACACATTTAAAAACCATAGTAATTAATGATTACTAATACTAACTTAAGTTTAATAATATTAGTTTGTGTAGTTACATTTTCGGTGTCCACTCATATTGGCATTTCCACTATCACAGTCCTTCCTGTGTTTGGCCAATATTAGATCTCACTCACACATAACTTATCACTTATAATTTAGTTTATTCACTTATAAACTTTGGACACTGCTTTATCAGTGTTTTTATCACTTTTTAATGGGGTTTTAACACTAACACCTTACACTCAATCTTCTTTTAGTGTTACTGGTGGGTTAATATTATTGTATTGCTTACTAAAAAATTCTCTTTCTTACATCTATTTAGAAAATGTTCACCATCATTACAATTTACTACTCTCATTCTATTGTGTTTTATTGTACCACTGATATGTTAGTATCGTGCTAATGTGATTTGTCCTAGTTTACTCTATCTGTTTGGGTTATTGTGCCCTTCTATATCTTAAGTACTTAATAATTAGTATTTCTAACTTGTCTGTCCTTACAATTATTAATATTATATACAACTTTCATTAGTGAGTCTATTTCTATGGTTTAACACAAGTTTTGTATTTCTTCTTGGTTCACTTCATTTTGCGATACTTTATACGTCACTTCCTTAGTGTTGTGGCCGATTGTATCATTACACTTCCATGTTAATTGTTTGTTAGTCTCTATTTTTCTTATTTACACACTTATGTTGGTGCGGTGGCTATTTCTAGTCCATTTGCAGTTGTCATTATTTATGTTATTCTTGGTCCTTTGGGGCTAGTTCTACTCTCTCACTTACCATCTATTGGGCTATTCAGGTTAAATCGCCTTATTTCTGTATTTACCATTTTGGTTTGTTTGTTTGTTACTACATTATTAATATAAATTACTGTTCTGACTACCTTGATATGTCTGATCGTTTTATTATTCTGATTCACCCATTCTTCAATTCTAATTCATCCCTTTTTATTCTAGTCTTAATGATTAAATAATTTATCTTGTCATGTTTTCTTCATTATGGTTAGGTGAAGATATGTACCATTACAATATATATATATATATATATATATATATATATATTCAAACACTTTTGCTACAGTCTATTTCTTGATGTAGATAATATATTTAAAATTTATATTTACTTTACCTCAAGATGTTATTTTTCCCTTATTTGGAACATGTTTAGGGATTCTTAGTTTTCCCATCATCAGCCTTTAAATATGTTATTTTTCCCTTATTTGGAACATGTTTTGGGATCCTTAGTGTTCCCATCATCAGCCTTTCAAATTTTAAAGGCTGATGATGGGAACAGTAAGGATCCCGAAACATGTTCCAAATAAGGGAAAAATAACATCTTGAGGTAAAGTAAATATAAATTTTAAATACCACACACACACACACACACACACACACACACACACACACACACACACACACACACACACACACACACACACACACACCTATACAACAGCGATATAGACAGCGGAGTCTTGATGTCTCACACAGAAAAAAAAGCCTTGGAAGAGAAAAGTACTGACGAAGATAAGAAGTTTAGGACAATGATAAACAGTACCGCATTTCCCTACAGGCGGGCACGGCGGCCTTGCGTTGAAGGAGGTCCTCATATTTCGCAAAGTTTCCATTATCTAAAAAACTTCCATTGAGAGGAAAATATGTAGGCACAGATAAAAAATTCATTAATAAATAATCTTTATGGAAAAGATCCCTAGGACAATAATTACTAACGTCTGTTAATGGAGACAAAGTCAGGGTAGAGATCCTGATTACACATCTTAATTACGCTGAAAAGATATGCATATTTTATACCGATTATTATTGAAGAGAACCAATTAAAAACTATCTTGTAATGCCTTTGCTTCTAATTACAAAAACGTTGAATACAGAACAGAATTATTAGAGTCGTACTTGAATCTCTGCAGCTATTAAGAAGCGTAAAGTGTTTGGAATTCTTTCAGAAACCTAAATAAGAGGAATCCGATAACAAAATAGTTGAAGTTATTGAAGTGGATAAAGAAACTGACAAAACTTCAATACAGTTAGAAAAACTTCAAGATTGAAGTTATCCTACGAAAAACTGAATTTAAAAACAGTCTGGAATCAGTTTTCCCTTCATGCCCTTCCGAAAAATAGAAATCTGTTTTTATCAATAAAGTATCACATTATTTGATAAAAATAGGTTTTGAAAACTGAAAATGATAAAAGTGTATTAACAAATTTTATGGAACAAGACCGTCTTAATAATTTAACCATTTGCGTATGATTTATTATGAATTTAACTTTTGTTTTACACTACTGTACTCTATCTAAATGTAATAAGCTACTTGTATCTTAAAAGTTTTCACTGTTTAAATAACTCATATATCTCTACAATGTACCTCTATCTACAGTTCTATAACAAGTCACGTGTAAAGAGAAATAAAATATATATTACGGAATTTCAAAGCGTTTAAAATTAAAAAAAATATATAAGAAAAGTAATCACCCTTTTTAAACATTCTGAAACTAAATTTAACGTCGTATATAAATGGGATACCATTACTGAACGCAAAATAAAATATCGGTATGGAGAACCATACATGACTTCCATGTTTTAAGATTTATATTTAAAATCATATTCGAAATGAAATATTTCCATAGAAACTACGTCTTTCTACTTATTGCTTCAGCCTTAACCACAGTACTGTGGTCACTAACGTATACCACCTCACGTTTTCGCACTCGATTTTCACCGATGATGGCAGTCGATGGCACTGCCGAAAAGTCTGGTTTTGCAGAAAACATTGAACTACGGCTAAAGAGCCCGGGAAGCAATTTTAACAAAAAACCACTTCTTTGTTGCCGATAACGTAGTACACATATAAAAAATTCTGCCCTCCACCTTCAACTATAATTTTTAATAATAGAAAATTACCCCCACCCCGTTCACCTAACCTCTTCATTTATAGATATTTCATCTACGTTTCTACAGTGGATTACTATGAGCTTCTTATCAGGATACTTTATTTATAAAAATTAAGTACTTTACTCTTGTTAAATCATAAAATGTTTCTGGTAAACTACCCCTTTCTCTTAACCGAACTTCTCCAAAATCAACAGACCTTCCGTCCTCTAAAATTCAGGGAAGCATGCAAAAAAATATTTGATTCTGTTTGAATGTGCGGCAGTTATCGTTCGTCATGGAAACATTTCTCTTGTTAGAAGATAAAATGTTGCAGGTAAACTACCCCTTTCCCTTAACTGATCTTCACCAAAATCAATAGACCTTGAGCTCCCTGCAACTCAGGAAAGAGTGCAAAAAATTATTTGATTCTCATTGAATTTTCGGCAGTTATCGTTCGTCATAAAAAAATTACCCTTTTTAAAACATAAAACGTTGCTGATAAACTACCCCTTCCCTTAACCGATCTTCAACAAAATCAACAGACCTTGAGTTCTCTTTAGTTCAAAAAGGTATGCAAAAACCTAGTTGATTCTGTTTGAATTTACGGCAGTTATCGTTCGTCATATAAAAAATAACCCTTGTTAAAACATAAAATGTTGCTGGTAAACTACCCCTTCCCCTGAACCGATCTTCACCAACACCAATAGGTATTGAGAACTCTACAATACAAAGCTGTATGCAAAACATCATTTGATTCTGTTTGAATTTGCGGCTGTTATCGTTTACTATGGAAAAAAATAACCCTTGAGAAAAACCGTTGCTGGTAAACTACCCCTTTCCCTTAACCGATCTTTACCAAAAACGACAGATCTTGGGTACTCTACAATTCAGGCTTGTATGCAAACAATTATTTGATTCTGTTTGAATTTGCGGCTGTTATCGTTTGCCATAGAAAACATCCTTGATAAAACATAAAACGTTGCTGGTAAACTACCCTATCCCATTAACCGATCTTCACCAATAACAATAGGTCTTGAGAACTCTACAATTCAGGGATGTATGTAAAACATTAGTTGATTCTCTTTGAATTTACGGCAGTTATCGTTCGTCACAGAAAAAATACCCTTGTTAAAACATAAAACGTTGCTGGTAAACTACCCCTTCCCCTTAACCTATCTTCACCAAAAAGAATAGGTCTTTAGTACTCATCAAAACAGGGCTGTATGTAAAAACGTATTTGATTCTGTTTGAATTTGCGGCTCGTATCGTTTGCCATAGAAAATACCCTTTTAAAACATAAAACGTTGCAGGTAAACTACCCCTTTCCCTTAACCGATCTTCACCAACACCAATAGGTATTGAGAACTCTACAATACAGTGCTGTATGCAAAACATCATTTGATTCTGTTTGAATTTGCGGTTGTTATCGTTTACCATAAAAAAAGTAAAAAATTACCCTTGATAAAAAACCGTTGCCGGTAAACTACCCCTTTACCTTAACCGATCTTCACCAAAAACGATAGGTCTTGAGAACTCTGCAATTCAGGGTTGTATGCAAAATATTATATGATTTTGTTTGAATTTGCGGCTGTTATCGTTTGCCATACAAAATACCCTTGATAAAACAAAAAATATGGCCGGTAAACTACCCCTTGCCCTTAAACGATCTTCACCAAAAACAATAGGTCTTTAGTACTCAGGAAATCACGGCTGTATGCAAAAACGTATTTGATTATTTTTGAATTTGCGGCTGTTATCGTTTGCCATAGAAAATACCCTTGTTAAAACATAAAACGTTGCCGGTAAACTACCCCTTTCCCTTAACAGATCTTTACCAAAACAACAGATCTTGAGAACCCTACTATTCAGGGCTGTATGCGAAACATTATTTGATTATGTTTGTATTTGCGGCTGTTATCGTTTGCCAAACAAACAAAATTACCCTTGATAAAAAAAAACCGTTGCTGGTAAACTACCCCTTTCCCTCAACCGATCTTCACCAAAAACAATAGGTAGCGAGTACTCTACAAGTCAGGGCTGTATGCAAAAAATTATTTGATTCTGTTTGAATTTGCGGCTGTTATCGTTTGCCATAGAAAAAAATCTACACACACACACACACACACACACACACACTTTTCGAAAAATGACTTTTTTTCATGTTTTGAGTGTAGTACAATCATATTCTGCAATAATCTCGAACACGATTTTTTTTGCCATCACCATACTTCCATTTCCTTAAGGAACATGGAAGTAAAATCGTGAGTGTGTGGGGAGGAAGATTTCGACGCTAAAAAATCTACCTGGACGCCTCACTTCAAGAAATTGCCCGGGATCTGGAAAATCATAAATACTGGAAGGTCTACTGACATACGGAGAATTCCAGTAACCAAGAATTAATTAATATTGTTAAGACGATTGCATGGGTTGTTCTCTTTAACAAGTGAAATAAATAATTGATCATAATTGAGAATCATATGTTGGAATTTGTAACTCTTAATTTTAAAAGCAGTTTTAATATATAAAGGAAACACTTCTACACAACAATTTTTACTTCCATGTTTCATAAGGAAATGTGGATATATGGTGAGGGCAAAAAATCGTGTTCGAGATTATTGCAGATTATGATTGTACTACCCTCAAAACATGAAAAAAGTCATTTTTCGAAAAGTGTCTGTGTGTCTATCTGTCTACGTGTCTATCTGTGTGTCTCTGTGTAGATTTTTTTTCTATGGCAAACGATAACAGCCTCAAAATCAAATAATTTTTGCATACAGTCCTGATTTGTAGAGTCCTCAAGACCTATTGTTTTTGGTGAAGCTCGGTTAAGGGAAAGGGGTAGTTTACCACCAACTTTTTTTTTTAAATCAAGAGTAATTTTTTTCTATGGCAAACGATAAGAGCCGCAAATTCAAACAGAATCAAATAATTTTTTGCATACAGCCCTGAATTGTAGAGTACTCAAGACCTATTGTTTTTGGTGAAGGTCGGTTAAGGGAAAGGGGTAGTTTACCAGCAACGTTTTTTTATCAAGGGTAATTTTTTCTATGGCAAACGATAACAGCCGAAAATTCAAACAGAATCAAATATTATTTTGCATACAGCCCTGAATTGTAGAGTTCTCAAGACCTATTGTTTTAGGTGAAGATCGGTTAAGGGAAAGGGGAAGTTTACCGGCAACGTTTTATGTTTTAACAAGGGTATTTTCTATGGCAAACGATAACAGCCGCAAATTCAAACAGAATCAAATAATGTTTTGCATACAGCCCTAAATTTTAGAGTTTTCAAGACCCATTGTTTTTGGTGGAGATCGGTTAAGGGAAAGGGGTAGTTTACCTGCAACGTTTTTTTTATAAAGGGTAATTTTTACTTCTATGTTCCTTAACGAAATGGAAGTATGGTGATGCCAAAAAAATCGTGTTCGAGATTATTGCAGATTCTGATTGTACTACACTCAAAACATGAAAAAAGTCATTTTTCGAAAAGTGTCTGTGCGTCTATAGATTTTTTTCCTATGGCAAACGATAACAGCCGCAAATTCAAACAGAATCAAATAATGTTTTGCATACACCCCTAAATTTTAGAGTTCTCAAGACCCATTGTTTTTGGTGGAGATTGGTTAAGGGAAAGGGGTAGTTTACCTTCAACGTTTTATGTTTAAAGAAGGGTAATTTTTCCTATGACGAACGATAACTGCCGTAAATTCAAAGAGAATCAAATAATATTTTGCATACAGCCCTGAATTGTAGAGTTCTCAAGACCTATAGTTTTGGTGAAGATCGGTTAAGGGAAAGGGGTTTTTTACCTGTAACGTTTTTTTAATTATGGGTAATTTGTTTTCTATGACAAACGATAACAGCCGCAACTTCAAACAGAATCAAATAATGTTTTGCATACAGCCCTGAATTGTAGAGTTCTCAAGACCTATAGTTTTGGTGAAGATCGGTTAAGGGAAAGGGGTTGTTTACCTGTAACGTTTTTTTAATTAAGGGTAATTTGTTTTCTATGACAAACGACAACAGCCGCAAATTCAAACAGAATCAAATAATATTTTGCATACAGCCCTGAATTGTAGAGTTCTCAAGACCTATAGTTTTGGTGAAGATCGGTTAAGGGAAAGGGGTTGTTTACCTGTAACGTTTTTTTTAATTAAGGGTAATTTGTTTTCTATGACAAACGATAACAGCCGCAAATTCAAACAGAATCAAATAATGTTTTGCATACAGCCCTGAATTGTAGAGTTCGCAAGACCCATTGTTTTAGGTGAAGATCGGTTAAGGGAAAGGGGTAGTTTACCAGCAACGTTTTATGTTTTAACAAGGGAAATTTTTTTATGACGAAAGATAACTGCCGTAAATTCAAAGAGAATCAAATAATATTTTGCATACACTTCTGAATTGTAGAGAACTCAAGGTCTGTTGATTTTGGTGAAGATCGGTTAAGGGAAAGGGGTAGTTTACCTGCAACATTTTATTTATATATGTACTACATTATCGGCAACAAAGATGTAGTTTGTTGTTAAAATTCCTTCCCGTCCTGTTTGGCCGTAGACCAAAGTTTTCTGGAAAACCAGACGTTTCGGCAGTGCCATCGACTTCCATCATCAGTGAAAATCGAGTGCGATAATGTGAGTTGGTATACGTTAGTGACCACAGTACTGTGGTTAAGGCTGAAGCAGTAAGTAGAAAGAAGTAGTTTCTATGGAAATATTTCATTTCGAAAATGATTTTAAATATAAATCTTAGAACATGGAAGTCATGTATGGTTCTCCATACCGATATTTTTCTATGGCAAACGAAAACAGCCGCAAATTCAAACAGAATCAAATAACGTTTTGGATACAGCCCTGAATTGTGGAGTTCTCACGACCTGTTGGTTTTGGTTAAGATCGGTTAAGGGAAAGGGGTAGTATTTACCTGCCACATTTTATGTTTTAACAAGGGTAATTTTTTCTATGACGAACGATAACTGCCGTAAATTCAAACAGAATCAACAACTTTTTTGCATACCTTTTTTAATTGTAGATAACGAAAGTTCTGTTGATTTTGTTGAAGATCGGTTAAGGGAAAGGGGTAGTTTACCAGCAACGTTTTATGTTTTAACAAGGGTAATTTTTTTATGACGAACGAGAACTGCTGTAAGGTCAAAGAGAATCAAATAATGTTTTGCATACTGTCCTGAATTGTAAAGAAGTGAAGGCCTGTTGATTTTGGTGAAGATCGAGTAAGGGAAAGGGGTAGTTTACCGGCCACTTTTTATGTTTTAACAAGAGTAATTGTTTCTATGACGAACGATAACTGCCGCACATTCAAACAGAATCAAATAATGTTTTGCATGCATGACTGGATTGTAAATATCTCAAGGCCTGTCGATTTTGGTGAAGCTCAGTTAAGAGGAAGGGGTAGTTTACCGGCAACGTTTTATGTTTTAACAAGAGTAAAGTACTTAATTTTGATAAATAAAGTATCCTGATAAGAAGCTCATAATAATCCACTGTAGAAACGTAGATGAAATATCTATAAATGAAGAGGTTAGGTGAACGGGGTGGGGGTAATTTTCTATTAATGAAAATTATAGTTGAAGGGGGAGGGCAGAATTTATTATATGTGTAATACGTTATCGGCAACAAAGAAGTAGTTTTTTGTTAAAATTCCTTCTCGGGCTGTTTAGCCGTAGTCCAGTGTTTTCTGCAAAACCAGACGTTTCGGCAGTGCCTTCGACTGCCATCATCAGTGAAAATCGAGTGCGAAAACGTGAGGTGGTATACGTTAGTAACCACAGTACTGTGGTTAAGGCTGAAGCAATAAGTAGAAAGAAGTAGTTTCTATGGAAATATTTCATTTCAAATATGATTTTAAATATAAATCTTAGAACATGGAAGTCATGTATGGTTCTCCATACCGATATTTTAAGTTTGAAATCGTACAACAGATAATATCACAACAAAGGCTAAGGTCCGTCTTGGGTTATTCAAGGAATAGAATGGTTGTATACCTACTCATTTATTGTCTACAAAATGTAAGCTCTACTTTACTTCTACCCCTACTTTGCATTAACAAAGCCAAAGATCAGGCAAAGGATCACACAGGAGAGGATACACAAACTAAAAGGAAGAGAAACATTCTTGTTCTGAAAAAACGAAGGAGATCCACTTTTAACAAAATTACTTACCTGGTGATAACTAATTTGGAACAATAATTAAGTCTCTGTACCTCCGTACAATAAACAACCAGGACTAAGGTAAATAAAATAAAGTAGGTTTTCATAATATCTTGAACAAAATGTTTAATAAACCGCACAACTAATATTAGAATTTGTGGGCTATTATTCAAGACAATCACGACTTATGGCAGAAGAACCTATTCCTTTAATAAATTGGAAACAAACCTACTAAATAGATGTCAAATAGAAGTGCTATGGTAAGTTGTGGGAACAATACATGAAAAGTAATGTGGTGTTGGTTGGCAACTACGAGTCTTATCCAATGTATTGTAATCTAAAATCTTAAATTAGTATAAGGTAACTGAAGTGGCTGGATAACGCTTTCATAAATGATGGTAGTAGAAGTAGATAAATAGAAGCTGTAGAAAGAAAGATTGTGCCAACACATCATAAGAAATGCCTCATTGATTTGGAGGTGCAGAGAATCCTAAATAGGTACACTCAAACAATCATCATTATGAATGATGAAAGATATCCGGGCTGTTTGGCCGTGGTCCCTGGTTTAAAACAAAACCAAACGTTTCGGCAGCTCCACTGGCTGCCATCATCAGTGGTATAAAATTTTCTGCACTTTCGGTGTCTACATGCAGGCCCACATTACTGTGGTATAGACTGTACCACAGTACTGTGGGCCTGCACGTAGACACCCAAAGTGCAGAAAATTTTATACCACTGATGATGGCAGCCAGTGGAGCTGCCGAAACGTTTGGTTTTGTTTTAAACCAGGGACCACGGCCAAACAGCCCGGATATCTTTCATAATTCAAATGACACCGGCCGTGAAAGCCTAAGGAATAATCATCATTATAATCAGAGATAGGCATTGATGGAGCAAGTAAACAATAGATTTTTATGCTAATGAAGAAGAAAACGAATAACAATAAGAAAGTTACTATGCCTTTAAAACAATATAAAATATTTTTGAAAAATTCCGAAAGACATTATGAAACCCAAATATTCATTTAAACTGTGAATTAAATCAGTAAGAACCGTGACGGAAAAGTGACATTAAAAGAAGCAATAAAACTTATTTTCAGTTTACTATAAGGTTAAATGCTTGTTACTGACGAGTGTTGTACTTAATGACTCTTATAAATTAAGTTTGTAAAAGAGTCAAAGCTTCAGTTTTACAAAAACACGTTCAGAAAGAAACACATTATGTGATATGTTTAAGAAAGAGCACGGTAACTAAAATTTGCAAATGAATCAGACAATGTGATCCAAATGCGCTAATTGTAGAAAGGGTGCATCATGTCAATTGCATAGAGTGTTAAGTATTCTATGAGGTTGGAAGTGCAATGAATATTAGCAGACTGCAAACTACAGCATGTGTGCACATAAAAATATAAAGATCAATGGCTCAGCTAATTACGTCTCCCCAACGTACTAACAACCAGTTATTTAGAATATTACTTGGCAGTTACTTTGGCGGAGATTATTTCAAGCAAAATATACCTTGAACATAACTAGATTGAATTCTATTGTAGATATAAGCCTACTGTAGTATACTATAGGAGACACAATACTTAATTACTCGAGAAAACAGGTAACTTTAATTTTTAAATATTCTAATTTAAGTATTTTAAACTTCTAAGTAATCTAAATAAATTATAATTTATAAACTGGAAACATCAACATGTTGGCTAACTGAGTACTTGAGTTCAGTGAGTTCTTTAAAAAGCCGAGTAGCTATAAATGTACAAATGATAATTTTACCAGTCTCATCTGATTCCTGATTATTATGGTGGTCTTGTTCATTGTTCAAGATATTATGAAAACCTACTTTATTTTATTTACCTTAGTCCTGGTTGTTTATTGTACGGAGGTACAGAGACTTAATTATTGTTCCAAATTAGTTATCACCAGGTAAGTAATTTTGTTAAAAGTGGATCTCCTTCGTTTTTTCAGAACAAGAATGTTTCTCTTCCTTTTAGTTTGTGTATCCTCTCCTGTGTGATCCTATGCCTGATCTTTGGCTTTGTTAATGCAAAGTAGGGGTAGAAGTAAAGTAGAGCTTACATTTTGTAGACAATAAATGAGTAGGTATACAACCATTCTATTCCTTGAATAACCCAAGACGGACCTTAGCCTTTGTTGTGATATTATCTGTTGTACGATTTCAAACTTAAAATATCGGTATGGAGAACCATACATGACTTCCATGTTCTAAGATTTATATTTAAAATCATATTTGAAATGAAATATTTCCATAGAAACTACTTCTTTCTACTTATTGCTTCAGCCTTAACCACAGTACTGTGGTTACTAACGTATACCACCTCACGTTTTCGCACTCGATTTTCACTGATGATGGCAGTCGAAGGCACTGCCGAAACGTCTGGTTTTGCAGAAAACATTGGACTACGGCTAAACAGCCCGAGAAGGAATTTTAACAAAAAACTACTTATTTGTTGCCGATAACGTAGTACACATATAATAAATTCTGCCCTCCCCATTCAACTATAATTTTCATTAATAGAAAATTACCCCCACCCCGTTCACCTAACCTCTTCATTTATAGATATTTCATCTACGTTTCTACAGTGGATTATTATGAGCTTCTTATCAGGATACTTTATTTATCAAAATTAAGTACTTTACTCTTGTTAAAACATAAAACGTTGCCGGTAAACTACCCCTTTCTCTTAACTGAGCTTCACCAAAATCAACAGGCCTTGAGATATTTACAATCCAGTCATGCATGCAAAACATTATTTGATTCTGTTTGAATGTGCGGCAGTTATCGTTCGTCATAGAAACAATTACTCTTGTTAAAACATAAAAAGTGGCCGGTAAACTACCCCTTTCCCTTACTCGATCTTCACCAAAATCAACAGGCCTTCACTTCTTTACAATTCAGGACAGTATGCAAAACATTATTTGATTCTCTTTGACCTTACAGCAGTTCTCGTTCGTCATAAAAAAATTACCCTTTTTAAAACATAAAACGTTGCTGGTAAACTACCCCTTTCCCTTAACCGATCTTCAACAAAATCAACAGAACTTTCGTTATCTACAATTAAAAAAGGTATGCAAAAAAGTTGTTGATTCTGTTTGAATTTACGGCAGTTATCGTTGGTCATAGAAAAAATTACCCTTGTTAAAACATAAAATGTGGCAGGTAAACACTACCCCTTTCCCTTAACCGATCTTAACCAAAACCAACAGGTCGTGAGAACTCCACAATTCAGGGCTGTATCCAAAACGTTATTTGATTCTGTTTGAATTTGCGGCTGTTTTCGTTTGCCATAGAAAAATATCGGTATGGAGAACCATACATGACTTCCATGTTCTAAGATTTATATTTAAAATCATTTTCGAAATGAAATATTTCCATAAAAACTATTTCTTTCTACTTACTGCTTCAGCCTTAACCACAGTACTGTGGTCACTAACGTATACCAACTCACATTATCGCACTCGATTTTCACTGATGATGGAAGTCGATGGCACTGCCGAAACGTCTGGTTTTCCAGAAAACTTTGGTCTACGGCCAAACAGGACGGGAAGGAATTTTAACAACAAACTACTTCTTTGTTGCCGATAATGTAGTACACATATAAATAAAATGTTGCAGGTAAACTACCCCTTTCCCTTAACCGATCTTCACCAAAATCAACAGACCTTGAGATCCCTACAATTCAGAAATGTATGCAAAATATTATTTGATTCTCTTTGAATTTACGGAAGTTATCTTTCGTCATAAAAAAATTACCCTTGTTAAAACATAAAACGTTGCTGGTAAACTACCCCTTTCCCTTAACCGATCTTCACCTAAAACAATGGGTCTTGCGAACTCTACAATTCAGGGCTGTATGCAAAACATTATTTGATTCTGTTTGAATTTGCGGCTGTTATCGTTTGTCATAGAAAACAAATTACACTTAATTAAAAAAACGTTACAGGTAAACAACCCCTTTCCATTAACCGATCTTCACCAAAACTATAGGTCTTGAGAACTCTACAATTCAGGGCTGTATGCAAAATATTATTTGATTCTCTTTGAATTTACGGCAGTTATCGTTCGTCATAGGAAAAATTACCCTTCTTAAAACATAAAACGTTGAAGGTAAACTACCCCTTTCCCTTAACCAATCTCCACCAAAAACAATGGGTCTTGAGAACTCTAAAATTCAGGGCTGTATGCAAAACATTATTTGATTCTGTTTGAATTTGCGGCTGTTATCGTTTGCCATAGAAAATACCCTTGTTAAAACATAAAACGTTGCCGGTAAACTACCCCTTTCCCTTAACCCATCTTCACCTAAAACAATAGGTCTTGAGAACTCTACAATTCAGGGCTGTATGCAAAATATTATTTGATTCTGTTTGAATTTGCGGCTATTATCGTTTGCCATAGGAAAAAAATCTATAGACGCACAGACACTTTTCGAAAAATGACTTTTTTCATGTTTTGAGTGTAGTACAATCAGAATCTGCAATAATCTCGAACACGATTTTTTTTGCCATCACCATACTTCCATTTCCTTAAGGAACATAGAAGTAAAAATTACCCTTTATAAAAAAAACGTTGACGGTAAACTACCCCTTGCCCTTAACCGATCTCCACCAAAAACAATGGGTCTTGAGAACTCTAAAATTCAGGGCTGTATGCAAAACATTATTTGATTCTGTTTGAATTTGCGGCTGTTATCGTTTGCCATAGAAAATACCCTTGTTAAAACATAAAACGTTGCCGGTAAACTACCCCTTTCCCTTAACCGATCTTCACCTAAAACAATAGGTCTTGAGAACTCTACAATTCAGGGCTGTATGCAAAACAATATTTGATTCTGTTTGAATTTTCGGCTGTCATCGTTTACCATAGAAAAAATTACCCTTGATAAAAAAACGTTGCTGGTAAACTACCCCTTTCCCTTAACCGATCTTCACCAAAAACAATAGGTCTTGAGTACTCTACAATTCAGAGTTGTATGCAAAAAATTATTAGATTCTGTTTGAATTTGCGGTTCTTATCGTTTGCCATAGAAAATACCCTTGTTAAAACATAAAACGTTGCCGGTAAACTACCCCTTTCCCTAAGCCGATCTTTACCAAAAACAATAGGTCTTGAGTACTCTACAATTCAGGGCTGTATGCAAAAAATTATTTGATTCTGTTTGAATTTGCGGCTCTTATCGTTTGCCATAGAAAAAAATTACTCTTGATTTAAAAAAAAAAGTTGGTGGTAAACTACCCCTTTCCCTTAACCGAGCTTCACCAAAAACAATAGGTCTTGAGGACTCTACAAATCAGGACTGTATGCAAAAATTATTTGATTTTGAGGCTGTTATCGTTTGCCATAGAAAAAAAATCTACACAGAGACACACAGATAGACACGTAGACAGATAGACACACAGACACTTTTCGAAAAATGACTTTTTTCATGTTTTGAGGGTAGTACAATCATAATCTGCAATAATCTCGAACACGATTTTTTGCCCTCACCATATATCCACATTTCCTTATGAAACATGGAAGTAAAAATTGTTGTGTAGAAGTGTTTCCTTTATATATTAAAACTGCTTTTAAAATTAAGAGTTACAAATTCCAACATATGATTCTCAATTATGATCAATTATTTATTTCACTTGTTAAAGAGAACAACCCATGCAATCGTCTTAACAATATTAATTAATTCTTGGTTACTGGAATTCTCCGTATGTCAGTAGACCTTCCAGTATTTATGATTTTCCAGATCCCGGGCAATTTCTTGAAGTGAGGCGTCCAGGTAGATTTTTTAGCGTCGAAATCTTCCTCCCCACACACTCACGATTTTACTTCCATGTTCCTTAAGGAAATGGAAGTATGGTGATGGCAAAAAAAATCGTGTTCGAGATTATTGCAGAATATGATTGTACCACACTCAAAACATGAAAAAAAGTCATTTTTCGAAAAGTGTGTGTGTGTGTGTGTGTGTGTGTGTGTGTGTGTAGATTTTTTTCTATGGCAAACGATAACAGCCGCAAATTCAAACAGAATCAAATAATTTTTTGCGTACAGCCCTGACTTGTAGAGTACTCGCTACCTTTTGTTTTTGGTGAAGATCGGTTGAGGGAAAGGGGTAGTTTACCAGCAACGGTTTTTTTTTATCAAGGGTAATTTTGTTTGTTTGGCAAACGATAACAGCCGCAAATACAAACATAATCAAATAATGTTTCGCATACAGCCCTGAATAGTAGGGTTCTCAAGATCTGTTGTTTTGGTAAAGATCGGTTAAGGAAAGGGGGTAGTTTACCGGCAACGTTTTATGTTTTAACAAGGGTATTTTCTATGGAAAACGATAACAGCCGCAAATTCAAACATAATCAAATACGTTTTTGCATACAGCCGTGATTTCCTGAGTACTAAAGACCTATTGTTTTTGGTGAAGATCGTTTAAGGGAAAGGGGTAGTTTACCGGCCACGTTTTTTGTTTTATCAAGGGTATTTTGTATGGCAAACGATAACAGCCGCAAATTCAAACAAAATCCTATAATATTTTGCATACAACCCTGAATTGCAGAGTTCTCAAGACCTATCGTTTTTGGTGAAGATCGGTTAAGGGAAAGGGGTAGTTTACCGGCAACGGTTTTTTATCAAGGGTAATTTTTTACTTTTTTTATGGTAAACGATAACAGCCGCAAATTCAAACAGAATCAAATGGTGTTTTGCATACAGCTCTGTATTGTAGAGTTCTCAATACCTATTGGTGTTGGTGAAGATCGGTTAAGGGAAAGGGGTAGTTTACCTGCAACGTTTTATATTTTAAAAGGGTATTTTCTATGGCAAACGATAAGAGCCGCAAATTCAAACAGAATCAAATACGTTTTTGCATACAGCCCTGTTTTGATGAGTACTAAAGACCTATTCTTTTTGGTGAAGATAGGTTAAGGGGAAGGGGTAGTTTACCAGCAACGTTTTATGTTTTAACAAGGGTATTTTTTCTGTGACGAACGATAACTGCCGTAAATTCAAAGAGAATCAACTAATGTTTTACATACATCCCTGAATTGTAGAGTTCTCAAGACCTATTGTTATTGGTGAAGATCGGTTAATGGGATAGGGTAGTTTACCAGCAACGTTTTATGTTTTATCAAGGATGTTTTATATGACAAACGATAACAGCCGCAAATTCAAACAGAATCAAATAATTGTTTGCATACAAGCCTGAATTGTAGAGTACCCAAGACCTGTCGTTTTTGGTGAAGATCGGTTAAGGGAAAGGGGTAGTTTACCAGCAACGGTTTTTCTCAAGGGTAATTTTTTTCCATAGTAAACGATAACAGCCGCAAATTCAAACAGAATCAAATGATGTTTTGCATACAGCTTTGTATTGTAGAGTTCTCAATACCTATTGGTGTTGGTGAAGATCGGTTCAGGGGAAGGGGTAGTTTACCAGCAACATTTTATGTTTTAACAAGGGTTATTTTTTATATGACGAACGATAACTGCCGTAAATTCAAACAGAATCAACTAGGTTTTTGCATACCTTTTTGAACTAAAGAGAACTCAAGGTCTGTTGATTTTGTTGAAGATCGGTTAAGGGAAGGGGTAGTTTATCAGCAACG
Source organism: Magicicada septendecula (assembly GCA_034769895.1). NCBI lineage: Eukaryota > Metazoa > Arthropoda > Insecta > Hemiptera > Cicadidae > Magicicada > Magicicada septendecula. The sequence continues at coordinate 475,059,121 of CM068368.1, read as the reverse complement.
TTTTATGTTTTAAAAAGGGTAATTTTTTTATGACGAACGATAACTGCCGAAAATTCAATGAGAATCAAATAATTTTTTGCACTCTTTCCTGAGTTGCAGCGAGCTCAAGGTCTATTGATTTTGGTGAAGATCAGTTAAGGGAAAGGGGTAGTTTACCTGCAACATTTTATCTTGTAACAAGAGAAATGTTTCCATGACGAACGATAACTGCCGCACATTCAAACAGAATCAAATATTTTTTTGCATGCTTCCCTGAATTTTAGAGGACGGAAGGTCTGTTGATTTTGGAGAAGTTCGGTTAAGAGAAAGGGGTAGTTTACCAGAAACATTTTATGATTTAACAAGAGTAAAGTACTTAATTTTTATAAATAAAGTATCCTGATAAGAAGCTCATATTAATCCACTGTAGAAACGTAGATGAAATATCTATAAATGAAGAGGTTAGGTGAACGGGGTGGGGGTAATTTTCTATTATTAAAAATTATAGTTGAAGGTGGAGGGCAGAATTTTTTATATGTGTACTACGTTATCGGCAACAAAGAAGTAGTTTTTTGTTAAAATTGCTTCCCGGGCTCTTTAGCCGTAGTTCAATGTTTTCTGCAAAACCAGACTTTTCGGCAGTGCCATCGACTGCCATCATCGGTGAAAATCGAGTGCGAAAACGTGAGGTGGTATACGTTAGTGACCACAGTACTGTGGTTAAGGCTGAAGCAATAAGTAGAAAGACGTAGTTTCTATGGAAATATTTCATTTCGAATATGATTTTAAATATAAATCTTAAAACATGGAAGTCATGTATGGTTCTCCATACCGATATTTTATTTTGCGTTCAGTAATGGTATCCCATTTATATACGACGTTAAATTTAGTTTCAGAATGTTTAAAAAGGGTGATTACTTTTCTTATATATTTTTTTTAATTTTAAACGCTTTGAAATTCCGTAATATATATTTTATTTCTCTTTACACGTGACTTGTTATAGAACTGTAGATAGAGGTACATTGTAGAGATATATGAGTTATTTAAACAGTGAAAACTTTTAAGATACAAGTAGCTTATTACATTTAGATAGAGTACAGTAGTGTAAAACAAAAGTTAAATTCATAATAAATCATACGCAAATGGTTAAATTATTAAGACGGTCTTGTTCCATAAAATTTGTTAATACACTTTTATCATTTTCAGTTTTCAAAACCTATTTTTATCAAATAATGTGATACTTTATTGATAAAAACAGATTTCTATTTTTCGGAAGGGCATGAAGGGAAAACTGATTCCAGACTGTTTTTAAATTCAGTTTTTCGTAGGATAACTTCAATCTTGAAGTTTTTCTAACTCTATTGAAGTTTTGTCAGTTTCTTTATCCACTTCAATAACTTCAACTATTTTGTTATCGGATTCCTCTTATTTAGGTTTCTGAAAGAGTTCCAAACACTTTACGCTTCTTAATAGCTGCAGAGATTCAAGTACGACTCTAATAATTCTGTTCTGTATTCAACGTTTTTGTAATTAGAAGCAAAGGCATTACAAGATAGTTTTTAATTGGTTCTCTTCAATAATAATCGGTATAAAATATGCATATCTTTTCAGCGTAATTAAGATGTGTAATCAGGATCTCTACCCTGACTTTGTCTCCATTAACAGACGTTAGTAATTATTGTCCTAGGGATCTTTTCCATAAAGATTATTTATTAATGAATTTTTTATCTGTGCCTACATATTTTCCTCTTAATGGAAGTTTATTAGATAATGGAAACTTTGCGAAATATGAGGACCTCCTTCAACGCAAGGCCGCCGTGCCCGCCTGTAAGGAAATGCGGTACTGTTTATCATTGTCCTAAACTTCTTATCTTCGTCAGTACTTTTCTCTTCCAAGGCTTTTTTTTCTGTGTGAGACATCAAGACTCCGCTGTCTATATCGCTGTTGTATAGGTGTGTGTGTGTGTGTGTGTGTGTGTGTGTGTGTGTGTGTGTGTGTGGTATTTAAAATTTATATTTACTTTACCTCAAGATGTTATTTTTCCCTTATTTGGAACATGTTTCGGGATCCTTACTGTTCCCATCATCAGCCTTTAAAATTTGAAAGGCTGATGATGGGAACACTAAGGATCCCAAAACATGTTCCAAATAAGGGAAAAATAACATATTTAAAGGCTGATGATGGGAAAACTAAGAATCCCTAAACATGTTCCAAATAAGGGAAAAATAACATCTTGAGGTAAAGTAAATATAAATTTTAAATATATTATCTACATCAAGAAATAGACTGTAGCAAAAGTGTTAGAATATATATATATATATATATATATATATATATATATTGTAATGGTACATATCTTCACCTAACCATAATGAAGAAAACATGACAAGATAAATTATTTAATCATTAACACTAGAATAAAAAGGGATGAATTAGAATTGAAGAATGGGTGAATCAGAATAATAAAACGATCAGACATATCAAGGTAGTCAGAACAGTAATTTATATTAATAATGTAGTAACAAACAAACAAACCAAAATTGTAAATACAGAAATAAGGCGATTTAACCTGAATAGCCCAATAGATGGTAAGTGAGAGAGTAGAACTAGCCCCAAAGGACCAAGAATAACATAAATAATGACAACTGCAAATGGACTAGAAATAGCCACCGCACCAACATAAGTGTGTAAATAAGAAAAATAGAGACTAACAAACAATTAACATGGAAGTGTAATGATACAATCGGCCACAACACTAAGGAAGTGACGTATAAAGTATCGCAAAATGAAGTGAACCAAGAAGAAATACAAAACTTGTGTTAAACCATAGAAATAGACTCACTAATGAAAGTTGTATATAATATTAATAATTGTAAGGACAGACAAGTTAGAAATACTAATTATTAAGTACTTAAGATATAGAAGGGCACAATAACCCAAACAGATAGAGTAAACTAGGACAAATCACATTAGCACGATACTAACATATCAGTGGTACAATAAAACACAATAGAATGAGAGTAGTAAATTGTAATGATGGTGAACATTTTCTAAATAGATGTAAGAAAGAGAATTTTTTAGTAAGCAATACAATAATATTAACCCACCAGTAACACTAAAAGAAGATTGAGTGTAAGGTGTTAGTGTTAAAACCCCATTAAAAAGTGATAAAAACACTGATAAAGCAGTGTCCAAAGTTTATAAGTGAATAAACTAAATAATAAGTGATAAGTTATGTGTGAGTGAGATCTAATATTGGCCAAACACAGGAAGGACTATGATAGTGGAAATGCCAATATGAGTGGACACCCAAAATGTAAGTACACAAACTAATATTATTAAACTTAAGTTAGCATTAGTAATCATTAATTACTATGGTTTTTAAATGTGTGTTAATTAATATTGTAGACCTAAGGGACAATTCATAGTTTTAGGAAAGTTAAGAAACATAGACTATTAGTGTGTTACATCACCATATAGAGAGTTTCTATAATATTAAATTATAAAAACAATTAATAATCATTATATGATTTAGTAAGAGATAGTGAAATAGGATAAGGTTACATAATTAATGACACAAGGTCAAATAAGTTTAGTGGTAAGGATTTTCTATTACAATCTAAAAGATTAATCAATGTTTATATGTTTGTTTTCCTTTGATGACACTATAAAATAATTATTACTCACTGAAGAGTATGAGTGGATAATATATTTCAAATAAGTATGTGTTAAATGAATAAGAATTATGTTTTAATGACTAAGGTTTATGTTCCAAATAATTATGTTTAAATGATAAGAATTATAGCTATGAGAATTGTTAAAACCATTAGATGTTATGTTATATGTTATAAGAAATAAAATTTTAAAACCAACAGAAACCAGTAAACAAGAAACAAACAATACATTCAGATACAATGACACTAAAAGTGAGTTATGACAGTAGACAAATTAATATAGGGAAACAATAAAATTACACACAATTACAAGAACCGACTTAAACATTGAACAAATGAACAGAATCTTGTATTAAAACAATCAGGAACCATTACAAGGAGAATAAAATGTAATATCAGTAATTAAAGAAAAATAGTCAATTGCTCTTTAAGCCTAAGCAAATTCCCAACTGTCAACTACAAAAAACTTCAATTTATAGAATTAAACACTGACATTAGGAAGACTAAACCACATAAACTATGAAATACAAATAGACAATCATGTTAAGGCAGAAATATTATGATAATAATGTAACTTAAGAAAACAGTATAATTAAATAAAATTCACAAAACTGTCAAAATGTTGATACCTAAGTGAACACTATAATGTTGGATGTCAAATTAATCCTTGAGCCAAAATATGAACAGTGGTGATAATATTTACTACTAAAAAGGGAGTACTGAAGATTAATTACATTTAGAAGTTCTGTAACCAGTTTAAATAAAAATTCAAATACCCTAACAATACTCTTTAGTCAATTTCAGCCAATCAAAATCTTTGAGTAACCATGACAACAACCGAATATTGACTAATTTCAGTTAGGAACAATGCTTTATGTAGTGACGCTAAACTGGAGAGACGCCACGCCGTGAAGGGCCCAAATTTTCAATAGGAAAACAGTATAAGTGCCCACAATTTTGAGAAGGAGTACCAGGACAACAGATGAGAGGCAATTACAACTTATCTACACCAAGGACCAGCTCGGAATTAGTCCAGATGACCGGAAAATACCTGTAATTCGACTTGAAGAAGATGACAACCAATTTTTGAGCCCTAGACTGAAGTAGGAAGAATCAACATCGACCCATTACTTTACATGGACGACTGACAATACCCATCATATCTACTAACGTTGAGTATTGCTTAATTTTTTTGATTATTATAAAACAAATTCTCTTTCAAAAATTCTAACTATATAATAAAACTCTCACTATCACTGAATATATTTTCAAGGATTGATAAAATAAAGAAATAACTTTGTAAACATTGAATGAACACTTGATAACCTATGTTACACAACGACACTGTCACACTTCAACACCACAATATTTAATTTATAGCAAACCTTGTGTAATTTTAATGATCACAAACTTTAAATGATATGTTCTTATTTGTTATCTTATTATAAAAACTTCTGTATCGTACTTAAGAGGATTCTATAGGCAGATTTAATTTTGTAAATAATAACCAACGCTGTCTTGCATCTAATAGAAACATTGTACTGCCAACCCAGCAATCCGCTGATTGAACGACTACATTTTGCCGAGGCTAAAATTATTATATCAATTATTATTTTGTATAAAGCGTTAACAAGAACTAATAATTCAGAGCCTAAATAAAAAAAGTGTGTACCGAGAATAACTGTCCAGTATTTATTTATAGAGAATATTATGTATGTTTTGTTTAATAGCAGTGAGTCAACATAACCAACATTATTCAAGTTGGCAACACGTTTCCCCCCACTCAAACGAGAATCGGTTTCATGCCAGTCGGCGAACGATTCAAATTTACACTAGTGCACTGTCAAACCATACAGGTAAAAACTTTTAATTGTTTTCTCGTAAAACAATTTGGTGCCTATCGGGAGTTACAAAAGTGCGAGAAGGGACAGGTAAGGCACGCAGGCTACCAGACGCTTCCGAACGACACAATTTACGTTCGATAAAACTTACAATTACACAAACATTAAATATTTTAATACATACGTTTTAGTAACCAGTGGCATTTTTACAAAATATAATAGTATATACTATTATACTATATAATATTACTATATATTTTAGTATATTTTACTAAAATATATAGTATATATATATATATATATATATATACTGCAATGGAACATCGCAAAGGGTATTTGTAGCTTGGACTACATGCTTTTATACCAATTTATGACGTTATATAGACATGTTGAAAAAAGATTTTGTTTAAATTTTGTAAAATAGCTATAAGTTTTGTAAGAAATGGGTAATTAACTGTTGAATGTCAAAATGCACATAAATTTATATTCTGTCATGTCAAGTGCGAATTTTGTGCGCGTGTGATTCGTATTAACATGAATAACTCTGGTATAAATTAACGTATTGAATTGAGACTTGGACAGCTCATACTTCTAAATTAGCGCTACATTTTTCTTATGTCAAAGACTCGACACATATTATTTTAATATGTATTTTTTAACAGAATTCATCTCTCTAAAGAATCATTATCTTCTGAAAGTCATAAAAATTTTGATAAAATCTATACATGCTTTTGCAGTTTTCAGCCAAATTGATCAGGACTTCTGTCTATCAATCTAACCCATCAATCACGTGCTAGGGGTTTTGACCAATCAGAGGCTCCAATTTTGATTCGGATTTGTTCCTCGTGAAGGAAGTTTCAGTCAGTTCTCCCTAACAACTCGGCCTTAACAGACGTTGTCTCTGTGCGACTTTGTCGTTTCAGTATACGTTCTACATAAGGGTTACGAGTACGAAATCTTAGCAACGAGTTGCCCGTTTACTAAAATCCATTGGGTATTAGAACTAAAATAAATTAAATTATTAATTAAATAGTGCTATCTCGCGCTAGTCAAGAAAATTTCCTCATAGGGTCAGGTGCATTTACCGGAATACATCTGGGTGAACGCGAGGACACATTTCTCAATTTACCATATCACAATACCATAGAGGAGTCACCGTACACAGTTATGTTCGAAAGACCCCCACCACGGGAGATAAAGGAGATTATTAGTTTTCCCAGCGAACCTGAATACCAATTTGAAGGAACCAAATTTTATAATAGAGTATTAGAAAAAACAGAACAGCAACGGAAGAAATATATTCAATCCCAACCAAAGGCAATTAAGTATAAGGTAGGAGAAAAGGTGTTAGTCCGAAATAGAGAATTGCCCAGTACTATACAAGGCATAACGAAAAAATTGTTACTTTTATATACAGGACCTTTTACAATTACGAAAGACAATGAAAACAATACATACGAGGTAACAGACACTGTTAGTAACAAAGTAAAGGGTACGTATAATCAAGCGTCATTGAGAAGGTACCATGAATAAAAACACAAGTCAAATCAAACGTCATTAAGTAGGTACCATGAATAAAAACACAAGTCAACGTATATTTACCAACTTACCCGTACTTAGAAAGGAGAGAATGTTATTAATATAAATAAAAAATACGAGAAGGACACCTTACACCAAAGGCAAAAAGATATATGTAAGATATAAATTTATTTCCAATAGCCAAGTCAACGTATATTTACCAACTTACCCGTACTTATAGAAGGAGAGAGATTATTAATATAAATAAAAATACGTAAAATATAAATTTATTTCCAATAGCCAAGTCAACGTATATTTACCAACTTACCCGTACTTAGAGAAGGAGAGAAAGGAAAGAAGGAAAGGACATAATTAATTGAATAAGGAGGAGAAATACTGTCATATAATTGAGACTAAAAGGAAATGATAAATGAAAAAAAAAGGAATGAAAAAAGGAAACAGTGTGTTACATAAGGAGGTAATGATGAATCAATAAATATAGCTATTAACACTGAATGATTTTAAAAGATAATTTTACCTGCGGAGAAAAGTATGTTAATATAATTGAGAAATAATCAGAAGAGTTTAAGAAAGGGAATTTATGTGTAGGAGCCTATGATCTTTGAATATTATATATTTTTCTATTATTATTATTATTTGTTGCGAAAGTGCAAATATATTTTCTGGACAGAGATGTGTTGCCTCTGATTTCAGTAATTATAGTTAGGGAAAGGCGGAGAATGTATGCCACAGCGAGCCACTCTGACTTCGAACCCGCTATAAAAGTTAGGGAATTGGTAGGGAGTTATATCAAAGATTAAATAATTAACATCAAGGTAAAAGGAAAGGAAAAGGAGATACGATAAAGAATGAGACATGATTAATGAGATGGATTAATATATTAAAGGAGTAGTACAGGAATTTAATTATAAGATAAAAGAATGAAATATAAAGAAGCTAATAAAAGGTTAATATAGAAATGATAATTTCATCAAAACTGAAGAAATATTTTTCCCAAATTATCAATGTTAAGGGAGAGGCATATGTAACGTCACAGAACGTTCCATAAAGAAAATTATTTGCATAGTAAATTATCATAAGAGGAAAGTGAGGTGAACAGTATCGAACCCAAGTAATCCGAAAAATGTTGTAATATTGTCTGATAATTAATATCATTAACATGAAAAAACGACAAGACTATGACTAAGACTCAAACCCCATATATATTATTTAAGTGAAGAACAGTGTAAAACTAATAATATACTATAAGAGAGACAGATAATATCAGAAAAAATCAAAATGAGGTCATTACTTATTAAGAAATGTAACACTGAATAGGGTATAAAAAACTATTTATTGTGAATTAATGGACGAGATCCATTATTATACTTTGTATTATAAATAAAATAAATGTATTAAATGATTTGAATACATTATTAAAAAGGATGTAAGTTAAAATAAAAAAATATATAAATGTTATGACAAAAAATCTATGTTTAGGAGCTGAGCCCAATCACTCAGATTTTATGTGAAAATTAATTATTATAGAATTAATATAAAAACTATATGTAAATGTCAATTAGACAAAGACGAACAAATTATTTAAATAGAGAAAGCTGTAAAGTGATCAATTAAAATTAAAATCAATTAAAATAGCCAAAAACAGTATTAACTGAAAACATGTGATGGACCTATAATATTGTAATATTTATGAATTTAATGTTGACAAAATGCAACCAAATTGTATTATAAAGTTGAAATACAATATAATGTGACTATACTTATATATTTGACCAACTAAAACTCTTTAACAGTCGAGTTAGGAAACTATTTACCTATACCATACCAGGCTGAGGCCAAAAACAATCACAAAAAAACAGTCATATTTGACAGAATAATTGCAGAATATTAGCAAAAATAAAAGAAAAGGGTACAATCCTATAGTGTACTATAGAAACAAACTTACTCAGTTGAAAACAAGCTTAATTCTTAAAGGATTTGAAATATGAGAGTGAAATTTGTCACACCAAGAAAATGAATCACTTATGCAAACCAATATGATTCTAAGTAATCTTACAGTAAAAATAATATGTATCAGGATAAACCAGGTATTACCAAGGATAAACAATATAACAAACTCTCAGTGAATACCCAAAAAATCCCATATATGATACCGAAAAAAGACAAATTATTGTAAAGAACCAGTGACAAAAAACATAGGCCATATGTAAGGCCTATACAAAACTGAACTTATTTATATATTATATGTGTTAATATTTGTTTATTTTGTTATAAAAAGATAATTATGTTATGCATTAATGTTGTAGCAAGAACCAAACAACTTCACAACATTTTTATAAGTAGAAAATTGGAATTTTGTGAAAACATTCCAAGGTAAGAGTTGTATTTTATGTTATTTTATTAGAGTTAATTTGATCAAAACCAATCGTAATTAGTATCATTAGATTCAGTTGAAAGCAGAGAATCCAAAAATAGTAATGGCATGCAGATTGTAAGTAGTTATGTAAAATTGTTTGACAAATACCAGAATAATTTCAGTAATATCCTTTAGTGTGAAGAATAAGAAGTTTTTGTTCTAAAGCTTGTACGGAAGTCAAATTTGTTCCATGATGTTCCATTTGATTATTCTCGAACGTTCTAGAAGGAATTTTTACACAAATACACCGGAAGTTCATGTCAACAAATTAAAACAATGCCCCTTACAGAGTATAAAAGGAAGACGAAATTTGACCAAAAATCACTTTATGCTTTGAATCCAGAAGAGACACATCACCCACGAAACTGATCATCACGTCCGAGGCGAAACCGAAGAACGAGAATTCGACACGAGAACACAGAAAGGCTTTTCCCGTACATGACAAAAGACTGAACTAACCTCTACAAGGAGTATACGCCAACGTGTTGTTGAATAGAGCAGCAACACGTCATATTTAATAGAACGCACGCAGCCAGAATACTAGCGACCCTGAAAAGGACCAAATTTTAATAGAGAATCAATTCTGCTGGTATTCGCTAAGACAAACTGACTTTGACAAATTTCTCAAAACGATTTACTGACAAGCCTTTCAACGTTGAATCCGGAACTGGCGCTGCGACGGCCGAATCGAGAAACCACGCAGACAGCTGATCACCGCCGGCAGAATTCAAAGCATAGATTCAGTGCGAAACTTATTTCAATTGTGCGGAGTTTAAAAAAAAACGTATTTTGACTTACAAATAATTACCAGTGCACGAGGAACGTTAACACGAAGAGGCAAGATTGAAAACGTCCCCAAGAGAAGTGTCCAGTGCAAGAGATAATTACCCACCGGAACGTGAGTTGTTCAAAAGTTAAAGTCATTTTTACCTGGTATCATTTGTCACACAGTTGTACTACACATGTCACACACCTTCAAATCACACAATTTTTGTAAAGCATCCTATTGATTTGTCTTGGTAGTTCAAAGGAGTCACGTCCTGAGTATAAAGATTTTTCATACACTAAACTCATGCTTTTCAACTGAGTAAATAAAATATTTATTAGCCGATACTTGATTGAAAAAACTTGTCAATAATAATTTTTTGTAACTCTGCAATTTTATTTAATACGAGTGATAGTCCTTCAGACGATTTTTAAGGTTCATTAAAACATACGTTATTTTCAAATTCAAACTGTCTTGTTCACATTTTTTTCATAGAATTAATTTAACAAATAAGAAATCAAAATTTAATTTTAATAATAATAATAATAATAATTTCTTGGAACAAAAAATCCAAGTGGCGCCCACATACACACAGTAGCTTAAGTTGTCTTGCAGGACGACATCATCGCAGAGGAACCAGTCATCAGTAAGTATCAAAAGTGCGCGGAGTGTAACACCCGACATATAACAACACAAACAACATACACAATCAGTAGGTTATAAATTGGCAGCCCAACTAGTGAGGCTTGATAGGAAAGGAACAAGCCCGGCAACTATCAACAAATCAAGATGCTGCAGCCAAAAGGAAAGAAGGTGAAGAAAGTTGTAGAACCCGAATTAAGTGTGGAAGATGGAGAGGCAGTTCAAGTCGAGGAAATAAAAATAGAACCGCCCATACTAGAAATTGAAAGACCAATACAAACGGGAGATGAACTAGAGGAACAAGCGGGAGAAGGACCCATACAAATGGGAGACCAAACAGAGAAACCCGAACCAGAAAAAATAACAGGGAGCATCGACATGAATGCAATAATGATGATGCTCCAAAGAATGGAAGAAAATATGAACAAAAATACAGAATCCCTGAAGGAGGATAATAATAATAATAGACGGGAAGATAAGGAGGAGAATAATAAGAATAGACAGGAAGGTAGGGCGGAAATAAAAGGAAGTATAGAATCCCTGAAGGAGGAGAATAATAAAAACAGACAGGAAGATAGGGCGGAAATAAAAGGAAGTATAGAATCCCTGAAGGAGGAGAATAATAAAAACAGACAGGAAGATAGGGCGGAATTAGACTGAAAAATAGAATCTTTAAGGGAGTATATAACCGATCAAATAAATGACAATGGGAAAAAGCTGGAGCTATTCCAGGAGGAAAATAAAAAATGTATAGAGTCCATGAAAAAAGAAATTAGCACAAATTACGAAACAGTAAACAAAAAGATCGATGGTAGTAAAATCGACAGTGACAGGAAGGTAGAGACAATGGAGAAACAGTTAGAAAGGTTGCAGGAAGGCAATAATACCCGTTTTGAAACAATAGAGGAAAGAACCGTAGAGACAAAACAAGACGTTCGAACCCTTGATAACAAAGTAAGACAAAACCGAGGCGAAATCATGCAGGAGGTAGGAGAAGTCCGGAAAGACGTTAGCGAGAGAATACAAAGAACGTATGACATAGCTAACAGGTTGGACGAGCAGATAAAAACTAATCGAAACAATATACAGGAAATAGATCAGAGGGAGAAAAACCTGCAGGAAAGATTAGAAGCGCTGAGGGACACACCGATATTGAATACCCATACGTGTCATAGCGAAAACAGGGAGGTAATTAACTTCCAAAATTATCGCCGGAACCCTATGGAATTCTTAGAGAGGATGGAAGAGTTGATTGAAAGAAATAGAGAAACAAGATGGGATAGAATAAGGGAAATGTTAGACGAAACGTTCCGAAATACGAGGGATAATTGGTGGATAGCGGTACGACCCGAAATAACAAACTTAGTCGAATTCAAACGCCAATTCAAAGTAAAGTATTGGTCAGAAACAGCGCAAAACAAAGTGAGAATGGACATATTCTACGGGAAATACGACGCGTCCAATGGACAATCCCCAACATCTTATTTCCTGGGAAAGATATGTTTGGGACGAAAGTTAATACCGCCAATCCCGGAAGAATGTTTGGTGAGACAGTTAGCTGGACATTATAGCTACGGTATTAAAGATGCCCAATTGTACCAACAACTTAGTAAAATTACTGATCTAGCTAAGCTATTAGAAAACTGTGAGTCTGTTGGAAGGTTCCAAGACTACCAACACCCCAGTCATAAAGTAGACTATAATAATAGTAACAACGGACCAAACCGGAATGGAGGTGGAAATGGTAAAAATTTTAACCCGAATAGCCAGAACAATAGCACCCCACTAAATAGCCGAAATAACAATAATCAAGGTCCAAATAACCGTAACCATCCGGGACCAAACCGAAACAATTACCCCTAAAATAATTACAATAGGAATTATAACCAAGGAAATAGTTATCGCGGCAATAATTATAGAGGGAATAATTATAGTCAGCGAAATAATTATCGAAACGGAGGTAATCAAGGAGGAGGTGATAGGAGGAATCAGGAGTATAGACCCCAGGTAAACTATACAATGGCCAATAATCAACGACCATACCAACCCAAATTACCGACTTACATGTATTGCCCACAGCAGACGCAAGGTAACCAGAGTAGTACAACAAATAGCCAACCTAGTAGTGGTAACCCCGAGGTTAGACAGGAACCACAAATAAGTCAGCAACCCAATGTTCCGGGAGACCGGGCAAATGAGACAGGTGCTCATTTAAATTAGACGCGGCAGTGAAAAAGGAAAACAGCCCTTCACTGATCCAATATTATGGGGTAACTGAACACAAAAATAGACAAGACAAAGACAGGACAATGACACTGAGAACAAATAATTATCTCAAGAGAGGGATAATATAGTTGAAAATCATAATAAAGGGAATAATGGTATAGTACAAATCAAGGCAAATATCAATGGTATAGATGCAACATTACTCATTGATACAGGATCAAACGTATCGCTCATAGACAGTGTGGAGTTAGAGAGAATTAAACAGAACAGTAATTTACCCATACCCACTCTGCCTATAAATAACATTATACTAGTCGGAGCGACGGGAAGGCAGAATAAATAGATAAAGAAACAGGTGTCATTAGAGATGACCAGTAATGGTGTAACATTGCCAATCGGATTATTAGTAGCGAATAATTTACCCATGAGTATCCTAATAGGCTGCGATATACTTAGGCCATATAATGCGATAATAAATTGAGATAGTAAGGTTATAACGTTAAAGACAAATGAGGGAATTTGGACCAATAATTTAATTGATACCCAAGGAGATAGTACAAACAACGCACCTTATCAAGCTATAGTAAATCATTATTATTGTGCCGATCGACCACTAAACATGCCCTTATATCAGGAGGATAACCCAGAGTTGTGGTTAGAAAAATTGGAAGAAATAAGGGAATTCTAAAGGACGAAAGCAAGGGGTCAGATTAGCGAAGCACAGGCTGAACGATTGATTACGGTATATAATAATTATCGATATATATTCTCAAACGCTCCAGGTAAAGTCAGAAATTATCAATGCACCATTAAATTTAAAACCCCCGTAGAATTTAACAGGAAATCATATCCGATCGCTTACTCACTAAAGAACGAAGTTAGGGAGGAATTGAACAGGATGATAGAGGACGACATAATTGAATATAGTCATTCGCCCTTTACTAGCCCAATCATAGCTGTGCCGAAAAAGAATGGACAGGTGCGTATATGTCTCGATGCTAGGGAGATTAACAAGATGATTGTTAACGACCGCACATCCCCTGGGGAGATAGAAGAAATACTGAAAAAGTTTCACGGGACAAGGTATATAAGTTCATGGGATACAGTATGCGGCTACTGGCAGGTAGAACTCCACCCAGACAGTAGGAAGTATATGGCATTCATATTTGAAGGCAGAAACTATCAGTTTAAACGATTACCCTTTGGTTTGATAAATTCAGTGGCGGTATTTTTAAAGATAATGGACAGGATATTGGGGCAGGAAGTGCTGAAGTGTACGACAGTATATGTCGACGATTTACTGGTAACTTCAGCGAATTGAGATGACCATTGCAATAGGGTTGAACAGGTGTTAGAGAAGCTATCAGAGAATAATATCACCCTCAAATTAGACAAGTCCCAATTTATTGCAAATGAGGTGAAATTTTTAGGTTTTAGTCTAACCGAGCAAGGGATTACTCCATCCAATGAGAAAGTAGAGGCAATACAGAAGTTCCCCACCCCAAAAAACAGGAAACAGCTTCAATCATTTTTAGGAATGATTCTATTTCTTTGATTTGATTCTTTTCCTGTAACTATTACAGGAAGTTTCGGTACAATTATTCAGAACTAACTGCCAGGTTTCAAAAGCAGTTATCAGCTAAAGACAGATGGACTTGGGGACCAGAGCAAGATGGAGTGCTCAATCTAATAAAGGAGAAATTTTTAGAAGCAGTTATGTTACATCACCCCGACTTTACGAAGCCATTTTATCTAAATTGCGATGCCAGTAATGTAAGTTTAGGTGCAGCCTTATATCAGGAAGATCAGGATGGAAACCATTTGGTGATTAGCTTCGCCAGCCGCGTGCTGAACAGTTGCGAACGAAACTACAATACCACTGAAAAAGAGTTATTGAGTGTAGTTTTCGCATGCGGTAAATTTCGAACGTATATATTAGGATACCCCATCACGGTTAGGAGTGACCACAAATCAATATCATTTTTAAAACATTGTAAGTTAATCATGGAAGGCTGACGAGATGGGTTTTGGCCCTACAGGAATATAATATCACCTGGGAATATATACCAGGCAAACAAAACATAACAGCCGACGTACTATCCCGCATCAATTTACAAAACCAAACCTTTGACGGCGAAAAGGAACAAATAGCGAAGGTATACCATATTATTAAGAGCAGGGAAGATTTAAAAAATATTTTAAACGATGTGAAGGCACAACAAGAGGCCAACCCAAAATTAGGAAGTATTAGGAAAAGGGTACTGGAAGGCGATGAAGTTATAAATAAATATTACTGTATACACGACGATACTTTGTTTATAAGGAATACCAAACACCAAGAGAATTGGAAGTTAGTAATTCCACCAGGGATAGAGAGGCCACTAATCATCGATTATCACGATAGATACGGACACATGGGTGCCCTCAAGGTAAGGGAAGCGTTGGAAGAGCAAACATACATCAAAGGGATGAATAAAAAAGTGCAACAGGCGATACAGTCATGCGATATTTGTCAGAAGGTAAAATGTAATAACGAGAGAAAGGAAGGGGTCATGATACCCATAACATCCGCCGAAAAATTAGAAAAGGTATTTCTCGATATCTGTGGACCATTTCCACGCAGCGGTGGAAGGCGCAGTTATAAATTCATCGTAATTATCTTTGACCATTTCAGCAAATATACTAAGCTTTATCCGATAACTAAGGCTACGACAAAGAAAATTATAGATATCATAATAGAACGGTATATAATGGAGGTAGGCAGACCGTATTCTATAATTACAGACCACGGTACCCAGTTTAAGGGAAAATTATGGAAAGAGAACCTTATAGAACACGGTATAAAGACGTATAAGACATCCGTGTATCACCCGAATAGTAACCCAGCCGAGAGAGTGTTGAGGGAAGTAGGACTGTTGTTGAGAACCTACTGCCATGACGAACAGAAGAGATGGCACGAATACTTAGCGTCAACGGAGGATTTTCTCAATTTATCATATCGCAATACCATAGAGGAGTCACCGTACACAGTTATGTTCGAAAGACCCCCACCACGGGAGATAAAGGAGATTATTAGTTTTCCCAGCGAACCTGAATACCAATTTGAAGGAACCAAATTTTGTAATAGAGTATTAGAAAAAACAGAACAGCAACGGAAGAAATATATTCAATCCCAACCAAAGGCAATTAAGTATAAGGTAGGAGAAAAGGTGTTAGTCCGAAATAGAGAATTGCCCAGTACTATACAAGGCATAACGAAAAAATTGTTACTTTTATATACAGGACCTTTTACAATTACGAAAGACAATGAAAACAATACATACGAGGTAACAGACACTGTTAGTAACAAAGTAAAGGGTACGTATAATCAAGCGTCATTGAGAAGGTACCATGAATAAAAACACAAGTCAAATCAAACGTCATTAAGTAGGTACCATGAATAAAAACACAAGTCAACGTATATTTACCAACTTACCCGTACTTAGAAAGGAGAGAATGTTATTAATATAAATAAAAAATACGAGAAGGACACCTTACACCAAAGGCAAAAAGATATATGTAAGATATAAATTTATTTCCAATAGCCAAGTCAACGTATATTTACCAACTTACCCGTACTTATAGAAGGAGAGAGATTATTAATATAAATAAAAATACGTAAAATATAAATTTATTTCCAATAGCCAAGTCAACGTATATTTACCAACTTACCCGTACTTAGAGAAGGAGAGAAAGGAAAGAAGGAAAGGACATAATTAATTGAATAAGGAGGAGAAATACTGTCATATAATTGAGACTAAAAGGAAATGATAAATGAAAAAAAAAAGAAAGAAAATAGGAAACAGTGTGTTACATAAGGAGGTAATGATGAATCTATAAATATAGCTATTAACATTGAATGATTTTAAAAGATAATTTTACCTGCGGAGAAAAGTATGTTAATATAATTGAGAAATAATCAGAAGAGTTTAAGAAAGGGAATTTATGTGTAGGAGCCTATGATCTTTGAATATTATATTTTTTTTATTATTATTATTATTTGTTGCGAAAGTGCAAATATATTTTCTGGACAGAGATGTGTTGCCTCTGATTTCAGTAATTATAGTTTGGGAAAGGCGGAGAATGTATGCCACAGCGAGCCACTCTGACTTCGAACCCGCTATAAAAGTTAGGGAATTGTTAGGGAGTTATATCAAAGATTAAATAATTAACATCAAGGTAAAAGGAAAGGAAAAGGAGATACGATAAAGAATGAGACATGATTAATGAGATGGATTAATATATTAAAGGAGTAGTACAGGAATTTAATTATAAGATAAAAGAATGAAATATAAAGAAGCTAATAAAAGGTTAATATAGAAATGATAAATTCATCAAAACTGAAGAAATGTTTTTCCCAAATTATCAATGTTAAGGGAGAGGCATATGTAACGTCACAGAACGTTCCATAAAGAAAATTATTTGCATAGTAAATTATCATAAGGGGAAAGTGAGGTGAACAGTATCGAACCCAAGTAATCCGAAAAATTTTGTAATATTGTCTGATAATTAATATCATTAACATGAAAAAACGACAAGACTATGACTAAGACTCAAAACCCATATATATTATTTAAGTGAAGAACAGTGTAAAACTAATAATATACTATAAGAGAGACAGATAATATCAGGAAAAATCAAAATGAGGTCATTACTTATTAAGAAATGTAACTCTGAATAGGGTATAAAAAATTATTTATTTTGAATTAATGGACGAGATCCATTATTATACTTTGTATTATAAATAAAATAAATGTATTAAATGATTTGAATACATTATTAAAAAGGATGTAAGTTAAAATAAAAAAATATATAAATGTTATGACAAAAAATCTATGTTTAGGAGCTGGCCCCAATCACTCAGATTTTATGTGAAAATTAATTATTATAGAATTAATATAAAAACTATATGTAAATGTCAATTAGACAAAGACGAACAAATTATTTAAATAGAGAAAGCTGTAAAGTGATCAATTAAAATTAAAATCAATTAAAATAGCCAAAAACAGTATTAACTGAAAACATGTGATGGACCTATAATATTGTAATATTTATGAATTTAATGTTGACAAAATGCAACCAAATTGTATTATAAAGTTGAAATACAATATAATGTGACTATACTTATATATTTGACAAACTAAAACACTTTAACAGTCGAGTTAGGAAACTATTTACCTATACCATACCAGGCTGAGGCCAAAAACAATCACAAAAAAACAGTCATATTTGACAGAATAATTGCAGAATATTAGCAAAAATAAAAGAAAAGGGTACAATCCTATAGTGTACTATAGAAACAAACTTACTCAGTTGAAAACAAGCTTAATTCTTAAAGGATTTGAAATATGAGAGTGAAATTTGTCACACCAAGAAAATGAATCACTTATGCAAACCAATATGATGCTAAGTAATCTTGCAGTAAAAATAATATGTATCAGGATAAACCAGGTATTACCAAGGATAAACAATATAACAAACTCTCAGTGAATACCCAAAAAATCCCATATATGATACCGAAAAAAGACAAATTATTGTAAAGAACCAGTGACAAAAAACATAGGCCATATGTAAGGCCTATACAAAACTGAACTTATTTATATGTTATATGTGTTAATATTTGTTTATTTTGTTATAAAAAGATAATTATGTTATGCATTAATGTTGTAGCAAGAACCAAACAACTTCACAACATTTTTATAAGTAGAAAATTGGAATTTTGTGAAAACATTCCAAGGTAAGAGTTGTATTTTATGTTATTTTATTAGAGTTAATTTGTTCAAAACCAATCGTAATTAGTATCATTAGATTCAGTTGAAAGCAGAGAATCCAAAAATAGTAATGGCATGCAGATTGTAAGTAGTTATGTAAAATTGTTTGACAAATACCAGAACAATTTCAGTAATATCCTTTAGTGTGAAGAATAAGAAGTTTTTGTTCTAAAGCTTGTACGGAAGTCAAATTTGTTCCATGATGTTCCATTTGATTATTCTCGAACGTTCTAGAAGGAATTTTTACACAAATACACCGGAAGTTCATGTCAACAAATTAAAACAATGCCCCTTACAGAGTATAAAAGGAAGACGAAATTTGACCAAAATTCACTTTATGCTTTGAATCCAGAAGAGACACATCACCCACGAAACTGATCATTACGTCCGAGGCGAAACCGAAGAACGAGAATTCGACACGCGAACACAGAAAGGCTTTTCCCGTACATGACAAAAGACTGAACTAACCTCTACAAGGAGTATACGCCAACGTGTTGTTGAATAGAGCAGCAACACGCCATATTTAATAGAACGCACGCAGCCAGAATACTAGCGACCCTGAAAAGGACCAAATTTTAATAGAGAATCAATTCTGCTGGTATTCGCTAAGACAAACTGACTTTGACAAATTTCTCAAAACGATTTACTGACAAGCCTTTCAACGTTGAATCCGGAACTGGCGCTGCGACGGCCGAATCGAGAAACCACGCAGACAGCTGATCACCGCCGGCAGAATTCAAAGCATAGATTCAGTGCGAAACTTATTTCAATTGTGCGGAGTTTAAAAAAAAACGTATTTTGACTTACAAATAATTACCAGTGCACGAGGAATGTTAACACGAAGAGGCAAGATTGAAAACGTCCCCAAGAGAAGTGTCCAGTGCAAGAGATAATTACCCACCGGAACGTGAGTTGTTCAAAAGTTAAAGTCATTTTTACCTGGTATCATTTGTCACACAGTTGTACTACACATGTCACACACCTTCAAATCACACAATTTTTGTAAAGCATCCTATTGATTTGTCTTGGTAGTTCAAAGGAGTCACGTCCTGAGTATAAAGATTTTTCATACACTAAACTCATGCTTTTCAACTGAGTAAATAAAATATTTATTAGCCGATACTTGATTGAAAAAACTTGTCAATAATAATTTTTTGTAACTCTGCAATTTTATTTAATACGAGTGTTAGTCCTTCAGACGATTTTTAAGGTTCATTAAAACATACGTTATTTTCAAATTCAAACTGTCTTGTTCACATTTTTTTCATAGAATTAATTTAACAACTAAGAAATCAAAATTTAATTTTAATAATAATAATAATAATAATAATAATAATAATTTCTTGGAACAAAAAATCCAAGTGGCGCCCACATACACACAGTAGCTTAAGTTGTCTTGCAGGACGACATCATCGCAGAGGAACCAGTCATCAGTAAGTATCAAAAGTGCGCGGAGTGTAACACCCGACATATAACAACACAAACAACATACACAATCAGTAGGTTATAATATGTGTATATATATATATATATATATATTGTAACGTAATAATTAAAGACGGTTGCAACGATATAAGATAATAAGATATTAAAATTTTAAAATGGAATTATTATTAGTAGTGTTGATTATTAATAAGAGTTGTGTGGGTATTCCCGTTTAAATCTTTCAATTTAAAAAAGTATTTTAGCACTCCACTGTTCACCTCCCCACTTACCATATGTGGATATTATTAGTGTTCTGTTTGGTGACTGCTTCTGCTGCAACATACACTTTATACATACATGTGGATATTCTACTTGAATGTCCTAAGTAATACACATGCACAATAAAATAAAATAACGGCTTAATTGTGATTTGAATTGTAATGAATATTCAAATTCTGCCGCCACCTTCTGATAGAACTAGTTATGAAAATTAAACTATTTTAATTTTGAAATCAAAAACTCTTTCCACTGGTAAAAATAATTGAGATTTATTAACAGTTCTGAAATGCCATTAACTCTTTTAAATAAACAATCAATCACTAATATCTTTACAAAATAATAATTATTATGAACAATTTTTAAAAAGAAACTCTTTTAACCTGAAGGCTGGTAACACTGAGGGTTGATACAATAATTTTAGTTAGAGAGGTTATGTCCTCTTTACACAGTTAAATTACCAAGTTCGTGTGTTCTTGGAAGTTGCATGATACCAGATACAAGATGTTATCTTTTATAACAATATTTAATAAAGAATTAATACAAAAAAAAAAAACAAATATTAAAATTAAAAGTCAGTACCATAAAATCGATAATTATCGTACTATCGTACGCTGGATATAATGGACACAGCAGTTACCTTAATAACACGTGCGTTGAGCTGCACTGCTAAAAATTACTATTATTATTTAATAGTTGGTTATAAAAATCATTTATTGGCAAGAGGAAAAAATCTGTAATAAGAAAAAAAAACTCTTGTGATAGCTTTCATTTGATTTATATTACTTGAGAACAGACTTATGAAAAGGTGACAAAGTTGTCGTTATTATTTCTAGGTTAGCTAACAAACGTAAGTAGTTATTGTGGGTAAGTAAATTATTCATTGAGTTCTTAATAATCTAAACACATATATTTTATTCATAATGCATCTGATGTGTAACTATCAGTTAATTAGAATATTTTTCGCAAAGAAATTATTTATTAGTCAAATCAAACGAAATGAGTCAATTGAGCGACTAATCATTTCACTCATATTTGTAATATTTAAATTAATATTGACTTCTTTAATTACGATAAAATCGTAAAACATTTATTTCTTAAGTTAACAAATGCGAGATAATTCTTTTATTTAATTCTGATAATTTTCATAATGATAAATACACTTCGATACTATTGACTAGAGTAGTACCCAAACAATAATTCTCCGTTCATTAACAGAAATTATTATTTCCGTTTTATTTGTTAAATAATGAAAATATAGTACTCCCTGTTTTTTTATAAAACACAAAACTCGAAAATACGACCGTTATTATACACTGGCCGTATTTATTATTTGAATTCACTCCGCACTGGACACTCGTTGTTTCTTTGTTATGTATAGGTTATGTGTGTATAGCGTAACTTATGAACGTGTCGCGCACAATTTAAATACAACTTCATACATTTCTTCAACGACCTTGCTCGTCGAATTATGCTGGTAGACTCTTTGACGACTGAATTATGACTGAACGCTTCACCTAAACGTCTCCTGCTTGTCTGGTTGTTTTAATTCATTTGATTGGTTTAAATTGTCGAACTCTCCACCCCAAAACACCTCGGTTAAATAAAACTTTTAATTTTTTACCAATTTCTTATATGGGTTGGAGACTATAGTGAAGTAAGCGTTGATACACAAAATGATTAAAAAGTTTATAATTGCTATAACTTTTTTATTAATTGTCACATCGTTGAATAGTTGGTGGCAATAGATCGCGGACACCTTGGGCTTTAAATAAAATCTAAACAAGGATAAAATCCGTCCATTATCAACTCACTACAATTATTTCACAAATTCCTATGGTGAATCTTAATATTAATAAGTTTATTTCACCAGATCTTATTCTAATTACACAATAACACTTCTTATTAAACGTTTTGAGTCCATTTCTCATTTGTTTAATACAGAAAATAGGTGCAATTACTATTCAAACAATATTTGGTAATGGCGTCTTCAAACGTCCATATTCGAATATTTATAATCGCTTATAACACTATTATTTCTTATCTAATGACATTTGTTTGGTATTCTAACAATAATATATACATTTATTTACATCGGTTTACACTTTGTTATATGAAAAATGTTGTTTTTCATATGCTAATAGTCTTATCCAAATACCTTCTGTTCTCTTTTCTTTAAATTGTCACTTTGTCAATCATTTTACCATATAAGGTATATAATGTTACAAATGAAAATAGTGTACAACTATAGTACCTTGTTAATTTAATGTATTTATTAGTCTTTCGCTATCTGAAAGCTTTCCAATTCTTAGTATTGGGTTTGTTTACATCAGGTCATGCCATGACAGTCAGTTATTTTTTAATAAATCAATAACTAAATTGTGATTATTACATTTGATATGTGTTCTCATAGTAGTATCAGATATCCTTCTGACTACTGATAACATTTTTATTTACCTTTGAACAAGTTTGGATAGTGCATTTTGCTTAACTAACTTGTTACATAGTGTTTGTTTACATTTGATTCCACAATCATAGTCTTTTAGTTTTCAATAATTTGTCTATAAAATTACTATTATTATACTTATGATCTGTTCTCATAGTAGTACTAGATATTTTTCTAGCTACTGGTAACATTTTCAGTAATCCTTGGACAAGTTTTAATAATGTATTTTGCTTAACTAATTTGTCACATTGTATTTGTTTACATCTGGCTATGTGCTATCATATTTAATCTGCTTTATGTGCTGTGTATTTCAGTATAAAATATTATTTATTAGCGTGCATATTATTTATAATGAATCTTTGACTGAAACAATTGTTGATGGTTGCTTGGTTTAATTAACATATATGATTTTGTGTTATAGGTGCACTCCCTATGGGGTTATGTATCAATGTGCAACATATTCTTATGCAGTATTTGCTTCTACTATTATGACTTCATTATGGTATTCTATTACAATGGTTTAATTGTTGATTAATACACATGTTTACACTATTTCTCTAAACAATAACACAAATATTCTTAATCTAATGGTATTACATTTCTTGTTGTGTTGTACCTAATTTCTGGTACCTTTGTTGTTTGATACTTAACAAACTAGCTTGTTTGTTATTATTTTTTCTGGACTTTCTTTATATTGTATTCTGTCTTGCCGTGGCATTCAGTTATATTTCATTTTAAAACTTAACAAAGCTTTTATTATCAGTTTCTATGAACAATGATTTTACTGTTCTATCTTACATTTCTCTTGGTGGTCTTATGATTATCTATTTTGGATTACAATCTTGATTAAATTGGTCACACTAATTGTCTGTGCATTTTAACTATTTAATCTTTGATGTTTCCACTATAAAGGTAACACATTTTCCTCTGTTATAAACCTTCTCACTTGTATTGTCTGTGGGGTTTATTTAGGTTAAAATTGGTTAACTTGTTACAGGTTCTCACACTTACATTAAGTATTCACTATTACTGTTTGTGATTTCTTAAATATGCTAAACACTGTTTCTTCATAGTTGATAATCGTTATTCTTCTTCCGGTCACTAGTATAGTTCCTCGTATACTTGGTGAATGGTGATTTCTTGTATTGTCCATACATTATCTTCACTCTTCATGTCATGTTTCCTTGTTCTTCTTCTTCCTTTCTTCTTTTGGTTTAAACGTCTTCTTCAATATTTCCATTTGTAGTAGTCGTTGTTCCATCGTATTTGTATTCATATATATAGATTGGTTGGTTTGTCATCATTGTGGTTGCTCTTGAGTTGTCTCTTCTTCACTTTACATAGTCATTATTTTTGTTGTTTCCCCTCACTGTTGGAATCTGTTGTCTTCTTTTCATCTTACATAGTCATTATTTTTATTGGTTCCCCTCACTGTTGGAATCTGTTGTCTTCTTTTCATCTTACATAGTTATTATTTTTATTGGTTCCCCTCACTGTTGGAATCTATTGGGCCTAGCTTCTAACATTTTATATTGGCTTGTGGTCATTTTCTTTCTCTCTTTTGTACTCGATGATGCTATATTACACTTCCTTCTTCTTTGTTGGAATTTTACAATAATATACCTGTAGATACTCACTTTTTGTTTCCATTGTTTTACGTACTTAGAACTATTTTCATGATTTCCCGTCACTTGACGTAATAATTGTTTACTCTATGTAACTACCAAATTTGGTACGTTACAATATATATATATTGCGACAGTACAAACAGATACGGTACTGTGCATTGCCAAAATAATTTAAATAAATAATAAAAATAATTATTAATTGATAAACATGATTCAGATTGTAAGCTGGATTGTTTAAAATATAGGGAACGCACCGTTCAGGCACGTACACGCATATCTGGCCCACCTGTCGCTAGCGTTCTGTACATGTGTATTTTGTTTGTGTGTGTGAAGCCTGTCCGTCCCTGAACAGTAACCATTCCTTTTCAAATATTGATAGATTTTATGTTTTATTTTAATTATAAGAAAAATGTGTAAATATTGTAAAACGAAAGACACCAGAGGGTGTAGAAAATAAAGGTGAACAAAGGGTTAAAAGACCGTGACAAAGTGACGGAAAGTGCAATTACTATAAGTAAAAAGTAAATAGCTCTTTTTATAATTACAATAAAGAAGTATAATTTACGTATAGATAAAAATTAGCGATCGATTGAGCATCGTGTAGTGTGAAACAGACTTCGTATTTCGCGAAGATAGGCGAAATTAGTGAATTGAACCAGAGTGGCGGTAAAGACGCTTCGACAAACTCTGACAAGATGAAAATTGTTCAGACTTGAGCTTTTGCATGACCTGGCTATAAATACCAGGTCGCGCTAATAACGCTTCTTCTTCGATATTCAACAGTTGCCGTAGGAGGCTATGTCAGTCAGCTACGAGATCGTAAATCTACAGTAAGCGTTACCTGACGACTTGTGAGGCAGAACAGAGGTTCTACGGACACACCTACAACCCATGATGTGAGCAGCGCCAACAACAACTAAGAAAGACAAACAGTGGAAGCCTGGAAGAGGACCAGAGGACGCGAAGACATGAAAGACTGGAGCAAGGACGGGAAGAGGATCCAAGGACACGAGGATCGGAAGAGGACACACTGAAGTTGCCACATCAAACGAGGTGATAACAAACCATAATAATAAATAGACAATTGAAAGACAATATTGAAACTATAATGAAAGACATTCCAACTGTTGTTAACAGAATTTAAATTGTACATATAATGTAAAGTCTTATTGTAATTTAGAATAATGTCTCATGTTGAGACAGTAATATTGGAATAACGTAAATTCTATGATAGAGCAATGCTTGATTTTAAAGTGAAGTAAAGTAGAATAATTAGTAGAGCCTTTAATTACTAAAAGAATAATGCATATGCTATAAATTTAAAAGAGAATTAAAGCGAAGTAAAAAAATTAAAGACATAATTGAAACAAAAGTAAATTCATTGTGAATTGATAAGCAATTGCAAAAGATGGCCACACTAAATGAGTAAGCCGAGAGCAGAAAAAGATAATTAAGAGTAGAGTAGATTTGTGTATAAACTGTTTAGACATAAATTGTTCACATAAATCCCATACATAATATCGCACAAGCGAGGAATAATGAAAATTTTTTTTTGTATTACCGAAATAAGTAAAGAGGTTGATAATTAAATAATGTAAACATTTAAAAACTTTATAACATTTTCTTGTTATTACAATTACACCCAAACCAAACAAGTAAAAGTTGTTATGTTATACAACGTATCGCTCCAAAAGATTGGGGCTTCCCAAATTCAATAAATTTGGGGTTGTTACGTTACAATATATATATATATATATATATATATATATATATATATATTATAACCTACCTGCGTGTCTCGTCTCTTCTTTCGTATACCTCTGTAAAATATAACAGTGTGTTTGAGTGTCTATTGTGTCTGTGTTTCTTACCACTCGTCCTCGTACGGCGGTGTAACACAAGATGTTTGGGCCCGTAGCGAACGTACTGGGGATCAGGTATCGTGGTTCCCGATTTGATGTTCAAACGTAGTGGATAATCTCCGGGTGGCGCCAAATTGTTTGTATAAAACAATTAAAATTGTTTCCTTATCAATGTTCTATTTGAACGAGGCGACAAATTCAATGCGTCCCGCCTTTGCTCAATTTTTTTGTTAATCGAGTTAGCAGTTACAGTATTCGCTACTTGCGCGCTAGGCGTCGCAGCAGAAACATTTGCTATACATGATAATTTAAACATACACTTTTCTAATGAAAATGAAACACAATTTAACACACACAGTATGGATTTATTATTAATTTGAAGTTAATATTTTATAGACACAAGTTGTAATCAATTTTTTATATACAATTCTGCACCGGATAATTCTTTATAAGACTCTTACTCAAGGGTTAACCAATCGATTTTGAATACATATAAACAGCATGGCGTTTTATGAAGCCAATCAACAAATAATTCGTTCGATGGTTGTGAGATCTTTTGGTCACGTTAAAAGGTTCAGATGCAATTACAATATTAAAAATACACAACCTTACAATGTTTTTTCTTAAGTGTGGTAATGTGTAATGGTATTTGTTTTGTTTGAGTGTAGTACAAGTGGTTTAAAAGTCGTACATAAATATGAGGTTAGTTCTATAGTTTAACAAATTTTCAGTGTCTTAATATTACGATTTAATCCTTGCAAGAGAATAAAAATGATTCAGTGGTATTCAACATAAATTGAGAAATATTCAAAGTGCGTTTATTTTTGGAAGTTGAAATAATTTAACTGATACTTAACAGCGTTGTAGTACGGAATTACTCTTTAGGTCGGGCAGGAAGGGTGGTGGCATCAATATAATTCATTTGTTCTTTATTCAAGCTTCGTCATCTTTTTCAAAGTTGTTTGGAGTTATTTAGATATCTCGTCTTCAATTAAACGTCTTCTCCGTCTGGTAATGGTGTTCTGTATTCATCAGGCTTCTTTACGATCAATTTCTATACATTATTTTACTTTTGAGATGTTTTAAATATGAAAATGTGTTGTACGGAAATTTCGCTTCTGGTTTGCGATAGCGTCACTTTTCAAGTAATTGTATTCAACGGTAATTACCTCGTCAAACGGTCGTTTCCATGGTTACGTCATTAATTTCATTGGGCGAGCTCGATATGAATACATTGTTATCAATTTTTGAATTCCTTTCAAATCTTCCCATATCTTCGGACTTCCTTCCTCCTCTTATCTTCCTTCTTAGTTATTATCTATTTGCACTGTCATTTATATTTTCTCACAAAGATTATTTTGGTACCCCACAATATTGGGTTTTATCAAGTTTTCTAAGTTTACAATTAATTTCGTATTTACTAATTACATTTCTTTGTTTATATAATTCCTTAATTTAATATTTGGTTTTTAATAATAACTACCATTTATCCTTGGTGAATTAGTCACCTTGGATTTGTCCATTACATGGTGATTTTTATACAATCAGTAATTGTTTATGTTTGACCGTTATGCCTGTTTCACATTTAAGTAGCCATTACTGGATTTTTATGGCTTCATACACAATATATTTCATTTATTCCTAAATTGTTATTTTTCATTTATAATTAGGTTTAATGTCTCTGGATGTGTTTTAATTTAGTCTTTTTGTGATCTTTGTTTATAACAACTGTGTTATTCAATCTTACTTGCTAATTATTTGCTATTCATTTCCAATATAACATATAACATCTAGGTCTATGGTCTGTATGACTCTTACAGCCATATCCAATTCATAAACAATAGTTTATATAATTACTTAATTCTTATTTGTTGTTCTGGTGCTAAACAATCTCACCTCTATTGAACTTTTTTCATAAAATTCCCCTTATAACATGGGTATTTACTTAATGTTAATACAGACTTATTTTCTAATGCTTTTTGCTCTCCCTTCCATGTTAACACCATCTTATTACTTTTCCTTGTGAATCACACCTTTAAACTTTTACAATACATTCTTAAGTTATAACAATACTATTTCCTAGTCATCACAGTGAATATCACTACTTAGTGTTCATTATTTACTGAATCAATGTTCTACTCTAAATATTATTCATTGTAACTTTGTTAAATGTTATTGTTCACTCTTATAACTTAAACATAGGTTATTTTACTAAGTCTTTACCTTAGCCTACTCTCCTCTAACTATTTTTATGATAGACAATATTTGTATTTATTTTTCACTTGCACTTTCTTAAATTATTTAGTGTTCATTATAATTTACTTAGTGTTTCCTTTGTATTATCACTCTAGGATAAATCACTTTCACTAGTTCAACTTCCATTTATTTCTCATCATTTTATTCTCTTTCTCTACACACTATCTATATAAAATTATTAATATTATGTCTTTCTTTGTTAACAAATTACATATATCCCTAACTCTTTGGTTAGTGTACTTTTATCTATTGTTTTCTATTACTGACTATTTATAATTGTCATTCAATCAATACTAACATTGATTAATAGTTTTGGTTCTTAACCGATTTCATTTTCTTTATTATTTTGGATTACAGTACTTCTCCCTTCTCTATTTTTTATTACTTGTTTGGTTTTCTTGACGTGTTTCATTTTGTTTTCTTCCTCGTGGGTTTGTTCTCTCTTGGTTTTCATTCTTCTTCTCCTTCATTCGTCTTGTTTTCTTTATTTTGGTTTCTTAACTGGCCAATCTCTGGGCTTGGGTCAATGTCGTTTGTCTGTCAGTCTATTATTTGAGTTTCTTTATTAATCACTTTTGGTTTATTACTCCTTCTCCTTCCATGTTAATTACCTTTTATATATCTTTCACTCTCCACATTATTTATTTATTCAAATATAGTATTATTTATCATTTTTTATACATACTTATTGTTATCAAAATTTATCTGAATTTGGCGATGTTATAATATATATAAAATTGATCGATTGGTCGGATGAGTGGAAACTTCATGCTTGAATTTATAATAAGTGCGTTGGCCTTTATCCCTTTTTACAGTGCGTTGAAGTACTTATTTGTTTCCTGTCATAATTCAAAATTTCACGTCTCCATCCGTTTCATTCTTTCTGTAACAACATAACCGGATCACACTACCAAAGTTTATTCTATTTATTGTTAAAATCTTTTTCTACCGTCTTACTATTTTAATTCCCTATTTTTACCACACTATTTTGTTTTAACATACATTTTTCCTAACTGAATTAATTCTGCTGCTTCTGTAAAATAGGTACAGATACTTCTTCAAAACATTTCAATTTCCTTTTACTTACATCCACATCGTCTGCACGTACCAGAATTCAAAATTCAAAAACTAAACTTGGTGATGTGAACCCATGACTTTTACCATTTAAAAGTTGAGTAGATTAGCAAAAATGTTGCCTCAGTTTTCCGTGAGTTTAGTTTTTTGTATAACTAAACTTTGGAGAAGTTTAGTTTTTGATCGCAAACTTGATAACAATATTATATATAATTACACAATGTTTATTAACTCCTGTAAGGTTTTTTATTCCTAAAGCTCTTTAGATACTTCTGTTTTTGTACTAAATCATAGGCAAATCATAGCTACAGTCATAAGCAAAGTTTACAAACAACAATTTACTGTCATACTCATGAAATGTCTCTAGGGTGCAACTTGATAGAAATATCTGATCATTATCTGCCAGGTTTTCCTCATTAATAAACAATTTTCTAGACTCTTCCACATATTTTATACTTAATATTTAACAACGAAATGCCTATAACATCTTCTCATCTTGTTATACCCCCTTCACATATATGCGTTATTCAACTTTCTGGCCCAGTGGATTTTTTCTCTTAGAATAACTTCGTAGCATTGTTTTTCCATCATACGTTATTGTTTCAATTGTTTTATTACCGGTACCATATCATATCATCACACCTTTATTACCGGTACCATATCCTATTATCACACCTTTATTACCGGTACCATATCATATCATCAAACTTTATTACCGGTAGCATATCATATCATCACACCTTTATTACCGGTACCATATCATATCATCACACCTTTTAATATCCCTTAATAAGTGTGTGACCTTCTTACTTTTTGACATATCTACATTTGGTTCATCTTCCTTCATCACTATTGTATCTTACGAATTATTATAATGTGAACTGTGGGTATAAAATAAGACGTTAAAGTATTCCTTCAACTCCTTTATGTCCATTTCCCTAATTCCAGTCACATTATCAGTATTATCACTACATCATATTATTGTAGCCTAAAATCCTCTTTTTGACAATTAAATTTTTGTAGCTCTTCAGTGTTAATATTCTTCAGTGTTCATAGCCTTTCAAGTCCCTTTTGTTCAAAGACTTTATTATTTTGCTGATTTTTTTTTCTTTTTAATATTATACAGCTCCTTGAGTCGTCTGTATTAATCTATAACGTTTTTCTCATGTCTTTATTTCCCGTTTTACTTGATATTTTTGTAACAGCATTGTAATTTTGTTTTCTTCTAGTATTCTTCCATCGCATCGTTTTGTTCCCTCATCATAAATAATCCGGGTTTACGATTATTCTTAGAAACATTCTATCATTACTAGTTTCATGTCATGTATTCTACTTACCTGTTACTTTTTAATATATTTCTTTCCTTCCAATTTTTTCATTTAGATCTCGTACAACAGTAGTTCAATATACATATTTTAACCTATAGTATGTATACCCTTCGCAAAATGGGATTGACCCCACGAGAACAAATTAGTAGTAGCAAACTGCAAGCCAATTATTAGAAAACAATTAGATTGCTGAACTCCTCTGTGAAAGTTAAATCAAAACAATCAACGTATCGTTTAACAAATTAAGCAAGTTATTCAATTTTCGACTGTCTCCAGTTGATGGTAAAAGAGCTGAATTTAAGAAAAATGGCTTTTACATTCTAGAAAAACATCAGTTGAAAAGACACATAGCACGGTGAAAATGTTCTTAGGATTTTTCAAAGCAAATGATGCTTTGCTAATATCCTTACGTCCTTATCTTTATGTACCTTTCTACCACATGACTATAGCACCAAGCTCAATGCAGGTCCAAATTTTGAAGATGTACCTTACATCTTTTGAATGATTTCAAAAAAATCATATGTACACAAAATTGTTCTAGATCTGAATAAAGTGTGTGTGTGTGTGTGTGTGTGTGTGTGTGTGTGTGTGTGCGCGTGTGCGCGTGTGTGTGAAGGGCGATCGTGACGTATTTAAAAATTTATTTATTTCAAAATATCACTTTAAAAATTAATCGAAGTAACACAGATTGTCTTGTTACTTTTCTTATTATTAATATCAACTTATGTGTGGGATTATTATCAATTCCAGTTGTTAATGTAAAATAAATGAAATATTAAATGCTACATTTACAACATTCTTTTTAGCCCCTGTATTTTGCGTTATATATTTCTATTATAAAGACCTTTTGTCTATCTATCTATTTTCTGTATATAATGATAGAACAAATCTTACTTACCCGTGACTTTTTACTTTACCTGGGCGCCAGAACAAATCTCAGATACAAATGACACGGATTCAGCTTAGCTCAGAGCACAGAGACACACTATCTCAGGATTCGTTCAGTGAGTGGAATATTTAAGGGGAATCGTTACAAATAACTCTTAAATAATGCTGAAATTTGTTTAATTAATGACTTTGTTATTTAATTAATTTCTTTAAAAGTTAATTTAATGACTTATTGCTAACATAAATCTTATTGGTTAATGAGTGTGCTTGAAAAGTGAAGATTAAAACGTCCAAACGATCGATTGCTCTTATCTGGTTGATTTAGGGATTTATATATCACCCAAACCAGTGCTAAAGAACGGGTCTGCAATAATTTGCACGTTCAATACTACACCTCACTCTCCATTCAACACTCCTATATTACTTTATATCCAATCTTAATAATTAAATACAAAATTTGAATTTATATAGTGTCTTTTAAAAATGTTTATTGATTTAATTATTTATTTTGTTATTTTATGTTTATTGATCAATTAATATTATAATGTTCTAAAGTGGTATCGGGTGTTATATTCCGCGCACTTATACTTACTCCTGTCTTCTTCTCCGAAGACGTAGTCCTGTAAACACAACTTATGCTAATATGTGTGTGGGCGCCACTTGGTTATTTTAGTCCAAGAAATTCTTCTTATATTAAATTGACTTTTCGTTAAATTAGTTATAGTAAAAATATATAAACAGGACAAGTCGAGTTGCAATAAAATACGTTTAATGATTTTTCTTTTATATAAATTGTCTGAAGGACTAACAGTAAAAATATGAAAAAATTGCAAAGTTACAGAAATTATTGAAAAAATTTTATTAAGTATCGGATATTAATTAATTTATTGCTCAGTTGAATCGCATGAATATAATCTTTGAAAAAAACTTTATACTCAGGACGTGACTCCTTGGAACTATCAAGACGAATCAGTGTGATGCTTTACAAAATTTGTGTGAATTGATAGTGTTTGATTTATGTAGTACAATTGTGTGACAAAAATACCAGGTAAGAAAATTTAATTTTGGACAACTCACGTTCCGGTAGGTAGGTTTTTCCTTCACTGTTTATGTCGCTAATACCATCCAAATTTGATATTCTCTCTATTAAAAATCGGTCCTTGGCAGGGCCGCTGGATATTTGGCTATGTGCGTTCTATTAGAATTTGTGTGCTTTTGCTCCATTCAAAATGCACGTTAGCGGTATAGCGATATACTCCTTTGCAGTTTAAGTGTGCGTTTCGTCTGGTACGGGGAAATGCCTTGTTTGAGTTTTCGGATTGGATTCCTCTTCTTAAGTTCGCCTTGGATTAGAAGTTCTCTCTTCGAATTCGTGTGTGTAGTGTCTCTGGTGGTTTCAAAGCAGAAAGTGAATATTGGGCCGATTTTGGTCTCGCTTATATACTCTTTGTAGGGTGCATTGTTTTAATTTTATTAATGACTTCCGGTGTTTTTTTTAGTAAAAATTTTCTTCTGGAACGTTCGAGAATATGCAAATAGAACATGATGGAATAAATTCGACTTCCGTAGAAGCATTAGAACAAAAACTTCTTTTACTTCATACTAAGGGATTTTACTGAAATTATTCTGGTATTTGTCAAACAATTTTACAGGACTACTTACAATCTGTATGTCATTATTATTTTTACATTCTCTGCTTTCAACTGATTAAAACGATACCATTCATGACTGGTTTTTAATAAATTAAATCTATGAAATTAACACAAAATACACATCCTTACCTTGTAGTATGCATACAAAATTACAGTTTTCTTAATTAATTGTATAATTAAGTTCCTCTGCTCTTACTATAACATTAACAAATAACATAATTAGTTGTACATAACAAAATAAACAAGTATTAATGCACACAATATATAAATAACTTCATTTTTCTGTAGGCATAATATAAGGCCTACTTTTCTTGTCACTGCTATTTATTGTATTTTGTCTTTCCTGGTATTATTTCTGTAATTTTTAGGATATTCACTGAGAGTTTGTTACATTGTTTATCTTTTGGAATACCTGGTTTTTCTCTAATACATTTTATTTTTATTGTATTCTCAATTAGCATCTCACTGTCTTTGTACAGATGAGCTATTTTATGTGTGTGACATATTTCACTTTTATACTCAAAAATTCTTTATGAATTAAGCTTGTCTTCAATTGAGTAAGTATTTTTCCATTGTATATGATAGAATTATATCCTTTTTCTATATTCTTTCTAGTATTAATCATTTAATCTGTCAAATATGACTAATTTTGTGACTGTTTTTTGGCTCAACCTAGTATGGTATTTGTAGTTAGTTTTATAACTTGATTGTTAAAGTGTTTTAGGTGGTCATACTTATAGGTATAGTTACTTTATATTGTGGTTCAACTTTAAAATACAAGTTTGTTGCATTTTCATAACTTTAAAGTCATAAATTCTACAATTTTACATGTTCACTACATGTTTTCAGTTTAGCACTGTTTTTGGTTGTTTTCATTGATTTCTAATCAATTTACAGATTTATCTATTTGAAGTATTTTGTTTGTCTTTGCCTAATTGACATTTACATCTAGTTTTTTTCTTAATTCTATAACAATTAATTTTCACATACATCTGAGTGATTGGTCTCAACTCTAAAACTTTGATTTTCTGTTACAAGTTTACATTTTTTTTATTTCAATTTGTATCCTCTTTAATGATGGATTTAAATCATTTGATATATCTATTTTATATATATTATAATGTATTGGTCTAGATCTTATCTATTATTTCACAATAAATTGTTTTTTTTGCTCTATTCTGAGTTACATTTCTAATATGTCATGACCTCATTTTCGTCATTTCTAAGATTATTTGTTTCTCTTATTTTACAATATTAGCTTTATTCTATTCTTCACTTAAACAATATATGGGGTTCGAGTCTTGGTCAAAGTCTTCGTAGTTTTTACATATTATTGATATTAACTATTGAACAATATTACTAAATTTTGTTGATTACTTGGGTTCGATTCTGTTCATTTCACCTTCCACTTATGATTATTTACTTTTGGAATTATTTTCTTTATGAAACGTTTTGTGACGTTACAATATATTTCTTATCTGATTGATGCGTCGACCGTAGGTAGTAATCAGTAGAGATATTCCTTTTGATGGTTCGGCTCAGAAGAAATGATGTTGACCAATAAAGTTGACTGATGATCCTGGACAATTACAGATGCTGTAGCTACTCTGGTGCACAGGTCACTTCACTGTTAATTAATTATTTATTTATTAATTATTTATTTAATTAATTAGCTATTACGCAGCGAGATTATTTATTGAACTTTACTAGTTCCTCTACTACTGCGGACCACTTCGCGAACTGTTTATTTAAATAAATACTTTGCGTTGTTTGTGCAATTGAGATCGTATTTAACACACGTCTTGCTTATTTAATGCCCGAACGAAGAGTGATCAGTTCCCTCATTCTGAGTTAGCGTCTACTCTTAATACAGAGTTGTGATTGGTTGTTCCAAATAAATCATGTGTTTTCCATTTGAAACAATATCGAACAGGTCGGTCAAACTCTCCTTAATAAGTTTGAGGTGGTAGAGAATTTATGGCTAATTTCATACTTCCGCTGTTTGCAAATCGTTTGATTACAGGTATTTGCAAACGTGTTTTCAAAGATCTGACCACAGAATATTATTGCTTTGGTCTTTCTCTGTATGTGTGTGAAAACACCTAATTCGTACCTAGCCTAATTCTCTAGTTATATCTCTTGGCGTTCTTCTTCTGTATAACTTCTTTAAATGTTAATTATATTAGTTGATATTTTGGCTACTTATAGAGCTTTAATTGCTGAACACTATGCAGGTTTCAGAATTGCCGTATATTTATTAGTTTTGAAGATATTGCAATTTTAATAAATAAAATTAATTGAATACAATTTCATGTCTGTGCACGCGTCAGTAGTAGCAGTGGCGAGGTTAGACAGAGATGGCTGTGATTATTCCCTCTCTCTCTTGCTTACGCCGCTAGACTAGCACAGTTTGACACTTTCATATAACGATCTGATAGGTCGACTATGTGAATCGTTATACTATACTATGAATGTGTAAGTAAGAAAGTGCAAATGAAAAATATTATTAAAGAAAGATTTGTTATTAAATTGAAAGGAACCGGGCTGTTAGGCCGTGGTCGGTTGCTAATAACTAACGACATAACTGGCTACGTTTCCATCCCACCCACGGGGATCTTCTTCGGGCCACAAAGCGACAGAGAAACAACAAGTACGGTAGATCTTAGCTGAACAATACCGAGTACCTTTACCGGGTATGAGCAACAGGCGGCCGGTAACACACGGTTACCTATAAAACCCAAGTCTCCTTGGAAATATGACCCACTCTCCTTGACTTGGTCGCGGTCGCGTTCGTCGAGAACATCAATCATATTCTCATCAGTGACAGGCTTTCGTCACGCCGATTAATTGACAGGCCGGAATGCTAATGTATCTCTATGTGAAGGCGTGGATAATAGCTGCGGACAGAAGACAGGACCCTAGTTCCTCGAACAACACCCGACAGACGGCGTTATAAGAGCACGCGACAGCAGCGGCTGTGTTCACCCAGGCGGGTCCGTACGCTACGCTTCGTGGTGCCGATATAGATTTGCCCACACGAGCACAGCACACGATCTTGTTTACATATTTGTATAATAATTATTTTGCATGTATGTGTGTGCCCGCGCGTGTGTGTGTTAATTTACATTTAAGTGTAAATAATAACATGTTAGTGGAGAACAGCTAGAAACACTTAGGTGAAAAATATCTGGTAGACTATCTGAGAAGAAACAATAATGTTGGTATTCCTATCTCTGTCAGTCGGTGTTTTACTATCGCGGATTTTTCTCCTCCTTTGTCTTCTCCACAGTGTTTTTATAGTCTAGTGCAAAATTTTACCAAATATTACATGGAAATTGACGCTGACATTCCATGTAACGAATTTTCTAGTATTTTATCTTAACCTTTACAGATTTCAGACTATTAAACCTGCTGCTAAATATTTCACACACGAGACTAAATCTAAAAACCGGACATGTTAGCCGTCAATTTAAAAAGCCGCCTTTTTACTTTTTTGTTCGGTAACTCAATGTATATCTGAATCAAATATGTCTCCTGTAAAAACGTTTGTCCATCAGTATGTACAGAAAGGCTCCAGGACAGGAATCGTCCTGGAATCGATTCTGTAGCCATTAAAAATATGTAAATATTCGACTTACATTGTGTTAATGTAATGTACCCGTCTCTCTACTGTCGTTTCGTCCTTCCCGTAATACATTTACATAATGTGAAAGAGATACTCATTGCGGTAGAAAATAAACAACCGTATGATTTATGATTTAACACTAATAAAAAAGTTTAAAAGCAAACAGGATTGTAAAGTAACGTCGACAGATTACCTATACTTAACTAAGAAATTTGCCGACAAAAATCAAATGAATACAATAATACGTACTGGCAAAGGTTGTGGTCTGTGTTATATTATCATTCGTAGGTAACGTCATTAAACCCGTCGGAGTTATCTCAAACCGGAGTACTAAAATCTTTACTACTTCACTCGTAGTCAGAGGCAAATTGGCGGAGATAAAAGTAATGAGCAATTCAGAACATGCGCTTGAGTGAGCTCCTGTTGTTCTCAACTTAATGGGCGGTGCTTACTTCTATGTGAGATAGTAAATTTCGAGACCAACTGGATTATAGCTAATTTGCACTCAGACGCTTTATAGGCTGTATTCTTAAGAATATTTTGAAACTATTTTAAGATATTGATATTATTAATGACGTCTTCACGTTGATGTATACTTAATGTCTTGCACTATACGAACTGACACACATGGACTCGGTCTATATAATATTGTTACGGCGGTCTACTGATCGTCGTATGGTACAGTGGAAAACAAAATACAAGACTCCAATTAAGCCACTAATCACCAGCTTTAATTATCATAATTAAAAAGTTTGTAATCAACAAGATAGTCTCTTACAACAAATCAAATAAAAATTGTTCACACGCAAGAAAATGTGAACTACTGGAGTCTTGCACAATTATAAAACACATAACACTTCACCACAATACTTCGAACCGCACTGGAATAAATCGCCACCTAAACTGAAACTAAACGTCGCTGAATACTTATATTTAAACCCCGCTGAGGTTCCAGAATAATCCATAATACGCGTCAACACTACACTAGAGCGTAATTGCTTGCGGCCTTGAAACCAGTGCGCGCGGCCGGCGAAGTCTGGAACAGTCTCGTTAACACATGTTGCGAATCACTAAGCACACAACAATACAGTTGGTTCTGCTGGGATAGCCGAGAAACATGTATAACGTTCTGTAATGGTGTAACAATATGATAATAACGTATTGTGTTATCACTTTGTAATATGTTTAATTAGAATAAAGGAAGGTTAGCAAATCCCGATCATAGGATAGTCATTTAAAGGCTATAAGTTGCATAGCCGCACGGTTTAGTGGCATTTATTGGGCTATAAGTCATTTACGTTAAATCCAAGCCCAATTTATCTCATAGACTTTAGAGGAGACATTATTATGTTTTCAGTTTAATACGCACAATGCATAATGTAACTTTTTTAAGGTGTATTATATAAATATTGGTTATAAATATTGGTTATTATAAATATTGGTTACAGCATGTAACTTTAACGCGGAATGGTTTTTCATCCAGACAAGAGATTTAGATTTTACTGATTATTTAAAATTGTCAACTTGGACACACCCAGGTTGTGATAAAGAAAATAAATAATACTAATAATTTGAGACATAAGCGAATACAGTGGTACATATTTATATATTAGTAAATTTATAAAGTAGTAAATGAATTTGGGAAATATTTTGAACGGTAAAGGTAGTGAAAAGCTGATAATAATAAAATTAAGAGGCGGAGACTATACAATGTTTCAAAACTGTGTTAATGGATGTTAATGAGAAAGTTAGAAATAAAGATAATATAAAACGAATAGATTCAAACAAGTTTTTAAAAATGAAATTATTTAATAAAATGAGTTGATCTGCATATGCGTAAACATTGTATACGAGACATTGGGAAAACAACCAAAAAAGGACGAACTCAAATGAAATGGAATATGTAAATTAATTGTGTATAGAGACCAGAAGTACATAGACTTCAGAGCCATGAACTAGTGACTACCGTCACTAGTGATTAATCGTCACTAATTGAAAAGGGCTTATTTCAAAAAGTGCATTGCCAAATTTGAAGTTTTATTTACTGTTAGCATTATGTTGTTATTTTTCATTTGTTCACATTATTTTCTATTCATCGTATTTATTTCCTAATATGTGATGATATTTTGAACTGAAATATTTAATTTTGAAAAGTAATTTTTTTAAATTTAAAATGAATTAGTGTTATTGAAACAGACTTAATTAAAACTAATATTTTTACACTGAAATTAAAAATCATTAACTTAAGAAGAATATATGGATTGAATAAATATAAATAAAATTAATAACAATAAAAGTGACAAAAATTTGAGGACAAAAACATAATTTTAAAATTAAACTTGTGTATGAATACAAAAGAAATGTCACACACAACAGAACAATTATTTGGGTTTATTTGGGTTCTGTTGTGTTTGACACTTCTTTTGTATTCATACACAGGTCCTGTTGATGACAATAAACATTGTCGAAACGTCGACACAAATAAGTTAAAAATTTTGTTATATTTTTGACCGATCCTCACAAACCATTCACTGAAAAATTATTCATTGATTGACGGTCACTACGAATTTAAGGAGATAAAATTAAAGAAGGGAAGTCTCAAAAATAGCTACCCAACCAATAAAAGTCCTTTAGAACATGAAACTGGTCTACGACTTTGAAATACCTTCAACCGATTAAGGTTAACTTTTTATTTGTAACTAACGATATAAATAGTGATTGCATACACATACGTAAGTATCTTGTATGTGTGCTACCTTTCATCAAATGTGTTGCTTATCGTTAAACACGATATTATACGTGCAAGAAATTTAATTGCATTAGATTTAATTGCAAGAGATTCTAATTTACCTTAGAAATGTCAAATTAAATTCAGTTGCACTACTAGTGATTGAAATATGAATATAATTTTATTTCTTTTAATCTGTGTTTCTGTCTGCAGTTAATATAAATTAACGCTCAAGCTTTTACGTTTCTGCAATATTACAACTCCGGTTGTACTTTACAACAGTCCAGTTTATTGTTAAACTTTTCTGTAAACTATTTATTAATGAACTCTTTTCACCTGCAGTCTTTACTAACTCTGGCCGTTAATTGTATTCCATGTACACAATCATTTATTTCTGAACACACATAGATTAACTCTGCAGATAACGTACCCCACTCTTGTTTTGTCACTGGCTATCTTCAACCGTCCCCTTATCTACGATTCATTTCTCACATTTGATTCTATAACTAAGAAGAATCATTCTGCTATTCCTAGTGATTCTCAGGTGATCCGAACTTTACGTGTGTGGAGGAAAATGAATCTCTCCCCCAACACCAGTTTTGCTGGAGTCATGCCGGTTGTGTCGTTAGCCATGATAATCTGTAAGCCGTTAGGTATAATTGCACATTCTGATCTCAGTTCATTAGTTTCTCCCGACAACCTTCGTGCTTAGAGATGCTGCTCTAGTGTCCTGTTGAAACTCTCAACTATTCCGTCAGACTGAAGATGGAGAGGCATTGTTCGCATCTTTCGATTACCAAGTAAGTGACATAATTCCTCGAATTCCGATTCAAAATTCCTCCACTGATACGCATAGTTTTTCTATAGAGACTCTATAGCGGTAACAGATGATCTGACCTAACGGTTTTGCCACAGTGGGATAGCGTAAGCTTTCACCAACTTGCTAAAGCACTCTATTAAATATTAGGTTTAAAGTACATTTAGTCAGTGACGTAACTCCTTTTTCTGGGCCCCCCGCAAGAATCCTTTGCGGACCCCCTCATTACCCTAATTTATTTCATACCACTGTTCCCCTGTGAAAACTAACCCCTCCTTACAGCTGTCGCAACTGCTAAACTTATCTAATATAAACAGAGTAACTGTTCTTTCTTGTCTGATATATACTCAAGTGATAAAATATAACTTTTGTTTCAATTGATAGTTTGATTTGTTATTTAGTTTCTCTTATGTCTTTGATCAGCGTAAAAATATACTATCATCAGACATGTCACTAGTAAAAAATTATAATTTTTTCATGTGTTGAACTTACATGTATCGTGAAAAAATATAAATGCTATAAAATTTAAATTCGTGAATAAAGTGGATGTTTCAATTAAATTAAATTCTGTTGCCTTGAGGTAAAGGATGTTAACTCCAATTTTTTTTTTTTTATTTAGTTATTATCACCATAACAATAAGCATTTATAGCTTCACAAGTAGGTAAATAAAGTTATCTCGTAGCTGTAATAGGTATGGAGACAGCATTCATAAAAATCAAGTTAAGTCTCAGGCACATTGTAGTAAAGAATACTATTGTATCAGCCACATACTAGAAAGTCCACTTTGATACTATTTAGCTCTAAAAGAGTGTAAATGGAAAAATGTTAAGTCCCAATTAATATCATTGACCTCTGACAATGCTGCGAAGAAAGCTACCACATAACTTACTTACCTCAAAAATTTGGGAGTTTGTTTTTTTGTATGTTTTACAAAAACATCTTTACCATCGTAAACTTTACAAAATTTACTTTAGTGAAATGAAAGGCAGAAAGTCGCGATGGCAGTCAACAAATGGAAGTCATTATTAAAGAGAAGGAAAACTGAAAGTTTTAGGCCTACATCTGTCTACTGAAAAAAAATGTATCAGTTATTTGTAGAAAAGTGTAAAAATGAAAACCAAGACATATGCAAAAGTTGGATGTACTGCCACATATTTAATACTAGAATTAATTTAAGTTTTCACCAGCCAAGCACAGACACATATGATAAAATATAAAAATTCTGATTCAGAATAAACAACAGTTACTGCACTGGTTAAAGCACAATATGAAAAACATTTGACTAACACTAGTAATCGCTATCGGTTTAAAAAAAATGGATAAAGAAGAAGCTAACTTGGACAGTACATTCAAGGTATTGACTGGTGACTTGTAGAAATGTCTTCCGACACGTTTTTTTTAGAAATTCTCTATCTGTTTATTTAAGAAAGCTGTAAACATTTAATTTTACACTGTTGGAATGCAGAAAATGATAAATCTCACTGTTTCACGTGGGATGAATCAAAAGGAGGCAGAGGGGGTAATGAAATATCATATTGCATTTTGAAATGGACAGACATACATGTAAATGACAACATTAAACACTTAACTACATGGACTGACAACTGACCTAGACAGAATCCAGGATGATTTATCATCATGACTTATTTTTTATATTTAACAAATTCAAATATATTGAAACAATAAATCATAAATATTTACAATGTAGAAACACTCATATGAAAGTGGATGGTGTCCATGCTCTAATTGAGAAAAAGGAAAAGGCCACTCCATCCATGACTGTTTTAACACCTGGCGGTTGGCAGCAACTAATTTCATCGATACATGATAAAATTAATGTTATAAATATGGAATTTTCAAGAACGTTTTGTTCACCAATATCATATTTTGTTTCAAAACAGAAAAATCAATGGTAAGGCTTTTTTGATTTCTGAAGTTGTATATCTTCAAGTACGACAAGATATAACAGATACTCTGTTTTACAAGATATCGTTTAAAGAAGATGGCTCAACGAAGTAGACATGTGTCAGAAAACTCCGCAACAGTGTCAAATATATTCCTTGTGAGTTAAGTCCTATAAGGAATGAGTTGTTACCAATCAGTGTAAAAAAAATATAAAACTTCAAGCAGCTTTACAATTTGAACTTAGTGTCATTATTTTACTAGTCTCTTCCATCAAAGGACAGTGGGAACTTTATAGATGATCAAATATTTAAAGTTTAGGGTTTCATTCCCACTAAATTATAATTTTCCAACATTTTTGATGGTGCATTTATCATATTTGTTTTGACTTTTTTTCAACATGTCACTATTAGCAATTTTTAAGAATTTAACATATTTATTCCATATGCCAGTTAAAGTGTATTACTTATTTTAGGTTGGTTATTACAAGAATGACTAAACCTACTTACAGGTTTCGAAACGATGTAAACTTTGAAACAAATTATGTTACAATTACAATATTTTTACAGTTTTGTAAGTTTATTATAATTGATGTACACCTACTGTTACTCTGTATAAAAATAAAAACCGTGTTATTTACTCTTG
Organism: Magicicada septendecula; assembly: GCA_034769895.1. NCBI lineage: Eukaryota > Metazoa > Arthropoda > Insecta > Hemiptera > Cicadidae > Magicicada > Magicicada septendecula. The sequence continues at coordinate 475,015,674 of CM068368.1, read as the reverse complement.
ATAAATGGTGTATTTTTTCTACGTGTTATTATTTACATAAATACCGTCTTTAACTTTTTACCATCATGTAATAAATGTTTTCCTTTAAACCTTGTGTTTCTAAAAAAAATTATAAAGAACATGATTTAATAGATTTACGTGAAATGTTCATAATCTATAACAGAAAGAAGCAAAGACTGTTTACTTCAGTGTTTGTTGATGATTCTTGAAACTCGTTTGAAGACGATTTTTTGAAATTCGTAAATTTTACTTTTTGAGAATTGTGAAAAGTTTGTACTAATGTCGAAGTACAAGATATTTCTTATTTGGATCCTGGAGTTAACACTGGGGTTTAAGAAGGTAGATATCCCTTATCACTAAAATATTTTGGAGGTAAAAAGTGTTAAGTCCCGGGAACGGGAGAAGGCAAAAAGTGAAATTTTAACTATTGCAATTTAGAATCTGCATGCTGAAAATAAAGCACTGTTAAAATTTCAGCCTTGTAGCTGTAATATGTTTCATTTTATAGTAAATTATATGTTTGTTTTTTGGTTTTTGCCTTTCCTGAAAAATTTACAAAATGTGACATAACACTCTTTACCTCTAGGCCACAGAATTGCATGCCGTTCACTTTATGAACTAATCTCATATTTTTAAACAAACCAAATATCTATTTCACTTTTTTAACTTTCTGTCACCTGCTAATACCTTTTCAATTTGCAATATTTTTATTATAGGATTAATAATGGCACTGGAATTAAAGAAAAACATTCTGATATAAACACAAATGATTTAATAAAATAGGATTTTTGTATTTCTAAACACTATTTTGTATACAGTACTATAAAAACGTAATTTAAAGATCTATTGCATTTACAAGACATACTAACAATACCTCAATGTTGTTACTATATTAAAACCGTAGTAGTAGTAGTAGTAGTAGTAGTAGTAGTAGTAGTAGTAGTAGTAGTAGTAGTAGTAGTAGTAGTAGTAGTGAAACCCCCCTTTTATATTTGTAAGTTTTTTTTTTTAATAAACTTTTTTTGTAAAGGGGACAGACATAATATTTAGAACTAGGTGGTGAACCTAGAGGAAGCATAAAGTGTGCACAGGCCCAAGCTACAATTACAGACATGTCCCCCCCCCCTCCGGTGAATGACAGGACTTGCAAATGAAAAACTCTGTTAACAAACAAGCGTGAACTTTATTGAGCATGCAGGCATTTACATGACATTACAAGTTGTAAACTCAACAATGAGTAAAACCATGGGTAAAATTTAACTACAATATATATATGTCAGTATTCTTCACCGCATAAGATTTTGAGTGAATTTAAATATACATATAAATTGTATAGACCCTGGCACGCTATGTCCAATTTAATTCTTGCAATAATCTGGTTCACAAGTAAAATTGAAATTTACTAATCTTTGAGTGCTATATAAAGTGAAATCAAAGAGGCTAGCCTTTTGAGTAATTTGTAAGCACATTTTTGGATATCATAATTTCTAACACATTCCCCTCCAAAAGTGAAAATTACACACAAACACATACACAACATATATAACACACATCCACCATTTCTGTACTAAACCTCTCACAATAACCCCTAGCAATAAAGAACAAATAAATATACAAACACATATAACAATGCGAATTTAGTAATTCTCAGTTAAGCATCATTAATATGCCGATATAAATAACACGGGAAATGGAAATACCCCCAACCAAACCAGAGACTCCAAAATATTAAACAACTACCACTTCAATAATAATGACTCAATTCCGCGTATATAATCATGAAAATAGTTTAAACACTTAAAGAAATCAGACAGCCCCCTTTTTAGTCCGGAATTCTGCCATGACCGCATGACATGAACAAGCAGAAAATAACTAACTCTCAAATAGATTTAACTCAATAAAAAAAGGTAAAACTTAGAGCAGAGCCTGCGGATACCTGTGTGTGTGTGTGCAATTTTCTTACATAGTATAAGAAGATATAATAGTTTGCATAAGACTTAATTATATAAGGTCCACACATGTAGGCACAGAATTTAACATGAGAGTTTTTGCAGAACTTTAGCAATTAAACGCGGCCTCAGGAGTCTGCTTCTGGGAGCTTCTGTGTATTCACAGTGTAGTGGTAGTTGAGAGAGTATTAAAATAAGAGAATGGTCCCACCTGGATCGTCCGGTGTACTTAAGTAAACCTTGGTTAATCGGTAGAGTCTTGGTGGCACCAATAAGTCCTGGGGCAGAGTACCTCCACGAGTGTGTCTGTGTGCGTGAATCTCGACTGACGGCATGTCATGGCTTAAGGGTCATCTCTGCCAGAAGGGTGGACAGCTGGACGTCAACACCCGACACCCATCTCGCCCTTGTTCGAGCACCTGTGACAGGCAATGAGTTGTATAGGGTGTCATAAGGAACCTGATCTCACCACAACTCGCACACATACGCCATCATTATTAAATTGCGAACACACACTCTAATGCTTCAGCAGCCACTATAAACACATCACCACTTATTCGTATCAACCTCGATTGAACCACCAGTTGTGCCTTATTTCATTAACAACTAATTATGTTTAAGTATTTCATTCAGAACATGATTCTTTTATGTATACCATGATTATTAACGACACAAAAAAAAACAGCTGAGTGCAAGATATCTATTATCATTTACATCACTGTAATCAATTTAACCCGCTACATTCACTTCCATACTGAGTTAATTTCTAATTTGCTTTAATGCCCGAATTGAAGACTGACACACACGCACACACAAGTTATCATTTACCATTAAAGCTGAAACACAGACAAAATATATTTTGGGGTTAAAATATTTTAGAAGCACGTTAAATAATACATACCTGGAGCAGAACTTTATTTAGCCTCTCATAGAGAAGAGCAACGGAGTCTGAACCGATGAGTGCCGTCAGCCGAGAGCAGGCTACCTAGTTGAGGGTTCAAACAGAAATGAGGACGATTTGATGGAAATGTCTAACCACGAAGGTTTGGCCAATGCAGGCTTACGCATATCACAGCTGGGCCTGCGGACTGAATATCGTCACTACACAACAAACCGTCTACATACGGAGCGACAACGCGATGCAGTGGCACTGCGTGACATCAGGAACCCGCCCGTTTTAAAAACACATCACCCCTCTCGGCAACCGCCTTCCATGGTAGTAGTAGTTGTAGTAGTAGTAGTAGTAGTGAGAAATTCAAGTAGTTTTAATTTACTTTTCTTTCATTTTGAATCTTTCGTCACATTACTGCATTGTGAGAAACAAATGTGTTTATTATTTCATAATCATCGATTGATCTAGCAATCTGATTTTACACACTTAGACACTAAGTCCACTCAGCATTTCTTGAAACATCATGCTACTCAGTTAATTTTGTTCGCTCACCGAAGCCACAGTCACCGGCAATGTTAGGAACAACAAGTAAGCAGAGTAAACATCTGTAATGCTGCAAGCCACTGAGACGTTTTTAATAAACAAAAGACCAGCAATCTCGTTTATGGACATATTCTCATTGATGTCTTTTCTTGGAGTTCTTCTTAAACTTAAACTTTTAGTAGCTGATCCTCACTATAGGCTATTCTAGGTATTCCGGTTTAGCTGTTCGTCTAAAATTGACGAAAGAAACTCAGAAATGAAGAAGATTACAGTCACATCTTTCAAACTATTTAACCTTCTCGCCTCCTGAAGAATGAACGGACATAGAATCTGTATGGGATACTAATACAGACAGCCACGAAGAAGGTGGCAGATGAAGCATAGGGGAAAAAATAAATTCATGGACAAGAAGGTTCACAGATTTGGGACGAGTCAGAAGTATTTTCAACTGCAAACAGAAGACGCCAAAGAAATCTGTCGAGGTCGAAGAAGTTTTGCCAAAACATTAGTACCCAGTGCAGATAATAGATCTTGAGATAGATTTATAACAGCAATAGAAAACTATGTTAATGGCTATCATATGATTGCCTACACTTAACTGCCTATGTTGTAATAACAGAAAGTCTGTTGATTGAACAGTACACCATACTTTGGTTTGCCGCATACATGGTACACTAAATACAGATAGACTTTATGGTAAGTCAAGCTGAGATTTCATCAAAAGTTGATTCTCTAACAATAGAAGGGTTACAGACGGAACTAAGGAAGTTAAAAAATAGATAGGTTGCTGGTTTTGGTGGAATAAACTGAGAAATCTTGAAATATAGAGAAAAAGATTTGATTAACCAACTTTTGACTGTATTCAATAAATGCTCGAAAAAATGTAGGGTCCCCGAGTCTTGACTGCAGGCAAAAGTGATATCCACTGACCAAGGTGTAACTAACGTATTTAAGAAGGAGTAACGGAATTTCTACCACAACTCGGAGGAAATAGCCTATTAAATACAAATTATATTCACGAATATTTAACTAACGTTTTAAATCTATCTCTGTTGCACTTTTATTATAAGAACAAAGTGATTTTAGAAGTGGAAAATCCTGCAGTGACAATATTTTTTAGTTAAGCAAATAGTGTTATACAATAGTGTTTTCCACTTCTTAGTTTTAGACATTTCTCAACTTTCTTCTAAAATCACTAATATCTTAAACATTCCATTTTCTATTCGTTAGTTTGTTCTTTATTCCTGTGTGTGAATGCAAGACAATGAATTGTCGAGGTCAAAAATTCACTTAGTTTTTGTCACATAAAGTGACAAAAACATTTTCTTGGTACAGTTATACCATTTCATATTATTTTGTTTTATAGTTGTATTCATATCATTCACTGCCATATAAAATATTAATTCTTTTATTAGTGTGTTTAAAAGTTAAAGAAAGGGTGGAATTAAAGGAATGGAAGTGTATGAGGAATGCAAAATAAAAATACGCTGTACATTTGACTGGGAAAAAATGTTAAGATGATCGTGGAAGTTTGCTAGATTGAGTCCAAGGTGGTGATACTGTGACGATGGCACATTGCGATACGGAGCAGATGATTGGTTTAAAGTGAACTGTACTGTATTTGCTGTAGTGAGAATCCACTGAAACGCCTTAGTTCCCCCAAACTTTTTTTGTTCTTCTTCAACAAAAATTTGTTAAAAAGATTACAGTTTTTTTTTTTTTTGAGGGGGCGTCCCGTAATTTTTAGGACTAGGCAGATGGCCTAGATGAAGCATAAAATGCGCCGAGCCCATTGTGACAGGACTTGCAAATAAAACTCAGGATTAACATAACATTTATTTTGCCTTATATCTTATTGCAACAGTATCCATTAGTGTTATACATACATTTATTTTAAGACAGTAATATTCTATAGAGCCACCCTATAGTTCAGCTTAAACATTCATAAGGCCCTTGATAATTCAGCATCATAAATTAAATTACAGAATTACAACAGCCAACCAAAATATTCACTCTAAGTGACAGAACGAGAGCCCAGCAACGATTAATCATTCTGTTTGTTGCTTTACAGGGGACTTACAATCCTCAACAGGTTCACTTAATACTGCACATAACCAGCACCCACACCAAGCCAATGCATGATTGTGAAAAACCCTTTCAGGTGACTTTAAAGCTTCAATAATAGCATTCCTTTTAAATTATAGCAATCACTCCATGTAATGATTAATCATCACTAAATTAAATTGCCATAATGCCTACTGACAAATAATAATAATCTCACAAGGAGCCAACGGGTATGCTAACAATTAGTGTTTGTAAATTCTTACAGTATATGCATTCTCAATAATCACTATTATATATGAATAAACTATAATCTTCATGGAATTCTCAACAATCGCAACAGCTCGAGTTTCGCCCAGGCTGCAAGCATGCACATCCCAATTGGACTGAAAACTAGAAAATGCATAAACGAAACTAAATAAAACATGAGAAAAGAAAGGCAGCAAGGTAACACACGAATTTACTATAGTAAATGACTTTCAGTTAAATATGGCCGACAGCATGAGCTGCCCTGGCGTGGTAATTCATGAAACCGCACAACCAGTTAATCCGACAAAATAAAAGAATTTGAATAAATAGAAAACGGAATGAAACAATCGCTCTGTACATGCCTGCTAGCCCGGCATACAATTATTGACTTATTAATAATTTACAGATTAGTACCACTGAATTATAAACGTGCACATAATGAACAGACATGTTCAGTTTTGATCATCTACTGTTTAACAGCAATTTAACTCACAAAAACGGAATGTAACTTCTCTATTCTTTTATATTTTCACTGCAATAGTATGGCAAAATGTGTCGCGACGTCGACTGTGCATAATTTGAATTGTTTCACCTGGTGTAAGGCTGTAACCACGTGCTGAGGTAGATGGTTAGCTCATGCCTCGATGTTTAGCAAGTTGCTGGTTCAGGATCCGGGAGATTCATCCTGTATTTATTGCGGGTCCCATCCCTAACGTCCGGCGACGAAACGGGGAGCTATGCAGCAATGCTCAGCTTATGGCGATAGATGTAGTCATCGCCATCGGTTCTACCTCAAGCCCCTGGCTTGTTCGTGATCCCAGAGGTCCTTAATAAATTTTACTCGCCCATGGCAGAAAGTAGAAGGACAGACAGAAATCTTTTTTGTCGCCGGCGTTGATGATAGTTGTTTGAGGTACGAAAGGCAACTGAACTCTTCCCCCCACGTGGAAAGCGTTCGGGGAGACCGCAGTTACGGCAATTAATCAACAGAGCGCATGACAATGCATAACTGACCGGCTCGCTGCGACTGCAGACAACTCTCGACAGAAAGTCCGTCCAAGCGAAAAATATACGTAAAAATAAAATAATTAAAACTCGCCGCGATGTTTTTTACCATTCGCGGCACACCACTGCAGAATAACTATAGAGGCATTCGCTCAAGTGCTTGTAACAGCTGATGCCATATGGCAACATGTCATTTGGTTGATGGCACTTGCAACATACCTCTTATCCCCGTAACAAGTTATTAAAATAAACATAAGCTATTAAAATAAAATGGAGTCAAGTGCTCCTGTAATAGTACTTCCTTTTTACTTCCATATTCCTTAAGGAATGGAAGTATGGTGATGGCAAAAAAAATCGTGTTCGAGATTATTGCAGATTCTGATTCTACTACACTCAAAACATGAAAAAAAGTCGTTTTCCGAAAAGTGTCTGTGTGTGTGTCTGTCTGTCTGTCTGTCTGTCTGCCTGTGTGTCTGTGTGTCTGTCTGTAGATTTTTTTTCTATGGCAAACGATAACTGCCGCAAATTCAAACAGAATCAAATAATTTTTTGCATGCAGCCCTGATTTGCAGAGTACTCGCAACCTATTGTTTTTGGTGAAGATCGGTTGAGGGAAAGGGGTAGTTTACCTGCAACGGTTTTTTTTTAGCAAGGGTAATTTTGTTTGTTTGGCAAACGATAACAGCCGCAAATTCAAACAGAATCAAATAATGTTTTGCATACAGCCCTGAATTGTAGAGTTCTCAAGATCTGTTGATTTTGGTGAAGATCGGTTAAGGGAAAGGGGTAGTTTACCTGTAACATTTTATGTTTTAACAAGGGTATTTCCTATGGCAAACGATAACAGCCGCAAATTCAAACAAAATCAAAAGATTATTTGCATACAGCCCTAAATTGTAGAGTTCTCAAGACCTATTGTTTTTGGTGAAGTTCGGTTGAGGGAAAGGGGTAGTTTACCTGCAACGTTTTTTTAACAAGGGTATTTTCTATGGCAAACGATAACAGCCGCAAATTCAAACAGAATCAAATAATGTTTTGCATACAGCCCTGATTTGTAGAGTACTCAAGACCTATTGTTTTTGGAGAAGATCGGTTAAGGGAAAGGGGTAGTTTACCTGTAACGTTTTATGTTTTAACAAGGGTATTTCCTATGGCAAACGATAACAGCCGCAAATTCAAACAGAATCAAAAGATTATTTGCATACAGCCCTATATTGTAGAGTTCTCAAGACCTATTGTTTTTGGTGAAGATCGGTTGAGGGAAAGGGGTAGTTTACCTGCAACGTTTTTTTAACAAGGGTATTTTTTATGGCAAACGATAACAGCCGCAAATTCAAACAGAATCAAATAATGTTTTGCATACAGCCCTGATTTGTAGAGTACTCAAGACCTATTGTTTTTGGTGAAGATCGGTTAAGGGAAAGGGGTAGTTTACCTGCAACCTTTTACGTTTTAACAAGAGTAAAGTACTTGAAAATTTATTTAAACTTTTTGAAACAATGGTAATTGTTAAAAATAAAATAATTTTGTTGCCAGGCAATAAAATTATAATTTTTTCATTTTAATGTAATATAATATTTTTCATTTAATACAGCAATAAAAAGGCAGGTAAGACACAGCATGACTGTTTGGCTGAAAATGATTTTAAATATAAATCTTAGAATATGGAAGTCATGTATGGTTCTCCATACCGATATTTTACTTCCATATTCCTTAAGGAATGGAAGTATGGTGATGGCAAAAAAAATCGTGTTCGAGATTATTGCAGATTCTGATTCTACTACACTCAAAACATGAAAAAAAGTCGTTTTCCGAAAAGTGTCTGTGTGTGTGTGTGTGTGTGTGTGTCTGTGTGTCTGTCTGTCTGTGTGTGTGTCTGTCTGTAGATTTTTTTTCTATGGCAAACGATAACTGCCGTAAATTCAAACAGAATCAAATAATTTTTTGCATACAGCCCTGATTTCTAGAGGACTCGCGACCTGTTGTTTTTGGTGAAGATCGGTTGAGGGGAAGGGGTAGTTTACCTGCAACGGTTTTTTTTATCAAGGGAAATTTTTTTTGTTGGCAAACGATAACAGCCGCAAATTCAAACAGAATCAAATAATGTTTCGCATACAGCCCTGAATTGTAGAGTTCTCAAGACCTATTGCTTTTGGTGAAGATCGGTTGAGGGGAAGGGATAGTTTACCTGCAACGGTTTTTTTTATCAAGGGAAATTTTTTTTTTGGCAAACGATAACAGCCGCAAATTCAAACAGAATCAAATAATGTTTCGCATACAGCCCTGAATTGTAGATTTCTCAAGACCTATTGCTTTTGGTGAAGATCGGTTAAGGGAAAGGGGTAGTTTACCTACAACGTTTTTTTAACAAGGGTATTTTCTATGGCAAACGATAACAGCCGCAAATTCAAACAGAATCAAATAATTTTCTGCATACAGCCCTGATTTGTAGAGTACTCAAGACCTTTTGTTTTTGGTGAAGATCGGTTGAGGGGAAGGGGTAGTTTACCAGCAACGTTTTTTATCAAGCTTATTTTCTATGGCAAACGATAACTGCCGCAAATTCAAACAGAATCAAATAAGTTTTTGCATACTTCAGTGAATTGTAGAGGACTCAAGGCCTTTAGATTTTGGTGAAGATCAGTTAAGGGGAAGGGGTAGTTTACCTGCAACCTTTTACGTTTTAACAAGAGTAAAGTACTTGAAAATTCATTTAGCTTTTTCAAACAATGGTAATTGTTGAAAATAAAATAATTTTGTTGCCAGGCAATCTGAAAATTTCAGATTTTGTACTACAAAATCTGAAAAGATTATACGATAGTTTATGAAATGGGTAATAATACGTCAGTGGAAGGTGTAATGAGAAATTAGCAGAAATGGAAACCTGGGGAATGTTAACTGTTCTGTAGATACAATTTTGTCAGAATGTTTGGAAATGATCATCAACATTGAAGAAAAAGTAAGCATATTAAGAAACATATGTAAGTACTTATTATAAAAAAATAATGTTTGTTTTTTGATAAAGTCATTTTGATTATAAAATATAAATATTTACAACAAGAAAAGAATTTTCAGTTTTAAAAATTTAAAGATATTTTTATAAAACAATGGGTTCTTCATTGAGGTGGGGACCATGTCACTCACTCCATCTCAAGCCTCCTCTCCCATTTTGCAGAAAAAGAGGACCCTGTCAAGGCTGATACTTTGACGACAGTGACAGGGCTTTCCACCAAATTCAGCAGAGTGACAGGTAGGCCCAACTCTGATTGGCTCCTCAGATTTCCCCAGCGTTAGTAGGTTCTATGAAAATATTTTATTTCAAAAATGATTTTAAATATAAATCTTAGATATGTTTTATAAATCTCATATTTTATGTTTTAACATGGGTAATTTTTTATATGACGAACCATAACTGCCGTAAATTCAAACAGAATCAAATAATTTTTTACATATGTGCCTGAGCTATAGAGAACTCAATGTCTGTTGATTTTGGTGAAGATCGGTTACGGGGAATGGGCAGTTTACCTGAAACATTTTTTGTTGTAACATGAGTAAAGTACTTAATTTTGATAAAGTATCCTGATAAGATCTTAATAATCCACTGTAGAAACGTAGATGAAATATCTATAAATGAAGAGGCTAGTTGAACGGGCTGGGGGTAATTTTCTATAAATCAAAATTATAGTTGAAGGGGGAGGGGATAATATTTTTTATATGTGTACTACGTTATTGGCAAGAAAGAAGTATTTTTTTGTTAAAATTCCTTCCCTGGCTGTTTGGCTGAAAATGATTTTAAATATAAATCTTAGAATATGGAAGTCATGTATGGTTCTCCATACCGATATTTCTGTAAACTGTTACGAATGGTGTGACTTATGAAACCCGAACATAGTTACTTCGTACCTAATCCTTGAAAGTTAATAATATTATGATGTTTTATATGACTGAAAGCTAACAGACGAAACAATAAATCATTCAAAGTATGGACGCTGTTTGGTCTTCGGACCTTGTTTAATACACACAAATTTTACATGCCAATCTGAGATATTAGTCACTCCGATTATCATGCAACCAGGTTTACCAGTAATAACAACTATTCTTTGAAGAACGGAAAGATAAATTTAATGTGCTCACAAAGGCAGAGACGAATTACTAAAATTTGTAGAAAAGACGACATACAAATTTTATTTCTTTAAGTTAACGACAGACACCTTTAGAAAGCAACAGTCCAATCCTTTTTCTATACACTAGAAAAATGATGTGTGTATTTATGGAGGACTATCTGCTAGCGCGGGTTACAACAAATCCTAACTCTGCGTACTGTAAAACTAGTGTAATCTGTCTTAGGAAAGAAAAGATATGGCCAAACTTTCGGTTTGAACTTACTTTAAGCTTTCTTATCCAACTGTCCTTATCACCAGTGAGAGAAAGAGAAAAACTAGACAGTTTAGGAAACTTACTTCGAATTGTTAAGCCACCTTTCATTTTAGATTAGAAGTGTTTGCTTCAAATAGTTTTAAATTCATTAATCTTGGGCTTTGTTAGTCAGTATATCAGATTTTCTCATTAAATATTCAGAAATTAAATATTATCTACATTTTATACAAATGTTTAATCTCCCAAGGATTAAGGGAATTCATTAAAATGTATCTCTGGTCATTCTTAAATAAAAATCTGCCACACACAAATGTAAATAATAATACAAATAACAGAAGTATTAATAATATAGACTCGTAGAATCAAATATAGAGCTAAACAAATATTTCCTTACAAAACAAATATCGGTACATAATATAAACTGTTTTTAAACTTACGAGTTACAAAAAAAAAACAAAGTAAAAGACTACAACTAATGAATTTTAAATACCATTCTACTATTTTATTTTTCAAGTTTTCATAGTTTTATAAAACGTCTTCAACTTATAACATAGTGTTGTATTTACGTAGTTTATTTTGATTCTACGAGTTTTCTGCAAACTGTTAATACAAGTTTCAGCCGTTTGTTTAACTGCTTGATTTAAATCCGGCCAGCAATTCCTTTTCGCCAAAATGTAAACTATAAAATAACAACATGAAGGAAGTACATAATAAGTGCATAATCTGAAGAAACAGTCATTATGTAGCAATTTAAAAGTTGCTAATCAATATTGGGCTTGTGATGAATCACAATATCCGATACTAAGGCTCCCTATTCTCCACTTTACTACTCGCTCTGGCTATCTGATGGAATTACTAAAAATATTAGTAATCTTTTTTTAACGGACTATGAATACTATGGTTGACTTCTACCCTCCCCATGGTCTCGTCTCGTTTGTTACTCCGTCTGACATTGTGACTTCAGCGTAAGTCTCCAACATTAGCTAAAGGCTCTTATTACTTCTGTCTTAAAATATCTTCCTTAACATTCCCCTTCTTTCTTATTAAAGTTAATTTTAAATGGCAAAGGATTCTTTTCGCTGTAAGTTTTTTTACTTGTTGTTATTCTTTACACACTTTCTCCCGCCTAATTAAATTAGGCTTTATAAATGCTAAGTGACAAAGTGTAGCTATTAATATAGAGCATTAAACCAGTTTTACATATTTAACTGGGTTATACATCTGAAACTATTTTTAAGAAATGTTAACACTCTTACATCTACGGACTATGCTGTACAAACGATGTTTTAGGCGTACTGAGACGTAGAATTGAAACCTGTTAAAGATTTGACATACGACTAAGCTTAGTTGTCCATCGAATCAGACGTCAAATAAAATAGTCACGGTTGTTGCCGTGAAACACTATTACTTGTCATTAAGCGTATATTATTCAATAACGCAAAATAGTTTTTTACCTTACTGTTAAGAATGTTTATTTGTTATAGCTGAAACAAATACCTAAATAAACTTTAGCATCATTCTTCGTAATCTTTGCAAGCCACATACGATGGGAGGAAAGGAATTGATGCAGATAATTTTTGAACCTCAAAAATTCTAAAAATATTTTTAAGTGAAAGGCTTGTGTTTTGAGGAGAAGAGGAAAGCTTAAGGAATATCAAGATTGATTGGATGGTGTGCAGGTGAGGAAAAGAGTCATGATGCCGAGGTGTTTCAAGTACCTTGGTTATGGGCACATACCCAAAACCTGCGAGGAATCAGATCGGAGTGGTATATGCTATAGATGCTGCAAGACCGGCCACAAGGGGAAAGCTTGTCAGGTAGACGTGCGGTCCATCATTTACAAGACTGGAGGCCTTAAAGGATTCGATCTCGAACACGTGCCAGGGTCAGGAAGCTGCCGCGACTTCAGAGAAGAGCTGAAGAAGGCCAAGAAATCGACACTACGATCAACATCCTGCAAGGAAACTTGAACAGGAGCAGGACAGCCAAAGATCTCCTGCAACAGCTGGCGCGCGAGAAGAAAGCCGATTTCTTGGAGCGAGCAGAACCGAGACTGGAACTCCCCGTCGTGGTACCCCGATTTACTGGGAACAGCCGCCATCTGGGTTCCTGATTCTGCAAAAATGTAAGTCGAAGCTCACGGCCGAGGAAGGGGCTTCGTTTGGATCAAGAGTGGAGGGATGATGTTATAAAGCATCTACTTTGCGCCAAACGAGCCGATGCATGATTTTAGAGAAAAGATAGATGGCCTGGAGGATGACGTTCTTAGCACAGAAGGATCAAAGGTGGTGGGTGGAGACTCCAATGCGAGAGTACTTGAATGTACCCGGGCCATGCGTCACACAGATACCCGGGTAGAATACCTCTTCAGTCCAAAAATTTACTGGATGAAAATTGTTTAACAAATTTTCATTTCTGAGTCCATTGCTTTTAATAAATCATAATTATCACCTTTTTTGAACTTTTTTTTTTTTCTTAAAAAAAATTGTGTCCACCCTGCTGGACAAGTGGACTTACCTTTTCCAATGTACTTACCTCGTACAATGTTAAAGAAGTATTAGAAGTTCTGACAGTTTCTTGTCTCATTTATAATCAGAATGTTATACTGAAAATCACAAGTAGGATATTTTATAAAGAAAGAGACAGTTTTTTATAATTTTATACTAGGCCTACTTTTTTCTAGAGAATTTAAACATGTAAGTAACATTTATTAATACGTAAATGTTTAGAATCATTATGTTAATTAATTCTTTAGTGCATTTAAGTATGAAACTGTATAAAACACTGTCTCTGTGGTGTTATACACAAGAAAACATCACACTTTATACATTTAAAACGTATTTTCCAGTACAAGTTTTATTTAGGCAACGCATTAACTTATTTTTATCGTCCGTACTGCACATATTGGCAAATGTAAGTTTCCTGTCTACGAACGTTTGGTGTTGGCACTGGGACAGGTAACTTTTTGGATTGCATTTTTTTGGAGGTGGATCACCTCCATCACCTGGCTCATAATCCATTGATCTAGTTCGTGAATTAATGTCAGCTCCTAAACTAAGGGATCCCCCAATGTGTATTCTAAAATCAAGGACGTCCATTATATTGCCCTTTCCTTCCCCAATAGATATTTAGTCCCTCACATACTCTCTCCATGAGTTAGTTATGGCTATATTTATAAAATGGCAGAAAACATGAACGTGCCACTTTACTGTTTGCATTGATATGCGGTAATAAGAAATAAGCTGATAACACATGTCGGCACCACCCATTGATCTATTATATTTATTCACAAGAAAAGGATGTGAAATTGTGATGTACTTCTGTCTTTCTTGATTCGCCTTTTGATAGTGTCCACAGGATTGGTACCAACTGCAGTAGAGGCCACTAAAAAGGATTTATTTTCATCCATTTTACAATATACGTTTTCTCGTCTTGCCTCAATAACTAATCAAAACTATATCTACTTTTTTGTTTGTTAATTCCTTGTCAGTGAATAACATTTAAAAATATTTTTTTGAAATTCTGCATGCTTGAATTGTCTCAACTGCAGACAGATCTCTTTCCATTAATTCTTGTAGTAATTGTAAAGAAGTAAAATGCTTCAAATATTTGATCATCTCAGAAGTTTCTCTCTGAATGAAACAATATGCCGCGACTTTTTCATTTTATCTACAAAAAAATATGATTTGTAATGATCAGAAATTAAGAGTGCACCAATATGATATATTAGAACATAAAACTTGACAAATAACATTTTATAGGCAATAGCTAACTGTTTGCCTAAAACATAGGTTAGAATTCAGTTCTCCATGAGGAACTGGACACGAAATTTACAAATATATTTAAGGTAAACTGAAAGTTAAATTATAACACTTTTTCCATAGAACAATAGTGCAGTGTCCTAACAATTAAAATAGTACAGTTAAATTACTTTAAAAAATTGTACGTAATAATACTTACAATTTATATCCACACCGACACACTTAACCTCTAAACAGCTGTTCTCAATTCGTACATTTTAATACTGCCAACACAAACATTTCAGCAGAGCTAAAACAAAATATCCCTGTAAAGTAAACATGTCAAGGATACTGGACACATGGAAACCATTCACACAATTGCTCGCGTTATTCAGAAAATAAATTTTAGATTCTGTCCAGCCAGCTGGATACCAGGACTGAAGAGCCCTTCTAGTCCTCAATCTCGGAGCAAAAACTTTCCAACGCCCCAAATGTACCTAGACTGTCCCGGACGTTTCCTTGACGTCTGATTCTCTGGTGCCGCGGATCCGGAGCTAGAGGCTGCTAGAAGACTACACAGGATGTGATCACCATTTCATTGCTTTCGAAGTCATTCTGCGATCGCAGAAGCTAGTGGATTCTCCGGCAGCTTCCCTCAGCTGGAATGAAAACAAATGGACGCTGATTTTTTCGGAAGAACTGGCAAGAGAAGCTGAAATCCTTGAGGAACAATCAGGACTATGAAGGACAGACTACTAGGCTCCGATGGGAGCCCCAGCGAAGTGCTGAAGGCAGTCTTTTGTCAGAAGCCAGAGTTGTTACTGAAGGTGTACAACGCGTGCTTGACGTCCGGGGTGTTCAGCGTTTGCTGGAAGACAGCAAGACTGGTGTTGATCAGCAAGAAAATGGGTGGACCCAGCATTCCGTCGTCGTATCGATCCCTTTGTATGTTGAACACGTCTGGGAAGCTACTGGAGAAACTCATTAGGACAAGACCTGGGCACGGCGATCAGAACTGCGGAAGATCTCCACGAGAAGCAGTGTTTGGCTTCAGGTTGTGAAGATCGACGGTGGACGCGATACAGGAAGTGTGTGAGGCTGTCAGAAGAGCAGGGGATGACGATCAGTTCTCTCGATGGGTTGTGCTGCTGCTGGTGACACTGCGTTCAACTCCGTGAGGTGGAGGCGTTAGACCATGACTTTTGCGTACCGAGGTACTTGCTGCGCATTATGGATGACTATCTCAGGGACAGAGTGCTGCTTTATCGAACGCAGGAAGGACAGCGGCGGATGGCTGTCACGGCCGGGCGATTCAGGGTTCCGTCCTTGGACAGGCCCTCTGGAACGCATCCTGTGTCAGCCTACTGAAGATAGAGATGCCGGAGAGTCGTGTTTGATAGAGTACGCCGACGGCGTGGCGACGCTCGTCCCTGCTTCATACCAGTGACTGGCCTAGATCAAGCTTAACAGGCTGTTACGATTAGTTCACAACTAGATGGTATGCCACAGGCTGACGTTACCCCTCGGCAAGGTGAAAATTGTGGTCTTGACTAAGAACAGGATTCCCACTGTAATCACGGGTCGAGTCGGCGACCTTCTCGCCAAGGAGCGTAAGATCGTTTTCCAGAGGTAGAAGGAGGCAGATGGTAAACCTGCACGCCGAGAAGCACGAAGGCAATTGATGGAGGGCTGGCAGAGAGCTAGGGGGCAGGAAGAGCGAGGTCGTTGAACGAGAAGGCTCATCAAGCAGGCGCAGCCGTGGGCAGATGAAAAGTACGGTGAGATCGACTATTACTAGTTTCTGACTAAACACGAGTATTTTCTATCTTATCTGAAGAAACTTGGAACCAAGTTTGCTGAAGGCCGAGTCACCAGACTCTCTGTTCTGTCTGGGAGCTGCGGACTATGTCAATCATACCTTCTTCGTCTGCGACAGATGGGACCAACTCGGGAGACCTTTGCAAGAGGATATTAGGCAGAAGATCTCCCCGGATAAGATCGGCGAAGCGTTGCATCGAGGGGAGATGCCACACACCTGGAACTGTGTGGCACGCTTCGCAGAAGAGATTCCTCTGGTGAAGAAGATATACTTGGCCAGCAAGTATATAGAAGAAGAATAACAATTCAGACGTGAGCCCTAGGGCTGAAGAATAATAGACGTAAGCGGAAGTAATATGTCAAACAATCCCAGATTAATGTTGTAGAAGAAGGAAGGGTGGTGGGTTTTTAATGGCTCGGGAATAACGCCCAAACCCACGGACCCGAGTAGTGTGCACTGTCCGGATATTTGTACAGCAAATTTATCGATCTACCGTTGTAAATGATTATTATTATTATTATTATTATTATTATTATTATTATTATTATTATTATTATTATCACTATCATATTAATAATCGCTTGTATTGTTATTTATATTCTAACTTTATTATTTTGTCATTTGTTGTTGTTGTTGTTGTTGTTGTTGTTGTTGTTGTTGTTGTTGTCGTCGTCGTCGTCGTCGTCGTCGTCGTCGTCGTCGTCGTCGTCGTCGTCGTCGTCGTCGTCGTCGTCGTTGTTGTTGTTGTTGTTGTTGTTGTTGTTGTTGTTGTTGTTGTTGTTGTTGTTGTTGTTGTTGTTGTTATCAAGACAACGCTATAAGGGACTACGCTTAAGAAGGAATTTCCAGGTCATTCAACATAAGGATATAAGGATGTAATTTCTCTTCAGACGCCCTTTTTACCTCACGATACACAGTCAAAGTCGAATAGAAACCCCTACTAATTTTCTTGAATCTCCGGTCTCTAGCACCCGGATTCATTGTAGCATATGCGGATCCTCTTAAAGGAAACAATCAGGATTACTGGAAGAACAATTTTCTAGTTAGACGTATAGCCTACTTTCAGTGTTATAATACGTATGTAGGATTGTTATGGATGTGAGCTGAGAACACACAAAACTATTGTAACTACCCAGAGACGATTTAGCGGTGAGATGAATACATGCACCTATATGCAAATTCAGTATGCTCACACATATACAAACAACAATAACACAGTATTCTCAAGGGCAGTATGTTTAGCTTTACCAATATCACTGACAAAACCATATACAGACATCGTATGCTGCCATACAACTAAACCAACAGGGGAGTGTTAATGTCTTGGCATTCATGTGTTAAAGTGCGGTGTGCGGTGTAACTTGCAGTAAATAGCATTACTAAACAAAACCAAACCTCTTCACCGATGTAATCTTTTTTATTGTACTAACGTATCAGCTCCACCTGCTGCCTGCCACTGTTTGTACTTTGTACTTCTCGTTCTTCATTTCGTTTTTGTCATACTCTTCTCCGCAAGATTTATGCTCACACAGTCGTTTTCCGTGATAATCGTTTAAACGGGATTTCTCTTAGTACTTTTTTATTTCTTCCTGCAATCGTCATATTTCTTTTAAATTCGTCTCCACCTCTTCTCTGGTTTAGGTTATTCTCTCCTTTTTCTTTATTTTCCATTTACTTCGTATTATTCTTTCATAATTAACAGATGATATTCCTCTTTCCTTCCTTAGTGCTATGTTTCCGTAGAAGATGATGTTTTTTTTTAATTTACTGATTCATATTGTAGCACAACGAAGTTTTTACCTCATTCTATAAAATAAGGTTATATAGGAAAAGAAGGGAAGAAGTCATCTGGAAGGAATAATATCAACTTAAATAAAAGTAGCAGAGAAAAGTAATTACAATCATCAATAAAAGGACTTAGCAGAACTAAACAAATCGATTCAAAGAATTCAAATATAGTCAATTTATAGCCAAAAAGTGTTAAAAAACAAATAGTATGAATATCATATCAATAAAATAATTAGTAGACCCAGTAAGATACGGAGTAGTGAGGAGTAACAGCCCAGGACAAATAAATTAACATGACAATTTTCAAGATATGAAGTAGTAAGGAGTAACAACCCATAACCAATGAATTGAAATGGAATAATAGCAAAATACCCGAAAAACCTATTGTAAAGACAGAAACCTCTACAGCAGCAAACCACATAAATGAAAGAACTTAAACCATATTAGCTACACCAATTTAGAACCAAAACTAATAAAATAAGAGAATCCAATACAAATAATCAGAATAATGTAAACTTAATTATAATTAAAATAAATGTGATTAAGGGGAACACCCCAAACCAGTTTTACAAAAAGACAACAAAAAGACAATTATCAATATAAAGTTTTAATGTGTTTATTTATATAATTATTTTGTGTTATTATTTTTGTGTATACTAGGAAATACTAGATGTTAGTATATAAGAATTTATTGTATTTGAACCATGTTAATTAATGTTGTATTTTTGTAAAGTAAGGAAAGGCAAAATAATAATTCGAACGACCCATAAATAGTACATCAAAAAATATAAAACTAATAACATGAATTCATAATAACATTGCTAGTAAAACTGAAAATTGATGACCAAGACAAATTTAACTTTGACCATATAAACTAAATCAGAGAATATAAATTTATAGAACATAGATTAAATTTATATAAATTATCATCTTCAGAATACAAATATTTTATCCTAATGATAACAACGACATATAATAGTGATTAAAGGAATCAACAAATAAAATTGACTTAAATGGTCATTGTACAAGAGAAGGCCTAACAGCAGTAAGCCAGCACTAGTAAAATGCAAATAACTTGTTAAATATTGAAAATAATAGCCAGACATAAAAGGTAAATTACAAGGGTGTAATTAGTAATCAAGTGTGAGTAAAATTGTAACATAAAACCTATTGGAAACCATTTAATAGGTATTTATGTGAATCAACATAAGGCCTATAGTTAAATTTCAAAGAATGTAATTCTGAAGCTTAATTCAAACCAAAACCGGTCAAATTTAGTATTAACTTGTGTAAAACAAAAGCAGGAATATTGTTCTATAATTAGAATTACATAAAAGTACTAAACAAATAATTTATAGCCAATTAAATATAAAATATGAAATTTTTTTCAATAAGATTGAATTATTTGATAGGAACAGCTGATTCATAAACAATGAGAAATGATACCAAAATCTTATAGAATTTTATATATGAAGGAACAAATATCAGTTAGTTGATTGTTAAAAGCCAAACGAGACAGACGTGTCAGAATACATCTCAGAGAATTGTGAACGGAAATTTTTGACTAACACAACTGTGTTATATGTGATATATGATGAGTTTACAACAGTTATAAAGGAATATAAAATAAAGTGACTAATAATATAATAACGATCATTGAAACCATAAACTAAATCAAATAATACTAAATTAAACTGCCACTACATATAGACACGACTGAAGAACCAAATTGAACTCAGATAACCAGACACCGAGTGAAGGGAACCTTTTTGACATAACACTACTATTACCGAACCAAAATCCTGTGGATGAATACAACTACACACTACAACTTGTGAAGATTCCAATAGCGGCATCACGGAAGAGGAATTAAACAACTAATACATTTATTTGGAACGAAATCTTGTAGCTGAATTTGTATAGAAGATCAACTCATCAAGGCGGCCATTGTGATTCCATTCGAAGAGGCTGACGGGAGCGTGACGAGTGACGTCAGAGAAACCATCTGTATCGTAATATTAACATTTTATATACATTATACTTTATTATTTTGTCTGTTTAATGAATAAGTTTTTAATAATTTGTAAGTATTGAATTCTCTTGCCTTTCCTGACTATTTCTACAGTTAAAAGAACCCTTATACTCTATTAATTTAATTGAATATTAACTTATATGTATTCGTAATAACCGAACTGGAATTTAATCTCGAATCAGACTCGAGCCAGTCGCGGCAATTCAAACCATTACTTTGAACCTAATAAACTTATTTATTGTTTAAACGTTGTTTTATTGATGATTATTTGAGTCATAAATTAAATTACATTAATTATTAAATATTAACGTGAACTTGTGAAGGAAAAGAACGAGCAGAAGAAGAAGTACAGATACTGAATCGGCCGCTACATGCAATCGGTTTGGCCACGATAATCCATTTAACGTGAAGAAACAAATAATACTTCATCAGAGCTAACACAGTTATTAGTCAGTATTTTTTATTAATTGAACATAAAACAATTAAAAACAATTACACCAATTAAAATTAATTAATGACATAAAAAATAACAAATAAAATAATAAAAAAATAAAAATAAGAAAATAAAAAAAAATTTATTAACCAATGATTATTCTTTTTTACTATTTCTTTTATGAATTTGCTAACTACTATAATTTTTATTGTTCGACTAAGCTTTCCGTCATCACTGACATCATCAGGTCTTAAACAACATAATGGTTGTTTAAGACCTGATGATGTCAGTGATGACGAAAAGCTTAGTCGAACAATAAAAATTATAGCAGTTAGCAAATTCATAAAAGAAATAGCAAAGATGGCTGCTAATTTAAACAATACGAAGAATAAAACAATGATTATTTGTAATTAAATTTGTTTTATTACAAATTGGCGTTTCCAACGTGGAGCTTATTAAAACATTCATCAATAACAATCGTTTTATTACAAATTGACGCATCCAACGTATGGGACTTATCACCAATGGAAAAATCACTACATTTGTAAATAAATTTATTTTATTACAATATTTCACATAAGCTATATAATTTAATTTACAAACACTGCTCACCTGTCATGCATAGTGAGATTAAAGTCGCTATAAACATTTTAGTCCTTAGATATAAAGAAACTTGTGCATGTAATAATCAGTAATCCATTATTGGTAAAGACAAAACTTTTACTGTAGTTCGTATTCTATATAACATACGTAATTTTCAAAATCGTTTGTTAATGTTATACTTACGCGCGTGTGTGTGTGTGTGTGTCACGGCAACTAAAACTAGAAATACCCCTCACCGGTTAGACAGCCTCCCCTTTCCACTGTGGGCCTACTAATCAGTTTAGACATGGCAAATCCGTTGTCATCATCCGTCATTACATCAGAAATCAATCTGTTGCAGTGACAACAATATACTGATTGATACTCAAACTCGCATGACTGCACGGCACTATTAGAACAGACCATAGTTAGCGAGGCGCTTTGCTGTGTGATACGTGTGTGTGTGCGCGCGTGCACGCTTGTGTGTGTTGTAATATAATAATATATTAATTAAATTCTTGAATAATCATGAAATTCTATTTACATTCATTTTTGTAGTTTACACTCTCCTGTTACTCTTGCAGTACATGAAATCTTTGTCTCAGGGCAATATAAAATATTTAACATACATTTAAAGTCGTTTGTCAAGGTAAGTTATAACGTAATAGTTGATACACATAAATTGATTATGTTGGTGTGTGTGTGTGTGTGTGTGTGTTCTTGTGGCTATACCAAGAAAACAAGTCAACTTTAATTAAATAATCAGGTTAAAACAGGTTAATTTACCATATAAAAAAATTTAAAGGCTTAATTTAACTTAAAAATAACAAAACATTGAATAAATGAGAATAAATGAATGTGAGTTCACAACTTCGCCACCATGAGCGCTGCGTCGAGCTGCTCTCGGGCTCATTCAGTGTCCATAAGTTCTCTCTCACAGTCATTGGTCAAATGCATGTAGTAAATCACGAACGGTCGCCATCTTGGTTTGACCCACAAATTTGTCTATCAGATATTTTCAATAAAAATACAGTTTTTTTACTCTCTCTTATTATACAAGTTTATGTTCATCAACAATTATTGTATAATTGTGTTTGTGTTGTGTTGTTTCACTATGTTAATCTTTCTATAGCTTGTAATCACCAAGTGTCAGTGTACGCTTAACCAATTGTTTAGCAGTCTAACATAAGTTTAGAAATTTCTCACCCAATCTTCATTTTATAAATACTTCAGTATAATATGACTATACCGTTCAATGTTAATAGTTTTCTTGATTATCACATTATGGTTTTCAACATTAAATTCAATATTCAATTAAAAATGTTCAGCCAGACTTCTGCAGTCTTGCTTGTGTAGCTGCTAACAATAGACTCTTCTCTTCTTTATATTAAAGTATACAGATCCACACTTATAAAACTTTTGACCCCAAAATGTGCCTTAATAGGTTGCAGAGTTGTTTCACAAACTTATAATTTATACATTTTTATAAAATTCGGTTTTTTATGTTATTTACTTTATGCCCCATAAAAGGTCTTTTTTTCCTTTATAAATCTATACATAAACACTGTTTTAATTCTATAGTTTTCTTAAAACTATTCACAATTAGCTTTTATCTCTCAATAAACAAACAAACATTCAAAAATTGGTATACCTAGGCCCCATGACCATTGTGTTTGATTATTGCATTATACATTATAGGTTCCACATATTTATACTATAATTTATAATTAAACAATCTACCAATTATTTCATGCTATCAAAAGTATTCCAAACTATTTACATTTCTTGTTCAAATAATATAAATTCTCTCTAAGCTCATATTGATTTGTTCTTAAGTTTCTTAACTAAGCCACCATTAGGTCCAACTACGATTTATACTTCTCACAACATATGTAGTCTATTTCACTTAATAATCCAAACACTAGTATATTCTATTTCATTATTTAACATTATATCTCTTCTCTACTATATTCTAATTAACAAATATTGCACTGACAAATCATACAAAATATTTCATTTTCCTTTAGCTAGGCTCGTTTGCCTGATTCATTATATTATTTAACAATCTTAATTTATTATGTTCTATAATTATTGTTATATTTTCTTAATAACATTGTTACCTTCTTTTTTCTTACATTATATATGCTTATTATATTAATAATACTATTTTAAATATCTCTATGACAATAATAATTTCCTAACAGTTAACAATGTTTGTTCTAGATTTATACACGTTATAACACTTCTTTTACATTAAAACACTATCTTTATATATTAACACTTATGCTTTATATTTATCTATTTACATGTTCCTATATTTACATATTAATATCACATGATCTTCCTCTGGGTATAGTCAAGTCTTGGTCGTTAAAGGTGGTGTCACTGTCAATTGGTAATGTAGTTATTACCTATATTGTATCTCATTTAACTAACAGAATATTTATTCCTCTATATACATAAATAATTGAAATATTATCTTTAAGTGGTTATATGTAAGTGTCTTTTCCTGATTCTTTAAATGCTACTATGCTTCCTTGCATACAATTAAAAATAAAAATTTGTACATGGGCATATCACAGTGAATTTTGATGACTGCTATATAGTTTCTTATGTAACGAAAGTGTAATGTTACATTATAAAAAAATGTTTTATTATTATTACTTAATGTTATATAAGTTATTGTGAAGACTTACTTTAGTTAAACCGGAAAGAAAATAATTTGTAAAATACAGAATTAACCAAAATGGTTAATATGTTTTGTCAATACAACATGAATCTAAACGCACAGAGTCAGTTACATTCAGTTTATAAACAAGTATTTTGTTTTCTGCGCTTTCATACACATACATGCCTCATATATATTGCAATGTAAAGAACACATCACGTTATATCTATACAAAAGAGACTATTATCGGCCACCTAAATTACCCATACAAACATGCGAATGTATTAAGATGCAGCACGGCAAATTGTGTGTAATTTGTTGTTTAAGGACTTAGATTTGTTTGTTTAGGTTTAATAAGTTAAGCCAATATTCATTAAATTTAACAATTTAGATTTACAGTAGGATTAAGATAATTACAACAGTTAAGTGCAGTGCAGTGCAGTGCAGTGTCAATAAAAATATATACGTGTGGTGATGTGCGCGAATCAAAAGAAGTAGGCCTACGTGATATTACCTCCATCATGGGACGCAATTTTATGTTGTATTAGAGCGCAAAGTGGCTAAAAGCATTGTACCTAATTAATTCAAACTTTAATTAAACAAAATAACATTAATACCAACACTTCCAGCTCCAAAACTGATACAAAAGTAATGTAGGCCTACAATTAAAACTACCTTTTCCGAACATGATAGAAAGTGGAGGCTGTAAGTTTTCAGCACGTGGTCGACTCATTAAAACAGGTGCCGTGACCAAAGCGGATGTGGCTGAGCCGGACAGTTAAATACATCTGTTTATAATTAAAAGTAAACCGTTGCTGAGATGGACAACAAGCAGATAAGGCCAACATTTGTATCGTCATACAAACATGCACTTTAACATGTGATTACTGTTTTCAAATTATACTAATTACTATATACTATTACTTCTCATTATACTAATATTTTCACCAGTCCACAGTTTTTTCTGCAAGGATTAACAGCGTTCTTTTCATGTAAGTGGCATTAAGGATTCTTATGACTGTCAAGTTTTAACAGCGAGAATCGGTTGTTGCTGGTGGATATCATCACCGTTTTCATAGTAAGGATGATAATCAAATTAGTTGGGAGTCCATAAAGAACAAAAAGAGCTTTTTTAAACAAACTTTACTGAAACGTCGAAACAACTTTACTGAACAAAATCATCAGTACAATAGATCATATCATCAGTACAAAATCAAAGTATACTGACAGACCCAAGTCTGTAAAAGTGTAAGGGCAAATTGCAACTGACTTACAACTAATGGTCCGGTCTTGCTTATTAAACTGCTTGCCTCTACCACGTCTGCTTCGGCCACATCATCTGAATTGTACCCAAACACGATTTTAGCGTGTCCGCCTCGGCCACGGCACGTTGAAACACGAACGCAAAGTCAATTAATTTTAAATTAATTATGCACTGGTCTGTATACCAACAAAACTGCAAAAATGCGGTTTACTGCAATGAAGTTATGACGTAACCAGCGGTGACATCTCAATCTGCCGACGTCTATCCTTCTAGTTGGCTTGTACACTTGCGTCGCAGATTAATGAAAAATCGAGAAGGCTATGAAATTCTCTCTCTCTCTCTCTCTCTCTCTCTCTCTCTCTCTCTCTCTCTCTCTCTCCCCCGTTATAATAATGTTTGTATCGAATGTGTGACAATGAAAATGTAACGTATAGCTTAATGAATTACATTTCTATGTAATTTTATTATTTATTTTTTGTATTCGTCGTAACAGGTTTGAATAATTGTGTGTAATTTATTTCCTTTATTTAATTAAAGACAAGGCTTTCCTCCATTTGATCAAGCCTAAGCAAATATTTTATTCTACTTTCCATTGCAGTTCGCGTGTGCACACATATTGATCTCTCTAAATCAAAGACTAAACATGAGTTTTCTGGGGTAAGGCTCACATTACAGCCTTACAGTCGTTTTATAAAAGATTTTGCATTGTGTGCATTGTCGTAATGCCTCTTTTTGGTTGTAAAATATTTATTAAACAACATTGACACTAAAGGAAGAAGTATTAATCTGTATTTAATGAACTGAAAAGATGCACATGAATTTAACTTTTAAGAACTTTAAAAAAAAAATGTAAAGGATCTATAAAAATGCTTCCGCACTGTTGTCTAACAATATTGTTCAAAAATCTTTTACCACAAAGAATTAAATCCAAGAGTTAAATTTGCAAAGAAAGAAAAATACAAACCTCTTAACATGATCACTGTTCTCAGTGAAACAGCGGTAATATCTCATATTAATCTACAAGTTTCCATTTTAATTTCGATATAAAGACAATATAGACATTAAGCATACAAACAAAGACCAACTGTGTCTTAACCAAAAAGTTATGTAATATACTATACCACTGTGAATATACGTCCGCGTACGTATATCCACCCATCTGTGCTTGTCTTAAACAAAACGAATTATAAACTGATGAATAAAAAAATTGGCGCTTATCACACATAACGTAGTGAATGAACTAACAGCAATTTGTATGAAAATTTCCAAACATACATTCATATAGAGTTTAGTATGATTAGAATGTAGTAAGTACATGCTGATTTGACGTCTAACCATAATTGGTAATTGTAGTAACAGCTAATAGACACTATTAATATCATCTATTTGTTTGTTTAGTTATAAACGATTGTAATTTAAATACTTTACAAATACACTCTTTATACTATAATTTCAACGTATAAGTGCCTACTACTTCATCAGACAATTGTTTCAATAATGTTTTCTGTTCAATTGAATACATCAAATGTAGAAATTGTATAATAAAAAAACGAAGTGAATTATCTACAGCTGACAGGAATGTTTCACTAAGAACCCCACGGTGGCCATGCTAGATGCGTGTCAGCATAGTTTGTAGAGTCTGTGTGTGTGTGCGTGCGCGCGCGCGGGTGTGTGTGACATTAGTTTGCACAGCAGATCTCATACAGTACTAAAATACAAATAGCCTCTCTCTCTCTCTCTCTCTCTCTCTCTCTCTCTCTCTCTCTCTCTCTCTCTCTCTCTCTCTCCATCTATATATTATTTTGAAATGGCTATCTGCCTTTTGCTTATTAAGAGTAGTAAAAACAGTAAGTAAACACTGTCATATATACGTATACCCATAACTTTTTATGTTTGCCACTGACATTTACTTAGGCGTGCAGGAAGGCACACACACATTTCTGTCCATCTGTATGAATTCTGTGCAATTACGGTCTTACTTTGTTAAAAATAATTTACTAATAGCTAGATGAAGAAACAACACAAGCGCGGATTCATGCACTCTCTCTCTCTCTCTCTCTCTCTCTCTCTCTCACACACATGCTCGCGCGCTCGCGCGCGCAACATGGACAAACTGCAACAGTGTTGTATATAGAGAAGCAACTCTTTTTAAGAGATTGGTACAATCCACATGCTATTGCTTATTGACAATGAATAAGGAAAGTATTATGTCCACCAACTGGTAGCTCTTTTTTCATTTATTGCTATTTTTAAATTTATATAGAGTTGTTCACGAAGTTTGAACACTCTGTCAGAGTGTATTCTACAATTCAGAATAAAGAAAAAATACTATTTAAACGTGTCTGAAAACTTTTTTTTTAATTTACGTCAAATTAAAGACGTAAAAAATACGATAGTAAAATTTTATTGTAATTATTAAACAGACAGAAAAAGAAATGTTTTTATTCTTTAGAAATTCTTAAAATTTTTAGCTACATAAATAGAGAAACTAAAAAACGTTGAAATACTGTAGATAAATAACATAATTCATCTGAAAAAAGTTCCCTGGTAAGAACACAAAAATACACACAAACAAAGAGAATAAAAAATAAGAGAAACAAGACTGCAAGACTACCAGAAATCTTGGTGAATAACTAATACATACAAAAATATACTGAAGGAGATATATAAAAAAAAGATAACTAGATATCTTGTTTTAAAGTTGAAGTGCATGTGCATGATGATTTTATTTTGTTTTATATAAGTTTTCCAATATAAATAATCTGCAGTTTCTCTCTTTGTCTCTACGGAGAAGTTGTCAAACATCTGATCCAGTTGACTGCTGTGCTGGAACAAACTTAGTTTTCCAGTTAGTAGTTTTGACGTAAATTTCTGTAGTTTTCCCATTTCCTATGAAAATTTGTTTCGAAGTAGCAAAAACACGTTGAATTTTATCGACAGCTGAATTGGCAACCTTATTTATGGCGTTTCTATAGAAAGTTGTTTGGCATGTGTCATGTGCATATACAAATTTTATTTGTGCCGCTTACACAATGCTTATATGAGAATCAGTATGACAGTTATTTATGACTTTCAAAGAATTGCATTTTACATCCATGAGTTACACGGCTAATGTGTGCTCTGTAACCTTTATGTTAGCCGACTTAGAGCACGTCGCAACCATAACTCGATTTATATTTCCAGATACGCGCGCGCGTACATTGTTGAGATCAAACACTAATAGAAAATAAATAATTTACAATAGTGTATACTTACTATAACGACGACGCGCCGTGATATAATGTGTTTATGTGCTGTAGATAACTCGTGACGTAACAATATGCACAGAAACGGATAGAATGTTGGAACTTCGTTAACCATAGACAGTAATCTTCTGAAACGTTGTAGAATTTTTCAGGAAATGTTTACTATCCGGCGCTTTCCGTATGAAGTGAGCGCGCAGTGGTTTACACAGTGATTAGTTCGCTTCATGTTAGCGACTGTTATCAAAAAGTTATAATCGTTGTAACATAGTAACTACAGTACTATTATTTGTTTTGGATGGTGCGCAAAGGTTACCTGTATTAATACGGAAGAACTCTTGTAATTTCTTATAGAAGTTTAATAACACTTAGTAAATTGATTAGAAATTTTAATAAATTATTCCACTATTCTAAGATACACATTGACTTTGGAGTAACAGGTCTTTATGTATTCCTGTTAGAAATGTACAAACGTAACAGCTCAAATCATACTGCACATATTATTAAATAACATACTGATAGAAACGAAAGGAGACGTAGGATCACATGACAAGATGGCGATATACAGCGCACATGCTCACATATTTATTATTTGAGTGGAGACAAAAATAGTTTAAATAGTGCAAGTACTATGTATACGTTTACTGGAAAATTTTGGCGGTAAAATTTAGGTGGAAGATACATGTTTTTGCTGAAAATTTTACTTTGTTTCCAATATTTTTATCAAATTCACAACGCTGAGAACAGTGGCGTAACTGCAGGGCGAACAGGGCCCCCATGAGGGGGAACTGCGGACTACGGGTGCCTGCGCAAACATGTCACCTAATTTTTTAAGAATGGATACAAACCATTTAAATCAATTAAAAGCAAAAAAAAACTAAAATTAATACATAATAGACTAAACAATAGTAACTTTTAATAGCAAATATAATATACTTACCAGTTTACATCTGAATGTAGGTATGAATCTCAAAGTGTATGTGTATTAAATTACTTAGCCTATTTGTGCTTACATATTCCATACATTTAAAACCATATTAGTTGTACATTTAAAATATCAACCCTTATTATCAGGCGTTAATTATAAGCTTAGATCATCTTAAGTGACATCCACATTAAAATAACATTTATTTTAATGTAAATTTAATAAACGTAGCAAGGTGTATTGTAGAATGCAACAGTTATAAATTTGGCATTCTATGTCGGTTCTTAACAACAGCACTAGGTCTTATCGAACTTATCATTGTGAGGTGTGGAATAAAAAACAGTATCCTTAATTATATTGCACTATTCATATCACATGTAAAAGCAATTTGTCGTGTACACGCAGAAAATATGGCTCAACGCATACTAAGATAAAGAAACCAGTTGTGTGTGTGTCAGCTGTTGTATTTCATACACGCAATATGAAAAGTCACGTCTTCAGTCGTGTTTTCATAGTGCTTTAAAGGCTCTCGGTGAAGAATTAAAAATGGTTTGTACCCACGATGTAAATGGAACACTATTCAGCTGGAATAAAAACTGGAATATCGAAATACCAATGTACGTTTCAATCTGCAGTTGGATCGAGAGCGGGAATCATTTTAGTTATTAGGTGGATTACAAAACGGGTTTTCTTGATAATTTGAAGTCTATAAAATGTAACAAAAAAAATCTTAAAAACATTTTGTTGCAAAAAATTATTAAAAATTAGAACGTTTAATTCTACAATATTTAAAGTAATTTTGAAATTTAATTAAGAAAGTTGTGTTAGTGATTATAATCACAAACAGAATTATCAGTGTTGCACACCACTATAGAAAAATTATTCAGATTAGCGCTTTCAAGCTTCTCAGCTCATCAAATTTCCGATAATTCTGATCATCAATCATCAACAATGATAATTCTGTTTGATTTCCGATCTGACGATGAGCTGAGAAGCTTGAAAGCGCTAATCGGAATAATTTTGTTATAGTGCGCAACAGTGATAATTTTGTTTGTAATTTTGAAATAACTTACGAAGAAACAATAACAGCAAAACGTTAATAAAGCACAAGAATACAGCGACAATTCCAGTTTATTTTAGTTACTTGAAACACGACTTTTTTAAGTAAGACAATGATATTTCCAATAGATTTTAGTTTTCTAAATCGTAATTTGATTTGATTAAAATGAGTAAAATTAAAATAGATGTAATTTTTTAGTTAATAAATATGTTATTAAAATAAATTGTACTTTTTCTGAGGGATCTGAAGTCGTTGTTAGAAGATGGAGGTTTGAGCTTTATATATCATTCGACTCGATGGTTAGCTGCCATCCTAAGGTTGAAAACAACTGCTTTAGGAACTGAGTTGACTTTTGTTGGGCTTGTTCATAGTTTAATTGCGCTTATAATTTCATATTTCAGTTGCCTAATTGAAAGTATATGGTGAGTATTGAAAGTATCTATAAGGTCCAGTAAAAAATATATTTATTTTATATTTAAGCAAAATTAGAAATTTTAAAGTTGAAGGTTGCAAAAATAGTATGCTATTCGCCCATGTACTAAAAGTGATATAAAATGAAAAAAGAGAACCTATTGTGGTAATGGCAAAGCTGGACTCCGAAAATGGATCAAACATAGGGAAAATATTATGAACGATCAATAATGCTGCATTATAAGGCATTATAAGATGCAATATTCATATGGCTTACATGGCTTCCACAAAACAGGAGCTGAAATTAATCTATATAAGGTTCACTGACCTGTGAGAAAGCCTTAGAATTTAATGATACTGTTACTACGGTCTCACGGATCGTCGAATGGTACAGTCGAAACAAAATACATACACTAAGGAAATCACTAATTACCAGCTTTGATAAGTTACAAATAATAATTTGAAACCAACAAGATACTCTTATACAGTAATTCAAGTTAAATTTATCCATACACAATAATAATGTCAGCTATTAGAAGTCCGAAGTTTCGCACTAATTATAACACAATAATCAGTCACTTGATCCGCACTCTACAATGAACTTCTAAGCCTACCGCTGTTGCTTATATATGTTCCGAAGGTGTTCCAGAATAATTTTCCGTTCTTTTGGTGGCGTGCCAGTATAATTTGCGTAGTTAAAGGTACTCGAACAGTCTGGAAAGTTCCTGTAGTACACGGCCTTGACAGAGACGGCTAGCCGAGAAACGTATAGAACTTTTACATAACTGCACGCGCCGACTTTTATAGGACGTTACGTAATTTCGTAGCAATACATTTGACGGAAAACCGGGTTTTAAGGCTAGCTGCAGATGCCTATAAAATTTCAAGTGAAGGCATAGTATAAGGGAACTAAAACTTCGAGGAGAGATTTTATCATGTTAACTCTGCACAGAAAGTAAAGAAAAAATTGTGAATAGTGTACTGTAATTAATTACAGGTATTGTAATTAAGATCTGCTCCACGTTGGATCAGCCATTTAATGTAGTTATTTTTTTTTTTATGAGTCTTGTAATTATTTAATAGTATAATATAATTAAGAAATGTACCTACTGTTATTATATTTTTTTGTTTACCAGTACATGTAAAGAAACTATTTCTCTCAGGGTTAATGATTATTAAGCTGTTTGATCGTATTTACGATTGTATCTAATATTTTCTTTTCTTTAAACCAAACCAAATTCAGTTAATATGTAGTATTTTGAGAATTAACCATGTAAAAAATAAATACCAGACTAATGTAACTTAACCAACTCTGAATTCTTCCAGCTGCCACGGGTTCACTTCTGGTTGTTGTTTACCTTTTTTCAAAAGCAATATCAGGCTTGGCTATCTGTTCCTTCACACAAATTTCTTATTGATCTCACCGCTGAATGCCGCTCTCCAGGACGACTGCACACAGATGTCTCCTCGGAACACTTAATTATCCTTTATGGCCACTTAAACTCTTCTTCAGTCCAGGATTTCCCTCTTCTATCGTCGTTCTATTAAGGATATTGTTATATTTCTCGTTATATTATTTATTTATTAAATATTATAATCAAAACTCTGGTATCACAAATTAAATTCCTTTACTGTATTTTCTTTTCCATGTTACATTAACTTGATGATGTACAAATGTTATTTTATGAATTTAGACTCTTCAAGCTACTCTTATAGATATAATTTTATACTCTTCATGCTGTTACCATTATATATTAAATTAGACTCTTCATGTTACTCTTATTGAAAATACCATTAGACTTATAATGTTACTCTTGTTGAATATAATTTAAGACTAATAAAAATTTCCTTCATCACTATACAAAACAGTTTTTTAACAATTTACAAAATTGCCACTTTGATAATTCCCTAATTTCTTTACATCTGTTTATCATTTACCTATTAAAACATATATCATTTTTCTATTTCTTATTAAACATCTTTATTTTACCTCTAATATTCGTAGTTCTAGTTGTTATTTATTAAATTATAATTTTATTACTCTTTACTCTTATTATCACATTCATTCCAATTTCATATATTCTTTTCTGAACATTATAACAGAATATTGTTTTATATCATATAGGAATCGACCTCTATGTTGGCTGGGTGAGTCGATAGTCCCAATGTTTTTTGTTTACATTTTTAAAACATATATTACATTCAATATAAAATCTGCATCCTTTCTCTTTTATAATTTATTACCTCCCTATTATGTACTGTGTGCATTTTAACAGCAGTACAATAGTTAAAGAAAAGGAACACTCAAAGAATGTTGTCTACAGCGCACATGAAACTGGTGTCAAGTGGTGTTCTCTACACGAAAAGTCTTTTAACTTCATGTAGAAAAAGTTCTCCTCTCCAGGCTTTAAAGTAAGGACAGAATAATCGTTGTCGTGATTAATTAGTGTAATTAAGAGTGCCTGAAAAACAAATTTGTTGCTTCAAAAATGTATGTGCCTACTTGTCCCTTACAAGTCGCAATGAATTCACAAGTTTTAAGAAACATAGACAAAAGAGAAGGAAAAGGAAAGAAAGAAAAGTAGGCTACTCCTTATAATCGATAACGCCCCCACACATCCTTCTTCTGGCAAATGAAGTAATAGCAACGAAAGCTTAAGGAATATTTCTTACTCCAAATGTCATAAACCACGGATCAGTTTATGACACATAATGAAGAAACTGTAAAGAAAACAGGTTTTGCGTCGTCCACTGATACCTAAACGAGACGATTTAGGTTGCTTTTCCTCAACATGTTGCAGGTACATGTTAGTAAATGCTTGAGAAATACTTACTGAAGACAATTTGCTAAATAGATGGGAAAACTACTGCCTGGTGAAGAACAGCAGATAGAATAGAATCCAGCTAGAAACGGAAGAGTGGAAGAAAATGATTTATATGAAGTTACGTTGACATTGGCGTTATTGCAAGTGGTTAGGATGAAATCGGAATGATCACGGATGTCAAGCAAAGCGAGCTCTCAATTTTAAGTTTAGTAATTGTCTGTCTGTTTATCTCTTTATCTACGTACAGTATCTGTTTGGTCTAATGCATTATCCGATTTTCTTAATGGCACGCTTGTACTAACTTTACTCCAGAGAGCCTATTATTTTTAAGATTGATTCATCCAAAAGTAGGAGCCAAGGGACAAAAATGTAAGGGTCTATATTTTTAAAAAATCTCAAAAATTCATTTGGAGTATCAAGTTAAAGAGAAGTCTGAAAATACCACAATCTGAATGCACGGGTCAGGTTTAGAATTGTAGCGATCGTGTGCAACGACCGCTAAGTGAAATTTAAGACTAAGGTTAGTAAACCTAGAGGAAGCGAAAAGTGTGCTGGAGCCCAAACAGAGTGACAGGACTTGCAATCAACACTCTTTTAACAAGTAACAAAATTTATTAAGTTCCAGTTGGTGACACAATGTTCCAATCACGTTGCGTTTTACATACAGTGATTAATTTGTATTGTTGCAAGAAAATAGACATAAGTTATAAATACATTAATGTGCAGACCAGCATAACACGTGAGGGAGGACCACGCGAACATGCTTACAGTTGAAGTAACGAACCAACTAAGTTAACCCCACCCCTTAATGAAAATATGAATAACCCTCCACATTAATTATAATAAATAAGGGTAATACAGATCAGACTTAAAATAGTTTAAGGGAGGAAACCATGCTCTAGCAAAACAATTTAACTACCCCCTCATGGTGTATGTCAGACCAGTTACAGAGTAGTCTGTTACAATTTTTAACAACTTGAGTTCTTGTGATTTGAGATATTTCAAGTTCTTAATACAGATATTTAATGTGAGCACAAGGGTAGCCGGTCTATGGAGTTGATGCAGATTGAAGAGTGATAATTGAAACGTTCCAACCTGTAATTTTTTGGAGAAGAACTCAAGTGGTACCGCAATGAACAGTGTACTAGCCGAGTTGCAAATTGTCCCTGGACTGCAGTGATTGTCCACTGGAACTCGTTCCGGGGATACCTGGGTCCTTCGGTGAACAAATTTAACCGCGCCGGGAAATTCAAACCCCGGCACAGAATTTCAAAATTTAGGACACCAGAACCTAAAACGTGTACTAAAATTATGACAAAAACTCAAAACACCATGCCGGTTACTACATTAAACCAATTTTTAACCAAAATCTCAAAGTAATATTCAGTTTTGGAAATTTCTAAATTTTGGACTAAATGCCTAAAGAATACAATACATTTTTTTTAAATATCAAATTCCATGCCGTGTATTAAATTTAGTATTATTAAATAGAATTATTGGATTTCGTTGTCCATGACGTGTCCGTTACTTAACTAAATAATTCACGACTCGGAACACAAAGTTTTTTATAAGTAAAAATATAAAGTTTTACCTTACAACCTGAACCGGTTTTCACCTTTAAAAGGCTTCTTCAGAGGTTGCCGCTGGTAGCGCTGTTCGTCCTGTTGTGGGCGACGGAATCGAATTTCGAAAGATCGATGTTGTGTGTGTGAGGTGAGATGTGTTCGAATCGCACGCATTGCTCAAATAAATCTCGTTATCTGTCGCACCTGGCTAGCGCGCGAAAACAGATTTTGAATAGGCAGCTAATAATTATTCACTTTTCGTTGTCCAGCAAAACAAACATCGTACTCTAACAACTAATAAAATTTCAGTCCGAAAATTTCGGAGTATATTAAAATTAGAGTTTTCAACCACAAGTTTAAATTAATCAACTTTATACTTACCGTTTCTCAAGCCCCAATTTCAACAATTTTATTTTAAAATACATTTTTATTTATTTGTTTGTCTATTTTACTTACAAACGATTAATTTGAACGGAATGAAGTTTTTGCTTTCCGTGCTGACATTAAGGTACGAATACAAACCACACACACACACACTCTCTCTCTCTCTCTCTCTCTCTCTCTCTCTCTCTCTCTCTCTCTCTCTCTCTCTCACTGAATTTAGTCATTTAGGTTATTAAGAATACTGTGTGTAGCTCAGAGTCGCTTCTAGACGCAGACGACCAGTCTGCTCGTTGGCCTGGAAAATGCAATGGGCCAGTCAATGAGCCGAAACATAATGTACCTACTATACATAATTTCGATTTTCCGTTTAATTAAACAACCCGTTTTGATGTTCGATACTTTCAATCTCTTTTTAATTCTGTAAAAATTAATATTGTAATTAGACACACACGCACGTACCGAATATGTTCAGCAGTGATATGTGTTGTAAAACAATGAAGTAAAAATACATACAGTACCATTAAGCTTACATGGATGATAACAATTCAACAGAGGTACAGAAATTATGGAATTACAGATTGTTTTAATTAATATGATCAAAACATAAAATAATGTGTTGGGAAAACGTATTTTTGTTATTGATTTATTACTTGGAAGCATTCCGTATACATTATCATTTGTAACAGCGCGTGTAAAGCACTAAGTAATGGCCGTCGACATCGAATGAGGAGGGCTAACGACATCAAACAGACGCTATTAAAAACATATACTGCAATCAGAAATAATAGTAATTACAGGGTTATACAGAACAATATGGATAGTAATTCACACAGCTGATACCCTAGAATGTGACATTTTTATGAATGACAAGAAATATCTAAACAATGAATTTTTTCTTGCTAGTATTTATTTATGGTTAACTGCAGTCGATAGTATGTAGATGGAATGAGTTCTAATTATACAAGAAGATATAAATAATCTCAAAGTTAAAGTTGCATCCAATGCAGTCTTCGGCCATGGGCGCCCATACAAAATTTACCAGGGGGGGCAAGACCAGGAGGTTTGGGAGTATGGAATACCCCCAAGGCAAAAGGGGGTTTGGGAAAATTGTTTAAATTTAAGGTCTCAGCAGTGCGTTTTGGGGATATCTTAGGTGTATGATAGTGTTCTAAATTTGTTACTAAAATATTACTTTAATCCTGCAAAAAATGTAAAAAACCACTCAAATTCATTCAAGGTGTTAAATGAAGGTGTATCAATAAAATGAACAAAAAATTTGCAATATAAAAACTACTTTATTTACCTTATTAGAAATCGACCACTACATAAACTTATAAATTAATGTATTCATTACATTTTGGAA
Organism: Magicicada septendecula; assembly: GCA_034769895.1. Taxonomy (NCBI): domain Eukaryota; kingdom Metazoa; phylum Arthropoda; class Insecta; order Hemiptera; family Cicadidae; genus Magicicada; species Magicicada septendecula. The sequence goes on along the minus strand of CM068368.1, from coordinate 474,978,497 downwards.
ATTTAAAACATTGGTTTTAAATAGTGAAATACTAAAAAACTCTCAGTAAGACATTTTTTTAACTACCTTGCAATATATTTTAAAATAAAAATTGTATTAAAAAATTGGATAAATGTGTTTTCGTTTACTGAAGGCATCTACTAGAACGAATAACTGAAGTTGATATAGGCTAACTTGATTTTATTAATTAACATTATTAGCAGAGGCCTACATAAAAAAACTGATAAGGAAATTTACACAACAGACACTAAAACATGTATAGCTTATTAGCTTAGGCCCTAGTATTTTTCAGAAAAAGCAAACTGTAAATTTCTCTTCTTCTTTCCGAATATGTCAATCACTTTCTCCTGAAAACTAGGAGATTTTACTCTATTTCTGTGAACACTAAGAAGACAAAAGTTGGACAGACGATCCTCACCGATAGTGCTTCTTAGCCAGGTCTTCACACGGCGAAGTGTGCTAAAGGAACGCTCCACAGTGCAGGTTGTTGGGGGTATGATTTGGTAGTATATGATCATTCTCCTTACTGCTGGATAGAAAGTAGTTTCTGGAAGAAGTTCATGCAGTTTTGTTTTTTCCGAACACTCTTTATTTGTCCAAACATCATACCACAATCTGGCCTCTGCTTCCAAGTTGTCGATTTGATAGAATTGTTCCAACTTTTTTATGTCTCTCATAAAATTTTCTTTCTTTTTATTCTTCATTAAATGTGGATGAAGACTCCCACCTTTGAACGGTGTTTCATTACTTTTTCAAATCTTGTGGTTAGTGACATGCGTAGTGAATCCATGTAAGGGTTATAAATTGAGGCTCTGAAATATTCTGCAGGCGAAGAAGAGTGGACATTGAATCTCTGGGTCTGCCTTCTAGCCAGTCTTGGGAATTTAATATCAATGTCAAGTTTCCCACAAGTCTCTTTAATGTCTTCAAATATGTTTGAGAACTCATCGTTGTTATGCTCTCTATGCTTCTGAAATGTATCTAGGAGGTCGGTATTTATGTATCTGTAGACTGTGTGTAGGTACATATCAATATACTGGAGTTTGTTCACTATTGGCTCCAAGTACGAAGAATATCTTGAAATTATGTGAAGGGAAATAATAAATATGATTTATGATGTTGCGCTATCTAGTTGGCTGGAAAGTGATCTAGTGTCTTGATTAACGTCGCGGTCATTTGCAAGACCACTGAGGCTATCCTTGATGGCCATGAAGTTTTCTTTAAACAGCCTGATTGATCTATATTTGTGTGACCACCGAGTTTCACAAAACAACGGAATGTTTGGTATAGTTTTTCTACGCAATACACTTTCCCGGAAGAACGTAATTACTTGTTTTATCGTACCGATAGTATTCCGAATTTCCTGGACACTATTAAGGTCGTTGACAACTAGGTTTAGTCGATGGGATGCACAGTGGAAGTAAACAGCTCTAGGATATTTTACCCTGATCCTAGCTTGCACTCCACTTTCATGCCCAGCCATTATCGAGCACCCATCGAACCCCAAGCCAATTAATTTGGTCATATCCAGCCCCAGCTTTTCAACAAAGCCTATAATAGATGAACAAATTCCCTCAGCATCTAATCGAATTAGTTCAGCAAACCCTAAAAACTCTTCTTTAACTGTAAAGTCCAATTTTTCGTCAACAAACCGCACTCCCACTGCCAACTGTTCTTTTCCACTTATGTCAGCAGTTTCGTCTGCTAATAGTGAAAATGCTGCCGATCTGTTTACCTCTCCAACAATCTCTTTTTTTATTACAGAGCCACATGTACTTAATAAATCGTTTTGGACTTTGTGGGACGTATATTTCGCCCTCCCACCATGTTTTGCTAAATGATCTTCCAGCACTTTGTCACCTGAATTCACTCTAAACAAAAGTAAATCTTTAAAATTTCCTTCCCCTGAATTCTTTCCGCGAATGGATATATCATATGTGCCACAATATATTAGTGTTGCAAGAATTGATTTTAGCTTTTGACGATTGGCATTTACAAGGTCAGTGATCCCACTGTCTAACTGCTCCATTACATTTTCTTTCTTATTTCTATAGAATCAATAAAACTCTTGGCCTTACTTATAGACTCAAGATGCCAATTGCTTTTTTCATGGCCTCGAGCATCTTCATGAAAGTGTTTGTAATCATGGTGAGCCTTTACTACAAAAGCGCCAAACGTTCCTCTTTTTAAAACTGGCTTAATGAGAGTACAAAATTTGCAAAGCCCACCCTTCAGCTTGGGCGAGTAGACTAGCCATGAGTACCTTTCAAACCAGGTTTTTTGAAAAGGCCTTTTTCTTGTATTGTCCATTTCAATATCTTTCTTGAAGTCATGGGACGAATTTAGAACACGTGGGTTCGTTAGTAACTGGTACTTGACATCATCTGACATGGCCTGGTTTATATAATCACCTAAATCAAAGCTGTGATTTATTGCTAATGAATGGGATGAATGCCGTTCAGCCGGCGCAGTAGCGTTAGAAACCGAGGTTGATGGCTGGGACTGGGAGTAATCCCGCTCAGCAGACACAGCATTAGCCATAGGAGCTGAAGATTATGATGATGACTGGCAGGGATTCTGCTTATCAGACTCATCATTGGCGATAGGAACTGAAGTTGATGATTGGCAGAGATTCCGCTCGTCACACTCATCATTGGCGATAGGAACTGAAGCTGATGATTGGCAGAGATTCCGCTCGTCAGACTCATCATTGGCGATAGGAACTAAAGTTGGCGACTGACAGAAATCCCGCTCAGCAGACACAGCGAGGTTAGGAGCTGTCGTTGATGTTGAAGATAAATTAGAAGCCGTTGTGGGACGCACTTTCCGAGCTATTTGTTCTGGTTCTGAATTACTTAATGAGTCCCGTCGGGCCCTTTTTGGCACAACAGCAGCACCTTTTGGCTCAAAGAAATTCCTGATATCCATATCTCTGAAATAAATACGAGGAAATTAAAATCAGGTATTGTGCCTAAAACCTGAAAAAAGTTACTGTAGTGCAACATTTATAGTTAATTTTGACAAAATAATTTGTATTAGTTGCAACTTGTTTAATACCGTAATAATTTGTAATTGTATTTTGAGAAAACAGATTCAACGCAAAATGCACCACTGATATTAGTAGTAACAAGTGACACAAAAATTAAAAGTAGCCTATGCAACTAATTTTGCCTTTTTTGTGTTAACCCGTTGAGTCCTGATGTGGGTCCTCCCGCTAAACAACAATCTGGGGTGATATTCTGGTATAGGTTAAAACACGTACAATAGCATGCTCATGAGATTTTGAAGGCCGAATTGCGTTAAAATGTTGCGTTAATTATTGCGTGAAATAATAAACAAAAAATTATTGAAGAATCAATAGTTTTGGTTTATTTACAAAAATGATTAATCTAGGGTGTGTGGCACTCGGGAGTGACCGATCAAAGCGAAGATTATAGGCTATATAGAGAACTAATAAATTTAATGTACAAATAAGACAACATTCATAGGAAATTAATTATTTTTCAATTATTTATTGTATTTTAGAATAAAGAAAACATGTTTAAGAAAAAAGAATATTAAATTAGTTCATTCGATACGTGCGAGGCGAGGAGAAGTTACTATCTTCTCGACACACTGAGATAAATATTCAGTAAATTTTATCGTTTATAAATTAATCTTTTTAAGTTTATTGTGAATACTTTCATTACATACTTCATACTCGTCAAGTTCAGTGAAGCATTCATTCAATCTAATCAATAATTTTCTAATAAATATTGCTAATTCTTCTGAACAAGACAACATATATCATTGTTGTAACTTGGAACTATGATACACAGTAGTTATCATACAGTTTTATATTAAATGTTTCTAAAAATTCAGACTTGTTGTTTATAGGTTAACAAGGCATCGAGAATTCTTCAATAAGATTATTACTACTATTATTACTCACCAGCAAATATGTTGGTTGGAAATTGATGATAAGATCGTAAAGAGTAGATTATAACTGATAATAAACTATTTAAAAGTTTCGATGAAGCGTTAAATGTTTATTTTAAGATACACTTTGTAACAAACACTCACAGTATGAAATCCACATAGAAGCAAGTTGGTCACGTGACTAAAACGCGCCAGGGCCACCCGATCTAAACATCCGGCTTCCGCATCTTCTTTTGCCATTCAGATTCACCTCAAATTTTCCTACCCCAACTTTGTATTGAAAAAACGTTCAATTGAAAAAAAACCATGCGAAATCATGACAGGGGTCTTGGACTTTAAGTAAAACAAGAAAACCAATAAAAGAAATATTATAAGGCAAAATTATACATCGTGTGTTTCAATAACTTTCTGAAAATAATGTATGTATTTACAAAATTCTAAAATATCAGATATTTTTTCCTTTCCCTTTTTTATTTTTCCCGGGAGCCAGGGGGCCCATGTATTCGGCATGCTAAAACGAAAGTTAACTGCTGACTACAAAAAACAATGTTTTAAAGTTTACACATTTCCTATTCTTGATGTATTAAATTAATAATGCCGCTCATAACGTACAGATGTATTCTAATTGGATACACATTTCTGGTGTTAATTTGTACCCTTGTCTTAACAAAATCTAAGGCGAGTTGCAAATTAAATCTAAGGTTATAATAAGAACGCCAAGTCCAGAGATCGTTGCCCCTTCCACCCCTTCAAAACTTCACCCTCATAGAAACACTGATAGTAATGTATTTTTTTGTTAAAAATTCAAATATTTTTAACACATCGTATTGCTTATGTTGTGTTTATCCTTTATGCTTCAGTGCCGCTATAACCTGAAGCCTAGTACCAATTTCTTGTGTAGCCGAAACGTCGGTTTAACCATTACAGCGGCTGGCCTACAGTCTTCTACTACTAGAGAAACAATTTAGTATTCCTTCCAATATTAAAAATAGAAGCATCCGTGAAGCCTGTACTTCCATGCTCTTATCATTTTAATATTAGCGGCACTTCATTAAGCATTACATGTTGATTTGAACCTCCTTGTGTCATCAAAAAAAAGTAATTTCTCCTATCTGTAAGGCTTTTAAGCTTTAACTTTCTTCGTAATATGCTAATAAGTAATTACGAAATTAATATTAGTGTATTATGATATTTTCTTCTTTTATGTTGAAGGCTCGGGCAACTAAGGTCTTTAACTCAACGACGTCGACCAGGAGTGTTGCTCGACTATATGTTTTGTTCCCACCTACATTGTAGTTACCCAACGAAAGTGGAAAGTCGTACACAACAAGACCCCAAACGGTATTTTCAGAGCCGCTAAGCTAAAGTAATCTTGATGCTTTTAGGAAGAACAGTGTTCTATCCTTCGCTAACTGTTCATTTCCGGAGTCGTCTTTCAGCTTACCTTTTACTCTCTGTCTCTGTCTGAGTTCCGCAAGAGCACTACAGTTGTCGTTTACACATTTCACTGTGAGTGCTTCACCACAAGTGCTGACGGGTCGTTCTTGTCCTTGTATGAGGTACAAAGACGTCAAGTTCGTGTGTCCAATGCGCAGTCTGCAAACTTGTCCACGACGACTGCGATCACCAGCCATTTACGGAAACTTTGCTTCACAACAGAAAGTTTACTCTACCGCCCATTAAATTTCTGCTACCGTGCATTAATAATGGTGTTTGTGGCAGCTACTTTTGCGTCGTTAGGTCGTACGACTATCGCATCGACTTGTGGGCCGTCTGCAGCGTGTCTTGCTGCAGCATCAGTTTCTTCATTACCTTCAATACCTACATGATCCGGACACCAACAAAAAGTATATAATGAACCAAGGTTTTCTAACGCGGCTTGCCATTATCTGTTTCATTAATTGGTCCACTGTGCTCAGATTGTCCAAGGTAGTTTGAAAACTCAGAGAATCCGTACAGATAACAAATTTTATCTTACGTCGGTGTTCACAGAATCGAAGAGCTTGCCACACCACACATAGTTCGGCGGTGTGTACATCTGAGGCCTTGGGGCAGTTTTTACAAAAGTTATAAAAAATACAAGTTAACAGTTGCACGGCTAAATTATTAATTTATGCTCGTTAAAATTGTTTTAAAATAAAGCAAAATAATAATAAAACAAAGAAAATACTTTTCTTAATTCTTCTTAAATAATGAATCGTATAAGCTCTTATAAAGGAAATCGTACAAACCCTTTTGCTTAGAATTTAGTAACTGAGGTAAAATGAAACTAAGATTATGTGATTTAAAAATACGTTTATAAAATACTTAAATTTTCAGTAAACGTTCAATTAACAATCTAATATAATCGAAGTTTAATGAATTAATTAAAGATATTTTATATACGTAACTTCAGAAACTATCAAGAAAGCAATAAAATATATTTTAAAGTAAAAACTTAATGATTACTGTATACATTAGTATAATGCTTATAATATAAATTTGTAACGTATACGTAGATCTACACATTAGAATGTGCATATCGCACGTGGTGCGGTTATGAGCAAAAAATCGTAATGCTGATTGTAGGATTGAGTGAGAAGAGTGTAACCCCTCTTTCTATATTTTATGCTTTATAAAAAAAATTTTTTTTTTTTCGGGACTTCCAATTAAACTCGGTTGTTAAACAACAATATCAATTTTTATTAGCAATTTCAAGTAACTTTATAAGTATAACTCTAAGTATTCAATATAACTTTCATAGAATTAGAAAAATTTCATTACAACTTCTACTCCCCTCCCTGGCATTACAACATTCTGAAAATATACACATGTAACATCATATAATTATAATATCTGTAAACATCATCATAATAATTTCTCATAAATACACATAAATACAACTTCAATCAATATAGTTACATGAATACACATAGCACACATATATTCATATACATATACCACAAACACATGTTCACCTGGCAGGCAGCCTCTATATATATATTTCACCATACCTCAGGAGAATATAAACCCCAGTATCCGTGACCAAGACCCCCATCCCAAACTACTGTAAACGGATCAAGTGCCCAGCCTGCTTTAAAAACTTTTCATTTAAAAAAAAAACAAATCCATTAACACGTCAGATTATGACAGGGTTACGACAAATGAAATTATTACAAGTATACAAATTTTAGGAATGTTCCCCCAAATAGTAATGTGCCATCGCAAGGTCAACATGACTGCACGGTCTTATAAAATGTATAATAAAATTTATAATTGAAAAGTAAGAACCGGTAGTGTGCTCATATTAACAACTCAACAATTAATGGACTGGCTATGGCAGTAAAAGGAATAATAAAAATTTACTTATTACTGAATTATTACACGGTTAACATAAATTTTATAAGATATATAATAAATTTATAATTGAAAAGTAAGAACCAATAGTGTGCTCATATTAACAACTCAACAATTAATACACTGGCTAGGGCAGTAAAAGAAAATGATGAAAATTTACTTATTACTGAATTATTAAAAGGCTAACATAAATTTTATAAAAATGTCTAATAACAATTTTAATTAAAAAATTTTATAACATAAAACCCTAATAAAACACATGTGAGGTGTTCATACAGAATTGGGTTGACCTCAGGCAAGGCCATGCTCCGAACCAGATGTAACAAAACTTAACAAGTCAGAAACCTGTGGATGACCGCACCGACAGGTGATGATGACAGGTCAAGACACACCCAAACATTTAAATAATCTTAAAAAAGCAAAACCCATATAGATCTATGAATACCATCAAGAAAATGCCCAATTAAGTACCCCGGCACCCATGCAAGCATAATTAACAGCCCTACAAATCAGTAACATTACGTTACGCACACTTTTGCAATAAGAGAAAATGTAGCAGCAAAATTCGGTGACGCATGACCCCGTCTGGGTTTACACTTACTCTGGGGGCGTAAGCGTTTGTAAAATAAAACTGACAAAATTTATAAGCACTAACTGTCCCGCTGGACTTGTGCACCAACAAAACTTTAACTGGAGCTGTTCTAGGAATAGTATCACATGCTCTACATTGTAGCGGCCAAAAATATTTATTAAAGGCTTAAATGTCACCTGGTTATGGTCCGTCACAAAACCTGAGGTAATTGCAGCGTGTAGTCCATCTCGTCCTCCCGGCGCCGGCTAACACGGAAAGTCGCCAGTTTAATGTCATGGGTGGCGGATGATCGGCCACCAGCTGGAGCGAATCAGGAGATCGACTTAAATCAGGAACCTTGGACAATTATATATATAGTTAATTACTCAAGTGTTCAGTAATTCACTATACCCCTTTGACTCCAGCATAACTCACACACCACAACATGCTCAATGTTAAAAGAAAATATTGAAAATTTAAGAATGCATTGAAATTACCCTCAGTACAGAATTTAGAATTAAATAACTAGCTATTCATAGACTGTTCGTCAACTTAATAATCCCTTATTACAATTTCGAGATGAGTAGCAAACTTAAACAGGTTCATAAAGCACGTTGTTTCAACAAAATACAGTTTCTTACGCCCCACCTGATATAATTAGAAAAAATATACAGACATAAATACTTTATAAATACTTTGTAAATACTTTATCTCAGTCAGTGTTAACGTTCAAGACATGAATAATCAGAATTTAACCTGCACTTGCCACGTGGCGATTTCACGTATATATATCGCCTAGCATCGGTGTTGATTTAAGTTAAATTACAATTCTTTTTATTAAATAATAAGTAAAGTACCTTAAACACACTTACCGGAGAGTCACGGAGTGATTATCTAAGCATAGTAGATATTAGAATACAAAATCCAAACTGAAAGCCGGCGGGAGAATGGAAGATCAGTTGAGGCCGGCTGCTTGACGAGAACTGCCAAGAGCAGCTACTGACAAAACGTTACGTAACGCTCACCACAGAGCGCGCGCGGATCGGCATAGCAGGCGTGTTGATAACGGAGCAGGCACCGCTAAGCTAATTAATTAACATGTACGGCAATGCCCATCACATCATTAACAAAAAAATAGCCGAGTTTTTCCAAAACTCGGCACACCCCCACTCCAAAAAGGCAACATGGTTGCCCAACTGGAACTCAGGGGTACCCCGCAGTGTACCCCTATAGTCCACGAAACTCGCGTTGCTATCGGTGTTCCCACCAGTCATAGCTCTCAGGAGAACAGAGGCTCAAAACACTGCGGCCATCCCCATGCGACACTCTCCGCCATGGCGACCCCACGGGACCGCCCCAACACGTCAACCTCTGCGGTGACCATCACCTACTTCTTCCGGTCCCACTCACATACCCGTCCGAAGACCCAACAAAGTATCACCCACCTTGGTATGTGAGTGACCGAACTACCTCTCATCCATCTCTTGGACCGACCAGCCATATGCACCAACAAGGCATCTCCATCCTTGCCATATGGCTGGCCCACATCCCTACACTAGGGCGGACGGCCCCGCTTTGCCAGACAGAGAGGACCGCATTAACGGCACGCGAACATCCAACCCTACTCTTACTTAACAAAACCCCAAGGAATACAACTGGGAATGCGGCATGGCTCGGATCCTACAACGATCAATAAACAAATCCAACCACTATAAAGAACGAAACAGCAACAGCACACTATCACTCTCCATCAGAACTTTCAAAACAGGGGAAACTGACAATCTCGAGGATCACAATCTAAGATATTGAAAGGTCAAGAGCGAGGACTAAGGGTGTGCCGTACTGGGTTCGGCAGCGTATTATAAGTATTTAAAACGAGCGGCGGTGACGTCATGCACTGCCATACGGTTGTTGTTGTCGTCCGTTTATACACACAAAGGCTGTGCAGCAACGTAATTCAGTTGGCGCGTCTAGCTGTTTCTGTACATTCCTGCATCCAGAGTTTACTTGGGTTGACCGACACATTGAATCGGTCTCATTTCTGTTCTATCCTCCAACCTGGTCATCTGCTCTCGACTGGCGGTAACCTTCTGTCCAGGACTTCGTCAACTATCACCATGGTTGGCTAAATAAAGTACAGCTCCAGCTCCAGCTCCTTGTTTGCTTCACAGGGCTGGTCGGTCCACGACGGTGGACGGTTCTCGAAGGGTACTCGCATGTCAAGGTTTGTAACACCTTGTTAGCCTTCGAGCGTGAATATGTGAGTACCAGGAGAGTTAGGTGGTGGTCACCGGAGATGGTGACGTGTTGGGGCGGTCCCGAGAGTTGGCATGGAGGAGAGGACTCGCGTGGGGGATGGTCGCAGTGTGGTAGAGATTTTCAGTCCTGGTAAGGGAGGAATAGTGTTAATGGTCCTGGGTCTCAGTTGTTGAGTTTGGGAGGCCTTGGTGATCAGTACTCATAGCTGGCCTGCGATTCTTCTCTTTCTCCTGTTCTTTTCTGTCTCTTCTATCTGCATGCGGACCAGGGCCCGGCGAGCATGCAGGACTCACACTTACACCTTCTCTTTCAGACACACATTCACTGACTCACACCTCTTCCATCTGCTTTTCGTTTTCCTGTGTTACTGAACTCACCAAGAGCGATTTAGAATCTGAGATTTTCCAGGTTTCCCGCAGCCGTCGTGCTTGAAGACTTGTTTGCTTTGGGTCAACCATGTTGCCCTTTTGGGGTGAGGGTGTGCCGTACTGGGTTCGGCAGCGTATTATAAGTATTTAAAACGAGCGGCGGTGACGTCATGCACTGACATACGGTTGTTGTTGTCGTCCGTTTATACACACAAAGGCTGTGCAGCAACGTAATTCAGTTGGCGCGTCCAGCTGTTTCTGTACATTCCTGCATCCAGAGTTTACTTGGGTTGACCGACACATTGAATCGGTCTCATTTCTGTTCTATCCTCCAACCTGGTCATCTGCTCTCGACTGGCGGTAACCTTCTGTCCAGGACTTCGTCAACTATCACCATGGTTGGCTAAATAAAGTACAGCTCCAGGTATGTACAAGTTAGCGGGTTCTGAAAATATTCTAACCCCAAATATATTTTGTGTTTCAGCGTCTATTATAAAATATACTTGTGTGTGTGTGTGTGTGTGTAGAGGCAGTTTTCAATGTGTGCGTTAACGCAATTACAAACTTAAATTAATATGGATGTAAATGTTGTGGGCCAAATTGACTTCAATAAAGAAAAGGCTAATGCATCTCGCACTCAGCTGTGTTTGGTGTTATTAACAGTTATGAAATACGTAATTAATTAATTGTTATATTTCAACGAAATACTTAAAAGGTAGTTGGTACATAAGTGAAGTAAGTCACAGCTGGGGAGCTTAATACTGATTAAAATGAATTAGTGGCGATGTGTGTGTGCGCTGTTGATGTTTAAAGTTGGTGTTGGAGTTTAATGTGGACGGCCTATGTGGCGTATTTTTTCTTATGACACCCTCCACAACCTATTACATGTCACAGGTGCTCGAACAAAGGCGAGATGGGTGTCGGGTGTGACGAACATCTGTCCACCCTACTGGCAGAGACGATCTTCTAGCCACGATTGCCGTCAGTCGAGAACAACTGTTTGGAAACTCCTCCAACGCTAAGCTGCCCCCAGGACTTGTGATACGACCGTTACATTACTGATCAGCGCCAATATTGACTAAGTGCACCGGACAATCCAGGTGGGAACATTCTAATTATCTATTTCTCTCTCCACAACATGGTGAATGCACAGAAGCCGCCAGAAGCTCACTCGTGAAGTTCTGACCGTTATACTCTAGCACAAACTCTCATGTTCAATTATGTTATTGCATGTGTGAACATTACAGCAGTACACCTAATGAAATATCTTATAACTGTTTATAATGTGTAAGAAATTACACACATACACACATATCCGCAGTTTGCTGTAAGATCTAACTTTTCATCTAATTAAGACCATTAGGGAGTTAATTATCTTGTGCTATTATGTCATCTGGTCATGGCTGAGTTTTAATCACGTAACTGGGGCTGTCTGATGCTTTAGATGAGAATCTATTTTCTTTCTCACATATACTTAGCGCTTTAATGATTAAAGTCAGGGTCGTTTAGCAGGTTGAGTCTTGGGGCGGTCACTTGCATTCTCTGGTGTTAACTACCAAGGCAAATCTATGCTTAGGAGCTGTGATTATCAGATTACGCTGTCATTTATATTTGTACATATATATACATATTATGGTGCATTCATTTACGGTAGTTTGAATGGGTTTATGAGGAATTTAGTACTGATATGAGGGGTGTTGTGTCATTCATGTTGTGTATGTGTTTGTGTGTGTAATTTTACTATATTTTGCTGGGGGAATAGGTAATGAATTTAAAAAAGAAGAAAAAACCATAAATGTGCTTACTAAGACAAAAAGGCTAGCCTATTTGAAACTATACAACACTTATGGATTAATGAATTGCTTTTATGAATGAGATTATTGCTGCCATTGACTCATACATAATCAGGCAGAAATTTTGCAATTATGTTAATATCAAATTCACTTACTTTGTGACATTATGAATATTAATTGATATACATATATATATATAATTCTGCCCTTAATGGTGTGCTCACACAATCAAGAACTTGTCATTTTATGTAACATCTTGCAGGTTTAATAAAGCATACGCTTGTTGGTGAAAAGACTTTTTCATTTGCAAGTCCTGTCATTCACCTGGGGGGACATGTCTGTAATTGTAATTGGGCCTTGCACACTTTTGCTTCCTTTAGGTTTTCCACCTAGTTCTAAATATGATGTCTCTCCCCTTTACAAAAAAAAAAACTTAATAATAAATAAAATTAAATAAAATAAAAATTCAAAAAAAAATTACCAAAAAAAAACTTAGAAAAATAAAAGGGGGGTCTCAAATGGTAGCAGAGCGTGGTTATGATTCTAGGTAGGTAGTAGGTATTATTTCTGCCTTATTTTTTTTTCTTTTGATATTGAGAAATTTTAGAATCTGGGGACTTACATTTATTTCCTTAAATGAAACTTGGTGTGGCTACAGACGTGTCAGCTGGTGTTAGGACTTGCAAATTATTTCAAATTATTTTTAATTGAAATCCAATTGTTGCAAGAAAACTTAATGGTAGTGTAACGAATTAATAGAAAGAATAACCAGAAAAATAGCACATTTTATAAAATGAATAAGGTGTTGATGAAGTTTAAAATAATTTAATATGTGTTAGTGTTTAAGTGATTATTTTGTGATGTTGAGTGTGAGATGAATTTTGAAAAGGGGTTATAAGAATGTGATTGATTTTTTTTTTTATGAATATGTGCTGATTGATTTCACTTGCACATACCCTGGAGCTTAAACAGATTCTGGACGTGATGAGGGCCGTCAGTACTTGTCGATTTGATTGTGATTTGTCTCCTGAATTAGGCAACGTGTTTTATAGCATTCCCGTTACATAGTACTTGTTTATTGAGGACGTTGCGTGGCGGTATCATGTATTCTGAATGCGGTTATGGTCCGACCAGGGGTCGTGGACTTAATAGTTATATGTTTTCAATTACATTCCATTTTATGTGTACTTTGTGGATTGTAGTCAGGGAGTCAGTTTTGTTGTTTTGATTGTATATAGTGAGTCAAGTGTGTTGTTTTGTGTCGTGTTCTCTTCTGGAAATTTTACATGGCTGTTTCTCTGCTTTTATCACACCCATCTCGTCGCATCGCTAGAGCACTGTGGAGCGGCTCAAAGGAAGAAGAGTACTTGAGTTTTTCCGGATTCTTTGTCATTATGTTTTGTAGGTTAAGTTTATGTTAGGTGTTTCATTGGGATTTACGTTTTGTTGTTGTATTTGAGTATTGTGCAACTCTGGCGACGGTAGGTTACCAGGAATTGCCCCACCCCATTTCAGGGATTCTCCAGAAACTTTCGGTGTTGGATGGCGTAGATGAGGACGGGTTGTTGGTCTTCTTGGACCTGGTCCTGCAGTTGGCAGATTTCCCGGGTGTGTCCGATGAGGAGGTCTTGTCCCTTATATACCCGTATTGCCGGGGTTCATTGGCCGGTCTGGTCACCAACACTCTGCGTCGGGGCTGCAGTGTTGACACCTTCCATGGGGAAGTGTTGGATTTCTTCATACCCCATCGACGACGTTTCCAGCTTAAGTTAGATTTATTCTATCGCCTACAGGCCAACGGAGAGGCATTGGGGGACTTTGTGCATGATATACGGAAAGCTGCCCGTATATTAAGGTTGGGGTTGCCCGAGACGGAAGTCATACAGGTAATACGAGAAGGTCTGAATCCCCAAGAGAGATCCCGGCTAGTTTTCGCAGATCCTCCACGTTGTTTTGCGGACCTGGACCGGTGGTGTGCGCATGCTAGGAGAGTGCAGGAGAATGATGAGTCCCGGGAAAGAGCTGCTAAAGATGTCCAATACTCCAGTGGATCCTTAGGAAGAGCTAAAAAGGACAAACATGGCGGATGGAGGAGAAGACAAGAGACTGTCAGAAAAACTGAATATTCCGGAAGTAATGGAGGCTACAGAGGGGTGGCAAATGAGAAGACAGTAACAACAGTTACAGTAGAGAAAACCAATAAGTATGAATTTAACAGGGGAAGAAGAAATTATGTTAGTAAACAAACATCGGCAAGTAGGGAGCCTGTAGCTAGGCGTTATTCTTATTTGGAGAAAAGTGAGACTTTAAGGGTTCCAGAGGAATTACCAGTGTCTAACAGAGTAGTGAATGAAGAAGGTGAAGCAGAAGAAGAAAAGCGGAATAACTTCTGTGGATCAATACAAGAGCATAAGAACACGTCAGTTAATACGGAATTAGAGGACTCAGAGAGGACGTCATGGTTGAATCCAGATGCTGCAGAATTTGTTCCGGTATTGTTCGTGAGAGATCCAGATCCTGTAATATCATCATCGTCTACGCAGGAATATGAGAAGTCACTTGATGGTGTAGCTTTACCATCGCCAGTAGAAATTAATTTAGTCATTGCACATGAACCTGGACAGCTGGCTTCCAGGGTGGAAAATGTTGAGGACGTTGTAGTTGCTGAGAGTGGTGAAGGAGTGGAATCGACCGAAGAGTCAGAAGAGCGGTCTGTGGATGCTGCACAGGGAAGTATAGTTATAGGTGTTAGTCAGACTGAAGAGTCTGAGTTTGCAGATGGGCACGGGGATGTCCAGGCTGCAAGTGTTTCTGAGGTTGCGGATGGACAAGGGGATGTTCATGCCGCAAGTGTGGTAGAAGTAGATGAGGTAGAAGTTGAGAAATTTGGTGGCAGCGTTGTGGAGTGTGTGAGTGAGAATGATGTAGTGTGTGAAGATGTGCAGACGCCTTCTGTAAGTAGTGTTGAAGATTCCGAAGAGCGGAAAGAAGTTTCAGGTGGACCAGGTGAGCAACTAGAGGAGGACAAGGATGTGCAGTGTTCGGATGGTAGTAGTGGACGTGATGGCGATGATGTTGATGATGATGAAAATGTTGGGAAAATGAGATCGGAGAAGAGGTTAGTGAAGATGCGGTTGAAGATGGATCAGACGAGCAACTGGAAGGTGGTAAGGACGTGCAGTGTCATGATGTTGAATTGGATTATGTGGAAGAAGAAGAGAAGAAAGAAGTAGAAAAGGAAGAAATTGTAGCAGAGGAGTTAGACGACGAGGATAATCCAAAGCGAAGTGAAAGTAGTGAGGTAAGTTGCCTTGATTCTGATTCAGAAGAAACGAAGCAGTGCAGCTCAACACGAGATTATCTCTCAGAGAGTTGTGTCCGAAAGGAACGAGTACCGAAAGTGCGTCACAGAAAGGTGAGAAGAAGCGGTTAACGGGTAGCGGGTAGATGTTCCCCACAGTCCCAGTGGTGTGCATCTATTTCAGGGTTGCGTCCCTGCCCACGCGAGCCTTGGTTTCCTCCATTCATCCTTATTTCCGGAGGGAGCCATGCCCTTACCCTTACTCCTAGCTATTGAGCCTTTAATGATCCTTACCCCACTTCATCTTCCTGATTTTATCTATCAATAAGGAGTTAGAGAACCTTGCCAAGAGTAGTCCTGGAGATTGTCGGTTTCCCCTGTTCTGGAAAGTTATCATGACGAGAAGGTTAGAGTGTTGGAGAGTGACCTTAGATTGTAGAGGTCGTCAGTTTTCTCTGTTCTAAAAGTACGATGGAGAAGTTATGTGCTGTTTCCTGGTTCATAGAGGTTGAATTTGTTTGTCGATCATTGTAGGGTCGGGTCCATGCCGCATTCATCGTTTGATTTCTCTGGTGTGTCAGTTTGGATTAAGTTGGTGTGTTTAGACGGTGGAAAAGTAAATACCCCCCTCTTGCTAGTTAAGCCTGCTTTGAAAAGTTAAGAAATAGGATTGATGTTCGCGTGCCCTCTGCACGGTCTTCTCTGCCTTGTGAATCGGGTCCGCCCACCCTAGTGCGGGGAGGTGGGCCAGTCATGTGTCAAGGATGGAGGATGCCTTGTTTGCTTCACAGGGCTGGTCGGTCCACGACGGTGGACGGTTCTCGAAGGGTACTCGCATGTCAAGGTTTGTAACACCTTGTTAGCCTTCGAGCGTGAATATGTGAGTACCAGGAGAGTTAGGTGGTGGTCACCGGAGATGGTGACGTGTTGGGGCGGTCCCGAGAGTTGGCATGGAGGAGAGGACTCGCGTGGGGGATGGTCGCAGTGTGGTAGAGATTTTCAGTCCTGGTAAGGGAGGAATAGTGTTAATGGTCCTGGGTCTCAGTTGTTGAGTTTGGGAGGCCTTGGTGATCAGTACTCATAGCTGGCCTGCGATTCTTCTCTTTCTCCTGTTCTTTTCTGTCTCTTCTATCTGCATGCGGACCAGGGCCCGGCGAGCATGCAGGACTCACACTTACACCTTCTCTTTCAGACACACATTCACTGACTCACACCTCTTCCATCTGCTTTTCGTTTTCCTGTGTTACTGAACTCACCAAGAGCGATTTAGAATCTGAGATTTTCCAGGTTTCCCGCAGCCGTCGTGCTTGAAGACTTGTTTGCTTTGGGTCAACCATGTTGCCCTTTTGGGGTGAGGGTGTGCCGTACTGGGTTCGGCAGCGTATTATAAGTATTTAAAACGAGCGGCGGTGACGTCATGCACTGACATACGGTTGTTGTTGTCGTCCGTTTATACACACAAAGGCTGTGCAGCAACGTAATTCAGTTGGCGCGTCCAGCTGTTTCTGTACATTCCTGCATCCAGAGTTTACTTGGGTTGACCGACACATTGAATCGGTCTCATTTCTGTTCTATCCTCCAACCTGGTCATCTGCTCTCGACTGGCGGTAACCTTCTGTCCAGGACTTCGTCAACTATCACCATGGTTGGCTAAATAAAGTACAGCTCCAGGTATGTACAAGTTAGCGGGTTCTGAAAATATTCTAACCCCAAATATATTTTGTGTTTCAGCGTCTATTATAAAATATACTTGTGTGTGTGTGTGTGTGTGTAGAGGCAGTTTTCAATGTGTGCGTTAACGCAATTACAAACTTAAATTAATATGGATGTAAATGTTGTGGGCCAAATTGACTTCAATAAAGAAAAGGCTAATGCATCTCGCACTCAGCTGTGTTTGGTGTTATTAACAGTTATGAAATACGTAATTAATTAATTGTTATATTTCAACGAAATACTTAAAAGGTAGTTGGTACATAAGTGAAGTAAGTCACAGCTGGGGAGCTTAATACTGATTAAAATGAATTAGTGGCGATGTGTGTGTGCGCTGTTGATGTTTAAAGTTGGTGTTGGAGTTTAATGTGGACGGCCTATGTGGCGTATTTTTTCTTATGACACCCTCCACAACCTATTACATGTCACAGGTGCTCGAACAAAGGCGAGATGGGTGTCGGGTGTGACGAACATCTGTCCACCCTACTGGCAGAGACGATCTTCTAGCCACGATTGCCGTCAGTCGAGAACAACTGTTTGGAAACTCCTCCAACGCTAAGGAGGATGGAGGAGAAGACAAGAGACTGTCAGAAAAACTGAATATTCCGGAAGTAATGGAGGCTACAGAGGGGTGGCAAATGAGAAGACAGTAACAACAGTTACAGTAGAGAAAACCAATAAGTATGAATTTAACAGGGGAAGAAGAAATTATGTTAGTAAACAAACATCGGCAAGTAGGGAGCCTGTAGCTAGGCGTTATTCTTATTTGGAGAAAAGTGAGACTTTAAGGGTTCCAGAGGAATTACCAGTGTCTAACAGAGTAGTGAATGAAGAAGGTGAAGCAGAAGAAGAAAAGCGGAATAACTTCTGTGGATCAATACAAGAGCATAAGAACACGTCAGTTAATACGGAATTAGAGGACTCAGAGAGGACGTCATGGTTGAATCCAGATGCTGCAGAATTTGTTCCGGTATTGTTCGTGAGAGATCCAGATCCTGTAATATCATCATCGTCTACGCAGGAATATGAGAAGTCACTTGATGGTGTAGCTTTACCATCGCCAGTAGAAATTAATTTAGTCATTGCACATGAACCTGGACAGCTGGCTTCCAGGGTGGAAAATGTTGAGGACGTTGTAGTTGCTGAGAGTGGTGAAGGAGTGGAATCGACCGAAGAGTCAGAAGAGCGGTCTGTGGATGCTGCACAGGGAAGTATAGTTATAGGTGTTAGTCAGACTGAAGAGTCTGAGTTTGCAGATGGGCACGGGGATGTCCAGGCTGCAAGTGTTTCTGAGGTTGCGGATGGACAAGGGGATGTTCATGCCGCAAGTGTGGTAGAAGTAGATGAGGTAGAAGTTGAGAAATTTGGTGGCAGCGTTGTGGAGTGTGTGAGTGAGAATGATGTAGTGTGTGAAGATGTGCAGACGCCTTCTGTAAGTAGTGTTGAAGATTCCGAAGAGCGGAAAGAAGTTTCAGGTGGACCAGGTGAGCAACTAGAGGAGGACAAGGATGTGCAGTGTTCGGATGGTAGTAGTGGACGTGATGGCGATGATGTTGATGATGATGAAAATGTTGGGAAAATGAGATCGGAGAAGAGGTTAGTGAAGATGCGGTTGAAGATGGATCAGACGAGCAACTGGAAGGTGGTAAGGACGTGCAGTGTCATGATGTTGAATTGGATTATGTGGAAGAAGAAGAGAAGAAAGAAGTAGAAAAGGAAGAAATTGTAGCAGAGGAGTTAGACGACGAGGATAATCCAAAGCGAAGTGAAAGTAGTGAGGTAAGTTGCCTTGATTCTGATTCAGAAGAAACGAAGCAGTGCAGCTCAACACGAGATTATCTCTCAGAGAGTTGTGTCCGAAAGGAACGAGTACCGAAAGTGCGTCACAGAAAGGTGAGAAGAAGCGGTTAACGGGTAGCGGGTAGATGTTCCCCACAGTCCCAGTGGTGTGCATCTATTTCAGGGTTGCGTCCCTGCCCACGCGAGCCTTGGTTTCCTCCATTCATCCTTATTTCCGGAGGGAGCCATGCCCTTACCCTTACTCCTAGCTATTGAGCCTTTAATGATCCTTACCCCACTTCATCTTCCTGATTTTATCTATCAATAAGGAGTTAGAGAACCTTGCCAAGAGTAGTCCTGGAGATTGTCGGTTTCCCCTGTTCTGGAAAGTTATCATGACGAGAAGGTTAGAGTGTTGGAGAGTGACCTTAGATTGTAGAGGTCGTCAGTTTTCTCTGTTCTAAAAGTACGATGGAGAAGTTATGTGCTGTTTCCTGGTTCATAGAGGTTGAATTTGTTTGTCGATCATTGTAGGGTCGGGTCCATGCCGCATTCATCGTTTGATTTCTCTGGTGTGTCAGTTTGGATTAAGTTGGTGTGTTTAGACGGTGGAAAAGTAAATACCCCCCTCTTGCTAGTTAAGCCTGCTTTGAAAAGTTAAGAAATAGGATTGATGTTCGCGTGCCCTCTGCACGGTCTTCTCTGCCTTGTGAATCGGGTCCGCCCACCCTAGTGCGGGGAGGTGGGCCAGTCATGTGTCAAGGATGGAGGATGCCTTGTTTGCTTCACAGGGCTGGTCGGTCCACGACGGTGGACGGTTCTCGAAGGGTACTCGCATGTCAAGGTTTGTAACACCTTGTTAGCCTTCGAGCGTGAATATGTGAGTACCAGGAGAGTTAGGTGGTGGTCACCGGAGATGGTGACGTGTTGGGGCGGTCCCGAGAGTTGGCATGGAGGAGAGGACTCGCGTGGGGGATGGTCGCAGTGTGGTAGAGATTTTCAGTCCTGGTAAGGGAGGAATAGTGTTAATGGTCCTGGGTCTCAGTTGTTGAGTTTGGGAGGCCTTGGTGATCAGTACTCATAGCTGGCCTGCGATTCTTCTCTTTCTCCTGTTCTTTTCTGTCTCTTCTATCTGCATGCGGACCAGGGCCCGGCGAGCATGCAGGACTCACACTTACACCTTCTCTTTCAGACACACATTCACTGACTCACACCTCTTCCATCTGCTTTTCGTTTTCCTGTGTTACTGAACTCACCAAGAGCGATTTAGAATCTGAGATTTTCCAGGTTTCCCGCAGCCGTCGTGCTTGAAGACTTGTTTGCTTTGGGTCAACCATGTTGCCCTTTTGGGGTGAGGGTGTGCCGTACTGGGTTCGGCAGCGTATTATAAGTATTTAAAACGAGCGGCGGTGACGTCATGCACTGACATACGGTTGTTGTTGTCGTCCGTTTATACACACAAAGGCTGTGCAGCAACGTAATTCAGTTGGCGCGTCCAGCTGTTTCTGTACATTCCTGCATCCAGAGTTTACTTGGGTTGACCGACACATTGAATCGGTCTCATTTCTGTTCTATCCTCCAACCTGGTCATCTGCTCTCGACTGGCGGTAACCTTCTGTCCAGGACTTCGTCAACTATCACCATGGTTGGCTAAATAAAGTACAGCTCCAGGTATGTACAAGTTAGCGGGTTCTGAAAATATTCTAACCCCAAATATATTTTGTGTTTCAGCGTCTATTATAAAATATACTTGTGTGTGTGTGTGTGTGTGTAGAGGCAGTTTTCAATGTGTGCGTTAACGCAATTACAAACTTAAATTAATATGGATGTAAATGTTGTGGGCCAAATTGACTTCAATAAAGAAAAGGCTAATGCATCTCGCACTCAGCTGTGTTTGGTGTTATTAACAGTTATGAAATACGTAATTAATTAATTGTTATATTTCAACGAAATACTTAAAAGGTAGTTGGTACATAAGTGAAGTAAGTCACAGCTGGGGAGCTTAATACTGATTAAAATGAATTAGTGGCGATGTGTGTGTGCGCTGTTGATGTTTAAAGTTGGTGTTGGAGTTTAATGTGGACGGCCTATGTGGCGTATTTTTTCTTATGACACCCTCCACAACCTATTACATGTCACAGGTGCTCGAACAAAGGCGAGATGGGTGTCGGGTGTGACGAACATCTGTCCACCCTACTGGCAGAGACGATCTTCTAGCCACGATTGCCGTCAGTCGAGAACAACTGTTTGGAAACTCCTCCAACGCTAAGCTGCCCCCAGGACTTGTGATACGACCGTTACATTACTGATCAGCGCCAATATTGACTAAGTGCACCGGACAATCCAGGTGGGAACATTCTAATTATCTATTTCTCTCTCCACAACATGGTGAATGCACAGAAGCCGCCAGAAGCTCACTCGTGAAGTTCTGACCGTTATACTCTAGCACAAACTCTCATGTTCAATTATGTTATTGCATGTGTGAACATTACAGCAGTACACCTAATGAAATATCTTATAACTGTTTATAATGTGTAAGAAATTACACACATACACACATATCCGCAGTTTGCTGTAAGATCTAACTTTTCATCTAATTAAGACCATTAGGGAGTTAATTATCTTGTGCTATTATGTCATCTGGTCATGGCTGAGTTTTAATCACGTAACTGGGGCTGTCTGATGCTTTAGATGAGAATCTATTTTCTTTCTCACATATACTTAGCGCTTTAATGATTAAAGTCAGGGTCGTTTAGCAGGTTGAGTCTTGGGGCGGTCACTTGCATTCTCTGGTGTTAACTACCAAGGCAAATCTATGCTTAGGAGCTGTGATTATCAGATTACGCTGTCATTTATATTTGTACATATATATACATATTATGGTGCATTCATTTACGGTAGTTTGAATGGGTTTATGAGGAATTTAGTACTGATATGAGGGGTGTTGTGTCATTCATGTTGTGTATGTGTTTGTGTGTGTAATTTTACTATATTTTGCTGGGGGAATAGGTAATGAATTTAAAAAAGAAGAAAAAACCATAAATGTGCTTACTAAGACAAAAAGGCTAGCCTATTTGAAACTATACAACACTTATGGATTAATGAATTGCTTTTATGAATGAGATTATTGCTGCCATTGACTCATACATAATCAGGCAGAAATTTTGCAATTATGTTAATATCAAATTCACTTACTTTGTGACATTATGAATATTAATTGATATACATATATATATATAATTCTGCCCTTAATGGTGTGCTCACACAATCAAGAACTTGTCATTTTATGTAACATCTTGCAGGTTTAATAAAGCATACGCTTGTTGGTGAAAAGACTTTTTCATTTGCAAGTCCTGTCATTCACCTGGGGGGACATGTCTGTAAATGTAATTGGGCCTTGCACACTTTTGCTTCCTCTAGGTTTTCCACCTAGTTCTAAATGTGATGTCTCTCCCCTTTACAAAAAAAAACTTAATAATAAATAAAATTAAATAAAATAAAAATTCAAAAAAAAAAATACCAAAACAAAAACTTAGAAAAATGAAAGTGGGGTCTCAAGGGTAAGGACATGATTCCCTCCGGAAAGGAGAATGACTGGAGAAAACCAAGGCTCGCGTGGGCAGGGGCGCAACCCTGAAGTAGACGAACACCACTGGGACTGTGGGAAACATCTACCCGCTACCCGTTAACCGCTTCTTCTCACCTTTCTGTAACGGACTTTAGCGACTCGTTCCTTTCGGACACCACTCTCTGAGAGATTATTTCGTGTTGAGCTGTACTGACTTGTTTCCACGGAATCAGGATCAAGGCAACTTACATCACTACTTTCACCCTGATTTAGATTACCCTCAACTTCTAAATCCTCTGCTTCTGCCTTCCCTACTTCTCTTTCTTCAAACCCTTACTTTTCTTCCTCTATTCCTTCTTCCTTTTCCACAATTTCATCCCCATAATCCAAATCAACCTCATGACACTGCACCTCCTCACCACCTTCCAGTTGCTCGCCTGATCCATCTTCAACAGCATCTTCTCCCAGCTCCTCACCGATTTCTGCATCACGCTCGTCACCAGCTCCTTCACAAACTTGTTCACTAACCTCCTCTCCAATCTCGTTTTCCTCAACACATTCATCATCAACGTCATCGCCATCACTTCCACTACCACCATCTGAACACTGCACATCCTCATCCTCTAGTTGCTCCTCTGGTCCACATGAAACTTCTTTCCGTTCTTCGGAATCCTCTGCACCACTTACAGAAGGCGTCTGCACATCTTCACACACTCCCTCATTCCCACTCACACACTCCACAACGCTGCCACCAACTTTCTTCTCAACTTCTACCTCATCTACTTCTACCACACTTGCAGCATGGACATCCCCGTGTCCATCCGCAACCTCAGACCTTCGCAGCATGGAAATCCCCGTGCCCATCTGCAAACTCAGACTCTTCAGTCTAACTAACACCTATAACTATACTTCCCTGTGCAGCATCCGCAGACCGCTCTTCTGCCTCTTCTGTCGATTCCACTCCTTCACCACTTTCAGCAACTACAACGTCCTCAACATTTCCCACCCTGGAATCCAGCTGTCCAGGTTCATGTGCAATGACTAAATTAATTTCTACTGGCGATGGTAAAGCTACACCATCAAGTGACTTCTCATATCCCTGCGTAGGCGATGACGATATTAACGGATCCGGATCCGTCACGAACCGAGATGGAGATACCGGAACAAATTCCACGGCATCTGGATTCAACTGTGACGTCCTCTCTGAGTCCTGTAATTTGGTATCAACAAATGTTTTCCTGTCGTCTTGTATTAATCCACAGAAGTTATTCCGCTTTTCTTCTTTCTCTTCACTTTCTTCATCCGCAACTCTATTAGGCACTTGTAATTCCTCTGGAACCTTCAAAGTCTCCTTTCTCTCCAAGTAGGAATAAAGACTTCGTACAGGATCCCTACTTGCCGATGTTGGTTCCCTGATATAACTTCTTCTTCCCCTGTTAATTTCATACTTCTTTGTTTTCTGTGCTGTAGCTGTTGTTACCGTCTTTCCACTTGCCACCCCCTTGTAGCCTCCATTACTTCCGGAATACTCAGTTTTTCTTACCGTTTCTTGTGTTCTCCACCGACCACCATGTTTGTCTTCTTTAGCCTTTCCTAATGAACCACTGGAGTATTGGACATCTTTAGCAGCTCTTCCCCGGGACTCATCATTCTCCTGGACCCTCCGGGCATGCACACACCACCGGTCCAGGTCCGCAAAAGAACGTGGAGGCTCTGCGAAAACCAGCCGAGATCTCTCTTGGGGATTCAGACCTTCTCGTATTACCTGTATGACTTCCGTCTCGGGCAACCCCAACCTTAATATACGGGCAGCTTTCCTTACATCGTGCACGAAATCCCCCAATGCCTCTCCGTTGGCCTGTAGGCGATAGAATAAATCTAACTTTAGCTGGGAACGTCGTCGATGGGGTATGAAGAAGTCCAACACTTCGCCATGGAAGGTGTCGACACTGCAGCCCCGACGCAGAGTGCTGGTGACCAGCCATGCCAATGAACACCGGCAATACGTGTATATAAGAGACAAGACCTCCTCATCGGACACACCCGGGAAATCTGCCAACTGCAGGACCAGGTCCAAGAAGACCAGCAACCTGTCCTCATCTACTCCATCCAACACCGAAAGTCTCTGGAGAACCACTGAAATGGGCTGGGGCAATTTCTGGTAGCATACCGCCGCCAGAATTGCACAATTCAAAACACACAACCACCAAACATAAATCCCCATGAAACACCTAACACAAACATGACCTACAAAAACATATTCACAAGAATCAGAAAAACTCAAGTACTATCCTTCCTTTGAGCGACCTCCGGGTTCCCTAGCGCTGCGAAAACCTGATCCACTCCAGAACCAACTCTCCGTCAGCCACCACTCTCAAGAGGAGAAACACATCAAACACTAACATAGACCAACAATCCACATCACCGAACAACTACCACAACATATAACATTTCAACAAAGACATTTATTATAAACTTCCGAGACTAAATCTGGTCAATGACGGTACCGACTTCCGGTCGGGCCATACCGCATCCAGCTAACTTCACGAGCTATTACTTCCATAACTATTTATATAAGGCAGCCCATTCCCCCGGCAATCCCCCCGTGATCTTCCGGAAAGGTCCAATCTCAACAACAACAAAGACCCCAACACTAAAACGCATGCCACGTGGCGGCATCAGGTTTACAATCCCAAATCAAATGTCAATTATACCTTGACAATACATATACACATAAAATGCTAAACCTGCCAGTGCATCTACCTCTGTTCATTTTCAAAGTTTTGACGTTTTTCAAACTATTTCCGAGTTTGCAAGCCCCGTCACACCCAAGGACTCAAGGGTTCGACCCTAGAATCAACCACGCTCTGCTACCATTTGTAACCCCTCTTTCTATTTTTTATGCTTTATAAAAAAAAACTTTTTTTTTTTTTTTTGAAAGAGGGGCCACTAGTTATTTAAAACTAGGCCGAGGGCCTAGAGAAGCCAAAAATGCGCTGGGTCCAGCGTAACGGGACTTGCAATTAAACTCGGTTGTTAAACAACAATATCAATTTTTATTAGCAATTTCAAGTAACTTTATAAGTATAACTCGAAGTATTCAATATAACTTTCATATAATTAGAAAAATTTCATTACAACTTCTACTACCCTCCCTGGCATTACAACATTCTGAAAATATACACATGTAACATCATATAATTATAATATCTGTAAAAATCATCATAATAATTTCTCATAAATACACATAAATACAACCTCAATCAATATAGTTACATGAATACACATAGCACACATATATTCATATACATATACCACACACACATGTTCACCTGGCAGGCAGCCTCTATATATATATTGTAGCATGACAGATGTATGCATAATATTGAATGGCAATTGATCATTAGAATAATGAAGTTATAATATTTAAATTTGGAAGAAAGCATTAAGTTTAATATAAATAGATTAATTCATAGCAACTGTGGAAAGAAATCATTATTATAAAGAAAATACAAGTTCAAACAAAAGGAGTTACTAGTGATGAGTCATCCAAGACCAGTCTCATAACCAAAGGTTTTCAAGGTATAACCCAGGAAGGTAAAAAAGTAAATAACCAAGCAGTACACAATATGACCAAACCCACAACGAGGGAGAATAAATAGAATAGAAACCCTAAAATAAGCCAAGATCAACCAATACAGGTTGTGTATTTCTGAATTCAAGAAGAAGATGGAGAAGATACCAGTCCCAGAAGGCAGGAGAAAAGAAGACTGAAGAAAGAAGAAGAGGGCAGCATCCTGAAGAAGATGTCATGCTCTTATAAAAGACACCCAAATCCCTATATCCCCAAAATAAATATCTAAAAACAAAAGTATAACGAAATAAAAACCACATGTATATAAATTTAAGAAAGAGAAGTGAACAAAGTAAAAGTTTCCTGTGAACTAAGATGAAACAATAATATAGTACCCATGGAACAAATCTCCATTGAAAAAACGCTAACCAATTTATTATGTTAATAAGACTATACGACCATTTAGCATTAACATAATATATAAGTGAAAGTGAACCAGTGATAGTTTTGGGTATTATAAAAAATGAACTTGTGTTTCATTCTTGGCAATCACAAACATTGGATGCAATGAAATATGCATTTTTCAATGACTTAAAATGTGTACGGTGACAATATGTTGTTCATAAGACATGAATCTGTTTAAAATAACATTTTTGTTTTACATGAAAAAAGAAAAACAGATTTCATAGTGCTTTGTGAACGGTTCATACTATTTATTTGTTAATGACAGGGTACAATTCCCCAAAGACAAGGTATAAAAGACTGTATAAAAACTGTAGAATCCTACTTATAATAATAGTTAGAAATAAGAATATAAATATAAGGTTTTAATGTATATAGTACAAGAATGTTTAAAAATGTTTTAGATATAAGGCCATTTGTTTGGGTCTGAAACAACTAACATCAGAACTATAAAAATAGTTACCACTTGTAAATAGTAGAGAGTAATTAAGATGTTAGTTAGTAAAAAACCTTTTTTGTAAACCATATTTACATGTTGGAAATGGGAATTTTGTTGCAAAATGTCTGATTTGAAGACAACCATTTATTTAAAAAAAATGTTCTTTATTCTGTTTTAACTATTGTTTGTATTGTAACCAATACTAATTGTTTTTGTGTAATTTAAAAACATGTTTAATTTATAATACTATTTGTAAAAGTCAGAGAGGGTATCACACATCATATATTGTTTGTAAATTATTGTGTAAGAAAAATTGTTAAAAAATCATAGGCCAAAAGAATGGAAACCAAACTTCATCAAAACAGAGAAATTGCTCATTTAAATGCAAATAAACAAAAGGGGTTTAGACAAAATAAACTTGAGATCATGCCATATAATTGCACATACCATTTAGAGAGATTTTAATAAATTATATTCAGAATTATAAATAAAAATAAAATGACTAAACTCAGAAATTTAGACATGGGAGTCATATATTTCAGAATAATGTTTCAGAATACAACTAATTCAATTAATTACCAGAAAATAAGGGAATAGGAACCTTTTAATACAATATAGGATTATTAATATTAAATATAACTGATAAAATGGCTGAATTTATATAATGACAGGAAGTAAATTTTGATGTTTTGACTCTTCACAGTATACCAAACTGAAAGTGAAATTACTATTTTTTTTTGACAGAAAACACTATAAAATGGCATTATTTAATCTGAAAATCACCAGAATGAACTGAAGGATTAATTTAAATCAAATCTAGTGAATAAAATTGACAAATAACCAAAGTTTAGGCATTCATATAGTGAAATAGTAAAATGTACACAGGATGTGAAAATATTTTTCAACAATGTTAAGGATAATATTATATGGGCTAAGAGTTTAATTGAAACTGAAGGAAACAGTTAGTTAATTATTGGTAGTTGAACGGTTAACATGACATAAGTTTAATAACGTGTATAACCTAACCTATAATAGACATACAAAGCGAGTGTATAGTACGTTATTGTGAAATCGCGAGTGACTTGAAAAATCCTTCTAAAACTATCATATTATAACAGAAACAATCAAGTAACACTCCATAACACAGAACAATATAAATTTACTCTGAAAAACACCACAAAACACAAGAAAACTGTGTAATACATTAACCCAAATTAGTGATGGAACCGGGGAAAGTGTTTGAACTAATAATTATACGGATACACTAAATACAACTCAGAAACAGTACACTAGACACTACACAACATTTTACAAGAGATTCGCAGACATCAGAACAGGAATACTACAGGAAAATCTTTTATTTGGAACGTCCAATATACGAATGACATCTCACTAACTTCACGGCGGCCATTTGCTTTGACGATTTCAGTGCCTTCTTCTTGGTTCATCACAGCTGTTTGGTGAAAACAATTATTATATTTACAATTTATTATTCAATGTCTGTGTTTATTAATAACTATTAATTTGATTGTAACGTTATACTTTTTAAATATAAGCCCGATTTCTCTGACTTTGGTAATAACTGGCTGTTTAAAGGACCCTATATAATTTTTATAACATATACTTGTAACTTTTTTCGATATCCTGAGAATCGATACTAATCGATAAGAGTCAATATTGCTGTTACTTAATAAAACATTAATATTGTTCAATACTTAATAGTTCTTTATTTCTTCAATAATACTAATTACCAATAATATAATTCTAATTGATAATCTACAAGGACTTTACCACCCGTAAGTGAAGATAACCTAAAAAATAGAAAGGTAAACAAATATCGATTGGTTTACAGACAGTCTTATGAGTGGTGATAGATTATTTAAATTATACTAAAACTTTAATAAAAATTTGCAGAAGAGCATTACACTGTTTAAAACTTCACAGCCCTATATTAATTAATTGATCCTAATTAATTAATTAATAAAATTAAAATTTTTTTTTATTATTTTTTTTTATAAACATAATTTTTTTTTTTTAATTTTCTTCAAAACAATAATTTTTGTTTTGAAACTTTCGGTGAAGCTGAGCATATATATTTCTTCATCAACTTTACGCTACTCGACCGGTCTTGCTACCATTGGGACTCGACCAGCTGGGAAACTTAAGGAAGTGTTTCAGGCCAGTAAGACGTCGAGAGCCACACCAATTAAACATATTACATTGGACTTGATTACATCGGAGTCACATAATCCACAATAGCTTATATCATCAATCAACTTACATATTCCATAATAAGTATATCATCAACACACATATATTTATTTAATTTGTAATTTATTACAAATTGGCGCACAACTTTAGGGGCTTTAATTAGCGATTGGAAGGCCAATACATTCTGCCCAATCACTAGTTGGAGCTAGGCAACAGCTACAAAGCCAGAGAATTTCAAGGGAAAATGCAACGACGTGCGACATCTAAGAAACGGGCGGCGGAGGCCGAAAAAGAAATAGAGTTGGAAATGGACAATAAGGAGGCAACGCCAGTAGATGCGGAGAGTTCATTGCCACCGGTGTTATCCAAACAAACGGAACAACCGGAGATACCCACGCAAACAGGGGAAGTCAATGTCCAGAAGGAACCATTGGAAAAGCCGACACGAACGGAAGATGGGGGTATACAAGAGATAATCCGAGCATTGATGAAACAAATGGAGGAGAGTAACAAGAAAATGGAGGAGAATAGGAAGAAGGACACACAGTCTTTGAAAGAAGATATTAAATCTACGAAGGAAGACTTGAGTAAGAAAATTGGGAGTGATAACCAGTCCTTGAAAGAAGATTTAGGAAATAAGATCGAAACAACAAATAAGAAGCTGGAAGAGAAGATAGAAGAAAACAGCAAGAAGATGGAAGAAAACAGCAAGAAGATGGAAGAGAAGATGGAAGAAAACAGCAAGAAGATGGAAGAAGAGATGGGGAAGAAGTTAGAAGAATTGAAGGAAGACAACCAATTGTTCAAGGAAGAATTCAAGTCGACCAAAGAAGAATTGATTAATAAAATTGAAAATACTAATCAGAAAATCGATGAAACCAGGAAGAAGATAGAGAAGAACAACCGACAATTGAAGGAAGAGTTGAAAGAAGATAACAAGAAGTTGGAAGAGAAGATGGGGGAGAAGTTGGAAGAATTGAGAGAGGACAATCAAATTTTGAGAGAAGAATTAAGAGAGGTCAATCAGGAGAATTTGGACAAACTGGACGAAAGAATGGAATTGTTGCGAGAAGAACTGAATAAAGAAATCACTGTTAACAAAAAAGCGATGAATAAGAAGATGGAAGAAGAAAATATAATGGTCAATCGACAGATTCGAGAGATTGATGGAAAGTGCAACCAGACCGAAAAGGAGGTGAATGAATTTATAGAAGTGGTGAACATCAAGTTCACAAATATCGAAGAACATAGTCGTAGGAAGGTAGAAGAACAGAGAAAGGAGAATCAAGAAGAATTCGGAAAAGTACGCAACCAGGTCACAGAACGATGTAATGATATACAAGAGACCATGGCCAATATCACCGGTCAGGTGCGACAAAGCCGAGAGGAGATGGAAGCGATTAGAAACAGACCGACTCATTTCACCGGATTGCCCGTCAACGAAAGCCGAGAGTGGCTCAACTTCCGGCAGTACAAACGCAAGCCGATGGAGTTCCTGGCAAGGGTAGAAGAATATTTGACCAAGCATAAAATTACCCAATGGAGCCATAGCAGGGAGATATTCGACGAGTCCTTCCGAGACATTACAGATAATTGGTGGATGGCCAACCGGAGTGAAATTTCCGACTACCAACAGTTCCGGAAAATGTTTAAGACAAAATACTGGTCTGAGACCACCCAGAACTTGATACGTGACAATATTTGTAACGGAAGATACAGGTCACAATTAGGTAGCAGTATGACGGCATATTTCTTGGGGAAGGTGTGTATGGCAAAGCACCTTGAGCCAGCAATCCCAGAAGAATGTTTAGTGAATAAGATATCTTATCACTATGATGAGGACATTATCAGGGCCCGGAGAGGTAGTCAGATCAAGACGATCCAGGGAATGACTGAGTTACTGGAGGGATACGAGAATGAAGAGTATTATCGGCAGAGCAGGAAGAGAAATGAGAGACCAGAAGCAAGGCCGACTACTTACCCCAATAACGGCAATAACCATACAAATAACCGGAACCAGCCCAGTAATTACGACGGCCCTAACAACCAGCCGCGTAATAACCAGTTTAACGGAAATTTTAACGGCGTGAGAAATAACAACCCCTACCCAAATAATCGAAACCACTTTTATCAACAAAATAATAATGTTCCATACAGTCAGAGAAATCCATATCCCAACAATAATGGTAACAGGCCTTACCCACCTAACCGAAATTACTATAATGATAATATTAATAATAATAATAATAGCAATAGTAATAACCGAGTGTCGCGCCCTAGGGTAAATTTTATAAGAGCAGAAGATCGCGGACCCAGGAGATACTATCAACCGAGGAGGAGCAGCTTCCACGGCGCTGACCGAAGATGGCGGAGTGCGGAACGAGACGGCCCAAGATACGAACAGGAAAGACGAAGTACCAGCCTGGAAGATCTTGGCAGACAACCGAACAGGGCGTTAAACATCAACCAGGGTACAGAACGTCAGGAAACAAACCAGAGTTTCCCGAACGATGCCTCGGTCAACAATAACTTAAACAATGACCAAAATGCTTTAAACGAGAGGAGGCAGTAATCAACAACGATGACCCGTTACTGCTTATACTTCCTGGGTTAGAAAAGGATGATTTGCAACAAGCAAACAATGATAAAAACATCACTATTATCAGTAACCATTATTTGAAAGACATACGAACTGAACTTTTGGAAGAGAACGAGAAGAGTCTCAGCAACAGTAATAATGAGATAATTTATATAACAGCGGAGGTGGAAGGAGTTCCCGCTAGAATAATGATAGACACAGGAGCTAATATTTCAATAATAAACTCCAATGAGTTGGAGAGAATACAGAGTACATGTGGTAAAACTTTGCCAATGTTACCAGTCAACAACATTGTATTGGTAGGTGCAACTGGTCGCCAAAATAAAACCATCAGGAAGCAAGTTTCCTTAAGTGTCGTTAGCCGTGATATAGCTTTAGACATGGAATTTTTAATCGCCACCGGATTACCATTTGACATCTTAGTCGGTTGCGATATTCTTCGTAGATATTCGGCAGTAATCGATCTTAATTTAAATAAAGTATCACTTTTCCCAGACGGAGTAACATGGACCGCAGATCTGGTAGGAAGCACAACTATACTTCCCAGCCCAATACATCAACAACTTCGAAAAATTAATATTATAAGAAACAGCCCTCTTTCTAAACCCATAATATACAATAATGGAGGAGAGGATTTATGGTCAGTTAAGATCCAAGAAATACGTAATTTCCAGTGCGGAAGCGATAACAAGAAAATACCAACGCACATGGCTGATCGTCTAATTGCAATATATGAGAAATACAAGGCGGTGTTTTCTGATGAACCAGGGAAGGTAAAAAACTACCAATGCCAACTTCGTTTTAAAGAAAACGTAGAGTTTAACCGGAGGTCATATCCAATAGCGCAGTCGCTCAAAGAAGCCGTGAGAACAGAGATAAACAAGATGATTGAAAACGACATAATTGAGATTAGTCAATCACCTTACACTAGTCCAATTATTGCTGTTCCGAAGAAAGACGGACAAGTCCGGCTCTGTTTAGATGCGCGTGAGTTGAACAAGACAATTGTGAATGACAGAACATCTCCCGGTGAAATAGAAGAAATCTTAAAGCGTTTTCATGGTACTAACTTTATTAGCACCTGGGATACGGTCTGTGGTTATTGGCAGGTAGAGCTGCATCCACAAAGCCGCCAGTATGTAGCGTTCATTTTCGAAGGGCGCAATTACCAGTTCAAGAGACTGCCCTTCGGACTTGTCAATTCTGTCGCCATATTTGTGGCATGCATGGACCAGATTTTGGGACCAGAAGCGCTCCAATTTACCACCGTCTATGTTGACGATTTACTAATCACATCCGGAACCTGGGAGGAGCACTGTTACAGAGTAGAATTTGTACTAAACAAACTAGCGCAGAATAACATAACACTGAAGTTGGAGAAATCCAAGTTCATAGCGCGCGAGGTACAATTCTTAGGCTTCAACCTAGACGACAGAGGTATTACCCCATCAGCAGAGAAAGTGGAGGCAATTCAGAGGTTCCCGCAACCAAGAAACAGGAAACAATTGCAATCTTTCCTCGGACTCTGTAACTATTACAGGAAGTTTCAGAGCCGATATTCCGAGTTGACCGCCAAGTTTCAACTACAGTTATCTGCAAAAAACAAATGGACTTGGGGTGAAGATCAAGATATTACTTTCCGATTGATAAAAGAGAAGTTTCTGGAGAGTGTGATACTTCGTCACCCAGATTTTAAGAAACCGTTCTTTCTAAACTGTGACGCTAGCGATCTAAGCTTAGGAACGACATTATACCAGGAAGATGAGGAGGGACAACATCTGGTAATAAGCTTCGCTAGTCGCACACTGAACCAGTGCGAAAAGAACTACAGTGTGACAGAAAAGGAATTGTTGAGCGTGGTGTTCGCATGCAGCAAGTTCCGGACGTACATTCTCGGATATCAAGTCACGGTACGAACTGATCATAAATCCATCTCGTTCCTTCGTAGGTGCAAATTGAGTCACGGCCGATTGGCTAGGTGGGTACTCGCCCTACAAGAATATGACCTGAAATGGGAATACATTCCAGGGAAGAAGAACGTGGTAGCGGATGTGTTGTCACGTATAAATCTGGAAGATCAGACTTTCGAGGGAGAGAAGGAGAGCTTAGTAAAAATTTATAACATATTCACGACCAGAGCCGATTTACAAGCTTTGTTAATAAATATCCGAATCCATCAGCAGTCTGATCCTAAGCTGAAAAACATTGTGAGTCGTTTAGAAGCCAATGATGAAACCATTTCTAAATATTACCACCTTAACAGGGGAATTCTATTCATAAAAACCGCCTTAGACGATGAGACATGGAAGGTGATAATCCCACACCAAATCGAAAAGGAGGTCATCATCGATTACCATGTAAGGTATGGTCACATGGGAGCGTTAAAAGTGATACAAGCTCTAGAGGAAAATTGTAAGATCAAGAATATCAACCGCAAGGTGAGAACATATATCAAGTCCTGTAAGATCTGCCAATGTGCAAAAGTAAACAATGAAAAGACAGAGGGTATCATGATACCGATAACTTCCAACGCAAAACTGGAAAAAGTGTTTTTGGATATATGCGGGCCATTTCCCCGTAGCGGTGGTCGACACAGATATAAATACTTGGTAATCATAATGGATCACTACACCAAGTATATAAAGCTATATCCGGTTAATCGGGCAACGACAGCAAAGGTTTTGGCGGTGATTATTGATTTGTATATCCCAGAGATCGGTAGACCATTTTCTATTATTACCGACCATGGTACACAGTTTAAGGGGAGGAGATGGCGAGACACTTTATTAGCACTTGGGGTCAAAACATATAAGACATCAGTCTACCACCCAAGTAGCAATCCGGCTGAGAGAGTACTAAGAGAAGTGGGTAGGATATTGCGCACGTACTGTCACAACCAACAGAAAAAGTGGCAAGAGTACCTAGCAGCGACAGAAACATTCCTAAATTACGCCCACCATCCAGCTATAGGAATTCCACCGTACTCAGCCATGTATGAGAAGCCGACTCCCCGAGACATTGAACAAATCATTGAATTTCCAACGAACAACAATAGGAAATTCAACCAGTTGAAGTTTTACAATAAGGTAGCAGAAGATCAGGAAAAACGGCAAGCCAAATACCAGAAGGCAATAGGGCGAATTGTAACATATAAAGAGGGTGAAAAAGTCCTCCTAAAAAATAGAGAGCTGCCTAGCACCTTAGAAGGCATAACCAAAAAACTACTATTACTATACACCGGACCATATGTTGTGGTAAATGATAAACATAACAATACATATGAGTTGAAGGAAATCGTTTCAGGAAAGATCAAAGGAGTGTACAATCAAGCTTCTATGAAGAAATATTATGAAGAATGAGTTGTGAGTTATAGAAGTTAGAATTTATATTTTTAAAAATTCGAAAATAATGTAAGTACATCTTACAACCTAATATTTTGAAAAGAACATTCTGGAGAATTATAAGAAAAAGGAATTTAGAATTTTTATTGTAAAAAAAAAATTCGAAAATAATGTAAGTACATCTTACAACATAATATTTTGAAAAGAACATTCTGGAGAATTATAAGAAGAAGGAATTTAGAATTTTTAATTTTATAAAAATTTAAAATTGAGTAAGTACTTCTTACTACAACCTGATAATTTAGAACAAAACTTTATGGAAGAAAGAGAAAGAGAGAGAATTTTGAACATAATTTACAAAAAATTTAAAAATAAAGTAAGACCAACTTACTATAACTAAGTTTATGAGAAAACTTTATGGTAAATAATTAAGAAGAATTTGAATTTGGAGAAATACCAAAACATTCAGAAATAATAGTAAGATCACATTACTATAAACAATTCTGAATGAAACAATTCTGGGAATAAATGAATTAAACAGAATTTGAATGTTGATAGAACGTCAGAACTTTGAAACAAGATAAGATCAACATATTACAAGGATTTATGAGAAATATTTTTCAATTAAATAAAAAGAATAGTTTGAATTTTATATTAAAACTAACCAAGTTCCAAAAAATAATTATGTGTCAATTATGATTGAATTGAGAAGAAAATAAAGTGATTAATTCAGAAAAGAGAGTTAACGTTAATCCAGAATAAATGCTAGACATTCACAATAGCATTTGAAGGAGTAGAGAAGACTAACAAAAAAGAGTGTAATATGCCAGAGAAGGAAAAAATTTGGAAGCAAAGAGACTAATTACCTATGAAACGATAATGAAAACAGTTAATTAAGAGCAAAGAAGAACAACTCATACCAAACAGATGGAGAAGATGATTTTGAACCAATGATAATAATAAGACCTATATGAAATGCAAAGAGAAGAAATACCACATGAAATATGATATAAATGAATTAATGTTAATGAATGCGAAGGTGGATTAATAACTTTCTAAGAGAAAGGAAACAACCAAAATGTTTAAATAAAATGATCAATATAACAACCTGTATATCTAATGTAAAGATACAATGTTAAAAAATTAAATATAATATAATAAGACCATTCAAATAATGAATAAGAAAGACTATATATAGAGACCATGCTAATACTATGAATAACCAGAAGAAAGTATAAAGAGAATTCAGATGAAGAAGAAAGAGAGTTACACTGTAAACAGTAACCAGAATTATTAAAAGAAAGGTTTTCAACCATAATTAAATTAAATATATCAGACAAGTTAAGAGTTTTGGAAAAATATATATGTAATGAGTATAATAATGATTATGAAGATTTATTAAGATAGAAAATGTGAGATAATCTGAGAGACTACGAAGTGGAGAATCCAAAGATATTTTTATTAGTCGAAAATGAGACTACTTTTTATTTATTTATTCGATGACTGACTGAAGATAATTCCAGCAGCATTATGTTTTTGAGCAGGGATGGATATGCCCCTGTACTCAATTTATAGAAGTGGTGTATGGCCAGCAGAGAAGTAGCGTACAGTGCCCCTCTGATCTGCCCCAGCCCACGTGATAGGGAATGTTAGGGAATTAATATCCCAAGGATACAACACGAAGTTGATATAGAAAGAAAATGTATTACAATTATAATATATCTCAGAAGACACTAACTATCCGAAAAGGATCAGTAGTAAAACAAATAATTATATATATAAAATTAATTAAACTCTAATTATAAAATGTCGATATACAAATGGAGAAGAAAATGAATTATAAGAAATGATGAAATTATCATAAGAAATTATTTCATCCATAAACATGTCTGAAATAATTACTTCTGGAGGAGAGCAATCTGTAGCATGACAGATGTATGCATAATATTGAATGGCAATTGATCATTAGAATAATGAAGTTATAATATTTAAATTTGGAAGAAAGCATTAAGTTTAATATAAATAGATTAATTCATAGCAACTGTGGAAAGAAATCATTATTATAAAGAAAATACAAGTTCAAACAAAAGGAGTTACTAGTGATGAGTCATCCAAGACCAGTCTCATAACCAAAGGTTTTCAAGGTATAACCCAGGAAGGTAAAAAAGTAAATAACCAAGCAGTACACAATATGACCAAACCCACAACGAGGGAGAATAAATAGAATAGAAACCCTAAAATAAGCCAAGATCAACCAATACAGGTTGTGTATTTCTGAATTCAAGAAGAAGATGGAGAAGATACCAGTCCCAGAAGGCAGGAGAAAAGAAGACTGAAGAAAGAAGAAGAGGGCAGCATCCTGAAGAAGATGTCATGCTCTTATAAAAGACACCCAAATCCCTATATCCCCAAAATAAATATCTAAAAACAAAAGTATAACGAAATAAAAACCACATGTATATAAATTTAAGAAAGAGAAGTGAACAAAGTAAAAGTTTCCTGTGAACTAAGATGAAACAATAATATAGTACCCATGGAACAAATCTCCATTGAAAAAACGCTAACCAATTTATTATGTTAATAAGACTATACGACCATTTAGCATTAACATAATATATAAGTGAAAGTGAACCAGTGATAGTTTTGGGTATTATAAAAAATGAACTTGTGTTTCATTCTTGGCAATCACAAACATTGGATGCAATGAAATATGCATTTTTCAATGACTTAAAATGTGTACGGTGACAATATGTTGTTCATAAGACATGAATCTGTTTAAAATAACATTTTTGTTTTACATGAAAAAAGAAAAACAGATTTCATAGTGCTTTGTGAACGGTTCATACTATTTATTTGTTAATGACAGGGTACAATTCCCCAAAGACAAGGTATAAAAGACTGTATAAAAACTGTAGAATCCTACTTATAATAATAGTTAGAAATAAGAATATAAATATAAGGTTTTAATGTATATAGTACAAGAATGTTTAAAAATGTTTTAGATATAAGGCCATTTGTTTGGGTCTGAAACAACTAACATCAGAACTATAAAAATAGTTACCACTTGTAAATAGTAGAGAGTAATTAAGATGTTAGTTAGTAAAAAACCTTTTTTGTAAACCATATTTACATGTTGGAAATGGGAATTTTGTTGCAAAATGTCTGATTTGAAGACAACCATTTATTTAAAAAAAATGTTCTTTATTCTGTTTTAACTATTGTTTGTATTGTAACCAATACTAATTGTTTTTGTGTAATTTAAAAACATGTTTAATTTATAATACTATTTGTAAAAGTCAGAGAGGGTATCACACATCATATATTGTTTGTAAATTATTGTGTAAGAAAAATTGTTAAAAAATCATAGGCCAAAAGAATGGAAACCAAACTTCATCAAAACAGAGAAATTGCTCATTTAAATGCAAATAAACAAAAGGGGTTTAGACAAAATAAACTTGAGATCATGCCATATAATTGCACATACCATTTAGAGAGATTTTAATAAATTATATTCAGAATTATAAATAAAAATAAAATGACTAAACTCAGAAATTTAGACATGGGAGTCATATATTTCAGAATAATGTTTCAGAATACAACTAATTCAATTAATTACCAGAAAATAAGGGAATAGGAACCTTTTAATACAATATAGGATTATTAATATTAAATATAACTGATAAAATGGCTGAATTTATATAATGACAGGAAGTAAATTTTGATGTTTTGACTCTTCACAGTATACCAAACTGAAAGTGAAATTACTATTTTTTTTTGACAGAAAACACTATAAAATGGCATTATTTAATCTGAAAATCACCAGAATGAACTGAAGGATTAATTTAAATCAAATCTAGTGAATAAAATTGACAAATAACCAAAGTTTAGGCATTCATATAGTGAAATAGTAAAATGTACACAGGATGTGAAAATATTTTTGAACAATGTTAAGGATAATATTATATGGGCTAAGAGTTTAATTGAAACTGAAGGAAACAGTTAGTTAATTATTGGTAGTTGAACGGTTAACATGACATAAGTTTAATAACGTGTATAACCTAACCTATAATAGACATACAAAGCGAGTGTATAGTACGTTATTGTGAAATCGCGAGTGACTTGAAAAATCCTTCTAAAACTATCATATTATAACAGAAACAATCAAGTAACACTCCATAACACAGAACAATATAAATTTACTCTGAAAAACACCACAAAACACAAGAAAACTGTGTAATACATTAACCCAAATTAGTGATGGAACCGGGGAAAGTGTTTGAACTAATAATTATACGGATACACTAAATACAACTCAGAAACAGTACACTAGACACTACACAACATTTTACAAGAGATTCGCAGACATCAGAACAGGAATACTACAGGAAAATCTTTTATTTGGAACGTCCAATATACGAATGACATCTCACTAACTTCACGGCGGCCATTTGCTTTGACGATTTCAGTGCCTTCTTCTTGGTTCATCACAGCTGTTTGGTGAAAACAATTATTATATTTACAATTTATTATTCAATGTCTGTGTTTATTAATAACTATTAATTTGATTGTAACGTTATACTTTTTAAATATAAGCCCGATTTCTCTGACTTTGGTAATAACTGGCTGTTTAAAGAACCCTATATAATTTTTATAACATATACTTGTAACTTTTTTCGATATCCTGAGAATCGATACTAATCGATAAGAGTCAATATTGCTGTTACTTAATAAAACATTAATATTGTTCAATACTTAATAGTTCTTTATTTCTTCAATAATACTAATTACCAATAATATAATTCTAATTGATAATCTACAAGGACTTTACCACCCGTAAGTGAAGATAACCTAAAAAATAGAAAGGTAAACAAATATCGATTGGTTTACAGACAGTCTTATGAGTGGTGATAGATTATTTAAATTATACTAAAACTTTAATAAAAATTTGCAGAAGAGCATTACACTGTTTAAAACTTCACAGCCCTATATTAATTAATTGATCCTAATTAATTAATTAATAAAATTAAAATTTTTTTTTATTATTTTTTTTTATAAACATAATTTTTTTTTTTTAATTTTCTTCAAAACAATAATTTTTGTTTTGAAACTTTCGGTGAAGCTGAGCATATATATTTCTTCATCAACTTTACGCTACTCGACCGGTCTTGCTACCATTGGGACTCGACCAGCTGGGAAACTTAAGGAAGTGTTTCAGGCCAGTAAGACGTCGAGAGCCACACCAATTAAACATATTACATTGGACTTGATTACATCGGAGTCACATAATCCACAATAGCTTATATCATCAATCAACTTACATATTCCATAATAAGTATATCATCAACACACATATATTTATTTAATTTGTAATTTATTACAATATTTCACCATACCTCAGGAGAATATAAACCCCAGTATCCGTGACCAAGACCCCCATCCCAAACTACTGTAAACGGATCAAGTGCCCAGCCTGCTTTAAAAACTTTTCATTTAAAAAAAAACAAATCCATTAACACGTCAGATTATGACAGGGTTACGACAAATGAAATTATTACACGTATACAAATTTTAGGAATGTTCCCCCAAATAGTAATGTGCCATCGCAAGGTCAACATGACTGCACGGTCTTATAAAATGTATAATAAAATTTATAATTGAAAAGTATGAACCGGTAGTGTGCTCATATTAACAACTAAACAATTAATGCACTGGCTATGACAGTAAAAGGAATGATAAAAATTTACTTATTACTGAATTATTACACGGTTAACATAAATTTTATAAAATATATAATAAATTTATAATTGAAAAGCAAGAACCAATAGTGTGCTCATATTAACAACTCAACAATTAATACAATGGCTATGGCGGTAAAAGAAAATGATGAAAATTTACTTATTACTGAATTATTAAAAGGCTAACATAAATTTTATAAAATGTCTAATAACAATTTTAATTAAAAAATTTTATAACATAAAACCCTAATAAAACACATGTGAGGTGTTCATACAGAATTGGGTTGACCTCAGGCAACGCCATGCCCCGAACCAGATGTAACAAAATTTAACAAGTCAGAAACCTGTGGATGACCGCACCGACAGGTGATGATGACAGGTCAAGACACCCCCCAAACCTTTAAATAATCTTAAAAAAGCACAACCCATATAGATCTATGAATACCATCAAGAAAATGCCCAATCAAGTACCCCGGCACCCATGCAAGCATAATTAACAGCCCTACAAATCAGTAACATTACGTTACGCACACTTTTGCAATAAGAGAAAATGTAGCAGCAAAATTCGGTGACGCATGACCCCGTCTGGGTTTACACTTACTCTGGGGGCGTAAGCGTTTGTAAAATAAAACTGACAAAATTTATAAGCGCTAACTGTCCCGCTGGACTTGTGCACCAACAAAACTTTAACTGGAGCTGTTCCAGGAATAGTTTCACATGCTCTACATTGTAGCGGCCAAAAATTTTTATTAAAGGCTTAAATGTCACCTGGTTATGGTCCGTCACAAAACCTGAGGTAATTGCAGCGTGTATTCCATCCCATCCTCCCGGCGGCGGCTAACACGGAAAGTCACCAGTTTAATGTCATGGGTGGCGGATGATCGGCCACCAGCTGGAGCGAATCAGGAGATCGACTTAAATCAGGAACCCTGGACAATTATATATATAGTTAACTACTCAAGTGTTCAGTAATTCACTATACCCCTTTGACTCCAGCATAACTCACACACCACAACATGGTCAGTGCTAAAAGAAAATTTTGAAAATTTAAGAATGCATTGAAATTACCCTCAGTACAGAATTTATAATTAAATAACTAGCTATTCATAGACTGTTCGTCAACTTAATAATCCCTTATTACAATTTCGAGATGAGTTGCAAACTTAAACAGGTTCATAAAGCACGTTGTTTCAACAAAATAACAAAATACAGTTTCTTACGCCCCACCTGAAATAATTAGAAAAAATATACAAACATAAATACTTTATAAATACTTTGTGAATACTTTATCTCAGCCAGTGTTAACGTTCAAGACATGAATAATCAGAATTTAACCCACGCTTGCCACGTGGCGATTTCACGTATATATATCGCCTTGCATCGGCGTTGATTTAAGTTAAATTACAATTCTTTTTATTAAATAATAAGTAAAGTACCTTAAACACACTTACCAGAGAGTCACGGAGTGATTATCTAAGCATAGTAGATATTAAAATACAAAATCCAAACTGAAAGCCGCCGGGAGAATGGAAGATCAGTTGAAGGCTGCTTGACGAGAACTGCCAAGAGCAGCTACTGAAAAAACGTTACGTAGCGCTCACCACAGAGCGCGCGCGGATCGGCATAGCAGGCGTGTTGATAACGGAGCAGGCACCGCTAAGCTAATTAATTAACATGTACGGCAATGCCCATCACATCATTAACAAGAAAATAGCCGAGTTTTTCCAAAACTCGGCACAAGAGGAGGGTGGAAATACCTCTTACTCCATCACATTAGTCCGTTTCAATTTACTTAAACATGGACACCCATGTTATAAACAGAAATTGCACTGTTGTACGCAACTACAGAAAAAATATCCCGATTAGTGCTTTCAACTTCACAGCTCATCATCAGATCGGGACTGTCTGATGATCAAATATATTTCCGATCTGGTGATGAGCTGTGAAGCTTTAAAACGCTAATCGGGATATTTTTGTCTATAGTAGTGTGCAACAGTGTAATTTCTGTTTGTGATTATAACTACTAACACAGCTTTATTCATTAAATACCCAGAATAGTAGTCATACTTTTTCAATAGTTTTAAAAGTAACCTTCTCTCCAGTAAAATGTACAACCAAACAGGCGGACAGTTACGGTCTCATTCAGTAACGATTAACCGCCACTTTTATTATAGCTTACCTTAAACGGGTTTTGTGGGTACTGTATGTTGCAGACGGATAAAATAAAGTGAGCGTTACCTAAAAATTATTTAAGTTTAACAAATGTTAAGTCATTTACCATGGTTTGGATTCACAGTTTAATATCCATCGTACGAGCCTGACAGCCTTTCCTGAACAGTGGACTGCGCCGACCCAAGGCAATAATTACTGCCATCTAAAAGTAGTCTAACGAGGTGAGTACGCTGTAAAAGTGTCTCTCTCTAACACGTACTGTCCCCTTATAACACAAGTTTGCACGTTTGATGTTACTGCCAGAAATAAACTTACATTTTAACTTTATCTATTATGTTACTTAATATAACTTAATAAAACATCCTAGATATTACTTATTATGTGTAACATAGTACTATATATATATATATATATATATATATTAAATTATATTAAAATTACAAATTAGAAAATATTCTGAATTATTCATATTTAATTATTCATGAATAATTCTTTGTAATCTCCTTCTCTAATTTTTTGTACGCTTTGAAAACAAAGTATTCTCATATCTCTTATTTCGTGAATTTTCGTTAAAACAGGTAGATTATTTTTAAGTTTTTACCCACCTAAAGACTATTTCCTTCAATATAATTTTTGACTGCTACTTCCACCTTCAAGTCGATAGATTCTTTTAATTTTTCTATCAGCTTTTTTACCGTTGGAAGACATTTTTCTTCAATTTAAAAATTCCAAACTGTTGTCCTAATTACACCTTTATCAAAATCGTCAAGTCCTGTTTATAGGTTTACGAACGGGGTGTTTCTTTCGTGGTGTGCTAAATGACGTTCCCGCTTCTGCATCTGGACTGTGTAGCTGATGATCTTACTTCACTATTCTCCTCACGGAGTTACGAGAAATACTGTACGTTATGTTCATTTACTAATACATAATAGTTTTCTTGTCACAGTCTAATTTGTAAATGACTATACACTACGTTTATTTAGTCTGATGTGCACATAACGGAACTCTATAACAAACTGTTTTGCGCAAGTGGAAAGTGAATGAAAATTTCGTAACCTCGCAACGAGGTGTATGTCCACTGCAGATCTCGACGCAACTGTTCAGTTTCTATCGTCAGGTCTATAATAACTTGTGAGTAGTTACAATGTGGTCTTATATTGCCTAACTTTACTACAACATACGTTTGTCCACTGCAGATCTCGACGCAACTGTTCAGTTTCTATCGTCAGGTCTATAACAACTTGTGAGTAGTTACAATGTGGTCTTATATTGCCTAACTTTACTACAACATACGTTTGTCCACTTCGGCATAATCGTTATTTGTACAAAAGTGTTTGAAATTCGACTTTGGAATATAACTGCTCCTTCCTATTCTTTTTCTTGTTTCCTTTTCTCTTCTAAACTACTTTCAATAGTACTTTCTTTCGTGGCGAAAACCATGCTTAATTTAAAGCATCTGCTTTCTTAAACACTTCACTTATTTTCAACTCCTTCATTTTTATTATTTCGTTCTCCCAGTTTGTTTCTGTCATTATTCTAATCCAGTACACCAAGACCTTTCCTC
This sequence comes from Magicicada septendecula, assembly GCA_034769895.1. Taxonomy (NCBI): domain Eukaryota; kingdom Metazoa; phylum Arthropoda; class Insecta; order Hemiptera; family Cicadidae; genus Magicicada; species Magicicada septendecula. The sequence continues at coordinate 474,933,797 of CM068368.1, read as the reverse complement.
CCTTCAGTCTAATCAGAGCGTGTAATCCTCAAAATTACTCCTATCCGCTCATTTGTTACACCATCCCTGTTGCACCTTCAGGCTGCTCTCTCCTAAAACCATTGATTTACTTTTAATTTTTTTAATGTATCTTAACGTCACAACTCACTAAATTATTATACTTCTTTCTATACTATCTTAAATTTAATTTTTATTTTACTTTGTGTCTAGTAGGATAATAGGTTTTCTTCCTAAGTGTTACTGCAACATCAATTGTTCTCTCCTGTGAAACTGGACCCCAAATATTTTCATTCTTTACTCATCTAGGCCTCTCTCATATCAGTATTAGTTCTAGATAACTGAAGAAATATATTTCAGTCACATTGTGTATTTCTACACATAATTTGGAAATTATGTTAATTCATTTTAGTTTTTATAGTATAACAATATTTTATACAATACAATTATCTTCTGTATATTTCGATGTGTCGCTGTCAAAACCTAAAATTATATTTATGGTGGTACCTAAAATAATCCTAATGTAAAGGTCGCTCTCAATTCACCATCTTGCTTTATACATGCGATGGGCTTAAACACTGATGTGCCAGCGATTGCTCTGACCTTCTTCCATACTTATGGCATTGGGGTCGACCTTGTTATGCTCGAGACGTAGTTTTCCGAGCTTGACCTTTTAACAGCGAGTATTGGTCTACTAGCGACGGATCGAAGTCGCTTAAAAGTGATGCTATTATCTTTTGGGACGCTCTTTTGTACCTGTTTAAGGCTCGTCGTTTCTCTCTTATTCTGTCTTCCACCACGGTACAGGTGTTCTGGATGAACCACCACCGGTCCGGTGAATATCTACCTCCGGTCAAATAGTAGGCCTACCATCCTCGTACATCATAGCAGGTGTTGTACAAATTATAGGTTTTAGTTTTACAGACAGGCATAACTTACATAGAAAAACAATCAAGTCATCTTTGTACTGTGTAAACTATTTTTTAAGCTGCCAAGAGTGTATACACCACCTTTCCTAAATTTGTTTGTCGTGCAGGCTTCGTCCTCTTTTTATGTGTATATATAATAAGGAAATATGGAAATTAACTCAACATGTAGTGATCGGAACCATCTTCAGCGCCCCTTTGCATTCGTAGATTGGTGATTTTCACACCAATCTGCTGTTTATATGTAAAAAGTACAACTGATTTACTTAGGAACATCACCCATTACACTTACGAATATCCTTCTATTGATAAAAACCGTTTAAGAGCTTAAGAAAATACTGCTCATAAAAGCCGATTAATCATGGAGCCGATGAATCATGGTGACTTGCCGTTTTCATGGAGCTCTCAAATGTTACTACCATAGTTCTTCTACATTGTATGTCCATCTTAGCATTAAAATTACCGGGTAAACAAACTTCTTTCAGATAGCTGATTTCCTCATAAAATCTTCTGGAAGTATGTCTCATAAAACATTTCTCATTCCTCGACACTATCTGTAGGAGAGTGAACTCCAATAACTTGCCTTTTCACTAGATATCCATCTGAAATATTCCCACTTTAACAAAATTCTAACTTTTAAAGCATTGTGCAATGCCTTCTTACTAAAATGAACACGCCAACTTTGGTTCGTTGTTCTTTAGAAACGCCACAATAATAATGAAGAAATTCCCTAGTTCCATCGCTTTCTTTACTTTTTCTTTTAGTTTATATTAAAACAGTGATAGTTAATTTAAACCTGTTGATTTCATCCATGACCTGTAAACATAAAATTTTCCATAACTTATATATACCACCCACGTACCAAATTCAAACACCTTTTTCACTTGCATATCAATCCAAGTTTTTGTTTAAATCAATCCAGTTACCTTTATAAGTGGGACTTTCAGACCAGTCTTCCATCCATCGTTTGGTTACGAAGTATCCTTCTCCTAGTCTTTAGGGACCTCAACTCCCTACCATATAAGCCATACAGGGCAGTGTGCTTATTGGCTGGTAATATTAGTTTCCATGTCGTAGCGTCTCATAGGGCTTGTGTACCACTTTAAGACCGGAATCAACCACAGGTCACCGTCAATACACTCTGTGGCGTTGCTGCCTCAATTCAGGACTGCTTATGTGGCATAACCTTAGTCGCAACTGACCTCATTCATGGCGTAGCCTGATGTCTACCATATTTGATGCAGTACTTAGACCATCGCTCAGTAATTGACGCTCGCTCTACTTGATTCTGAGTTCTGTAGCAGTCAGCAAAACTGCATCAAAATCTGGGCGTCGTATAGTAGAATACACCTGGTCGTGGCTCGTTTACCACTATGTTCAATAAGAAGCATCCATACTCTGTTTCATCAGCTGAGGCGGAATTAAAGTATTCATATCTCATTAACACGTGAGAAAATAAACACACACACACACACACACACACACACACACACACACACACTTATCTCAGGTGTATACAATGATGTTTAGACCAATCTTCGACTTATTAATTAAATAAAAAGAAGAAAGAAACAATAATCGATAAAAAGATAATCTGGTGCCGTGTAGGTAACAGATATTACTACTTTCAGACTTCTTCACTTAGGGTCCTTTAGAGAAATGAAGATTCGAATTTAGGAAAATAATGGTGATTGTAAATTGTACATTTCAGTAGAACATGAGCACTGACTGCAAGGGATTAAAGTCTTTTCAGGAAATATTAAATAAAATCGTTAAAGAATATTTTGGAGTTTCTCAATTGAGAATGGGAATTGGCGAGTAAGAACAAGTAATGGGCCGAAACACCATTACTTCTTAGATTGCCATGTCTGTTGTTGAATTTTAACGAATATTAGAATGGCGAACTGTGATTACTAGTTAGGTTACAAAGGGTATATCTACGCTGTCGAATTTCAGAGACTGATGAAAGATCCAGTCAGGGAGATCGTGAAGTGAAGAAGTAAAAATCGAACAAGAAATAGATGAAATATTTTAATGAACTGAAAAATATTAGAATGTGAAGAGTGACAACTGAGTAGTGCTCATAGAACCTTGTATACGGACTTGATGTGCAATTAACAAAATATGTGTTGCGGATAAAGAAACAGTGGAATCTTGTTCACCTTAATCAGATCCAATCTGCATATGGTGTCTTTAGAAGATTACTAAAATGTAAAAATGTATTTAAGGGATACAGTTTAAGACATATTAAGCCGTGGTGCTTTCTACGCATTTTCCTAGAGAAAGTTAAGTAATTAGATTACAGTAGCTAAATGAGGTTTCTACTTCCGAAATACCCTTATGGAGATATGCTAAGGTATTATTACAAATTAAGATTTTTTTTTAGGTTGATCAACGCATAGAGACGAATTATCAACTCAAAGTAAAAGTGTGTTAAACACAAGACTAAATTATGAAATGTGTCTCATTAAGAAAATGCTGTGAGGGGCGGGTATAACAAAACTGGCGTGATTTGTTAAATAATATCAGGTATTAGCATCTACTCGTGCAAGTTAATAAATAAAGAAACCTGGTCACAAACTGTACAATAATAACACCTAAAGGATCCTACGTACAGAAAACCGAAATTCTTGAAATAGAAGGTTCATCATCTCAAAGTGGCATCAGTACAACATTTTATACTTTACAATACATAATTTCAGTATTCGTGTCATCATGGTGTGTAAAGTAATAGGGAAGAAAACTGTACTGCTAATGAGACCGGTTTCTTGAAGTTTACAGAAGAGTAATCTATCTTCTCCAGCTTAGCTTTAGCTAGGCAGTGACAAAGTCAAACACATTTAGAGTTTATTTTCAATTAAAACTTTTGCAATCGCCTCGCTTCGTTGCACGCCATTATGACAATGAAAAGAAAAGGAACAAATGTAAAACAAGTAAAACTAACGCACTTAACAATTAATTTCCACAATAAAATATTAATTTTAAATTGTACAATTTTTATATATTAATGTTAAGCAGTTTCCTTATATTTTGGGTCCGGACACTGCACCAGTCACACACACAGTTCGGACACAGGCACCAGTCGTATGCTCACATTTAATGACCATCCACTATCTCAGTCTTATTTATTGGATTAATCAAACAAGAGAAGAGGAGTGGGATAGAGAGAGAGAGAGAGAGAGAGAGAGAGAGAGAGAGAGAGAGAGAGAGAGAGAGAGAGAGAGAGAGAGAGAGAGAGAGAGAGAGAGAGAGAGAGAGACAGACAGACAGACAGACAGACAGACAGACAGACAGACAGACAGACAGACAGAGAGGGACAGAGACAGAGAGACAGACAGATAGACAGACAGATAGACAGACAGACAGGCAAATAGGGAATGGCAACGGGCACATACGGAAGATAAAGGGAACAACCCTCAAGACGATTACACTTCCTCCCCCAAAATTTGGCAGCCTGGTGCCTTTAAACTAAAATTTGTCGCTATCGCATTAATTGTGATTTTTAAAACAGGATCGTGATTTTTTCACCAACATTAAGGACAACATAATCTCCATAAATAGGTAATTGTCCTAGGGAGCCAACTAGAATATTTATATATATTGCATCCAAAGTCTCAGTGGAGCAAGAACGAATCTTTGCGTCACAAGTGATTAATTGAATCGAATAGAAGATTCGAATACATGCTACTCTCTACAAATCCCGTCGTTATATGATTAGCCGTCATGTATCATTATACAATCGGTAATATGTAACTAGTTGAGCGTAGGTAATTTCCACACTAGATATTAACTAAGTAACGTGCGCTCTCGGGTAGGGATTAACGGTACCTTCAAAGTATCTGCTCCCTTTGTTTAGGACACTTGACCCTCCAAATGAAAAACATCTGTCTTCAGTCGTGTGTCTCGCTCTCTCGTATCGTCGTAAAATTTGTAAGAATGTTTGTAAGTAATGGAAGTGGCTCGATTTTTATCGATCCGTGGTAACCCAATGATAATTGTGAATGGAAATTCTTTCCGTAAGGTTAAAGTGTTACGAGCTGAAGGTTATCTTTTGAGGTAGTAAGTTCATGATTGCAAGACAACAGTTCACACGTAGGGACTTGACAATATCATCGTGAAACATAATTTGCAACATAACCATGAATAATTTAAAAATCCTGAAATTAGTCGGTGAATTATAAGCAGTGCAGCAAAGAGGAAAGCAGAAGATGATATTTTGAAAAGACCATCGAAGATCATCAGTTGGCCATTGAAAACTACTCTCATGCGCTTGGTAATATGAGGTTGAACGATATCAGTCACACAAAATATTTACAACTGTCAGAAGACTATGCCTGAGTTACCGAAGGAGCTGTCAGAAGCTTGACTCCTTCTGAAAATGATGAATATGAGGACGATAAAAAACGAAAGTTTTGTAAAAATAATTGGCAAGGTAACATCCATTTCTGCTTAGGGGCCGTGCAATAATCACGTGATTTTTTTTAGCAATTTTTTAACCCCCCTCCCGCCTGGTGATATGTGGTGAGGTTTTAGACTAACCCCCCCCTAACCCAAAATCAAGTGTATTTTTTTGGTACAAAGTATCTTAAACATTTTCAGAATATTATCTTTAAATACAGGTATAATCTAATTTAATTCTGGAAAATTAAGCACCGTGATAAAAATATCCAGACAGACATTAAGGTTGCAGGTTGTTTCTGACTGGCATAAAAATAATAAAGGAAAGGTGTAATCTTGTGAAAAACATATATTAGTACTGGTACATGAATATATTTAATGAATATTGTCCTCGGACCACGGATTAGCGAGACTTTCTTCAACACTAACAATTGGATAGGTATCTTGCAAATCAGCTGTTGGCATTGTGCTTTGTTGAAGATCAACGTCAGTCTCATCAAGCCACTCGGCGTCATCATTTTTGCGCACTACGCAGAGAATCTCTCTCGATGTAGCGATCGATCGTCGCGTAAGGATACGTGAAGGACGAACATTGTGCATCTCTGAAGTATTATTGCTCGGATTATTAGGTTGCTTGTGACATGACTTTACATGTGCCTTAACACTCTTCTTTGTACAGAAATACAGTCCACACCGCTGGCACGTCCTTCCCTCAAGCTGCTGACGATCCTGCTTCAGGCTAGGGCAATACAGGTCATAAGGCAATTTGTCAAAGCCCTCATGCGTTGGGGTAATTCCAAGAGACCGGCGTAAAAGAAATGTCGCAAACGTCTTGCCATCATGCTCTTGTGGCGTCGGAATACAAAGGCCACTGGACGACTGCAAAATCGGATAAGGAGGTATCACGAAGCGTTCTGGAAGAATACTTCGAAGAGAACTCCGCATATGTCGACAGCAAGTGCGGTCATCACACTTTACCACCTGGTGATGATATTAAGATATTTTAATTGTATTGTCTTATTAATTATAAGATAAATAAATGACAAAATAATAGGTAAATAATAGGTAAATGACAAAATGATCTATTTTTTACGTTTAAATAAATCCATGCCTCGTAGACAAGATTCAGTTCAATATACCTACTTAATTTGTTAAAATCCAGAGAGTGGTGAGTGGTAGACATATATTCCTGTGCGTCCACGACTAGCTAAAACTATTAAAAACCTATAATTGGATAACTATTCTATAACGTAAAAATAAAAAAATATCTTTTTAATTAATACTTAAATAGGTACGTTTTGCTATATTTTCTCTGTATTTATTTTGTCAATATTATCAAAAATGTCATGAGTTAACAATAACATAACTGCAAATAAACTATAGGTAACGTCTTATTTATTAGAAGTTTTAACTTACCTGTTTAGAAGTAGAACAGTAATAGAGAATATTGGAAGACTTCTTTGTTTGGTGCTTACGGCGGTAATCTACTAAAAGATCATTCGCCCACTTTGTAAGTTCTTCTTTTGTGGTATATTTTTGTTTCGCATCAGCCCACAACTCATTAAATTCTTTCTGAGCCACACTAGGTTTTTTTCCCTTCTTATACTCTGCAAATAGGTCTTTATACAGATCTCCTAGTTTAAACATGGTTCCATTGTTTTAAGGAAAAACGAACGCGGCAACGATTTATGCATGTATTCGGCGTCAAAATCACAGGCTTACTGGTGACTGACAAGCCGAGCCGGGCGGTTGTCGCGGCGTGGGGGGAAAACGTTGCCTGGCAACGGCGAGTCAAGGTTACGCGTCGCTTCTTGGATCAGAAATCGCGCGCTTAACGAAAAAACAAATACACGTGACATCTCACTACACCCCCCCTTGTGATATTTTGTGATTTTTTCCGAACCCCCTCCCCCCTTTCGAGCCTCACGTGATTATTGCACGACCCCTTACACATGTGCGACAAGTCTATACTACCTATGCAAAATGGACAAAATTTACATGGATGGAACATCTGAGTATTGTCCAAACCAATTCCACCATTTTTTTACCATTCACGAGATTGGTCACAGCCATAATGACAAGACCTTTGTTGACATCAAAAAGCCATTTGACAACATCAACTGGAATATAATGTTCTAAGTTCTCAGTATTGTAAAGGTAGGTTATAGGGTTAGAAGAATCATCTTGCAAGTCTACAACAAACAGAGCTCTTAAAAGTCGAGATGGACTCAAAGTAAAGATATCAAAAGGCGTGGATCGCAGTCTCCTCCGCAGTAGGTTTACTGTACTTATTATGAGCAATTCCTTAACAGTATGGTTCATAGCCGATACTAGAGCGTTCGGATTGAACGTTTGAAATTCAAACAAAAGAAACAAATGCTGAGGTTAGTAGCACAGGCTGACGCGCGGGAACAAATACTGTTTCAGTATTTCAGTTATCTTCAGTAGCATTCCTTGTTGTTCGTTTTACAAGTACGAGTGAAGGATATGTGCATTCAAGTGTGAAACAACGCATTATTATTAAATATTGTACGAATGAAAACGTAGAACCTTCAGAAATTTGTGAAAAACGTAAGAGACAGTTTGTTGAAGAAACGTCAGACATAATCGTCTATAAATGGAGTAAAGTTTTAGAAATGGCGGAGAACGTGTCGAGAATGAACCGCACTTACGACGCCCAAAAACATAGACGACAGCAGAAATGACTAACAGAATCAACACACTTGTTCAGAATGATCGTTCAATCAGTATGCAGAATATTACTTCTGCATTAACTACTATCAGTGTTGGTAGTGCAGACAGCTGTATTATAAATCATAGCTCTATCATACTTCGTTAACGAAAAGTATGCGCACACTGGACTCCGCGAATGCTGATAGACGAACACAAGCACTCACTCATGCAGGTGGCTCATTCACTATTGGTACGATATGAAGAAAAGGTGGCTTTTTACAGCCTGTTGTCATTACTGATGTACACCATTTTATCCCAGAAACCAAAAGAGAATCGATTCAGTGGCGGCATTCGTCATCTCTAAAATCAAAAAAAGAAAAAACCGCTTGGATGTGAGGGGTTAAGCTGAGTTGGCAATGGATAGGAGACATTGGAGAAGATTAGTACAGGAAGCCAGGGTTCACGTTGGCCTGTGCTCAAGAAGAAAAATAAGAATATATACAGGCTTATACATAACTAAGGAAATATACATAAACTAAAAAGCTAGAATCAAATTAACTGTCATTTAGACATTATGTTGTAAACTTAACTAAAAACCGGTAGATCTGAAATTATTTGTTTATTTATAATGTTATGTTATGCTTTACAATTGTTATTTTACTACGAATAAAATAGTTGATTTAACGAAGTTTATGTAATTTTTCTGATAATTGAAAAAATTTCTAATTTTGAAATTTATCTACATAAAACATGTGTTTTGTATTTAAAATAGTAAAAACCTTTAAGCTCAAGAAGCTTACTAATAGGCATATTTTTCATTTCACTTTAATAATCCATTGTTATCTCTACTACAGGTTTATATATAGAGCGTTGATATTGTTTCTCTATATCAATAAAAGGGTGACGTGGCCGAGGTGGACGTGGCTGAGGCGGACAATTATCTGGGTACAATCGAGGCGCTGTGGTAGAGGCGGACACTTTAATAAACAAGATAAAACCAGTAGCTGTAAATCAGTTGCAACTTCCCCTTATACTTTTTTCAGACTTGAGACTGTCAATGTATTTTGATTTTCAAACTTAAAAACTCACACATGAAAGACATTCGTGATTTAGAAGTTGTTATATTTCTTTATGTACTCTTTGTGTTTTTTTTAGCATTTTTTATCTAGTATCGTATTTTTAGTTTTTACGTTTTTTATTTTTATATTTCTTCTGTGTTTTATGTAACAATATTTTTAATTCATTTACAAAAACTTCCTTTTAGTATGTAAATAACGCATTTCATGTATTTTCTATTTTAACCGTACTTTTCATTATTCATTTTTAACCATTTTTTCTTACTGAATCCAACTTGTTTATATAGCTGAGAGTTTTCAGACACTTCTCCAAGCTGTTGTCATCATCAAAAATGTTCATTGTGTTGTCAATTCTCTTGCCTTGGCTAACATGGTATTTCGCTTGTGACCCGGCTCTCCATCATCCTTTCCATCAGTTGAAAGAAACTTTCTTCGCTACTCTTTCATCATTTTATCGAACAGGAAAACATTATGGACGTCTTCCTATAATGCTGTTCAACTCTCAACCACGTTATTAGTTCTGTGTCGGTGTCCATGAACATTCATAGCTCAATAGGAACTTTTCGGTTGTCCATCCATTTCTGAATGAAGTTCAGTCCAATCCACATCATAAGAACTAATTTCTCATTTTCGGGGAATATTTTCTATGATCAAAAGCGAGCCATCTTCTACTCTATCAAGCACAAATATGCCAAAGGAGCGCACATCCTACCCTGAGCATTGTATCCTCGTTTCCCTTGTACTCCACAGTCAGTCCAATGTTTTGTATTTGCCTCCAAACAGACTGATTAAAATGATAGTTGCAGCCACTTGTTGTAGTGTCTGGAAATATCTACAGATTATAAATCAAGTTATATTAATTTTGATGATCATAATGGACACCCTTTTTCACTTATTATAAACCTCATATTGATATACTGTACTATAAAAATGAAATTCATTTTAAAATTTGGTGCGTCATAGATATTAATAAATTACTAACAATTAAAATTTATAATTTAACTAATAATTGAAGTACTGATAATGAAGTACAGACAATTTTTCAACTAACATCATTCTAATAGCAATAAAGTGCACCAAAGGAGTTAGATACTTTGCGTGTCAATTAAATTTTATAGCAAATGTCTTACTTTATATTTTGAATTGAAAGTTATATTTACGCAACTATTTACAATCGAATGCTTTTTATATATTCTTTCTTTTTGTATCTGTTTCAGTTTAGTTCATTGTCACCTGCAGATCCCTCTATTCTGGTGTGTGTGTCCATGGTGGTCCTCCTGACGATTCCGTGTACTTGTGTATGCGTGTGGTCCAGCCTCGTCGGACGTCTTAATAACAACCGCTACTCGGTGTGGTAATACACACACAACGTTCATTCGGTGACAATCTGATTGTAAAAGAGTGAATGTGGTTTACCCGACTTGGGGTTATATAGTACTTGAATACAAACCTGTCGAAGATTGATTAAACATTCCTGGGCGATTGTAAAAACAGGATCGGCGTCACCTTCACAAAATGAAAAATTATCTGCCTAATTTGGCGATTTTAACGTCTGTAGCACCCTCTTGGCAAATACAACAATTTTTCTTTATTCGTGATATTTTTTAATTCATAGGAGTGTTTCCTACTTCTCCGTAATTATTTTTATAGTGGAGTAATTAACAAATAATTACACTGTCATTTTATATTTGCATGAGTTCGCACTGTCACGAGTCCACGGGCGCGTACTATTTTGCAAGACCCGATGATATATCCTGTTATCGCGTCCTTTAATTCGTTTTCACACAGTATAAGAAAACCTGTATGTAGTTATGCGTGCATCTAAAATTTCTGTCTTTACTGAGAACCCACACAGTAAAAACTTACAATGGGTATGCCAGGTAGGCCTTACAAACTTCACACCAGGTGGTATGCTGGGCTTTGATTGTTAGTTATAAAACCGTACAGAGTGTTCAATAATTTTTCCCTATTTTATGTTCGTTATAAATTATATATTGCAACTTAATATATTTTAGTACAATTTCTACCGTTGAAATACACACACACACACACACACACACACACACACACACACACACACACACACGTGTGTGTGTGTTTCCCTCATCGTAGTATGGTACAGTGGAAACAAAATACAGACACCAATGAAATCACTAATTACCAACTTTAATGAGTCACAAATAACAAGATACTCTCGTACAGTAATTCAAGTTAAATTTGTTCACACGCAATAATAAAGCCAGCTACAAAGAATTCCGCACTAATTATAACACAATAACAACCACTTGATACATACTTCTTGCACCATATATATGTATTTTATGTAATTTTCTACATAAAGTTACCAAAGACGTAGGGGAGTGATTAATACATTTATTGTAAACAAAATTCTTTACGCATAAAATCTATTTGAATTTAAATAATATAGCTCTTCAAATACGTCTGAAATAGCCAAGTTCTCAGATCTTTAATATAATTTTCCTGATTAAAATTTTAACTTAAAGAACCTTCTTTACAAACATAGTGTTAAAACAATTTTATAAAATGAAAACATAAGATTTTACTGTTATAAGACTTGTAAGATAAATTATATAGTAAAATTTTCGTCTTTAATACTGTTCATACATTTAGAGTTTTACAATCTGTTCAAATTGTAATGGCTTTAAAGTGTTTAAAATATTTTTAACCTTTTCTTGAAATGTTCGTTTACATAATACTAAATTAATTGACGAACGTATTATGTCAGTTCGTAGAATTGCTTTTCCACTTTCCTTGTGTCGCTGTTACAGGATGGCAGCAGACGCCATCGTTTGGATGTCTCATACACAGTCCTCCGTTCTCCTGTGTTCCTCTCTATTTTTGGAGGTGTTACGGGGACGGCATATTTCTGTTTTACGTCTGTTCTTATCAATTCGGGCAGGCAGCAACATGCAGATAATCTCTTACAATTTTGCCGGTCCTTTATAACTTCGTACAGCTTCTTGACGAGTGTACGGACGTACTGGCCTATTCGACATCTAAATATTTGTTACAAACGTCAAGTAAGATTAAGTCTGCATACATCTAATGACGACAATGCATTGCAGAATATAAAATATGATTGGCCAAAAGGCAGTTGCAACTTTAATGTTTACGTCTATTTTTTTAAATTTCTTATAATACACAGACCACGTGGCAAAAATGTCCACCTTCCGGTCTCGAGTACACTTGAAACCACGTCGCTTGAATTATAATTAATTTGCTTCCGTTTTAATCCACAGTCAGGATTATTATTATTTTACTTCATTAAAATTAAATTAATTATCCATAATGTTCCATCCATTCTGCACATTAATGACTGAATAGTGTGGTCACTATGGACACAATGTCATTATTTTTTAACATGTGCATCTAACGATACGCGCACACATTATACACTATAACTTATAGTTCATTGTTCTAAATGTCTTAATACTACATTAATCCATGACAATTCGCAACTTCGTCCCTCATAATTTTATTTCGGCCTGTAATAAATAAACTCTCTTTTCATACATACATAAATTGGGATGAGTGTCACAATGCATATACTGTGTGCTTGTGTGCGTGTGTGCGTTCGTGCGTGCGTGTAGACAGGAGTGAGGGGAGAGAGAGAGAGAGGAGGGAATCTTAATTTGTCACATTTTATTAAAAGCAGACCCATACGTATGTAAAGGAACAATCTGCAATGGAAATAATTACAGCAGATAAAAGCACGCCTTCAAAATTTCTGTAATAACTCGATAATATTTTAACAGATTAAAAAGAGGCCTTGCATAATTATAACTAATAAGGGTGAAGAATGGCACGCTAAAGAGTACTTACTTTCGTATTTGCATACCTTACTAAGTAGACTCACATTTTCCCTGATAAACTACGGATTACAAAATTATTATGCTTACGAAATGTTCGTTTACTGTGTAGCACCATTATTATGGTGTTATTTGTTTACGGAAGGATTTGTCGCTTTTTACAACGTAGCTGTACGTTTTTCCGGAGAGAGGATAGTTTTTGACATGGTAGATACGTATAAGTATTTACGTAAGTATTCATCCTCTGAATTTACAAGTTGAATAAGCGGGGAATCTAGACACAGCCAGGAAATGATTATCCGCTTAAAGAGGTTCAAGACCCAGTAAAGCGTGACGTTTAATTATATTTTCTGTCTTTCGATGACGGCGTTCTGCTTACACGCGTGTACTTATTAATATCTCATGCCAAAATTGATTATTTACTTTTGTCACTACAGTAATAGAATGGAATTTATATTATTTTTATCATGTTTTAAGAATTATTTGCTGAAGACAGGTAATAATTTCTGGTGTATCCGAAACGTTGCACTTCATAGTGATATTAATGAGTTTTTCACACTTCGTGGTGAACGACATATGTGTACGTGTCTCTCTGTCTGTGTGCTCTGGTTTTTGGGAATGCGAACACAAATAATAGTATCGTTCTTTCTGTACGAAACAGCTGCTTCACCCATAATTATATATTAATTTTCCCATGCAGAGAACTGAGCATCCTGAATGAAGATCGGGTACTGACCTGAGTTAACTGGGTAGATCAAAGTAGTATTGTAGGGGTGAAAAGAGTATAATCAGTTCGGACGACGAAAGAACGTCTTTCGGCAAGATGTTTGAGATGGAACCGTGACGATAGGGCTCCAGAAACTACAGTTCGACCACTTCTCCCAATACGCAGGATGGCTAGAGTAGGACCCGTGACTAAACCTCCATACAGTAAAAACGTTCAAAATATTAGATTTGTTTACCATGTGTGAAGTGACCACTTATTTAGAAGCAGAAAGAACCAACTGTCAAACTATCTGTGTCAATACCTATACGGTCTGGAGTCTCAAAAAAATTGTTTACATGACGCAGAAGACGAAATGAAGATGATGCCTGTATGGTATTATCGAGTAGATGGCACTCTCACCTGTTTGTAGGAAAAATAAAAACTGTCTGTAACTAAAAACGAAGTGATGTACTATATTTCAAAGAAACTCCGAATAGAAAACTGTAGATGTAGATTTTATTGTAAATAAGGATATAAGAGTAAAATTTGAATATGTAATTGGAGTGTACAGACAGCATAAGTATTGCAAATATGGTTCTGAAAATTCTTAGAAGAGTAAACAATATTATTCGAATTAATTGCAGGAGGTTTGAAGATCCAGTGTCTACGTACAGTTCTACAGACAGTTCTTTGATTATGCTGTTTTCTTCATCATCAACAAAACACTGAATATAGTATGACAGCCACGTTATCCATAAGCAAAGAAAGAGCAGTTACCACAAACAATGCTGCAAGACATGGACATTTTACATTATTAAATAACTTATAAAAATTCATCAAATAAATTGAAGTAATATTTATAGGCTACATATAAGCCAAGTTACATACGTTTTGACTTTGTCATGCCACCGCACTGGTGTAAGGAGAGACAGTGACTAACAGTTCAAGTGTTATTCGGAAGCTTTACACAATAGTATTAGAAGTAATGGACTACGTTAGTCAAAGTAAATTGTTAAATGCACACATCAAATGCAAAAGTAACTACATTAGTCTTGGTAGTTTGTTTGGTGTTAATATAAAGGTTTTCCTTTATATTACAATTAATGTGTAACTAAATTTTATTAGTTACGATTAATATGTATAATTAAATTTTGTTTAAGTTTAATTTATCTATGTCCCGCGTGATGGGACGCCAAATTGTAACTAAAATCGTGTTTATTGTTGTTTTAATTTAATTAATTGATTAATTAATGACTCTGTTTAATTAATTCTCACCTTGTAGTGGTTCCAAATTGACCAATTATAGTGTGTGCGCCAATTGTGTCGGCGTCAAATATTATTAAAGTTTTTGATGTTACATACTAAATTGTATCTTTAGGTGCTTCAAATGATTGACAACATACACAAGGCATTGCAAAGTCAACTTAATTTATTATACTTAACAACATTGATGTCACTTCCTTAAATTATGACAATTAATAGCATTTACATGACTTACTTATTCCCCTGAAAAGAAATACAACATATATCTTGAATTCTTACTGACTACATCAATCTATCATTTATTATTTTGTTAACCCTTGCTAACTTTCTTATACTCTTCATCTAGATGCTTATTAGATTTTAATCATCATTATTATACATTTTATTCTATATTAACCAATTCTTAATAAATGGATTCATAAACTTTGATATCGATTACCATCATCGGTAATAATTATCTTATGAATTTGCCTGACTAGCTACTTGTTATTACTTTCTCTAAATATTATTACATATGGGTACTTCCAGATGAACAGACAGTGTTATACTTAATTAGTGCATGAATATAAAATTTACTTGGTATACGTTAATCCATTCTATGGCGAAAAGTCGTCTGCGCTGTCGTTCTGTTCCTTGTCTCTCCAGGTTATGGGAATCCTTGCGGCTGGCATTATATTCTCGTAGCATGCACTGACGCACTTATCACTTCTCTTCTCGCACTCCGACACAAATGTATGTAATTTTTAGTTTAGTTCTGGTGATTTGACCTTCGAATTTCGTACATGATATTTAATAATTCTAAATTTTAC
Organism: Magicicada septendecula; assembly: GCA_034769895.1. Classification (NCBI taxonomy): domain Eukaryota; kingdom Metazoa; phylum Arthropoda; class Insecta; order Hemiptera; family Cicadidae; genus Magicicada; species Magicicada septendecula. Next base: position 474,918,119 of record CM068368.1, on the reverse strand, counting down.
TGAAATGTTCTACTCAAGTGTCATTGCTACGTTCTGTATGTTTGTGATTTGATTCACACTGTTTTTCGTGGATTTACTTTGTTAACCCGACATTTGTTTATATTTAATGGTGTTTATAATTGTTGTCTATCTCTTACTCATTTTACCGCACTTCTGTTCCGTTTAACGTCCTTGATAATAATATTACTCAAGGCGACCAACTTAGTCGATTTTAATTATTTTTCGTCATGTCGTTTAACAAACTCTAAGTTCCATTACCGGCTTCCGATTCTCGACTGTTCGTACTCACACCGATTCTTCAACCAATACGACTTGTCTCCGTTACGACATTCGCACTCCCGTCTGTTCCGATATCTAACTTATACGACTATTGATATCTGACTCTCGACTCCGGCTATTAGATATAATATATATAAGACTTCCGATACACAACTCCGTCGTTCATAATCTCCGGTATCAGAATAAAACTCCAGACTTCAGACATAAGACATAAGACATAAGACCTAAGATCCCCGCTTGCCGTCAACACTCTAGTTTATACCCCAAAAATCCCACTATTTTTTCTAATTCCCACTTAATTTCTCAACCTCTGCGCTTCTATTGGTTTTCGCTTGTTTTCTGGTGGAAACTCCGCCTTAACACTCTAGATTCTCATCTCCCCTCGTTTCGTTGGTAACCACTTCTTGTAGAGACATTCTCCTCAACTCACGACTCTGATAGGCTTCCTTATTCCCTACTCTTACAAGTTCCTGGTTGGCTCCACCCATCGTTTGAGTCGGATGACCAATTTCACGGCTGTCTATCACCCTCGTATTTTGGCATACTTGTCCTTTATAGATAAAGTGCTTTTAATTGTTGTGTGGCCCCTTTCATCTGCTCTTTTTGTTCACCATGTGTCCTGCTTCTTACCCGTGACCAATTGCTCGTATTGCCAATTAGTTTCTCCTAGTCGTTCCCACGACGAGTGTGGTCAATTCCGAGTATTCCAGACAGTTGCTATATCTTGCTCTCCAAGCCTTTCTTTGTCGCGTACCCTTCTGGTAAAGCTGGACGTCCCGTCGTTCGTTCATAGTGCAAGCGTATTGTCTAATCAAGTCAGGCTTTTCCTTTCTATTGTTGCAATGTAACACTGCGTTTGGTGTGCAGCTCGACGCATGTGGCTAATTGCCTTTGGGATAGCGTCGCTATGTCGCCTTGTCAACGATCTATTGTCTCTTCTTAGCGATATATTTCGCTTTTGTCTCTCTCGGCCCGTTGCGCGTCACCCGCAATCCGCTTCACTGTACATCTGCTGCGACAGAGGCATTGTTCGCTTAAACCCTGCCTTCCCTTGTGTAACAGTAAAATTGCTCAATACTTTGTCAAAATCAGGCCTGATCAACCTGAGCATTGTTATCATTGTTGTGCATGCAAACAATGTCGATATCTAGAGCACAGCTGTTACGATCTACCCAGCCGGTCCGTTCTTATCAGCAACTGATAAGACTCCAACTCGGTAGGAAGCCTAACTATGTAGGAATCCAAGATTGTGGCAGTCTTGAAATGAGTCATTGCTGGTCAAGTTCGCCTACTACTGAGAGTCAACGTTTCGAGCGCTGCAGTACAACCCTTTTCTCGACGTGAGGATCTATGCACTTAGCCAAGTGCGAAAAGGGTTTTAATTTTGATTCCTGAACTGTCTGGGACCCTGATTGCTGTTACTTTAGAGCATTTTTACACCTGGGGCTTGGTGCTGTCATCTGGAGACTTCTTTCCGCCGCCGCGGATTTCCGCATTCCGCCGCCGCGACCGACCTGGACTTCCGATACGCTTACTGTTCGATTGTGCGTGTATTACGCGGAGAACTTGTGGTGAGTGTATCTTTTCCTTGATTAATTTCCTAAACTGTGCCACGACTGGTGTTTCGACACGGACTTGCGGAGAGTTACTCTTCGAGGGATTATCACTTCTGCGCCACGTAAATACTGTATATATTAGTATAGCGTATTACATAAGTTATTTAGATTTAAGTTGTTGTCAGTTTAAACATTTATTATTATTGCGGCATCAGCTAATGATATACAGTCATTTACTCTCATTGTTATTTGGAGATACAAGCAAAACTTAATAAAATAGAATATGATTTCTTATTTTGTATATTTTGTATACCTTACATGATTGGTATAGTAAATCTGAGCAAACTGCCTTATCAAGTGGTTTAGTGGTCAACCTTAGTGAGACGGGATTGAATCTCCGTGTTCGCCCGTTGGTTTTCCCTGCACGGAGTGGCGCCCTTAAAAAAAAAAGGAAAAACTATATATAAGTGAATTTTATTTCTGGTTACCACTCACACTTCTTGATACTGACATAGGTGGTGTTAATATCTATCAAGGAACCCCACCCCTTCTCCACTAGCTAGCCTGGGTAAATTCGGTGGGTAGCAAATGGCGCCCAACGTGGGGCCCTTCTCTCTGGTGAAGACATCTATATCCGGAACATCTGAGATAAATCTATACCAATTGTGTTGGCATTTTTTCCAGGGTTATTTTATGCTTGAAATCTTTGAATTCTTTACAGATTTTTTATTGTAAATGTTTTGAGTTTTGATAATTTTGAAATATCTATTGGGACTGTATTTAGCTGTAGAATTGCGGTCCACCTTAAAGCTACATTTTGTAAAGTTGAACTTGGACATTTGTTATCAGATTTTTGGATAAGAACTTGTCATTGGCTTGATATATAGCCATTGGTTTTGTGTATAACTTACGAGCATTTCTCCTTCTTTGTTAAATTTGGTTGCTACTTTAAATATGTCTGCCTATAAGTTGAGAAAAGTGGAAGTTGCGTATGAGCTCGATCCGAGGCCTTTCAACTGATGGTTCGGCTAATGATCTTAGGAAACGGTTGACGCAGGCGATGTCGAAAAACACTCCAATAAATGAGGCTTCCGTCAATTCACTTCAATTTGATGAAGAGCTGGAAGAGTGTACTTTAATTTTAGATGACTTGGAGGGCCTAGTACAACAATATGAGGGAAACTTCAAAGATGACGAATATCAGAGGATAGTGGCGAGGCTGTGGCATCTCTACCCTCGAGTTGAACGCATTCCGATTCCAGATGCTGAGGACACCCAAGAAGAGGAATCGCAGGAGAAGAGGATGGAGCTACAACGCAAGGTGAAGAGTCTATTGGATTCTTTTTTCACACCTGAAGTGGAGAAACCGAAGATAGGTGAAGGACCAGCCAGAGCTACAGCTACTCAAAAGACTCTACCAATTAAAGAAGCCTCGGTTGCTGGTCACAGTAAGAAGCCATCACTAGGACCCAGAACTCTCCCTTTGGCGAAACCAGTTAATACTACAAACCGGCACAACGGCACACCGTCTGAACTTGTACTAGCCAATCAGGATAGACCCCAACTGATCCAGCAATCTCAGAGCTTGGCAGCAAACACAAAAACTGTTCCCTTGTACAATTGGGGACTAAGATTTGATGGTCAGGGTGGTCAAAGTGTGGGTGCTTTTCTTGAGAGAGTAGAAGAGATTCGTAGAGCTAGCGGCGTAACCCATGAAGAACTCTTTAAATCAGCTGTTGATTTATTTGCTGGACAAGCATTGGTTTGGTATAGGTCAACCATATCTAGGGTTAAATCGTGGAATGAATTATGTCAGGAGATGAGAATTGTTTTTAGAACTCCTGACTATGACTTTAGGTTGCAGCAAGAGATATTTAATCGCCTCCCGGGAGAACGGGAGTCAATCGATATGTTTATTGCTGCCATGGAGGGGTTGTATAGCAGACTGTCTATAAACACCCCAGAATCAGTCAGACTTGCTCAGATTCTGAACAATCTGCACCCTACTCTTCAAGATCGACTAGCACTGTGTGACATAAAAACTCTGGAAGATTTACGCCTGGTGGGACGTAAGGCAGAAGCAGGACGTTTTAGGGTTACTGTACCCCGCAATGTAGATCGAACTATGGGTGTTTTAGAACCAGATTTAGCATATGCTGAACCCCACAAATTTCTTGTATCAGACAGGTTGCACCAACTAAAGAAAGTGTTAAGTGTTGGAACTGTGGAGCAAGAGGACATCGATATGCTACTGGCAAGGAGACTAAAAAGAAATTTTGCTACGGCTGCGGAGAGCCAGATACCATCAAAATAAATGCCAAAAATGCGGGCCAAGAAACTTGTAGAGGAGGAAGTCAGCTTGATTCCTGAAGTTGGCTTCCAAGTCAGTTTAATTAATATAAAAATCAATTACATTCTGTATTCTAAATCTGGAGATCCCCGACCATACTTGGAAGTGCGGGTATTTGGTAAAACAATTAGAGCCTTGCTTGATTCAGGAGCTTCACACTCAGTTTTGGGTAAGGAAGGACTTTGGATATTAGAGAGGTTCCCAGCCAAATTGAAACCTAGTGAGAACAAATATGTGGAAACAGCGGATGGCCAAAAACATATGATTGAAGGAATTGTTGACCTTCCTGTTACTCTTGAGGATAGGACAAGAAACCTAGGAGTCGTTGTTGTGCCGAGTTTGAACCAGTCACTTATCCTAGGCATAGACTTCTGGAACCTTATGCAAATTGTCCCAGACATTTACAACAGGACTTGGGAATTTGCACCGACAAAAGTGGGACTGGCATCGATTTGGACAAAAGGGGGACTGCATCTGAAGAACATCTTGATCCTGAGCAGAAGTGTGCCGAATCTAGTATTAGATCGGCGATTAAGCAGTATATAACGTCCGGTAAACGTTAAACACAGTACTGAATTTGAAGCGCTTTAATTGGTGCTGCACTCTTGCAGCGAAGATAAGCACTAATTCTGCGCTTATCAAGTGCCTGAGAGGTGCTGGCATCTAGCGACAGCCCCGGTTCGCGAGGTTGAAGCGGAAATAAGTTTTATGCAAAGTTCGTCTCACATAAAACTTCGTCGCTGATGGCTGCCTTTTTTTACTCCGGGAGATGAAGAAAATTCGTCCACCATCCTTCCCACTATGTCAGGCTAGATCTGAATAGAACTGCGGTAAGTCTCGCCAATACTTTCATAGTTATGTATTTAATGTTTCACTAAAGAAAGACTTGTTTAATAGGCCCCAGTAAGTGGATTTCTGATAACCTTTAAAAACCTCATGGCATTGTGCAATACGCAATCTAAAGGTAGTATTTTTAAAACACAGTAAAACTATATTAAATTCACGTGTCCGAACTACGGCACTAAATGTCAGGGAAATATAAATACAAAAGTATTAGTTTAAATAGTGCAAACATGGATGTAAGCAGATTCCTATTACGTTACCTCATGGTTATTGTACAAGGCGTAATTCAGTGTAAGTTGCATACAACTTTTACTAGTAATGATAGTAAAACTTTATTCATATCAGGAAGCTTACTGAGGCACCAATTGAGAGTAATATAATTGCCAAATGGTATTAATTTATATAGTAAAGATGATGTAATCAGATTTAACCTATCTCGACCACGTGGTACAAAATATTCAGACTATGTATAAAGCTTATTAAAAATGTAACAAACCATAATTAGCTATCAAAATTCAATCATGGTAACCCGCATGGGTGAAGTTATTATTATAAAGATTTAACTGTACTAAATATTTTCAAATAGGGCCTGTTGGCCATATAACCTTGTCAAGTTTTATATTTAGGTAGCTCTAAAGCTATGTTAAGATTATATATGGGTTTTGGGGGTGTGCGAACTTTCTGTGGGCATTGTGTTGTGTACTCTGGCTGATATAATGTTGTGTAATTAGGGTCCCCCGAGCAAGTCGAGGGAAAAGCCCAACAACATAACCTGAACATGTAACACCAAAAACATCTCTCTCACTTCATCCGCCGGAGGAATTGACAGGACGAACCACTAACACCTGTAATGTAGGCCACGAGATTGCCACCTCACCCCCATGGACAAAAATCAGGTGATCTCAACCCATTATATTATTTATACATAGAGATGCACCCAATAAGACCCAGTGAACCAGTTCAATCAATCAACCACAACACTTTCAAGTTTTTAAACATTTTAATTGGATCCCCAATTAACGGGACAGTATAGTGCGTGAACTGGGTGTGAAATCATTTGTAAATTTTATTAATTTGTTGTAAAATTGTCAGCTCAGAGGCTGACATGTATCTTAGGCAGTTCAACATTCAAATGTATAATTCCCTCTTATTTCAGTATATGTGTTTCATTACAGCTTTTAAGTCATTCATTCAATTTGTAATTTCTCGGGTTCAATTTAGTGTTCATTTTATATATATTTTCTCATTTTTAAATTCAGTTTGGTTCATATGGTATAGAAATTTCTGGGGTAGTTAAGTGGATTCACAAGTTTAATCCTGAATGGGTGCATGTCCATGCAGTGTTGAACAAGTGTTGAGACAGGTTGAATTATGCACCGACTGGCAAACGAACATGTCGGTCTCTGGGCCAAAAGTACTTTTTAAAAAGGGTTATAAAATTCATGACATATTTCTATTTTCACAACTTAACCATATTTCTATATATATATATATATTTTCTATTAATTAATTATAATAACTGGGGTGTTAATTGTTTTCTAACTTTTTATTTCTCCAAGTATAAGTGCCCTGTGTGGCCGCATTTTATAATAGTATTAGGCACTTGGCCAAATTTTAGAATTTATTATGTCCTGGGGACTACTGGAGTTGCATAAGCATAATCTAAAACACATGTCATGTGTTAGGCACAAATTAAGTATTGTAATCCTAACATGGATTTCCATAAAAGAATTAATAATGTACCTAATGGTGGTAAGAAAAGGGCGTGGCAAGAGATCTTTGTATAATTGTACTGTATTGTGGAACATGTGATGTATTGTATATTTGTGTGTATATTTTGGGGGGTTATATGTATTGTACATTTAGGTGTATTTTGGGGGAGTTTAGATATAGGGTTTTTAGAAAAGAAAGATGAAACATAGGGTTATATATCCTTTTAATTTTGATGACATTAATTTATTCTATCTCATTTAATTTTGCTGAATATTTCTTCTAAGAAAGTAATTTATTTTAATTAACTTTAATAACAAGCATGTGGATTTGTCACTACTTAATTCTAATTACTTTGTTTGAGAATTTGTTATTCTAATTAATTTTATCAAGAAGTCTATAAAAAATTTTCTCCATTAAGTTTCAATGGAACACATTTTACTGGAAACTTTATTTAAAGAATAGTAATGATTTTAAATTTTAATTCATTTTAAAGAGAGATAGCATATATATTTTATATGTGTTAATAATTTTCAGGTGACCTTGTTGAAAGAGTATAAATTATTTTAATTAACAATTTAAGGGAATAATAGATTCTGACTGTTGTGTTTATTGATTTTGTTATTAATATTGTTTTCAAAATGGAGATAGAATAATAAAAGGAATTTTATTAATTGTTTAATTTATGAGTTTTCATTGCAAGTCCCGTCTCACTGGACCCAGCGCATTTTTGGCTTCTCTAGGCTTTGGTCTAGTTCTAATTAACTTGTGGCCCCTCTTTTCAAAAAAAAAAAAAAAAATCTTTTTTTTACAGCCTAAGTTAAAGAGGGGTTACATTTTGTAGCAGAGCGTGGTTGAGATTAGGGTCAACCCGTGGGTCCTGTGGGTTTGACGGGGCTTGCCAACTCAGGAAACATTTTGGGAGTTCTAATGGAACTTAGAAAAATTTTGGAAGGCCCTATATCTAAAAGTGAATATTTTTGTTAGGTTTAAGGTTTTGTGTTATATATGGATATGTACTTGCCCGCCTTGAATAGTTGATAGTGCCACGTGGTGAGAAATTTTGGAAGGGGACACTCCTTTGGAAACGCGACTTATCGCAGATCTGTGCCTGGGTGGAGATGGTCTGCGTATTACCTTGCCCATATTAGGGGAGGTGTTTTAATTAGGCGGTATGGCCCGATCGGCAGTCGGTCTCCTCCGATATACGGTAGCCGAAGAAATATTGGAAATATTTTTGAAAATTGTCGTTGGTCGGTGTTTTTGTCGTGTTGTGTGTTAGTGTGTGTGTGTCGCGTTCCATTTGTGTAGAGTTGTTGAGAGAGAGAGCAGTTCAGGTAAGGGGGCTGGGTCCTCGCAACGGTAGGGGGACCCGCAGTCTGCTTAATGAAAGAAACAGTACTTAAGATTTTCCTGTATTAATTGTCGTTAGTTCTAAGGTTTTGTGTTTTGTTTTGTGTGCCGACCGCGAAGCTCGATGATGAGTGCACTAAACCCCGAGCTGTTTTTGCGGGATGAACTTGAGTTCGAGCTCCGGGCCCGGGGCAAAGACCCTCGGGGGAATGTTCAGATTTTACGACGGCAGCTCCGAGAAGCGCTGGCCGCGGGTGACGCTCTCTCTAAGGTCACCATTACTGACCAAGAGAGCGAGTGGGAAGTGAGTTTTCATTGCAAGTCCCGTCTCACTGGACCCAGCGCATTTTTGGCTTCTCTAGGCTTTGGTCTAGTTCTAATTAACTTGTGGCCCCTCTTTTCAAAAAAAAAAAAATTCCAAAAAAAAAATTTTCAAACAAAATAATCTTTTTTTTACAGCCTAAGTTAAAGACGGGTTACAGAAGAAAAGGCTAGAGGAATTTATTGGAAACCAATTCAAACAACAGACAAAACCATTAGGACGGACAAGTGTAGTAGAACACCGGATTGATACGGGCGACGCCCAGCCCATAAAACAAATGTATTATCCGATGTTCGCTAGTATACAGAAGATTGTGAATGAGGAGCTGGACAAAATGTTGGAATTTGGAGTTGTTACTCCATCAAAAAGCGCATGGTCTTCACCGATAGTTTTGGTAGACAAGCCTGACAGATCGAAAAGGTTTTGTGTTAATTTTCGTCAATTGAATGCTGTAACAAAAAGAGACGCATATCCTCTACCTCAGATTACGAAAATTCTTGACAGACTAAGAGATTCTAGATACCTGTCCTCATTGGATATAAAATCTGCTTATTGGCAAATCCCGCTTGCCGCAGACAGTAGAGAAAAAACAGCGTTTACAGTACAGGGTCGTGGACTGTTTGAATTTGTGACAATGCCGTTTGGCTTACATAATGCGCCTGCCACTTGGCAAAGGTTCATCGATCAAATCATAGGAGCGGACCTAGAACCACACGTTTTCGTGTATCTGGATGATATAATTGTAGTGACTCAACATTTTGACCATCACTTGGAAGTTCTGGAGAAGATATTCAATCGACTTCGAGCTGTGGACGTGACTCTCAACCAGGAAAAGTGCTGCATTTGTCGCACGGAGTTACGCTACCTCGGATACGTGGTTGATAGTAGAGGTTTACGCGTGGACCCAGAAAAAGTTCAGGCTATTGTTCAGATTCCCGTGCCCAGAAACCAAAAGGAAGTTAGACAATTTTGCGGAACGGCCTCTTGGTACCGCAGGTTTATCCCTGACTTTGCAAGTAGACTTTATCCACTCACGTCCCTGCTAAGAAAAAACAAGAGGTTTACATGGACAGATGAGGCCCAAAATGCTTTTGAAGACATACGCAGTTGCCTGGTTAAAGCTCCTATATTGACATGCCCTGATTTTAACAAACCCTTCATTATATCATGTGATGCGTCAGGTGTAGGATTGGGAGCTGTTCTCACTCAAGAAGGAGAGCAAGTAATCGCTTATGCATCTAGAACTCTGTCAAGAACTGAACAAAAATTTTCGGCGACAGAAAGAGAGTGTTTGGCCGTCATATGGGCGGTGGAAAAATTCCGACCTTATGTTGAGGGAAGTCACTTTACAATTATTACTGACCACTACAGCCTTTTGTGGTTGCATAACTTAAAAGACCCCCAAGGTCGGCTAGCCAGATGGGCACTTCGACTTCAACCATACAGCTACACTCTAGTCCATAGAAAAGGGAAAGAGCACGTGGTTCCAGATATGTTATCAAGATCTGTGGAGCAGGAGCAGGAGATGGTTCCAGTGGTCTCCGAAGTTCTGAAAGTTGAAGATGGATGGTACAAGAAGATGCTACGGGAGGTGACCGAGAAGGGTGACCAGTATCCCACTTGGAGAGTGGAAAAGGACCTTTTGTGGAAACACATCCCTAGTCGAACAGCGCTATGGGATATCACTTCAGAATGGAAGCGAGTCATCCCCAAAGAGGATAGAGCCAAAATCATCCATATGTGTCATGACGAACCTACAGCAGGTCACCTAGGATCCTTCAAGACATTTTCACGAGTACAAAACCAGTTCTATTGGCCAAAGATGCGACAGGACATTTCGAAATACGTTGCACGCTGTCGAGTCTGTCAGACCACGAAGAGTGACAACCAACGACCAGCGGGAATGATGGGATCCCGAAGAGGAGTAGATCGACCATGGAAAATGATTGCGGCGGACCTGTTAGGGCCACTACCTCGGTCCACTTCAAGCTATAAATACATTCTTGTGGTCACTGACACCTTTAGCAAGTTTTCTGTTTTGTTTCCCCTGCGGGCGGCAACTTCATCTCTCGTAGCCAAACACCTGGAGCAGAATATTTTCCTCATGTTCGGCATTCCCATGTATCTTATTTGTGACAATGGAGCGGAATTCTCTGGAAGAGCACTAAAGACTTTAGCGACCGAATACAAGACCAAGATATTGTACAATGCTAGTAGGCATCCCCAAGTAAATCCAACTGAAAGAGTCAATCAGACAATTGGAAATATGTTGAGGGCTCTTGTCGGCGACAACCACCGTTTGTGGGATCAACAGCTGCCAAAGATTGGGTTTGCGTTGAGGACGGCCAAGCACGAAGCAACGGGATATACTCCGGCATTTCTCAACTTCGGGCGAGAGCTGACATTAAGGACCAAGGAGGCGCAAGAAAATGGAGAAATACCAGAAGTAGACGAGACAGAATCTTATGGGCGCAAGATGGAAGAGTTGAAGAATGTTTACCAGGAGGTTGAAACCCGGCTTAAATCAGCACACCGGAAGAACGCAGTGAGGTATAATCTACGGAGAAGACAACCGGACTTCAGAGTAGGTGAGAGGGTTTTGAAGAGGAACTTTCCCCAGTCAAACGCTGTAAACTACTTTTCCACCAAGCTGGCACCAAAGTTTACAGGTCCGTTTATCATTTCTAAGAAGGTATCACCACTGGTCTATCAACTTAAAAAGGAAGATGGATCAAACTTGGGAAATTGGCATGTTTCTGATTTGAAGCGATTCATTGCTTAAGAAAATTTTAGGAAATTTTCTTCGAGTTGAGAGATAATTTGTAACAGTAAAATAGCTCAATACTTTGTCGAAATCAGGCCTGATCAACCTGAGCATTGTTATCATTGTTGTGCATGCAAACAATGTCGATATCTAGAGCATAGCTGTTACGATCTACCCAGCCGGTCCGTTCTTATCAGCAACTGATAAGACCCCAACTCGGTAGGAAGCCTAACTTTGTAGGAATCCAAGATTGTGGCAGTCTTGAAATGAGTCATTGCTGGTCAAGTTCGCCTACTACTGAGAGTCAACGTTTCGAGCGCTGCAGTACAACCCTTTTCTCGACGTGAGGATCTATGCACTTAGCCAAGTGCGAAAAAGGTTTTAATTTTGATTCCTGAACTGTCTGGGACCCTGATTGCTGTTACTTTAGAGCATTTTCACACCTGGGGCTTGGTGCTGTCATCTGGAGACTTCTTTCCGCCGCCGCGGATTTCCGCATTCCGCCGCCGCGACCGACCTGGACTTCCGATACGCTTACTGTTTGATTGTGCGTGTATTACGCGGAGAACTTGTGGTGAGTGTATCTTTTCCTTGATTAATTTCCTAAACTGTGCCACGACTGGTGTTTCGACACGGACTTGCGGAGAGTTACTCTTCGAGGGATTATCACTTCTGCGCCACGTAAATACTGTATATATTAGTATAGCGTATTACATAAGTTATTTAGATTTAAGTTGTTGTCAGTTTAAACATTTATTATTATTGCGGCATCAGCTAATGATATACAGTCATTTACTCTCATTGTTATTTGGAGATACAAGCAAAACTTAATAAAATAGAATATGATTTCTTATTTTGTATATTTTGTATACCTTACATGATTGGTATAGTAAATCTGAGCAAACTGCCTTATCAAGTGGTTTAGTGGTCAAACTTAGTGGGACGGGATTGAATCTCCGTGTTCGCCCGTTGGTTTTCCCTGCACGGAGTGGCGCCCTTTAAAAAAAAAAAGAAAAAAAACTATATATAAGTGAATTTGATTTCTGATTACCACTCACACTTCTTGATACTGACATAGGTGGTGTTAATATCTATCAAGGAACCCCACCCCTTCTCCACTAGCTAGCCTGGGTAATTTCGGTAGGTAGCACTTGTCTTGGAAAACACATGTTACCGAGCCATCGTATATCTGTCAGCAACCCTCGTTACACCGTCCACTTACAAAAAAAAATGTTTATTTTGACATTTTATCGTTATAGTGTACACATGAGGTCATCACAGTCGTCTTCGTCAACGACACGGTAAGTATTCTGTCGACGTAGCCTGTAATGACTGTACGGAAGTATCTCACGACTATCGTTCAGGATATAGCGCTTGTCGTCATAGTGTGTTAACGATTGTTTGTATACTTGCAACGCGTATAATCTATGACGATTACTTCTTACGAAAAGAGCAGTGGTAGAGAACTAAAAATGATCCGAGAGAAACGAGCAGTACGTCTCTGTCGCAGACCTCGTTTAATAGCGACTCTGGATACATTTGTTGCTACTCTTTTTTGCTCTTGTCTGTCAGAAACCTAAAGATAAGTAGTACGAGTAGCAAATAACACTTTGCTCATAGTCTAAAGAACTCTTTAACAGCCCGACGACTCTTTTGTTTGTATTACTGTAACAAGAACGATCTTTCGAGTAATTTGGCGTTGATAGTTGGTACGTAGATTTTCCTTTATGTCTGCGTACAGATTTTGGTACGTATACTGTACAACAGCTGTCCGTATCAGTCATACGTTAGAGCCGTACTTGGCGACAGCATAGTGATAATGAAAATCGTACAATTCCGTTTGCTAAGATCGAGTACGGTGAAGCCAAAGTAAACGGAGCGGGAAAGTACAACTGATTTTTTATGTAAAGAGAGCCAGATTGTTCGTAAAACAGCTCATGCGTGTCAGTCTGGATGCGGAAACCAGTTTCAAAAACTTTCGCTCTTTTGAGACGAGTGGAAGTCTATTCGTTTCCGTATATCCTCTCCAACGATTTTCTATAAACAGCATTGTTCATCAGTTTGAACAAATCTAAATACAATTAATTCACTACCGACTCGGAACACAAAGTTTTTCATGGGTAAAAACGTAAAAGTTTTACCTTGTAGCCTGAACCGGTTTTCGCTTCTAAAAAGCTTCTTCAGAGGCTTTTTCAGAATTGTTTTCAAAATTTTTGACGGCCTCTTGTCTCTTATGCGTGTTGAAATCAAAAAACGGTTTCAACCATGCGCACTGTTTAAACTTAGCACTGTATGGATTGCTTTTAACTTAATATAGTCCACGATTTTGACACAATTTTAATTGGGAATATGGAGAACGTATTTTTGTTTGTCTTCCAAAGTCGTTAACAACTTCTCCACAGAAGACACCGCTGCTGATCCGTATGCACAAACGAACTGAAGATTTTCTCGTACAGTCGTTTGGAATAAGAAGAAAGCATGTCTGGTGTTACATTCTGATGTACAAAACACGAGGATAGTCGGAATGGGTCTGTCTGGGTAATGCAGTCTACACCGTCAACCTGCTCGTATATACCCCCTTTCGTACGAGCAGATCAATGTGTTCTTTAAAACATTGTCTGAGAATAGGAAGTTGACTTTTCTATTTAAACAGATTGTCAACAAGTGTATCCTGAGATCAACTGAGAAACTGCAAAGAGTCTACGAATTGCAAGGGTCCCAGTGAGAACGACACGTAACTCTCACAAGTTGTAGCAATGCAGGACAACTCTTTGACATTATATTTACCCAAACCGTGTATTAAATGGCTACAGTCGCAGACTCGTATATTATGACGTGAGACAGGGATACGCCCAACCATTTAATAATTAAGATTGCAAACGTTATGCGTCGCCCCCAGAAACTTTCCCGTAAAATGGCAATGATTACGCACTTTGTCGTCGTCTGGTAGTAGATTGTAGCCACTTCGTACAACTGACAAACAGTGGTTTTAGCAAACGTAGGCCTATTATTGTCCATCGGTCATATCAATCGGCGCGATACGATACATTACGTTCATCAGATCCTCAGCTTCTTCTGTCAACCATGATAAGAAAGTGTCTATAACCTTCACACCACGATAGACGACAGGTGGTTTTAGAAGTCGACACATGCAATCGAAAATAGCGTAGCAAAAACCTAAAGGAACAGGTTTCGTAAGATGTGGACGATACGAAAGAAGTGATTTTCTTCCTACGATTCCCATTACTGTCGATGGACCAGAGATTGCCAGTTGAGTCTTGTACCGTTGTTAGAATGTGGTTACCTGGAGAACATGATTGTAGTGACACAAGGAAAGACTAAAAGTCAGAGTAATTTTAGTAAATAACACATTCATACAGTAAATTTTGGACGTCATAAATTTCTCTACCTCGATAGGCATTCGAGTTTTTTGCACAGCGAAAGGTGTATAATGGGGTAGAAGTTCAGACAGAGAATGTTCTTCACTAAAGCGATGCAAGCAGTAGTCGCAGTAAAAGATTTTAGCATTTTTTGTTTAAATACGATAATAATTTGCTCATGTCAGCTATAATACAGTAGTGTTTTTGACTCTGGGCATCAGTAAGTATTAACAGATTGATGTTATGTGTTTTTTTTTTTCTAGTTATTCCCATTGGATAAATTCATTCTTTTTCCTTCTCTGACAGTGTCCTCTTTATCGTAACCGAAAACATTTAAAAAAAATTTGGGTTCTGCTTTTCAAACTTTGAAAGCAAATTCAATGAAATAGGATACTCGATGTTTGTAATCTTTACGTTGTTAGTATATGATCTGTAACTTGAAAGAAAATATTTATGCTTTTTCTGTGGGTATAATCGAATGAATACAGGCCGTAGGGACACAATTCATCACCACTGTTATAGACGTTGACTACTGCACGAGTGGATTCACTTTTGGGCATAGGGGGACACTGCCAGAGATCGGTACTGCCCTCTGCCCAACAAAAAGTTTCATCTTTAACACACCATCCGCTCCCATCGCAAGTAAATTTAGAAATACTGTCAAATATTTTGTTGTACGACTCGTCTAGCAAACTATTTAACTAGCGACCACCACTCGTTAACTACGTTTGGCAGCCGTCCGCAAAAGACACCCATTTTAGACACTTTATTTTCCTCGCCACTATCACCATCTACAATGGTTTTTACAAAACGCACCCTCCACTTCATATTACACTAACGTGCACGTTCAGCAAGGATATCCACGCACAAAGATAATCGTACACCGGACATTACAGTTAATTTATCCGGACCTTGTTTTCCTCGTCAGTCACAATGGGTACATATTCAAAGATTATAAGAGTTCCTCTGACACTACTGTTTCGCTCTACATGAAATCGCTCCATACTGAAAATAGAAGTGCATGTTAGACCCTACTAAAAATCTCTAAACGTAATATCGTACCTGAATTGTGCATACCAAGCACAATATACCGGCATACCAAGCATACCAAGCTATACCAAGCATATTACGATACGATATCGTAATATCGTACCAAGCAAGACCTGCATGGGGAGAGATAAATAGTAATTATTATTTCATGTGTACATAATGGTAACACAAACGCACGATGACGCGACAATTGCATGCAGAACGATAAATAATAGTTATTATTAAACGCTTACCTAATGCCAAGCGTTTGTGCATTGTTATAAAACGCGCAATGATGCGATGAACAAAAATATGAACTGCAACAGATCACATTACCAAGTGCGAAAATTACCACCACTGCATTTCTACTCCCCACTCGGTGAAACCGGTTTACGCGTCCGCTGTTGGCTCAAGTGTGTGTGTGTGTGTGTGTGACGTTTATTACTTTGATTATATTATCCTAATATCAATTGTTTAACCAGTTTTATTTAATCATTTAAACTATTTAAACATAATCATCAATAGAATATATATATACATATTAGTAGTAAGTTAGTAGTAATTTTAGTTAATAAAAATACTGGCATGTTAGGTACTGGGTTAGTTTTTACTTCTGGCAGCCATTGGACACGATCCAGATGCTGCAATCAAGCCACGGGTGCAAAGACACCCCGCATCCATAATGCAATGTACTGGGTTAGTCTATGGTTAACAGCGACGATGAAACAGTGACTGACATATTGCCATGTATTTTCGCAATCGCAAGAAGAATGTATTGTTTTTTTTTCAAAATGGCTCAGTCAAAATGGTATAATTATTGTCCCCTCTGAATCAGTCACACGATTGAAGAAGCTTGTAGGCCTACAAGACAGCGTAACAGTTTAGCTAGACCAGCATATTGCGAATCACCATTCCGCAACGAAGGCACAGCTATGAAGTAAACAAAGAAAGAGAGGAACACCGATGCGACAAGTTTTCAGGAAACCATAGCAACGGATCTCCGCAGGCCAGCGAGACGGAATTTTCCGAGGCGTTCGGTAGAGGTGAAGAGGCTTCACAACCTGTACCAAGCGGATCTGGTGTAGATGATCCGGTGTACCAAAGTGAACAAAGGATACAAATACCTGATGACTGTGATCAACGTGTTTAGCAAGTTTGTATATACCGTACCGTTGAAAATCAGAACAAGTGAAGAAGTTAGTCACGCCCTGGAATCCATACTCAGAGTTAACAGGATGAAGTAGCTGCAAACGGTTAACAAAGAAGAATACTACAACAGTACCGTGCCAACAATGTTAAAAAAGTACAACGTGAAACACTATTCTACGTACAGCGCGAAAAAGCATCAACAGTAGCGGGAAAGGATTCAATAGAACACTGAAGACACACATGTATCGTGCTTTCAGTGAATAAAGTCATAAGGTCATTACCGTTGGTTGACTCAACTCCTTCACATATACAATGATACATACATAAGCACGCACACGCGTGTGCGCACACACGCTCACATACACAAACATGTTTCATTCAAATAAGTGTTCTGTTGTGTTTGACATTTATTTTGTATTCATACCCAGGTCCTGATGATGACAATAAACATTGTCGAAACGTCGACACAAATAATTAAAATTTGTGTTATATTTTTGACCGATCCTCATAAACCCTACACCGAAAAACTCATTGATTGACTGTCACTAAGAATTTAAGGTTTTAAATTAACTTTACTTTTTTGTTTCGTTGCCATTTTTAAACGGTTAACAAAAAAAGCCATTAACTGGTGTTATAAAATTTTTCATTGTTGGTTTAACACACATTTTACTTTGATCAGGACAAATTATTACAATTTACGTGTGTTTGTACAGTATCAATATTATATGTACCCTGTCCGTACTCCTTCTGTCAGAGTGACATGACTCTAATTCAAGCAGCAAATAGCGTTTCAGAAGTGCCACGCCTCTTTGTTTACATCAGGATTAAACTAAGAACGGAATTAGTATAGAAATTTTGACACTGACACGGTTTCTTTCGGTTGTGTTGTCTCTCGCACCGTACGTCGTCGAACACTAACACAGTCAGTAGCAACCTTCTCTGGAGGTGGTTTTTAATCGTTCTCACTATAAGCGTGACAACCTAACCCTCCGTCAGAGAGCGTTTCGTAAGAGTTTCTAGCAGTTTTTATTTGGGTTGAAATAGTGATTTCAGAAAAAAACATATACGTTCGCGAAACAAAACCCATTGATGTCAAACAAGTTAAACATCATGTTTATCGTATCACAATTTGAAGGACCATACGAGATAGCCGGTAGTGTAAGAAAGAAGAGACCCATGGCTACGTTTTCTGTTTCATCCAAACCGCCCCCAAAAGTTTTTGTAAGCTCCATATTTTTTATTTTTAGTTTTTTTTATCTTTATCTTTTTATCCGTTTGTTCTTTTTTCCATAATCAATTCAACCGTTGTGTTATGTCGTAAAAGTAGCCAGATATATGTAACTACACACACATGTCTTGTCCTGACTCACAATTAGAATCCGCCCTTACACACCCTTGTAATGATTAACCCCATCAGTTTTGGTAGTAGGCATTATCTCATTAATTTCAAATCTTTTCTCACGGTTCGTATCCCCTTTGTCAGTAGTAATGAACCAAGACGATTATACGCATTCTTTTGATGTCTTCCACCGTTATAATCAAGGATGTGAGACAACGTCTTTAAACGTGGTTGCAGACAAAGCGATATTGTCATTGTAACGTGCAATCGCGAAATGGTGATTCAATATATGTTGTTTGTACGTTTATATCAGATTTTTCTTCTGTATCCAAGTGTTGTATTTAGCTTCGAATCCGAGCCAACATACACGCAACCTGTTGCCTTTACCCTGTAGCACTTTTTCCACTACATAGACGTCGTCAGCCATGATTTGCTAATTTTGTGCTCGTAGAAACAGCCTTTTGCCTCTTCTCTAGTATGATCCTTGAGCAGATAAGTGATAGGAATAATGGGGTGGCATGGTGTGGACGGTAAATATCTAGTTGGTCTCGTTAGTTGCGTATCCTTTAGCGATTGTCATTATATGTTTACTTAAAGTAACACATCGCCCAGTTTAATCTTGGGCTTTTCAGTTGTAATGCGTGGTCATACGTGTAATGCGTGTTCTCTTTATCTTTTCCAAAACAGTTTGCTCGTTGTATTTATTCAATTGATTCGGTTACATACATTGTTGTTGTATGCTTTTACCAGCCCTGGCAGTTAAGTTTACATCTTCAAATGTTTTCTTTAAGACAACGAGAAAATTATAATATCACAGAACTTAATTTATACACTGGAACTTAATTAATAGTGTATAAATTAATTTCTGTGATATTAATTTTTCTCGTTGTCTTAAAGAAAACATTTGAAGATGTAAACTAACTATCTCAACTCCTTCACATATACAATAAACATTGTCGAAACGTCGACACAAATAAGTTAAAATTTGTGTTATATTTTTGACCGATCCTCACAAACCCTTCACCGAAAAACTAATTAATTTAAAACGGAAATTGAAGCTGCGATAATTACCAATGTAGTGTATATTATCAGTTTCTGTTAGAGAGTAATTTAATGCCTTCCATATCTGTGTCGGAACTTGTATTATCACATCGATAAGATTGTCCACAACGACGTCGGTAATGTGGCCTGTTGCCATAGCTTATATTCCTTCTTGATTATATCCTGGATACAATGACGCCACTTGTCCGCCGTCGTTTCATTTACCGGCTTTGTATCAATTCTTTAATGTCAGGCAGCTTATATGTTGTGTTGTGACAGGCAACATATCCTTTCCACTGGCTCCATATAATTCAATAGAATTCAGAATACAGTGGTAAGTAGGAAGTCTTAAAACGAGTGCTCCGATTTAAGTGGTAAGATAACTCTCACATGACTATACAGACGTTGTGCACTTGCGCATAATACATTCCTGTGTGAACAGTGTCAACGCCTTTGGCCAATAGCGTTTCAGATTTCCTGTTGGGTGTGTTTACATTAGGATTTAACTATGAATGGAAATAGTATACACACCTAGTAAGCAGTTGATTCAGGAAAAATCGTAGTTATTCACATACGTTCGCACACGCGCCACAATTTATTGGAACGAAAATACATTGACAATTATTAACAAGAAACTACACTATAAAATACATGTACGTATATACACATCAAATATACACGCACTGAATATTTAATAATTTTATGAACGACGTATAATGATACTTCAACTAACAAACTTAAAATGTATTTAAAGCTTTCTTCTATAACTTTATAACAATCATTTTTCTTGCAGCAGGGACAGAGCAGTATTATGTGCATGTGTTTCACAGGACTTTATTATAAAAGTACAGTGTGTTAATTTTCTCTTTTGGTGGAATAACGTCTCCTTTGTGGCACGATATTTCTTTTGAGGCAAGTCGAGCACCTAAGTAGGGGTATTATGAGAGTTCTAACGCGGAAGTGACGTCGTCCCCCCGCCCCGCCGCCGCCCACGCCTATTTTGGCGGGAAATTTGAAAATGGTTGTGGTGGGGGTGGGGGTGGTTGTTGACTTCCGGTGTGGGTGTTGTGGTGGGGGATAGTGGTGGGGGTAATGGTGTGTTGTGGTTGGTCGTCGGCTGTGTGGTGGTGGTTGTTGTCGTCGTTGATTGGTTTAGAGGGCGGGGCGCCCCGGGGATGTTGATTGGTCGTCGTCCATGTTGGAAAATTGCGACGTTGTCGGTTAGTGCTGGAAAATTGCGCCGTTGTCGTGTTGTGCGGTGTGTGCTGGTTAATCGTCGGCCATGTTGGAAAATCGTCGACTGCATGTGTTGGGATTTGTGTGTGCTGGTTAAGCGTCGTCATGGCCAGGTCTCGGCTTGGCCGCGGCTCGGCCGTAGATTGGTCGACGTGTGTCGGCCGCATGTGTGCTGGTTAAGCGTCGGCCTCGGCGGCCATGTTGGAAAAGCGTCGACTTTGAAAATCTGTTCGTCCATCTCCTTTGAGGTTAGAAAAATAAATATATGTGTGCTGCGTCCATCTTCCCTCGACGCATAATTGAAAACCAAATTCACTTGTAAAATTTGTATATCGTGCATCCATGTATGGAAAAAAATACATACATCAGGCACGTAAGATAGGAAGTACCATATTCTGATTGATATGTAATTTTTTTTTATCGCATGGACATAGAAATAGTGTAGTCTCGTCCTGCATCGGTTGTAAGAAATTCTCACCCCCGCGTGTATGCACTGCATAAGTGAAAATCACTGCACTTGTAAAAATTGTCTAACGCACATCATGCATGTAAGATAAATACCATTTTTTATTATTCTGATGGTATGTATTATCTCATGAGTAGCTGTAGTAAAAAGAGTGTAGTGTATTTTGCATCTCACAAATGAAACTCTCTTTGATTTGATCCGTCGTGTATAAATGAAAATCACTTCACTTGTAAAATTGTGTAACACGCATTCTGCATAGAAAACATAATTACCATTTTATATTATTGTGTTGGTTATGTAATTTGTGGGGGGCGCTCATAGTAAAAAAACTATTGTCTTCTGCTTTGGTCCATCATGAAAAACCACTGCACTTGTAAAAATTGTCTAACGCACATTATGCATGTAAGATAAATACTATTTTTATTATTCTGATGGTCTGTAATATCTCACGAGTAGCTGTAGTAAAAAAAGTATAGTGTATTCTGCATCTCACGAATGAAACTCTCTTTGATTTGATCCTTCGTGTATAAATGAAAATCACTTCACTTTTAAAATTGTGTAACACGCATTATGCATGGAAAACATAATTACCATTTATATTATTGTGTGGGGCGCTCATAGTAAAAGAAGTATTGTCTTCTGCTTTGGTCCATCATGAAAAAACCACTTCACTTGTAAAAATTGTGTAACACGCATTATGCGTGGTAGAAAGGAACATTGGCTCATATTCGACAGCGGTCGTCCTTGATTTCGGGCGTGGTTAACTATAGCATCTTTGTCGCCTTTGTCTCCCTGCTTTGCATCTTTGTCGCCTTTGTCTCGCTGTTTTTTGTCATCAGGTGTGGATTACCTGATACCTTCACTTTCGCATGCATCCATGTGTGGGCTTTTCTGTATAAAAGCCGCACGATTTGCTCAGTTAGAATACAAAACATCGCAGGAATCTGACAAGACATCATTAGCAGGTCACGTACGAGGTGAGTTTGTTTTAAATTATTTTTCTGTAGTCTATTATCAGCAAGCAATTATTTTAAATAAAATTGATTTTTTTTAATTGCTTGAATAACACGCAACGCTCGTTCTAATAGTTTGTTTTTAAATTAATCTTTAGTTTCTTTATCATGAAGTAATTATTTTAAATAAAAAATTGAATTTTTCTTTATAGTGTACAAAACATCGCAGGAATCTGCCAGCACATAAGGGTGAGTTTGTTTTAAATTATTTTTCTGTAGTCTATTATCAGAAGCAATTATTTTTAATTGATTGAATAACACACAACACTCGTTCTAACAGTTTATTTTTAAATTATTCTTTAGTATCATGAAGTAATTATTTTAAATTAAAATTTAGTTTTTCTTTAATTGAATAATACATGAACGGTCGGCGCACAACGCTCGTTCTAGCAGTTTGTTTTAATATTTATTGTTTATTTTCTGTAGTATATTATGAGACAAGTGAAACAATTTTTTTATTAATTTATTATATGTAATAACGCATGACTTTCTAGCTTGTACATTGACTGATGAATAGTTGTACTGTTATGTAGAATAGTGTCAATGTTCGAAGGACTTTTGAAATCTTTCGTAACAGTATCATGAAGTAATTATTTTAAATTAAAATTTAATTTTTCTTTAATTGAATAACACATGAACGGTCGGCCCACAACGCTCGTTCTAGCAGTGTGTTTTAATATTTATTGTTTATTTTCTGTAGTATATTATGAGACAAGTGAAGCAATTTTTTTTATTAATTGATTGTATGTAATAACGTATGACTTTCTAGCTTGTACATTGACTGATGAATAGTTGTACTGTTATTTAGAATAGTGTCAATGTTCGAAGGACTTTTGAAATCTTTCGTAACAGTATCATGAAGTAATTATTTTAAATTGAAATTGAATTTTTCTTTAATTGAATAACACATGAACGGTCGGCGCACAACGCTCGTTCTAGCAGTTTGTTTTAATATTTATTGTTTAGTTTCTGTAGTATATTATAAGACAAGTAAAGCAATTTTTATTAATTGATTGTATTTAATAACACGTGACGTTCTAGCTTGTACATTGACTGGTGAATAGTTGTACTGTTATTTAGAATAGTGTCAATGTTCGAAGGGCTTTTGAAATTAAATAGAGTGAAATGTTACAGCAATAACGTTTAATTGAAACAAATAAAATACATCTAAGCAAAATATATTACAAGTTAAAATACATAATAATATGTAAACAGATGCACAATGACAATTGTGTATAATTAAAAACAAACTAAATATATGTAAGCACACTATATTATAATTTAAAATACAATTGCATGTAATTACAAATTAAAATACATATGTAAACGTACACGCGTACAATGACAATTGTGCACATTTAAAACAGTTGAAATATATGTAAGCTAAAAGTTAAAATACATAATATGTATACACACGCACAAGCGCACACAATGAATTGTAATGACGATTGCTTATAATTAAAACAAATGAAATACGCCTAAGCGTTACATGGTAAATAATCCATACACATACACATACATTATGAAATACAAATATATTTGTTAATAAACGTGATATTTCAATCTATTGTCCCTGGATAGTGGCAATTACAGCATTGCTCGTATTTTCTTTCTATTGGATATTTTACCTCCATTACTAGTGTATATTTTTTCTATTTTTTTTCTATTTCCATTACCTCCAATAATTTTTTTGTATTCTATAGCGCTAATGGCCACGAACTTAGCAATGATATTTCAATTTAAAATACAATATGTAAACGCGCTCACAATTGCGTATAATTAAAACAAATGAAATACATGATATGTAAACGCACATACAATGACAATTGTGCAAATTTAAAACAGTTGAAATATATGTAAGCACGTTATATTTTGAAGTTAAAATGGCGCGCGCGCGCACACACACACACACACACATAATGAATTGTAATGACAATTGCTTATAATTAAAACATATGAAATACGTCTAAGCGTTATACATTAAACAGCAAATAATACATTATGAAATACAAATATAAATGTTCAGTCCATTGGGTCTTAGTCTAAAATATCCACCACGTAAGCCCTGTCTTTTTCTCAACGGTATACGAGATGTAGTGAATATGGCGTTAAATTTTTTAATTCGTCGTCATCGAAGACGCCCGCGTATCTTTTCGGCAGATAAACGCGATATTTCAATCTAATCTCCCTGTAATCCTGGATAGTGGCAATTACGGCATTCCCGTATTTTCCTTCCGTGTTTTGCAGTTCTCCTATTGGGTATTTTACTCCCATTACTAGATCTTTAATTTTTTTATATTTAATAGCGCTGATGGCCGCGAACTTAGCAACGAATGAAGTCATTTTTTTTCAAATGGAGAACCTGTTTTCCGCTCGCACGTCTATCAAGGTCTGAATTAATAACGCTTGTTCGTACCGGTATAAGAAGGGAGACTGTTGAGTAGGGGGAAGCCGGTCAGCGCAGGGGAGGGGGGACCACACGTTGCGGTTATTATTAACCCTGCGAAACAGGATGCAGCTGCTTTCCCACGCCATGTTCAACGGGTTGGTGGGGGGAGCCGACCTGGTTATTTTTTTTTATACGTCTAGACAGGGTGATGTCATCGACCCCACTCGAGTGTGCGGGAACAAGTCGACGACGTTAATAATTATTTTTTTTATGCGTGTTCGAACATGTCGGTGGCACTAATTTTTTTATATGTCTAGACAGGGTGATGTAATCGAATTCCACAGAGGGGAAGGAGGGGGTAGGCGACGGTTGATATTATGCGTAAGCGCTAAACAACAATCTATCCAATTAGTAATTTACCAGAAACATATTGATTATTCTAAAATCCGATACAACCCACTCGCGTAAAGCGTGTACTCTATGATTTGTGCATATTTCCGGAAATAAGTGGTGCGTGAGACAGGCTGTTCCATGTATTGAATGTAATTGTTCGAGTTTGGGACAACCGAAATCTTCTAAATTTATAATATTGTAATGTACGATACGCTTCTCCAGAAATCTTTTTTTTTTTGCAAACCTTTTACGAAAACATAGTGAAAAGGAAACGT
Source organism: Magicicada septendecula (assembly GCA_034769895.1). Classification (NCBI taxonomy): domain Eukaryota; kingdom Metazoa; phylum Arthropoda; class Insecta; order Hemiptera; family Cicadidae; genus Magicicada; species Magicicada septendecula. Next base: position 474,893,232 of record CM068368.1, on the reverse strand, counting down.
ATATTTTACTAATATCGGCACAAGATGGTCGTACGATGTGTCCCCGTCCGTCCACTCTAGACCATGATAATAGTCCGTTAACCATCGATTTGTCCTCATGTGTTTGTGATTCGAAACGATCGTGCCCACTGGAGGTACAAATATCCAATGCCTGCTGGCAAATGCGGTGACGTCCATAACGGGTAGTTCCTTAACGAGTTCGTTACCATCGTTGTCGATGAAACAGTGAAAGTCAAGTATGACTGCTAGCTTGTCATTGCTCCTCTTTTTTTCGTTACAAACAACGTGTTCGGTGTCACTAGGAACGCTGCTGATCCGTCCGTCTTGCGGAACAGACACGTTGTATGTCGTGAGACGTTCGTAAAGAATTTTTTCGGTACGTTTACTTTGTACCATACCTGCTTGTCACGTATCACTGCAACAAATTTCTGTGTCGAAACGTCGTATACAAAAATTTCTATAGGGTACAGTACTGCGTGCTTTAAGTCACTGCAACGCCTGTACTCGTACGGAGTTAACAGCTCCATGCGTCCGTCCTCAACGCGTACTGTTCAAACACTGAGGTACGCGAGATTGGTGGAGGGGGTATAAACACTTCTGTCTCAGCAGTAACATAGATTTTCAAACGCTGTAGTCACTATGCGATGAAATTAAAGCGTGAAAACGAACTAGATATACGCTCTCATGTAAGCAGTGTTTGCGGTTCTACATAAGGGACACGTATTTAGGGTGATGGTGCAATTCACACATGTGACAAAATGTCGACAGGGAATAAGTACAACTTCAAGATTTTGCGCGTAACAAACTTTGCACAATGTATCACGATTCGAGCCCCCTTCTTCCTTTTTTATATTCTCTTTGAACATGTCGGTGCGTTGTTCGTTCTCTGCTGCCGTTGCTGCCGTTGCTGCCGCTTCTGCCGCTGCTATCGGTTCGGTAACGATGCCCAGTGCCTTGATGATAAATTTTTTATCTTTCGCTAACGTTACGTAAGAGCACACAGGGAAATGACGCGCGTGTTCTGTCCAAGCATTCCAATCCAATTTGTTTCAAGCAAGCAATCTCCACGTTCCAATTTGTTTAAACCGCCTCCACAGCAAAAACAAATCACTCTATCATTGCATCCGCTGTAAAAGAAACCTGCTTCTGCTATTTCTTTAGGCGTTATCGTCAACGATATAGGACATTCTTTAAAACTCTTTAAACGGTTTTCAAAGCTTCTGTAACGCGGGTACGGGGATATGATTTTTTGAATTAAGGCGACTTGCACTTCTTTATCGTCCGGTGATAAGGACTTGATCATTGTTGTCGGTTCACCGCACTGTCTGAAATAGCGGTTGTTGTTGTTGTTGGGATTGTTATCGTCACCCTCGCGATCGTTTGAAAGCATCTTGTGCGTCCTCTTGCGACTTGTGCCGATGAAACACTGAGTGAAGAATAGGGGGAGGGGATAATAATAAGACGTTTCCCCCTCCAAGGTTACGGGTATTAAGAAAATAAAAATACATGAACATTTATCACATTTTTTTTATAAAAAAATATCACATACATATAATGCATACATAACATACTAAAAAGCAAAATTCTATTTACATCAAAAACAATAAGCAACATTCTATTTACAGCAAAAACAATAATATACAGTAATCGTTTAATTGTGTCTCCGCACCGTGTTGGATAACGGAGTGTACACGTTGAGCGAATCGTGCAGTATCAAGCAGTAGGCCGCGGTCTGAGCGAGGAAATTGTCCGATGACTCGAATTCCAATCTGACGTCGACTGGTGAAGACTTGAGCGACTCGTCCTGTCTGCTACAATCGAAGACGAATAGCGGTGCTTTCGTTATGAACTCGGTCGGTGTTAAAAGTACGTTGGGTTGACTTCCATGGTAGTACGATTTTTGAAATCGTGTATACATGTCGTACAGCAATGCGTAACGTCCGTTATCGATATCCAGCTTCAGGTTATCGTACGGGTAGTATTTGTCGTTCAGAAAGAGTCTCGCGTTGGTCACCTTGCAGTGATCGAATTCGGCTGCGCGTTTCTTCAGATTGTTCTTTCTGGCTGTCTGGAAAGTGAGTATCACGTACCGCGGTATCTCCAGTTGTGTCGTTGTTTTCACCGTCCAAGTCTATCTGTCGGTCGTCGGTAAAGCCGGGTACTCGTGCAGTTCCGAACTGCGAAACGGTAAGAATAGCGATAGGTCCTTGCGTATGATTTCCAACAGTCGTATCCGCACTTTGTTGTTCACGTACAAGAACGGAATCATCCAAGATATTTTGGTCAGTTCTATATCAGCGTTAGCGGGCGCATCCGTGGACGAGAAAAGAGCGTTAACGTCGGTGGAAGTGCGCAACAGTATCAGTTCCTGTTTCATGTTTAATATTACGTGCGTGAAATCCTCGGCGTATCCCATCAGCATCCTCAACGGTATGCAAAATTTGAATTCTCCGTTTTTGCCGGTCGGCGTTAGCTCGTTAGCTGTGGGATCAACCCAACCGTCGTTTTGCATCGAAACAATGTCCTGCTTGCCGGCAGATAACACGGTTTTAATAGTGGACGTGATGCCGACTCTCTTGGTACGATCCACTTCCACACCAGCCAGTTCGTAACGGATTACATCGAAGACAAACGCGATCGCGTTGTTGACCATTTTCACGTTCACGGTATCGGTGCTCCCGGTCTTTTTGTTCAACTTGCCTTCAACGTACAGGAAACTTTCCATCGGTAAAGTGAAGACTTCCTGTTGCAGGATAGGTATGCGTATCTCATCGTTATTTCCGTATCGCGACGCCGACGCGTACGGTGCGTGCGGATGATATTCGTAATGTGTGATGTTGTCTTCAAAAAATGGTCGGCGTTCGACCGATAAGACGACGCCGCTGTCCGCCATGTTACTGGTTTTTCTTGATTTTGAATCCTAGTGAAATCAGGTAGCGCCTGTTAGTTGCTGTTAACCGTGTCAACGACGAACGTCTACTGATACCTTTACCGAAAGTGTCGTCCTCTTTTATCTTGTGGTGCGAGCCACCGCCGCCGCCGCCGCCGCCGCCGCCGCCGCCGCCGCCGCCGCCGCTCTTTATCACCGGGGTATCGGTGAAATAAAATTCCATGATTACTACGCACGTTTCAGATGTATACGCGCGGTGATGACTTAGCCTTGAAAATTCACGATATCACCGTCCTGATCGTGTACGGACACTGTAACGTTACGCAAGTGTAGTACGTTAAGTGGAAAATAAATGACGTTTCTGGGCGTTATCTTGAAATGACTATCTTGAATCCTGGCTCGACCGTCGGATAGAACGAGTGCAGTATATGCTCGTTTCGTCCCGCCTTGTACGAACCTTGTACAGCGTTACACCTTATCTCCAAAACGTTCACATTGTTAATGTTTACGGGCGCGTCCGACGTGTGTAATATATACGCTTCTAACTTGCGTTTCTTGGAAAAACCCAACATGGTACCGATTGTGTGTTCCGTACTCCAGAAATCGATCTCTTATGAACAATAAAGTTCGCATTTCAGTGTGTTATTGTTGGGTCGTAGAGCAAATTTCGGGTCTAATAGTGCTTTCTTCAGGTACGTTTTGATATCACTGATTTCGTACACACCAGTCGGTATTTTGACAAGTTATAACGTTTTACGTGGTCCTTTTAGTACGGGAAAGACGTTGTTTCTTCCGCTTTTTACGTTCGGTATAGAGTTGTACGTGGTAAAATCCAGTAGTCCCGCGTACCATTCACCGTCTGTCAGTTCAAGCGGCGGAAAAAAGTCACAAACCAGTGCGCTCGGATCCGTTCCCGTGACGGTGACCGTAAGCGAAGACATATTGTCGTTTACTGATCGTTCGATGCCAAAAACTCCAAACATAAATGTCCGCAGACGACTGTGTCCGACGGTTGTTTCCGCGTGTAACTGTAACGAACGTCGGTCACGTTCGATCCGAAGTACCGTATTAGCTCGACAGGAGGGCGCAGATTGCCGAATCCATCAAAGTACATGACTCTGTCGCCTCGCTTCTTGTAGCATACCCAGTGCGTGCCCGGTCCGGTAGCGTCGTCCAGATTCACGATCGCGCTTTCGTTCTCCCACGGTGATGTACTAGGAAGTGCGTCGCGCATGTACACGCCTCTGAAATAAGGTACACGCAATCGTTTCGTGTACTCGTACAGATCTCGATCGGACAACGGACGCACGGGTATTTTTATTAGTTTTTTCGGTACGGACGAAGGTAGAGTCCTGAAGCCTTTTTACCACCGGTCCGTCTTCGTCGTCGTCCCGACCCCGTTGTTCTCCTCCTCTTCCTGATTATCGTGCGTCGAACCGACTTGCGTCGTCTGGTGCGACGTCGAAGTTTACGCACATTACCACCACCGCAGCATAGCCCGCTGCCTAAAGCAGATTTCGCCTTCATCGCTGCCGCTACGGCCGCCGCGTACGCTCTTTCGCGAATGCCTGAATTCAAAGCTTTCACTCGTTCCCACGCCTTGCCGGCTAGCACACGATCCGCTACACGTCTTCGCTCGTTGTCCTTGTACTTGCTGTAAGCGATATCGTGTTCGCGACAGGCTTCGTCCAACTCGTTGATTCCTCGATCACCACGTGCTAATCTTTCCTCTAGTTTCGTTCTGGGTCCGCAGAACCTGTAGCCGGGCAGATGTAGTTCCACCGGTAATACGTCCACCGCTCGATTGGTCAGCGTAGGTACTGACTTCGCGACGAATGGTACCGCGGTTTTAACTATTTTTCCGATGAGACCACGCCCCCTTTTTTTATCAACGCGACTACGTAGTTCATACATGTCTACTGTTTCGACTGCTGACGATAAAGGGATCTCCAATCGTGCTCGTCCTTGGATTTGTCCAGATCACTAATCAACTCGTTCGTCTCCGCCTTGCTCGTAAGTAGTAACTCTGCCTCTTCGGCACCGAGTGAAGTACGCGCTGCGTGCGTATGTAATTTATAGATATACGATACCACTTTCTCCCAACGACGTTGAAACACTTTTGCGAGTTTGTACATTTCGCACTTCGCGTACTGCCTCGTTTCCTCCAATTGACGCGCGTTCACTGCGTCCGTGGGCCGTGCGCCACCGTCACCGACGTTCAGAATAGTCTTTCCTTGTGCGTTGAAATAAGTATCGTTTACCACGGTGATCGTGTGTCGGTTCAAAAATTCCAAGTTCACTGCGTCCTTGTTGTTGACGGGCGGCGCTAACTGCGTTATCCGCACGTTGCCGACCATTAGGTTAGAGTTCGTATCCTTCGGTATGATCTTCGAGTCCACGTATATTTTGGTCGCAGCGTCTCTCGCACGAATCGGTTCCCTCAGAGACTGTATGCGATGGTCCCGCGCATCGACGACGGCTCCGTTCTTCTTGTTCGGTCCCAGCTGTGTGAAACGCAAGCACGAGTAATCTACATACTGCTTGTTGACAGCGTCCCCGAGATCGACGGGAGCGGCGACGTTGACGAGCTTACGACCTTTCACGTCTATTTCTTGTGTCGTCGACGGATCGGCTAACAGACAGTGTTCGCGCATGAACCGCAGTGGAACGGCATCGTTACCGTCGTGTGGTTCGCACAAGTTGTGTATTTTTTCCCCGCTACGTCGAAGTGCCCGTCCTCGGTCATCGCGATACCGATATCCTCCCGCAGACTGCGTCGCGTTTCCCTTCGCGCTCTGACTGCGCTCTGGTGTCTGCCAAACTTGTCAACGCTCATCTCGTGAATGATGCACGTCGTACGCCGTGCACGGCATTTATACGTACTCGCGTAATAAATCGATTAGTTTTGATACGATTGTGCCGTTTATGCATGTTATGCCAACAACGGAGAGTCCATCGGTATGTTTTCCTTTTACAATCTTATTTAGAAATTCATCGTACACTTATACGCGCCCGTCTTTGAAGAAATAAATCTTTCCATCGATGTATCGGAACGCGCTATCGACGGCTTCTGGCAAGCCGACAAAACGATCTTTAACGTATCCGTGTTTCTTGATCGTGAACGTGCACTCGTCTATCACACCGTAATACATATCGTTGTACAACAGAAGTTTTCGACCTGTGTAGGTTTGTATCACCGCGTTTATTTTCATCATCGTGCGAACGCCGAGCGTCGTGATCGGACGCGGATACCCGTTCACCGGCTGCAGACTGTGTATATCGAACATGTATACGTAGTTATCTATGAAGAGCACCACTTCTTCGGTGCGCGGTCTCTGGTATATCGCCGAAACGTTGATGAACGTCGACGGTAAGAACGTCAACCAATCCGTCAACAGAAGCGGACTCCCGCTCGGGCGCTTCGACTCGAAATCCAGTGTCCACAGAAAGTTATCGTGCACTATATATATGTGTCTGTTGATTACTAAAAATTGATTAACGTTCTTTACCCGACATAAATCCGTCGTCGTCCGGAGGGTATCGTTCGTCGTCGGCGTCATCGTCGTCGTCGTCGTCGTCGTCGTCGTCGTCGTAGATGGCGGTGGCAGCGGCTTCCCGTGCAAGCGTTGAATACCTCTTATATCGTCGTCTCTAAGGTCGAACGGACCGTCCGACCGCGGCACGTAGAAAGGGTACATGATCGAATCTCTCTCGAGGGAATGAGACAGCCGTAACGCGTGTCCGATTTCGTGCGTTAGCACCTGAAGAAAACTGGTCTGATTGTCCGGTATTTCGGTTGCGTTCGTATAATTCCACGATTCGTAGTAGTCCATGTGTATCTCGGTAGTGTTATACGGTAAATCGGGCGGGTAGTAAGCGTGAGCGAGTATGCCTCCTCGTCCGTCCAAATCGTACCCTCAGATCGAACACCTGGAGGTCAGACACCTGTGTTTAAAATATTTCATAGCGATGACCATGTCAGCGTTTACGTCGTTGGTTCGATAGTAGAATTCCAGATTCGAATGTTTCCGCCATACAGCGAACGCTTGTCGTGACGCTTCTATAGCGCTGGCGGTACCGTGAAAAAACCGCCACGACAGTCGTCTCTTGGTCCACAGCGTTCGTAAGGTGTACGTCACGAAATCTTCGTTACCGCATCTCCGCGCTCGCATCAGATTAATCGTTTCGTTGTTCAATTCTCCATTTACGGTTAAATTGTAATTCACTTGAAACGTCCGAAGGTAGGCGTCCACATCGATAGTGGTGTTGTCTGTGAGTCGTAAACTGTCATCGGGTACGTATCCGTATCGCACCAAGTAATCTAAAGCGAAATCTACATCGTTCGCGTTAGCGAGGACGAGCGCAATAATAAACACTAGCGTGGTGTACATCGTGTCTCGACACTGACGGATGTTGTCATATAGCGGTCATATTTATACGATGATGTCGGCTTCACGTAGTTCTTCTACTATGGAAACGATTTCGTTCGTGTGCTCACCGTTTCCGGCACGCTGTGACGCCATCAACAGTCGCAATCTGTCCACCAGTTCGTCCGGATCGTCCCAATGCACGTAATCGATTTTGTCTTTTTTCTCGATGCCACCATATACGTTCGGTCGGTATTATGCCCGTGTCCCGTACGATTCGGCGGGAACAGTTGTGATATTACCCGTTTATACTTTACACCTCTGTTTGCGTTCACCTGTGCGCTCGCTAAATAATAATGCTTGTGCGCGTTCGTGGTGCGTAATATATCTTTGTACGCCTTTAGATCCGCTTCGTTGTAAAATTTTTCGTTAGGGTGTTTCATGAACACGAGTTCGTATAGACCCGATGTAACTTTGTATCGCCTTTTACCGTCGATGAGGATCGTATCGTCCGTTTCGATTTCAAACAGCGAATCAACGATCATCCATTTTCCGTTCGCGTGTCTTACACAGTAAGTATAGTCCATCAGTCGATCACGTTCAGAAGATACAATCATACGCATGTACTTGTTCGCTAACGATTCGCTGTCGTATTGGGTCAGCAGATATCTACGCGCTTCGCGCCTTCCTTCCGGTGTGGCTAACATTTTTTCGATGTTGAGACTAGGTCTCGTCGTCATCGTCCGATGTTTCGGCTAACGTAGTCGTTTTCAGGAAACGCGGTGTCCGCAGCGGTGGTCCCACGTCGATCTTACTACTAGAATCCTCCTCCTCCTCCTCCTCCTCCTCCTCCACCTCCTCCTCACGTTTCATCTTTTTCGTCGGCTTTTCATTTGTTGTTTTTCGTTTTTTTTTCAACCAACGCTTGCGAAATACTTTGTAACTGTTCCAGAATCGGTTTGTAACTTTTGGGTAACGTTGCTTCCTCTTCACGGATCCCATGTTTTAACGCACAGTATTTCTTCCATATGTCATCGCTGATCGTGTCGAAATCACGGGCTAGTCGTTTCTTCTTTTCGTCCATCTCGATAAACGACGGTGCGTCGACTAACGTCGCTGACACCGGAACATGTGTATTTACGCACAGTGAACAGCTGTTACTTGCCAACGGTCCGGGAATTTTAATCGATGACTATGAAACGGTCGAAACCGGCTCTGTACCTGCCACCGTCGATAGAAGAATCCTTGTCCACGACGAGAAAGCCGTATCGATCTTTCCACGCTTCCGTGCACACGTTCTTAAACGTCTCGTATTTCATGTCCGTGTTGACGTGATCGTTGTACGCGTGCTTCAAGTTGAGATCGTCCTGTTTGAACAACACTATTAAATTGGCGTTATCGCGAAACAATTGTTTCGGCACTTGACTGTACGTCTGACACAGGTAAAACGCGTCCACACCGCTGTGTCGTCCCATACCAAAATACTTGAGTATGTTGTGTTGCCTTTCGCAAGACACATCGTTGAACACCATAATAGAATTGGGATCGACCTCGTCGGGAGGTGGTACCTCATCGTTATCGTTGAACGCGTGATAACCCATTCATTCGTCAGAAAGTCGTGTCATCAGGGTCTCCAGCATCCGATATTTGGGTTGAAACAATGATTTCGAAAACACGTATAGGTTCGCGAATCTCAACCCGTTCACATCGAACAACAGATTGAACATGACATTAGTCTTCCCGCATGCGGAAGGTCCGCAGATGATCGAACGTACGGTATCAGACAGAAGACGTCCATATTTACGATTTTTTCCGCCACAACCACCGCCACCACCATCGCCACACAATTTCGAATAGTCCACGTCCTTTATTTTTAGTCTGTGCGCTTGTTGCAATATTTTCATGTTGTCGTTCTGTCAACAGTTTATTTAATAGTCGCACTATGTTGGTACAATCGACGGATATGTAACTGCACACGCAAGTGTCCGGACCCGTTTCACAGTTCGGATTCGACCAAACACATTCTTTGTAGTGATCGAGTCCAGTGCCACTAGGTACTATTTCGCTAAGTCGGAACCTCGACACACGATTGCTAACCCTCTGCCAATACTCGTGTACCGTTAAGATCCTGCGCATGCGTTCGACGTAGTCAGCGGGCGTGTTCACGAAGTACTCGTTGTAGACGGGATGCGACAATACGTCTTTCACACTGTACACAGCGCGCATGTTGACATCGTAACGCACCAACGCATACTGATTCTATTTCCACGAATCGATTCGTTGTTATAGCAAGTTCTTCTTGTGTATCCACGAATCGTGGTTACCATGGAATCCTAACCACCTGACATTCACGCGATCGCCTTTACGTTGCACGATCTTTTCTACAAAGTACACGTCACCGACGTTCGATTTACTGATTTCGTGTTCGTAAAAACCGCCTTTTAACACTTCTCCCGTATGATCCTTTAGCGAATAAGTGACGGGTACGCTGCCGGTACGTACCGCGTGAACGAGGAATATCTCGTTTGTCCAATTGGGGGTGTATCCTTTGGCGAACGTCATTTTGTGTTTGCTTATACGCACACGATCGCCTACTTTGAACTTTGGTCGTTTATAGTCAATGCTCCTCGCTGTTCACACGAATTCGTTGTAGCACCGTACGTTTGTTGGATTCGTTCACCTGACGCGGTTTCATTCCGATCGTTCTGTGCACACTGTCGTTGTACGACCTGACCAGTTCCGGTAACATATCCAACCAACGGTAATTACCTTGTTCGCTGAACGCACGATACATGTGCGTTTTCAACGTACGGTTGAAGCGTTCCACAATGGACGCCTTTTTCTCACTATACGTGGAATAGAGTGCGACACCGTATCTGCTCAGCAACGTTTGTACGGCGTTTGTTTAAACTTTGTACTGGTTTATCAGCTGTAAGCAGTCTACTACCATTACACGGCACGCGCGGATGACGTCACGCGTTTATCAAACGTTGCAACCGGCCAGCATCGCCGACTGCAAGCCAGTTTTAGTTCAGTTTTATAACACGACTCCGAGCGCAACTCTCGTAAAACACTTCTCTTACAGCCGCGGCTTCTGGCTATTTTTCAGCATGCATTTATAATATTTCATTTTATTCATCTACCTGCGTCCATCTACAATGGACCACGATTTCATTCAAAATTAATTTCGGGCGTTATTGCCTCAAATGCATCTGCACGTGCCGATCGTAATTAGCAATCAGATTTGACAATAAACGAATGTTCAACATCTTTAATACAGTCCACTTCTTTCTAACAAACAATCCAGCCTTCCTCATTAGCGTCTTTGGAATAACTCACGATTATTCAAGAGCTTCCAAACCGCAACATTTTTGGTCCCACCGGACCGGATTTCACATTTTTAGGCCAAAAAGCTACATCATTTTTGGTCCCCACGGCACAGATTTCTCATATCTGAGTACACAGGCGACAGCATTTATTTATACACATCATTTCTGGAAAAACCAATCTGAAGTTAATCACGACATACGGGCATCATTTTCGTCCTGAGCGACACCATTATTGTGAATCACGTCGCAGTCATCTCGACAAGATTCAGCCAAGCAGTAGACCAGAGACGACGGGACGAAACAGGACAACATTTTCGAGATTCCACAGCTTTAATTGATGGAGGGTACAATGTGAGGCATCGGCTGACCGGCAGAGACAGGAGGTGTAGCAGCTCCAAACGGGATCGAAGCCAGCTTCATCACGAATGGATCGACGGCCACGTGACTATAAACTTTACCTATATTTGATTTTTTAATAATATTTCACTCAGTGGGTATTTTTTGACACTTTTATATAAACAAATAACTTATTACACAATACAAATTAATAAATGGTTGGCAGCTCATTATCAGTCAGAACTTTAAAGATAAAGCTATACTTTGTAACCATTTAGATTTATAATTTCAATAATTTAACTGCCAACGAGTTTGACTAGTTAGAGAGAGTAAGTTTATGTTCAAAACAACGATCGCTAGCTACCAAACGTATTTAAACTCATTCAAAATTGAGTTTGTGGTTCACATGCTCGATGCTCAATTGCTTTCTAAATATCTTTCCCTTTTTATCTTAAACTGTAATAATGGCCGATGTAAGGGCTCCAATAAAAAAACGAGGTACAATTAAGGCCTCAATATCCCGAATAAATACCTTCGCGGATAACTTCGATTTGTTAAACAGCGATCCTCATGCGCTAAAAATAAAACTGCGTCATTTGATGGAATTATCCACCAAATATGACGAGATTCAGTCACAAATCGAGGCTGAGGAAGCAGACGTTGCGTTAACAAGTGATAGAGTGCAAACGGAGGACGATCTCTGTGCTATAGAATGTAAATTGCAACACTTGCTAGAGCAAGCTGAGCATATGAACCAAAAACCAGTAATTAATGCTGATGGTAAACAGCCTAAAACACCCCCCATTCAATTGGAACCAATAAAATTACCACGGTTTGAGGGTAGTATTGTGGAATGGCAACATTATTACCATATTTTTATGGAACTAATTCATGTCAGAGCAGATCTGACAGATATACAGAAACTTCATTATTTGCACTCGTCATTACATGGCGAGGCGCTTAACGTAATAAAATCGTTGCCCATAACACATGAGAATTACGCGGTGGCTATCGATCTGTTGAGGAATAGATATGATAGTACGCTGATTGTTTCCGCTCACCACGTGTGGAATGTCCTAGACGTACCATTGGTTCAGCAGGAATCCCAAGTTAGCATATCGCAATTTATTGATCAAATCTCTGCAAATATAAACGCTTTAAATAATCTCAAACTGCCAGTCAACACGTTTGAAATTATTGTCGTAAATTATTTAGCCAAAAAACTTGACAGTTACACTTTACGTTTGTGGAAAGAGAGTTTATCGGAGCATAAACTCCCTGATTTTAATAATTTTATAAATTTTCTAAATTCACGTAGGAAATTACTGCAAAATATCGATAACGCGACTAGCCCAACGAGCAGTTTGAACAAAAGCGATAAGTCTCCTTATCGCAAAGCAGTTAAACAGATAAGCACTCCAAAGGGCGCATTCCACTCACATATTAGAAACAATTTATGCAGGCTGTGTAACGGTGGACATAGACTTAGCGATTGTCCACAATTTACATCGCTGTCTATCCCTGATAGAAAAAAAGCGTTAATAAAAAAACAAACTTTGCTTAAACTGTCTCCGTTCGGGACACGAGGGTTCAAAATGTCCCTCAAAATTCTCATGTAAAAAATGTTCTAGGCGTCACCACACCACGATTCATGTCCCCAACAGGGACGTAACTTCTGTTAACAACCAGTGTTCACTGAAATCACAGACCAATAAATCGGTATTGTTATCTACCGCCGTCTGTATGACATACAATAAAGTCGGCAAAAAATTTCCCGTTAGGATATTACTGGATTCCGGTTCTCAAGCGAACTTTTGCACAATGGATTTCGCCCGCAGGATGGGCCTCCAATTGGTTAAATCGCAATTGCCCATCACGGGTATAAACAACTCGCTTTCCCAGGCTGACTTCAGTACTAATGTAAGGCTACATTCACGCTATAAACCCTTCACGTTAAACGTACATTGTGCCGTATTACCCAGTATAATTAATAATTTACCGGCGGAGTCGTTCAATCTTGCCTCTTTAAATTTACCCAAGCGCATATTCTTGGCGGATCCTCACCTACATTGCTCGTCGCAAGTCGATATATTAATCGGCGCTCAATATTTTCTCCAATTAATTGAACCTGTGAAATATACGCACGGACCACACTTTCCTATAATTCAGGAAACCAAGTTAGGATTTATTTTGGCCGGTGACTTACCATTCAACGTCGATATGACTAAAACGGTTTCTACCTTTATGGTCTGTAGGGATGATAATCAGGTTTCCTCGCAACTAAAGGAATTTTGGAAGTTGGAGGAGATCTCTAGTCGCGAAGCCCGATTTGAGGACTCACCGTGTGAAAGGCATTTCGTGGAAAACACTAACCGCAATCGCGACGGGAGATTCGTGGTAGCCCTGCCCCGCAGATCTGATAAATCTTATTTGGGAGATTCTCTCCGCGGAGCCATACGCAGATTCCAATCGTTAGAATTCAAATTCAAGCAGAACCCTACCCTTTATAAGGATTATAATGAGTTCATGAGTGACTACCTAAGACTTGGCCACATGTCGCCGCTTAATGAATACGATCTGTCGCTTGACAGGTCAGAGATCTTTTATCTGCCCCATCACGCAGTCTTCAAAGACTCTAGCTTAACCACTAAATTGCGCGTGGTATTTGACGCATCCGCTAAAACCACCAATAATTTATCCCTTAACGATGCTTTAATGGTCGGTCCTACGATCCAGCAGGATCTGTTTTCGATAATGGTTCGGTTCCGCACCCACCGATACGTACTTATTGCGGACATTGAAAAGATGTATCGCCAGATCATTGTTAATCCTAAGGATTCAAACTTGCAATGCATTGTTTGGCGTGATGCACCGCATAAGGAATTGCGACATTACGCGTTAAGGACGGTTACATATGGCACTGCTAGTGCCTCCTTCCTTGCTACGCGTTGTCTGGCTCAAATAGCATATGAAAATAAATCCGACTACCCTACAGCTGCTAAGGCCATAGCAAATGACTTTTACGTAGACGATCTCATAACGGGTTCGGATGATCCGAACGGCTTAGCTGAAATGAAATGCGAGATCGTGAGGTTGTTGAGTAGGTATGGTTTTTCGTTACATAAATGGTTCTCTAACCACCATAAGATTATGACTCTTCGCGCCCAAGTAACCCGTGACTTCAGCAAGGGTCAAAACGTGCGTACCTTGGGCATACAATGGAATGTTGAGGGGGATAACTTTTTATACACCGTTAGGGGTGATGACAATTTAACCGTTCTCAACAAGAGAAGCGTGTTGGCAATCATCGCCGGGATCTATGATCCACTAGGTTTAATAGCTCCCATCACATTTTGCTGCAAGCATTTCGTGCAGCAGTTGTGGTTGGCGGGCACTGATTGGGACGAACCCTTGTCCGGATCATTAGCCAATCAATGGTTGGAATTATACGCCCAATTAGTCACCGACACTCATTTTGAGATTACGAGGTCGGTTAAGAGTTCGAACAGTTACCCAGTTAGTTCATTGCAGCTGCACGGATTCGCCGACGCTTCGGTTAAAGGTTACGCGTGTTGCATTTATGTGCGGGCGGTCTATTCGAACGGCGCCATATCATCAAACTTGTTGTGTGCTAAATCTAGGGTCGCTCCGCTGAAACAGATAACGCTTCCTAGACTTGAACTTTGTGCTTGTTTATTGTTGGCTCAATTAACGTCCAAGGTTTTAAATGCCGTCGATTACAATTTTGACGGACTATATCTTTATTCGGATTCGATGATAGCGTTGTACTGGATACATCAGCAATCTTCCCGCTGGAAGTTATTTGTGGCCAACCGTGTCGCGGAAATACAGCGTCTTGTTAGCAGCAGGGGAATTTGGCGTCATGTAGTATCAAATGACAACCCTGCCGACGTTTTATCGCGCGGTTGCCTCCCTCATAGTTTGCACTGTCATGCTCAATGGTGGCATGGTCCCTCCTGGTTGGCTCGTGATGCGGCCTCATGGCCGGTCAGCGCGTTCGACATTAATTCTCCCTGTACTTTTCCCGACATTGAAGAGGAAAGTCGCAAGCAGGCTCAAACCTCACTAATTGTCGCGTCCTCAACACATAGTTACATTGAAAATTATTCATCTCTTACGAGGCTTATTCGCGTCTTCGCATATTGCCGTCGATTTTTTCGCAATTCTAGGCTCGCGGTGGTTGATAGAGACACGTCCTATTTGTCGTCTCAAGAATTGTCTGACACGCTCTTGGTTTTTGTCCGGCAATCTCAGAAGTTGCATTTCGACGTAGAGGTTAGGGAACTTGAGGCACACCGGTGCCTTCCACGCAGTAGTAAAATTCTTGCTCTCAACCCATTCCTGGATAAATCAGGCATTTTAAGAGTGGGTGGACGCTTGCAATTCTCCCCACTTAGCTACGAGACTAAACACCAAATAATTTTACACCCGCACTCTCATCTCACGAGATTAATAATTGAATACGAACACATCCGTTTGTTGCACGCTGGAGTGCAATCAACTCAAGCTTCGCTTAGGCGTAAGTATTGGATCATACACGATAAGTCCTATATCCGCTCAGTGATACATAAGTGTGTCACTTGTTTTCGTTTCCGGGCTAAAGGCGCGAATCAATTACTCGGTCAATTACCCTCTTCTAGGGTCACGCCGTCAAGGCCATTCTCACAGTCGGCCGTGGATTACGCAGGTCCTGTGCTTTTGCGCCATGGCGGGCAGCGCTCTAAGTCCACGACCAAGGCATATATCGCTCTATTTATATGCATGTGTACTAGGGCCATCCACTTAGAATTGGTGTCGGATCTCACTGCCAACGCCTTTATAGCGGCTTTAAAAAGGTTCATATCGCGCAGAGGTATTCCCGCGCAAATATTTTCGGATAATGGCACGAATTTTCGTCGTGCCAACCACACGTTGCATGATTGGTACAAATTTTTAACCTCCAAGGAAGTTGAACAATCTTCTCTGGAGTTTTGCGGTCTCCACGGCATCAAATGGTCCTTTATCCCCCCTTCAGCCCCTCATTTCGGTGGTTTGTGGGAAAGTGGTGTAAGGAGTGTTAAATTCCATTTACGTCGCGTAATTGGCGGTACGATCTTGAATTTTGAGGAATATTCTACCCTTCTTTCTCAAATTGAGGCTTGCCTTAATTCACGCCCGTTATGCGCGGTGTCCGACGATGCTAGAGACCCTGAACCCTTAACACCTGCTCATTTTTTGGTCGGTGCTCCACTGACGGCACTTCCGGAACCCGACTATACACAAGGCAATAATACTCATTTGGGCAGATGGCTTCTGCTCCAAAAATTTACGCAGACCATCTGGAAACGGTGGTCTAGGGATTATCTGCACCAGCTGCAGCAGCGCAATAAATGGCGCACCCCATTAAAGAATTTGAAGGTCGGACAGCTTGTCCTCATTTTGGATGACAATTCCCCCCCTCTAGAATGGAAGCGTGGGGTAATTACCAATGTTTTTCCGGGTCAAGATTCCTTAGTACGCGTCGCAGAAGTTCGCACCGCGCTAGGTATCTTACGCCGACCCATCCACAAATTATGCCCCCTTCCGGTGGCTACACACTAATCGTATGCGTGCCATACGAGGTGTGTGTGTGTGTGTGTGAGTGTGTGCGTGTCACATTACATGGACCACGCCCGGGACATTCCCCGGGGCGAGCATACAAGTCAATTGTATCATAAGCATTGTAATATTGTTTAAGTGCCGCTAGCTATTACAGCAATAGTGACTGTGTCTCATATGTACTATCAATCATTATGGATGTTGTGTATTATCAATATGTTTGTGTGATTCAAATTCTGAGAACTACAAGTGTCATTTATAGTGTCAATTATTCTATATGTGTATTGTATTTTTCAATGTCATGTACCATTGAACTTTGATACGATTATGATAGCATTATGTTTCTATTATTTCTATTACTATACATGAAGCAGTGATCAAGATGGTTTCTCTTATATAATTTAAGATTATTATTTACGTTTGTCAAGGTTTAAATATATGTATTTTTTATCCATATGTTATGCTTCAAGAGAGATCATGTTCAGTTATGTAAACATTCATTTTTATCATGATTTTTTATTTTTGTTGTACCTTTTCTAGCACAGAAATTGTTTTGTTTTGACTTAAGCTTTGTGCTAGATTAATGAATTTTGTTTTCTACAAATTTTATGTATAAGTCTTTAAGTATATTATGTTTATTATGTCATTGCTCTCTGGCCAGTGCGCCAATTATTGTATCGCTTACGACATGTAAGTCTAATTATTATATTGTTCAATTTAACCTTTAATGTACAAAATCGTCCCGATTTTGGCGGGCAGTATGTTAAACTTTGTACTGGTTTATCAGCTGTAAGCAGTCTACTACCATTACACGGCACGCGCGGATGACGTCACGCGTTTATCAAACGTTGCAACCGGCCAGCATCGCCGACTGCAAGCCAGTTTTAGTTCAGTTTTATAACACGACTCCGATCGCAACTCTCGTAAAACACTTCTCTTACAGCCGCGGCTTCTGGCTATTTTTCAGCATGCATTTATAATATTTCATTTTATTCATCTACCTGCGTCCATCTACAATGGACCACGATTTCATTCAAAATTAATTTCGGGCGTTATTGCCTCAAATGCATCCGCACGTGCCGATCGTAATTAGCAATCAGATTTGACAATAAACGAATGTTCAACATCTTTAATACAGTCCACTTCTTTCTAACAAACAATCCAGCCTTCCTCATTAGCGTCTTTGGAATAACTCACGATTATTCAAGAGCTTCCAAACCGCAACAGCGTTGTTGTAGTACTCTTTCCCGTTGTCCGTCAGCAGATATTTCATTTTATTAGCACGCAGAATCGGTTCCAGAGCTAGTGCGACCTCTACACCCGTCTTCGTTTTCAACGGAACGGCGTACGCGTACTTGCTAAACGCGTTGATCATCGTCATGAGGTACTTGAATACCTTGTTCACCTTCGCGTGCGGCATCATCTCTACCAGGTCCGCTTGGTACAAGTCGTGAAGTCCCTTCAACTCGACTGCACGTCTCGAAAAATTCCTTCTTACCGGTCTGTGCAACTCCATCGCGATAGTCTTGTGAACGCTCTGCTGTATGTTCTTCACCTGCCGTTTCATTCTCACGTCGTGCGAACCGTGATTCACAATACGCTGGAACGTAGTAAACAGTCGGCTCAATGCTGAACGTAACTCTCGTTCTGGTACGTGCGCCTTCCATCACGAGACTGTCGCGACGTCATCGCTCCACATCCAGTTACATCATTTCGACTGAACGGAAGAACAGCGCGTACTTCTTGCGATTGCGTAAGTACGTTAAAACGTGTGCTAAACTGATTTTCATGCACCCATTACGCACGAGGCTCATACCGCTGTAATATCTCATGAGCGTGTGTTGTTTCGTGTCCAACGCTCTTACGGTCTTGACAGAATTCATGTCCTTGAACATGACGCTACGTATAACGTTGTCGCGGTACTCGTGCATTTCCGCGACTATGACGTTATCGTCCGCAGGTAGGGGCTCGCACATGTGTTTAGCTTTGAGTTCAGCGATCGGACGCTGACTTCCCGACTTCATGTGCAGGTGTATCAGATACGAGTTCAACAACCAAAATTCGTCCGCCATAGCGCCCGTGCACTGCTGCCACTGTTCATACAAACGTCGGTCTTTCACCGTGTACCCTTGTTCGTGCGAATAGTGTAGACCAAAGTATTCGCAATTCTCGCGGAGTGTAGGCAACGCCTCCTTCAGAAAGGGTACCGAAAACAATCCCTGCGCCTTGTTGTTCACCAACGTGAACTGTTTACCTCTCGCTAGTGTCGGTAACGAGGACGGTGGACAGTGCACGTCAAAACTTACGTTGTAGCTGGGATCCAGTGTGCACTTTGGCGCTATCGCCACCGCGTTTCTGTATATTTCAATCGCTGTACGTATCGGAATAGTGCGCTCCGTAAGGACGATGCAACAAGAAGCGTGTGGTATCGAACTTCCGTAGGCGAGCATGTCCGTGTACACCGTCGCGTAGTTCATCTGTCCGTGATAATCGTGTAAGCCGTGCACGCGTTGAACGGCGTGATACAGTTCGGGAATCGGACGGAAACGTGAAAGAAAATTCCATCCGTGACGTACGGTACACTTGAACATATTCTTTTCGTAAACCACGAGTTCTATCGGTACGTTGTTTCGTTCGCACTCTTCGATAAATTTAAGCCAACGTGATTTGTTGTGTATACGATCGGAGACTATCATCAACAGCACGATCGGTGGCAGATCACCGCTACGGTTTTTTATGTGACGCAAACAACGTCCGTGATATCTGTCAACACCGAACTTGTAACGTGTACAGTAGTTGCCGCAAAATCGTTTTTTCTTCACAAAATACACGGAACATAATTTGGACCGTATCGCGCATCGTAACGGTTTTGTTATCGCGAAATGTTTCCCATCGTCGTATCGATAGACGTCCATCGTGTCATCGATCCGTGATGCAAGTGATACCGTTTCGACATCGACACGATATTTAAAGTGTATACGTATAATGTTTGAGGAATTTTTTTTTATTTTTATTTTTTTTATCATGGGCACCATCGCTCAGACTTTGAACTGATTACACTCATTTAGTAGTAGTAGTACTACACATAGTACTACTAGTACTAACACATAGTACTACTACTACCCAAACGGGTATGTATGTGAGTTTATGCCGGCTCTGAAAAGAGCCGCTTTTTGCGTGCGTCGACTTCTACAAGTGCTCGCGGACGAAATCACATGTAGGCATTGACGCCTTATGGACTTGGACGGGATCATCGCCCGCCGTCCAATCCATACTTCGTACTTTGCATACACAGCATCTCACAACATCAGCGTCGCCTTCGTAAATAAACCCGGCTTTGGCCAGATCAAATAATTTCACATTCGCACTCGGATATTTCCGAACGTAAAATTTAATATTACCTCGACGACGGATGTTGTAAAAACTGCTTAATCGGTGTGCAAAGTAATATGTGCACACGTCCATATTTGAAGCAAGAATGCTCGTTTGCTACAATACATTCCACCTCCTCGGAGATAGATGCGCGCGCAACCGGTAGTTGGAGGGGGAGGATCGTTGTCGACGGAAACCATAGTGGAGGGGAGCGGATAGCTGCGTGCGCAGCCGGTAGTGTAAGCGGAGAGGGGATCGCTGCAGGCGTTCATTTCGTAGTTACCTGGAGTCTAGTGCAGGCTAACTTTCGCATAGCGCATATAAAGCTTTGATTATTTTCCAAATTCACGTCAGTCTTCCATTGTTGCTCAAGCGTGCAAGTAATTGTAGTTTCAGGTTTTTGTTGTTGTTGTTGTGATAGTGCCAACAATGAAGTCTTTTTCTGTTGAATGTAAACATTCGTTGCGTGGCGCGTTGGTCTCATACGTTTACACACCGGTTACGGAGGACGAGGAATGTGTCAACGATGTCATAACCTTTATTGATGAAATGCACGATACGTTATGTACGGACATTCTAAACGAACTGAGACGTTTGCTTATTATAAAGTGGCATATAACGGTTAAAGCGAGATTTGTCAAGTACATCGTAAATTCTCACACTGACGAGGACGAAGAAGTGACGACTGAAGCCTATTTTCACGGACGATGTCATACGACGCTCATCGGTGACCAAGACATATTGCCCGATCGTTTAGAAGCTTAGTACGACAAAATCATCCAGTCAATTTATAAATTCACTCGCGAGGGTAGCGGTTGGGCGTTGGACCACATCGTCTCCTTAGAACTCGTTCTCTCACGGTACCAACCGCTGGCCGCCTCCAGTTTCATCCGTACACCCCCCGAATTGTCTCGTACTAAGTCCATCATCAACGTGAACAATACAGGCGATCAAATGTGTTTCGTATGGTCGGTGTTGTCCGCACTGTTTCCACAACACAGAGACAGCGAGCGTGTATCCAAATACAAATCACATTTCCACAGTATCATCACTTCTGGTATAACTTATCCACTATGCGACATTGTGAAGTTTGAACGAGACAATACTGACGTTTCCATAAATGTTTTCGGTTACGAAGAAAATGAAATTTACCCGTTAAGAATAACACCTTCCAACGGCAGACAACATCACGTTAATCTATTACTTCTTACCACTGTCGATCGAAAACAATACTGTTTAAGAAAAAATACAAGTCGCTTATTCTCTTCACTAACCAAACACAACGGCAGTTCTTTCTATTGTAATTACTGCCTGCACAGGTTCTGCGAAGAACGACTCCTTACCGAACACGTCCCCCATTGTTCACCGTACGGCGAACAGAGAATTCGTTTACCAACGAAAGAGAAGGAGAAGGTTATGTACTTCAGAAATTACACTTACTGTCAAAAAGTCTATTTCGCTATATATGCAGACTTTGAATCGTTCATTGTGCCTTGTCATCGTTGCGACGCTCCTCCGCACACATCGTCCACCACAACGGAGTCGTTACATCTTCCTTCAGGTTTCTCCTACCTCATAGTCGACCACGAACGTAATATTTTCAAACCTCAGGTCGTTTATCGCGGTGAGAACGTGATAGAAACCTTTCTCAATAGACTAATCGTTGAAGAGCGTGAACTGTACACGATCATGCGTACCAATGTCCCCATGACTATGAGTGATAGTGACGTATTATCTTTCACGAATGCCGTCGTATGCCATCTCCGTGAAAAACCACTGACCGATGACGACAAGGTGCGCAACCATTGTCATCTGAATGGACGATACCTTGGCGCAGCTCACAACGTATGTAACCTCAACTGCAAGACTGCCCAACATATTCCCGTCTTTTTCCATAACTTACGAGGTTACGACGCACACAGGATGTAATCGATTCCCGCTGAGACATTCACACGCTATGTACACGTGCAGTTATTTTTTTTTTTTATTCACTTACATCAAGATGCTGACTACCCATATGTTATCGTTGCATGTGAACGTTGTGATGGTGGGGGGTCTTATTCATGTGTACATAAATTTGTTTAACCTTGTGAAACAGGACGTCAGTCTTTGGTGATGTAATCGACGAGAGCTTTGCGAAAGAGGGGGAATATGCGTTTAATTTTAAACAAGATGTTGTCTGACCTCGCAGCGTGTGTGAGGGTGGGGGGACTCTGTCTGTAGCAGACTCCCGTCGAGAATATTCATATATATATATAAGTCTTTTGTTTTGTCGATACAGTTTGTTTTACATCTTGCATGTAAGTACTTACGTTAATATTCCTCATTACACACACACACACACACACACACATACTTCATTATGTTCTTTACCTAATTATTTTACAACTTTCATTACGTTTTACAGAATGAACAACAACTATAACAAAGTGGAGAAACGACTACCGGAGGAGCAACGAGTACGACGGTAAATACAATATATTTTTTCTTTATTTAATGTGTACAAACAGAATATTCCATTCGACTGACTTACTGTTTTTTTTATAGTTCACAACGGTTACGTCGTGCACTGCTGGGGAGCATTTCTCCACAACTCAGCTCGAGTCGGTAAGTCCGTTTTCATTAACATTCTCTTGTACTATTGCGTTTACCTCCTGTTTTCAATTTATACTTTTTTCAGTGATGCTGATGGTCCACCTCCACCTGCTGCTGCTACGGGTCCCCCCATATCTCCGCATATTACGCAGCGGTTACAGCGTGCTATAATGGAGCTCGCACGTCTAAGTCGGTAAGTCCGTTTTCATTAACAATCTCTTGTACTATTGCGTTTACCTCTGGTATTCAATTTATACTTTTTTTTTCAGTGATGCTGACGAACCATCTGCTGCTGCAGGTCCACCCAGATCTCCACAACCCAGCACGAGTCGGTACGTTCGTTTTCATTAACAATCTCTTGTACTATCACGTTTACATCAGGTGTTCAATTTATTCTTTTCTTTTTAGCGATGCTGACGGACTAGATCCTGTGCTGAGAGGGGTCTACATGCTGCGGCCCCGGACCCCATCTCCACAACCCGGCACGAGTCGGTACGTTCGTTTTCATTAACATTCACTTTTACTATTGTGTTTACATCTGGAATTAAATTTGTACTTTTTTTCAGCAATAATGAATACATAATGGAGTGCGATGGTAACAGTGATATCTCAATGGTGGTGTTGAACGATGATTCAATGGATTACATCGATGATAGCGAAGACGACATCGATGATAGCGATGAAGATTACGAGTCATCGACAGCATCGCTGCCGGTTATTGATGTAACTATGTAAGTCTTCTTCTTATGCGAACATACTTTCTTTTTTTCACGACTTTACATGATTTTTATGTCTACTTTTTTGTCCTCAGTGACATTCAGCCGCAACCACAGTCGGTAACTCAACCGGCACAGTCTAGAACACCGCTGCCACTAACACCACCGCAGTCACCACCACCGCTTCAACCACAGCTTCAGCCGCAGCATCCACAGTCACCATCACCGCCTCAACCACAGCATCAACCACAACCTCAGCCGCAGCCTCAGCCGCAACCGCAGCCTCAGCAGCAACCTCAGCCACAACCTCAACCGCAGCCTCAGCCGCAACCGCAGCCACAACCGCAACCTCAGCCGCAACCGCAGCCACAACCGCAACCTCAGCCTCAACCACAGCCTCAACAGATGCACCTTCTGCCGCTGCAGTTGCAAAGAGATCCCTGTATAAGACCCCCTCCAGAAGACGAACCGGTCTTCTTTGATATTCTTGAAACCGTCGAACCCAGGATGCACGGTGAGCCAACGACGATGAGGCTCCTTATGCGCAGGAATTTACCGACGTGGTGTTGGCACCTAGGAGAACTCTGTCCTGTCCAGGGTATAGTGCCCCATACATCATGCAGTATATGTATGGATGATTACACCGACGGACAGAGGCTTCTCGATTTGGCGTCTGGACACGCCTATCACTATCGATGCATCCTGAACTGGTTTCAGACGGTTGCGTTGGAGGGGGCTCCACCTAGATGTCCGCATTGTCGGCTATATGCATTCGGCAAGCCGACGCGGACCTTCTATGCGCGTATGCATATTTGAGGTATGTTACAGTGCTCATAAACCTTATTTTAATCCAACCTACTCGTATTAACCATATTTTACTAATATTGTTTTTATTTTTTCTGTTACAGATGGCTGTGCACAACAATTTTTATTGTATATATGTTTTACTTTATCTTAATATTGTATATATATTATACAGATAGAAATTGTACCTTTCTTTAAATGTTGTTTGTGTTGTTATATGTCGGGTGTGACACTCCACGCACTTTTGATACTTACTGATGACAGGTTCCTCTGCGATGATGTCGTCCTGCAAAACAACTTAAGCTACTATGTGTATGTGGGCGCCACTTGGATTTTTTGTTCCAAGAAATTATTATTATTATTATTAAAATTAAATTTTGATTTCTTAGTTGTTAAATTAATTCTATGAAAAAATGTGAACAAGACAGTTTGAATTTGAAAATAACGTATGTTTAATGAACCTTAAAAATCGTCTGAAGGACTAACACTCGTATTAAATAAAATTGCAGAGTTACAAAAAATTATTATTGACAAGTTTTTTTTTTTCAATCAAGTATCGGCTAATAAATATTTTATTTACTCAGTTGAAAAGCATGAGTTTATTGTATGAAAAAATCTTTATACTCAGGACGTGACTCCTTTGAACTACCAAGACAAACCAATAGGATGCTTTACAAAAATTATGTGATTTGAAGGTGTGTGACATGTGTAGTACAACTGTGTGACAAATGATACCAGGTAAAAATGACTTTAACTTTTGAACAACTCACGTTCCGGTGGGTAATTATTTCTTGCACTGGACACTTCTCTTGGGGACGTTTTCAATCTTGCCTCTTCGTGTTAACGTTCCTCGTGCACTGATAATTATTTGTAAGTCAAAATACGGGTTTTTTTAAAACTCCGCACGATTGAAATAAGTTTCGCACTGAATCTATGCTTTGAATTCTGCCGGCGGTGATCAGCTGTCTGCGTGGTTTCTCGATTCGGCCGTCGCAGCGCTAGTTCCAGATTCAACGTTGAAAGGCTTGTGTCAGTAATTGTTTTGGGAATTTTGTCAAAGTCAGTTTGTCTTAGCGAATACCAGCAGAATTGATTCTCTATTAAAATTTGGTCCTTTTCAGGGTTGCTAGAATTCTGGCTGCGTGCGTTCTATTAAATATGGCGTGTTGCTGCTCTATTTAACAACACGTTGGCGTATACTCCTTGTAGAGGTTAGTTCAGTCTTTTGTCATGTACGGGAAAAGCCTTTCTGTGTTCTCGTGTCGAATTCTCGTTCTTCGGTTTCGCCTCGGATGTGATGATCAGTTTCGTGGGTGATGTCTCTCTTCTGGATTCAAAGCATAAAGTGTTTTTTTGGTCAAATTTCGTCTTCCTTTTATACTCTGTAAGGGGCATTGTCTTAATTTTTTGACATGAACTTCCGGTATATTTGAGTAAAAGTTTCTTCTAGAACGTTCGAGAATAATCAACTGGAACATCATGGAACAAATTTGACTTCCGTAGAAGCTTTAGAACAGAAACTTTTTATTCTTCACACTAAAGGATATTACTGAAATTATTCTTGTATTTGTCAAACAATTTTACATAACTACTTACAATCTGCATGCCATTACTATTTTTGGATTCTCTGCTTTCAACTGAATCTAATGATACTAATTACGATTGGTTTTGAACAAATTAACTCTAATAAAATAACATAAAATACAACTCTTACCTTGGAATGTTTTCACAAAATTCCAATTTTACTTATAAAAATGTTGTGAAGTTGTTTGGTTCTTGCTACAACATTAATGCATAACATAATTATCTTTTTTATAACAAAATAAACATATATTAACACATATAACATATAAATAAGTTCAGTTTTGTATAGGCCTTACATATGGCCTATGTTTTTTGTCACTGGTTCTTTACAATAATTTGTCTTTTTTCGGTATCATATATGGGATTTTTTGGGTATTCACTGAGAGTTTGCTATATTGTTTATCTTTGGTAATGCCTGGTTTATCCTGATACTTTTTATTTTTACTGTAAGATTACTTAGCATCATATTGTTTTGCATAAGTGATTCATTTCCTTGGTGTGACAAATTTCACTCTCATATTTCAAATCCTTTAAGAATTAAGCTTGTTTTCAACTGAGTAAGTTTGTTTCTATAGTAAACTATAGGATTGTACCTTGTTTATTTATTTTTGCTAATATTCTGCAATTATTCTGTCAAATATGACTGTTTTTTTGTGATTGTTTTTGACCTCAGCCTGGTATGGTATAGGTAAATAGTTTCCTAACTCGACTGTTAAAGTGTTTTAGTTGGTCAAATATATAAGTATAGTCACATTATATTTTATTTCAACTTTATAATACAATTTGGTTGCATTTTGTCAACATTAAATTCATAAATATTACAATATTATAGGTCCATCACATGTTTCAGTTAATACGGTTTTTGGCTATTTTAATTGATTTCTAATCACTTTACAGCTTTCTCTATTTAAGATAATTTGTTCGTCTTTGTCTAATTGATATTCACATATAGTTTTTATATTAATTCTATAATAATTAATTTTCACATAAAATCTGAGTGATTGGACTCAGCTCCTAAACATAGATTTTTTGTCATAACATTTATATATTTTTTTATTTTAACTTACATCCTTTTTAATAATGTATTCAAATCATTTAATACATTTATTTTATTTATATTACAAAGTATAATAATGGATCTAGTCCATTAATTCACAATAAATAGTTTTTTATACCCTATTCAGAGTTACATTTCTTAATAAGTAATGACCTCATTTTGGTTATTTCTGAGATTATCTGTCTCTCTTATAGTATATTATTAGTTTTACACTGTTCTTCACTTAAATAATATATATGGGGTTTGAGTCTTAGTCATAGTTTTGTCGTTTTTTCATGTTAATGATATTAATTATCAGACAATATTACAAAATTTTTCGGATTACTTGGGTTCGATACTGTTCACCTCACTTTCCTCTTATGATAAATTAATATGCAAATAATTTCCTTTATGGAACGTTCTGTGACGTTACAATATTTATTACATTTTTTGCAATGTATTTATTTGTTGTATATTTTATTTATATTTGTATATATTTCTTGTATACATTATTATTGATATGTACATATTTATTGTATATATATATATTCGTTTCAATTTTTGTGTGTGTGTAATGTATATATTTTGTTGTATATATTATTCTATTTATTTTTTTACAATATACATGTACTTTTTTTCAATGCTTAAGTGTTTATTTTCAACTATCCTTTTTCCATGCATGATATGTGTTACACAATTTTTACAAGTGAAGTGATTTTCAATTATACACACAAGACATTACAAACCTATACACATGCGGCAACATGGCCGACGCTTAACCGAACGCAGCGCTTCGGTGATGAACAACACAAGACATTACAAACCTATACACGCACGGTCGACGTCGAACGATCTACGACCGAGCCGAGGACCGGCCATGACGACGCTTAACCAGCACACACCCGACAACTCAAATCTAAACACATGCGGCCGACACACGTCGACCAATCTACGGCCGAGCCGCGGCCAAGCCGAGGCCTGGCCATGACGACGCTTAACCAGCACACACAAATCCCAACACATGCAGTCGACGATTTTCCAACATGGCCGCCGCCGCCGTGCCGACGATTAACCAGCACACACCGCACAACACGACAACGGCGCAATTTTCCAGCACTAACCGACAACGTCGCAATTTTCCTACATGGACGACGACCAATCAACATCCCCGCGGCGCCCCGCCCCCTAAACCAATCAACGACGACAACAACCACCACCACACAGCCGACGACCAACCACAACACACCATTATCCCCACCACTACCCCCCACCTCTACACCCACACCGGAAGTCAACACCCAACACCACCTCACCACCACCATTTTCAAATTTCCCGCCAAAATGGGCTGTGGCGGGGGGCGGGGCGGGGGATGGCGTCACTTCCGCGTTAGAACTCTCATAATACCCCTACTCACCTAGGAATTTTGAACTCTAAAGGAAGAGAGAATTGCCCTTAATGTCGCTTTTAAAGTAGCAGTTTGTCGCTTAATTGTTTCCAGTCCTTCTAATGTTATTATACTATTAACTAACTCAGAACACCTTTGACTTCTTTTTTTCAGTTACCATACATACCAAAAAACCTTAGTGAAGTCGGTGAACTAGGCCGAAGACTACTAAGTGAAACACAAACACAATTCATCGGCCTACATTCAGGTACTGTCAGTAGGCCGAATTCAGAAGTCTCTGGTTCGCATTAGTGTCCTGATTATTATATAAATGTCACCCTGTTTTTCTCTGTTTTTTTTTAGTTTTGAACTAATATTCCTTCTTCTAGCCCTGTCAGTGTGCCAATTAAGTACAGTCTCATTGCTGGAGCTTGCATTGTTGATATCCACACATTATTAAATTATTCGGCCAAATCGGACATAAACGCTGTCGGTAAAACTTTGCCTACTTCTGACACTGAAAAAATAAAGAAAGCTCTTTTTCATCATTTCAATCTCATATTAAAAAAACCTACAAGGAAATTCGTGGTTCGTATCGTCCAATAACAAGTAGTGTTGTTAGTTCAAAACCGTAACTTTTTAGAAAAATAAGTTTGTAAAAAAATAAGCAACTTATTAAGTTTGTTCTTAAAAAAACCACAAGGAAAGTCGTGTCTCATACCTTCTAATAACAAGTAGTGTTATTAGTTCAAAACCGTAACGGTTTAAACCGTGCGTCCCATCAACGTATATCCAATCAGTGCCATATTTCTCCAGTATTTCGCTTTGTGCATTGTTCAATATAATTAACACAAAATCATCATTTTTTTAAATTTTGGTCAGTTCCTTTTATGACTCCTTGACGCTTATAAAATAATACACAAGTCTGATTACTAGAATTGACCTTGTTGACCCCGTTTCAACACTTGTACCATCTACTTGATGTCTCTCCGACTTTCAGTATAAGTATGCTCAATGTTGTCAGGTCGTTAATAAATAGATTATTTCTGTCACGGAATTGCGTATTTTACAAAGTATTGCTTGAAATGGTATTTGATTTGCAATATCTCTAGCTAGTCATTTTTTCACTGTCTCTGAGACCTAAATGGCTTAGCTCATTTAGGTGGCATACATGAGTTGACCTATGAAGATGTTAACCTACCTGCAAGATTGCATATCTTGCAGGTAGGTTAACACCTTCATTTTCAGTAACTCGAATGCTTGCGGAACAGACAGCATTGTTTTTGTTACTTTCCTGTAATTTTAAGTGCCGACTCCCTTTACTTTCAGACACAAATTACTCAGACCTATGGCATATTTCATCATGTCTCTTTGTGTTATCGACAGCTGAATGAGAACCACGCTATTTAACGTATCTTGAAAGCGTTTCCTTTTCAGTATCTTGTTTCCATCCCAAGAAACTTTCGAACGAATTCATTTCTTTAATTTTTAACTTCACTGATACGTTGCGCTCCAATTCGAAGTGTTCAAGTAAGCCTTGTATCTTCGTTGCTGCAAAAACACATAAGGTGCACTTAACTTGATTTGGTGCTGGAAAATAACCCTGGCACCATGCGATACACATTTATGACGGTTCAATCCATGCTTAAACTGTTTGTCATAGATGTTATATTGATGTGTACAAATATAACATCAGGCTTGTATTTTATATTATACAAGATATAAAATATAATATATTTTATATTATATTTTATTATATAATATAAAATAAAACATTATTATATTAAATAATAAAATAATATAAATTATTATATTATATAATATAAGATAAAATACCGACTTCAGGCTGCTCAAAACCGGCAATGCGTTGTTTATTTTTAACATTGAAAATGTTTATAAGGACGTGTCGCACATTTGAAAACGACCTCTGGTGCGTGATGGAAAATGAGAACCGGTGAGTTTCCATAGAAACTACTTCTTTGTTGTCAATAACGTAGTACACATATAAAACTTCGCTTATGAATGCGACTACATTTAACTTATAATCTGTACATTTGTGGTAAATGAAGAATGAATTCATTGATTGGTGAATGAAGAATGAATTCATTGATTGGTAAATGAACATAAATATATATATTTTTTAGATTTATTGAAGCATTTTCAATGCCCTTCTTCTTTGTGCAATGCCTGTAAATTTGTGTGATGTAATTTCGAATGCTGGCTAAGATTCTCTAAATTTTCACAATCTTTATTGCACTCCGAACATAAGTATTGTTTAAACTCACTCATATTAATAAACGAAAAATTAGATAATGTATAGAAATCTAGATTGTAAATACAAATTATGAACAAATAAATATCACATAACAAACTGTCGGTATACAAACGCACGTACCTATAATTTAAATGAAATGAAAAGTTATATTATTTAAAACGATCTACGAAGACCGTTTTATTTGCTAGTCACAGTGACATTAAAGAATAAAGTTATAATTAATTTATGATTGTCGCAAATTCTTAATTAACAAACTCACGGATAATTAAACAGCATTTAGTGTGTTCTATAATACTGTACATATTCCGCCTAATTCGTACCTACTCCTAGCTTTAAATATCTTCCTAGGCTTAAAATTGCATATTTGCGCCTCAGCTATACGAAGAGTTACGGAAATAAACGAAGCAGACGGTATGCATCAGTGGATAAGGTCTAGTCTGAAAGTCTCACTCCAAAAGAGGGTCTCGCGCATAGATGAGGAGAATCCAACCACACATCCGACCGACGTCACTGTCCGAGAACGAGTGTGTGGAGTGTTATCGTAGGCAGTCACGTGGTAAACTTCACTAAGCCCGTTACTATAAACCTCAATCTATTTCCAGCAAATTTTCAGATAGTAGAATAAATACATTTTTGCAAGTGTTGAGTATTGACTAGCCTGTTTATGCTCCATTCTGAGGGATCAAAAACTTTGATTTTGAGGGATTTATATTCTTTGGTTGAGACCTTTCTCTTCTCAGTCATAATAGACTATTTCGCCTAAAGTTGAAAGCTAATTATGTATTTTAATTCCTCTTACGTGTTGTCTATCGCCTAAAGACTTTGTCTAATCGTCTAAACACACTGTCTATTATGTTTACTAATATCCTGCTCAAAAATATACAATTCACGCCACTACGTCACGTGTAGTTCTTTCGTAAGGCAGAAACTTAATTTAAACAAGTTTTTGTAGCATAGTAAACTGTCACTGTTGTCTTCGGTACATTATTAACTTTCACGGGGTAAGACTACGGGGAGGTAAGAACTATGGCGGCGAGTTTCTTATCCTCACTGCTGAGAAGTGTATCCTTTCAACGTTTTATTAAATTTTTTATTATCACGTGTTTTGCTGAAGAAGTCAACGTGTAATGCTTCATCAGCTTGCTGTAACTTTATTTCTCTCCATCAGCCTTGTTTTATAACGGTCATAGACGTTATAATTTTGGATCAAACATTAATAAAGTAATAAACATTATAAAGTGTTATAAAAGCATCGGTGGAATGTACGTATAACTATCCGTTATTATTTTATCTCTTATTATTTGCAATTGTCCCTTTAATAGTTGTCACAAAATCTTTTACAGTTGCTACAGATTTCTTATAGACCAAGAGCGGCGACGAAAGTGCTTACGGTACTGAATTTTATACATGTTTTTCTAGCTAAATTTTTGTAACTTCTTGTAAGTAGCAAGAATATGATACTTCTGTATTAAAAAAAAAATCTTTCCATATTAATAGGAATTTCTTCTGTTATTTTTTGCCAATTCATATTATATTTCCTCTTAAATCTTTTTATCAGTTCAAAATAGTGATGTGGTTTTTTACAACATTGGGCTTTTGAGGTAGTGATCAAAACACCGATGTTTTTGATTACCTGAGGTTATGTTTTCTTCATGTAGGAGTGCATTGTTTATTTGAAATAACCAAAAAAATTCAGAATATAATTTTTAGCAGAGTATGCATAGTTGTAATATAGTAAAGTTATCCATTTATAATTACAATGGACGGACAATTTATCGGAATCTTTTATTGAGAATTGTTACAATTAGAACTTGGTGAAACATTGTTGATTTACTCCTGTCACAGACCTGACGGCTTGCAGCAGATTTATGCAGTTATTGGAGGTTATTTCAGAAATATCTCCTGTGTTTTGAAATACAACTATGTACTAGGTAAACATATATATTATTTATTTATTTATCAGTATATAAATGAATGCTCTCTGTCATAATCACAGAAGAGCTAAATGCTCCGACATTCTGTGCCGACGTTTCACGCGGTCTGGCTGTATGTTAGAAACGGAATATTTGACTGGCTACTTGCAAGAAGTTATAAAAATATATTTCAAAAACATGTATGAAATTCAGCTTTACTGCTATTACGTTAATAATACATTTATATCAGCACTTTAAAATCGTCTGTCAGCAACTTGGAACCGAAAAAAGTGTGTCAATTGTACTTATCATATTATCAAATTCAGTACATCAAAAAACCAGACACATTATTATAACGTTTCACTTATTAATTTCTTAGTTCTTTGAGGCCTTGAGAGCGCCATAGGAATCAGTAGCAAATCGCCAGACTGCCCACTTCTTTTGTAGCAAGTCAAGTTGAATTTCTATACAAAGTAGCAAGCTACGTACTGACATACCGTAAACATTTTTGGCGCCACCTCTCGCTGTATTACTTCTGATATTTAACTATATTCAACTCGTTCGCAGTAGGTCCGGTGCTTCAGTACTTCTGTGTTTTTTTTTTGTTTTTTTTTTTGTAGGATCCTATTACTTCCTGATTCCTGATTGAGATTTTTGACCTGCCGTTTTTCTGCTTCTTCCACTAGCTGCTAGCGTTTCTCATCCTCTATTTTCTGTTGCTTGTAACGCTCCCATAGTTAATGTTTTCTGTTCTCTATCTGCCGATTTCCAATGTTCTTAAATATTTGGTTAAACTTACAACACGTTTTCATTTTTCTAATTAATTGAGTTATCACTACACAACAGACAGGAAACTCTCATAATATTTCCTACCTACTTTACACCTTTAAAAATGACCAATTCTGGCACCAGTCGTTACTGCAAACCGATCTTTAGCGTAGTGGAATAATTACCCGAACACCATACAGTCAATCTCAATACTATTTGTACGCAATACAACAATTTTTCTACATACGCGTAAATACAAATATCTATTACGCGCTACTCACAAGTAATAACAATCTGTAGGTCAGCAATTTACTGCACGACAGCTACAAACACCTAATGTCATATCAACGTAGCACGCACATTTTACACTTCTGAAATTTTCCTTTCCAACTTCCCTGTTGTCTACCTCTCGCTTTCAAACGGAGCTGTTGAGTCGTGCCGTTGGTTAAAGAATTACTCCTTAGCTTGGTCGAGTTGCACCGATTATTAGTTAGACAGAGTCAAGGAATTCAATCTGTTACTGGCCGAATTCCAAATTCAATATGCGCGCGTGCGCGCGCGCGCGTGTATGTAAAAGATACGTTACATTAAGGGGAGATCTGCGCGAAAAATCGAAAAATTTACGAAGTTTTTTTATTGTGCTAATAGGCCTATAAAGTTTAGACTTTCCCCTTTCCAACGGTATCTCTGAAAAGTGTTTGCGATGTCGGTAAGTATTTGTAATTATTTTTTGAAACAAGCATGTTCACGCGCTTTTGCCTAGCGACGATGGTTTTCACGCACGGCGCAAGGCAAAGAATTTTTTGTATGGTGACAGTAAGGCCTACATGGAAGTTTTGTAATTCAAAACCTTATGGTGAGGATGTACAAATAGTAAAGGATGAATGTATAGGCAATGTTCAAAAAAGAATGGGAAGTAGGCTAAAGGCTTTGAAAGCAAAAACAAAAAAATTACCGGATGGTATTCCTCTTGATGGGCAAAAAAGACAAACGCAGCTATACTCCAAATACAAAAATATTAAGGCTTGGCAATAAGACGGAATGTAAAATCAGTTGAAGACATAAGGAAAGGTATCTGGGCGGAGTATTTTAATATGCTGTCGTCAAATGAAAGACCTCAACATGGGTTGTGCCCTGACAGCGACGACACCTGGTGTAAATATCGTAAAGCCATAAGAGAAAATAAAACATATGACCATAGCAGCCACTTCCACTTACCAGACAATGTTATAACATTTATTAAACCAATATTTAAGGACTTATGCAAAAACGAACTCCTAGAGAAATGTCTCCTGGGCAAAACGCAAAACCCAAATGAATAGCTCAATAACGTCATTTGGAGTTATATTCCAAAAATAATTTTTGTTGAACTGAACACTTTAAAATTTGGAGTGACAACCTTCAATGATGGGAACATAGGGAAATGCAATTTGATGAAGGAAGCTGGATTAATGCCAGGGAAAAACTTCGTAACAGCTATGAAGAGAGAAGACCAACGGCGGATAAGGAAGGCTGACAAAGCTTTAGAGGAGCTTGAAAAGAAGCTTCGGCAGAAGAGGCACGTGATGAAGAGAAGACTAGAAGACCAATATGAGGAGGAGGAAGGGAACAACCCATCTTATAACCCTGGAATTATTAAAGCTAAAAAATCATGATTCTTTAGTTTATTCATAGGTTTTTTCCGCGTTTTCCGAAAATTATGTTTTTGTACACTTTTCTCAGGAACTATATGAGGTACAGGGCTGAAATTTTGTGTGTGTACAATTTATTGTAGACACTACAATAAGCATTTGGAACCTTTAAAAAATAAAATTGTCTATAGTTTTGTTAGAAAAAAATTCTAAAAATATTTAAACAAATTTTTTACAAGTTTTATTCAAAACTTTTTTTTGTCAATAACTTATTTGGTAAACTTAACATTGTTGGTTCAGTAAAGCCACCAAAAGACACAGTTTCAAATTAAAAAAATTATGATGATAGGTTATGGTACTGTTATGGTTACTGAGAAAAGTGTACCTACATTAACATAGCGGAAGATACGGCGCAGTCCCCTCCTTAAATATTATTATTGTTCTTATTGAAGAATACAGAAATGTTTATATCTTCCTCAGCAGATTTATTTAGCTTTAATTGTTCAAACCAGCGGCAATGAAAACGTGAATGTGAATTATTGAAACGAGCTCGAAATTTTATGTGAAACGAGTCATAAAATGGTCATTTCGGACATTGTAAGAATGAGAGATAATTCGCAATTTTACGTATGTAATGTTTAACCAATTACTCAGCGAATGAGTCATCGGAACTCGGTATACAGACATTAAGACACTCAACTTCGTCTGATTCCAATAATCTTTTCCAGGATCTCCAGTGCTACTACCTTCCACCTTCGTATTGAATAGTGAAGAGTAGTGTGAAAAATGTTATGCAGCATTCAAAACTGCTGCCCACAAACGAGTTATCCGAACTCGCCAAATCCTCCTGATTGATTTTGTATACCGATTACACTCGTTGATTTTCACCATTGAATGATTTTGTATTTAAAATATTCAGTGCTCTATAAGTTTCGCTCTTTGTTAGATGAAGAGGCACGAGTTTTTTTCTCCATCAAATCTCTTTTGAAACCAACACATGATGTTAAGTGCAAAGGTTTCTTAAATGTTAAGGTAAAAGCAGCTGACGATGTTACAGTCCTAATACGTTTCGCGGGACTTTTTATAAATGCTGACGCCTTGTTTTTCAACTACTAGAAATAATTTGTCTGTTTATGAATGCAAGTAGTTCACGGCTCGGGTTACCATCCTTAAAGAGCAGGGTGTCATATATGAACAAAGCATTACACTGCTTGTCTCTACACAGCCACTTTTGCTTCATTTGTGTTTTAACACGTTATGATTATTTGAGATCACTAGCGTAAGTCTTTTTAACTGGACATTTTAGAGAGATATATATATATTTTTTTGATTACTAAACACACAATCATTTAAGAACTTAATGAACCGAGAACATAACGCTCACGGAGAAACTGACTTATTGCCAAGTTCGTTTTTTGTCAGCTAAATTGTATACAAAATAATTTCTACTTTCATATTTATTTGTTACGAGGAAATTTAAAGTAAGAAGATAAATAACTTAAAGAACAGATAAAGCACAGTGGGATATTGAATTAATTATTTTCTACCTTCTAACTGACCATCGTCAGAATTGCAACTGGCACACTATTTTACCCGAGATGATTAGACATACTGTACTTTTACGTCGGTACAATTCGGAACATCTCCTCCCAAAAAGTATTGTACTCTGTACATGTAATCTTAAAACGTCTTTCTAAACTCAAGCCTGTATTGAATATCAATGTTACTCGTGACTGAAAGAAAGCTTCCTCTCTGTTTCCATCTTCATTTGGTCTGTGGACAGCCAATTCTATTACTTCCCAGGTACCCAAATGAGGCTATTTTCTCACATTGACTAATTCTGTCATGACGACCATATCACCAGCTACACTTCTGCTATTTTTTTTATTGCCGTATTAAAATTAAATGCTGGACATGTTAAAACGTTTTGTGAATGAAACGCACCAGTCTTCACCACTATCATTGTGCTACGTTGCACTTAAATGCCCGATACAATCTTTCTAGCAATACCTATTCTATACATACACATGAGTGTACCTCTGTATGTCGCCATTTGCTATGCAACAAGGACAGTAAACGTGCAGTCCTTTCAATAAACAAAAATCGCGCTCCCTAGGGAACGACAGTTCACTGCCGGCTTCAGGGTAGTAATTATTTTTAAATGGTTTCAACTTCGTCATCACAGGATTTGTGATACATTTTTTACTGATTACACATGAATCGATTTCAGTACGTATAAATATTTAGTGTTGCTTCAAAAACATATAATATCACTATACTGAAGGTACTGTACAGTAATGTAATTATAGTCACGTTTATGCAACATTTAGATTTTAAGTTCTTTCAGTATCCTGTAATTATTACTTTAATTTAAACTTTCCTTTATGTTTTAAAACCTTGCGATCCTGTGCCTGTTATTTTCTGTATGTCAGTACCGGTTCTCCAGCGACTGCCCAGTGTCTCTCGTGATTCTTATTCTTGCCGCTCTGCAACTCCCACGAACTGTTCAATTGAATTTTTAATTTGTACACTGACAAGTGGGAAACGGTTTTTAATGTCTTACACTTGACAATGACATTTTCCTATCGGCTTAAGCCAAGATTTTTACGCGTTAACGAACACGTTTAATCGTACGTTACATTAACTTCGAAAAGTTTGTATTACCTATATTAATTTAACTGAAGTGAAGGAAAAGCTAAATTGAATGTTTTATACTAAAACAAGTTAATGTAAACAAGTTAATGTTTATATTTTCTTATGAATATTATATTATTATGAATATTATTATATTTGGGCATAGAAGCAAATGCGCAATTTCATAAGCGACTACTTTAACCTACCCTGTATTGTATTGTACATTATATTGTTATATCATGGCTTTATGGATGGCCAAGACCGAATGAACAAAGCGAGTACAATCGATCGTTCGTCATGAGTTTCATTAGCTGAGTTGCCAATATCGTGTATGAAACAATCTCAGTCTGTCCTTTTTGGTTTATTTAATAAAATAAAATAATATAATTCTCAAATATCCATGTATCTCTCCACGTAAAATTTTCTGATACAAAAACCTCGTATATATTCTATATATTCTATATATTAAATTCTTGTGTATTAAATTTATTTTCTACAGACGCGCAGTGAGGATTTTATTTTAGGAAGGGAGGGCTCTGGGGCTTTAGAATTTTTGTGACTAGAACTACGAACATTAAAGTGTAAAAAATAACTCGTTGTTTGCTATTTATTTTGTTTTAATCAAGTAACGATGGAGAGATGAGGGTTCTATTAGTAGACATCTCAAATTTAACAAAGTCATGAAACAGTAAAGATGTCATATTACATTACGATAATAAACGTATTAAGATGACAAAATAAACGATAATGTATTGAAAACTGCCACTAAATGTGTCACATCTTTTACAGACGCTGATTGTGTTAACTGTTTTGTACGATTTTTTTGAAACTTCTCGTTAGCGAGTCCACGTCTGTAAATATTTACGGGTAATGGAATTAAATCGGTTTAATAATTTTTCCACAGAAATAAATACAACATTTTCAGTAATTGGCACTATCATGTCCTAAAAAAAAAATCAAAACGATGGTACGAGTGAGTAAATACGTAGTTGGCATTCAAATCAGTTCACTTGTAGAGGTTAAGGAGCGTTTGTAAACATAATTCCAAACACTTTGTTTGGTATTACATCTACGTATGTACGGAATAATGGATACGTTTTAACGTTTTAATTGTTGATTCGTTTTCGAAATAGTAATAAAGCACTAAATTGAAAAATACGAAAACATTGTTAAATTCGGATCGAAAAGCTATTTGCATTAGTCACATGTCTATAAAAAAATCAAAATGATGGTACGAGTGAGTAAATACGTAGTTGGCATTCAAATCAGTTCACTTGTAGAGGCTAAGGAGTGTTTGTAAACATAATTCCGAACACTTTGTTACATTATTACATCATATACACGACTCGAATAGCAAGCAGAAAACTGCTTAATATAGAAATGTCATGAGTTGCAGTCGAATAAATTACTGCACTATAATGTCGTAAATCGAGCTGAATAAACATTAATATTTATGTTAAGCAGGCTACCTACTTCCTGCTCACTATGAGAGTGTAACCTCAAAAACTAGGATACAAATTTGAACCATCCCTCAACCATCAGACAACTAGCAATGTTTGCACAAAACAATTTCGTACTGACAAGACGGCAATAGTGTACTCGATTCGGTATTTATACACCTTACTTGTACGACTACATTTTTACCGTCATGTTTTCTTAATTTTTGACATTCCTTTTTCCTTTATTCCTGGGAGGTGATTTTACGCCCCCACCCTAAAACCCCCAATCTCCGTCATTGCTTTCTAGAACAGTAGAAGGAACAGTAGAAAGAAATATTATGGTACGCATATGTTACCAAGTTTTTTTCACTACTAAACACAAGCTTGAAAAGACACTTTAACTTTAAGTTAATATGTGACCTACTTAACTAGATATTAACATAATTGCTACCTGCAATGTAGCGTAGGTTTGTTCACTAGAGCGCGCCACCTACAGACATACAACATGACTACGTACACTTCCTTCCTTCTCTTAGTTTAATCTTGTTCTTAACTAAACACCCACACAGACGAAACGGGTAACGCTTTCCCCATAAATTACTTTACTGTTGTATTCTTCTACGCTATTAAATGGTTAGCATTTCGTTTTATGATACAAGTAAGTACATACGTAATTTCCGTATATGCAATGTGCATTCATTAGACAGAATGTCATGTATGGATGATATACTACTCATGTACTTTTACAATAATGTTACCACTTCATCTCTTTCATGTGTTAAGCAGGTGCGCACTTACACAGCAAGACGCTTTAAACAAATAGGTGTTGTTGGCTGGTAAAACAAAATCTTTTTCTATTTCAAAAAACGTCTTGTAGATCTCAAATTGTGTTTGAAGTAAAACATGTAGAACAATTTTAGTCAAAATCCTTTCTTCTTTCCTTATGAGAGGATTTCATACAACTTAAAATTTAATATGACTGTGTCGATGGGATTTCAGAAAAAATTTTATCAACTTTATCTTTTTTGTTTGTGAAATAATCCTTAATATTTATCGCAACACATTTTCATTAGTCACTTTTGCCACAAGGTAATTAGTTCATGTGTATCCGTTTCGGACATTTTAATTAACCAGTTGAACCCTCAACTGTATTAATATTTTTAAATGTCTGTTGCCAAATGTTATCTTAATATAAATTGTAACATACCTGTAGAAGAACAACTTCTAGTAAAGTGCTAGTCTCATGGCACATAAATATATTTCTAGCAATCACAGTGAATGTTGTTTTGTAATTATAAACTAGATAGCACAAAGTAAAAATTTATATACCAAACTTGACATCAATTTGGGGATTGATTCAAAAGCTGTTATTTCGAATTTTTTTATTTATTACTTTAAAAGAAATGCATTCAAATATTTAAAAAAGGCAAAATTACTAAAATAATGAGTTCCAGTAATAATGAGTAAAACAGTCTGTACACATTTTACTTAAAGTTGCTTTAATTTTGTAAATCTGTGACCGTTAAAATGTAGCCTATAATTTTGTTATTATACATATAACTATAATAATATATTGCATTTATCTAAAACTTTCTTTCAAAGTCGTTTGTGAAAATTTCATATTAAACCTTAAGCTGTAATGGTATTGATATTACACGAACAAAATATTAACCATTTAAAATGTTAGTAAAGTATTAATACTTTTGTCAGAATATGTTAATGTGATTTGTATAACCTACTAAAAAGTCAGTGCTTCTGCAATAAAATAAAAATTATATCTGGGGGAAGCGTGTACATTTTACAATACCTTAATTGAACAATTCATTATGTACATGTGTGAAGTCTGTCAGTTGGCGCAAAACGGTTAAAGAAAAGGTCCATCACCACAAATGGATTCTTGACAAAGGACATTAGAAACGTCTGTAAAGGACAATGTAAGCAACATAGAGATTAGCACAGAGTAGACAAGAAAACAAATATTTATAACAAAACGAAACAATAAGTCTACTGAATATTTGAAAACTCAATTTACTGTAGTGAAATGAATGTTTAAGGAAAGATTGTCGAGAAGAGGATTAGAACGTATGACGGAATAGAACAAGCTACACTAATATTGGTGTTTTACAGCTTTAACAGAATATTTTGCTACTTTACAGGATATTAACAAGCAATGTTTTAGAGAACACTTCAGGAAGGAAGAACGTCCCGTACTAAAGCGTTCTCTGTTATTAGATGACTTCAAAAATTTATCCTGTATTTGAAAAATAACCTTCAGATATCAGGCAAAACGTTGTTTACTTACACGTAACATTATTCTATACCTTGCATACATTATTCTATACCTTGCATACATTATTCTATACCTTGCATTCATTTTTAAAGAAGTAGGCCTTCATTTACAAACACGTTGGCACAAAATTATAAATAATAGGCGTAGGCGTATAGTAGGGCCTACGTTTGAATGTTAGGCAATACGTATCAATAGATAAGTCGTCTATATTCAGCTGTTTTATGTTAATAGAATGTTTATGTCAGCTTAAGACAGCTATAAAAAATTTAAACCTGGTAGTCGTGGGACTACCGGTAGACATGGAATCATGGGCAGACTTGTGCTTTGGGAAGGAATGAAGGGTTGGATATTGGAAGCCGTATGATTTGCACAGCGGCGGTACGTTGCCTTGTTTGAGACTTGCAACACACGTAGAGCACACGCCTTCCATATTACTCGCACTTGAGTACTCGTCCGCTCCGAACACTGTGGCCAAGAGACCACACACCGTGTGTATGATGGTACGCACGGTCTTAGATCACTCTTGAATCACAAGCGATCGCAGATCCCACACACCGAGCCGAACGGATTGTTAATAAAGTGCTTAGAGAATTCCTCGTCGACTCCTTTGAAGCGGCGACTTGGACCGGGCTGTTCTGCGCAGAGCATCGAGGGTCCAATGTTGTCGAAGCACAAGTTATTAATGTTCTCATCGTCTGTTTTCTTGCTAGCTAGCCGTACGCTCGATCTGATTAATAAATTTAACCTTTAATTTAATCTGATGAAATTAATGAAATAACCGCTCTATTGGAAGTTGTTTTAAATCAAAACTATTTTATATTTGATGGAAAATACTATATACAAAAGAAAGGTTTAGCGATGGGATCCCCATTCTCTGGATTATGGCGGACATATACCTGAACCATTACGAAAACACACATATGTTCAGCAGCGCAAACAAAGGGCATAACAAGATAGTATCATATACACGTTACGTAGATGATACCTTCATCATTTTTAACGGTACCATAAGACAAATCAATAATTTGAAAAACTATTTAAATAATATAAACAAGAACATACAATTTACCCTCGAGGTTGAAATAGAAAATAAACTTAATTTTCTTGATCTAACAATAACAAGGTTTGACAATAGTTTTCAATACCAAGTATATAGAAAACCTACCACCACCGACGCCACGATACACGCGGATTCCCATCACCCTCTTCCGCAAAAAATGGCCGCCTATAACACTTTCATACATAGATTACTCACCATACCGTTAGAAATCAGTGACTTTCAGGAGGAAGTCAACACCATTAAATACATAGCTAAGGCCAATGGATATACGTGCTCTATGATCGATGCTTTGATAAAAAAACACCGGAAAAAGTTACATAACAAGAAAACAAAACCGAGTAGTAACCGAGACAGCACGTACGTGACTTCTATTTACGGCCGAACTTTACCCCATACATTAACCAACAATTTTAGAAAATTGAATATAACTTTAACTTTCCGGACTGATAACAACATTAAGAAAATTCTTCACCATAAATCTGCCAAACCAATAAAACAGAGGACAGGTGTCTATAAAATCCAATGTGACGATTGCAACAGCTTCTATATCGGACAAACCGGCAGAGCGTTCAAAAAACGCTTCCAAGAACATTTACCAAAAAACGACACCCATATTCTCAAATCCAACTTTGCACGTCACCTCGTAAACAATAATCATAACTACACCGATTTTGACACCAACTTTAAACCATTACACATTTGCAAAAAAGGCAGATATATGGACACATTAGAAGAATTCGAAATTTACAAGGCCTTTAAACAATTTAAAAAGACGAACAACTCACAAGACGGCGGATTCATATTAAACGACCAACTCAACTTCAAGTCAAATCCCTTGTATGACACGGCCATTGGGATACAAGATGCGTTGCACAGATAACAGTTACTCGGACAGTCAGTGCGCGAGTAACATTGGGGCGGTGTACACCAGCTATAACGCGAAGTGAACTCATGTTGTGATAGTGCGTGCTCCTCTGTGCATTTAGTATATTTTAATATTTTGACGAGTTAATGTTTTAACTATTGATTTTAATTTTAATTTATTACATTTTAATCTTAATGTCTGACGTTCTGTGAAGAGGAATTATTCTGAAGATGGGGCATATGCCCTGAAACGCGTCAAACGAAATTACAAGTAAGTCACTCGACGGATTAGATAATCAATTATTTACATTATATTAAGATTAGTTTTCTCTAAATCATTCCGCATAGGTTAGTATGAACTATTATATTTGAATAGTACACAAAAATAGATAACGTGTTATCCTCATTGTTTCCTTCTTTCCATGACCTGTGCTAAGAAAAAAATTATATTAGTAGTTGACCGAGCAACACTAAAGTCATTTTGTTCCTTCGATTTCATATTGTAATCTAAAGTAATCGATGTTTCGTTACTAATTATATTTGAGTAGTTTGAAAGGCCCCACTGTTGGATTCACCTATTTGTAATCTAAAAGATTACGTTATATTTGTAATATGTTATTGCAGATGAGATCTCCTGCAAATCAATGTTAATTTATAAAAACAATTATTTATTATATAGTTGATATTATTCGTTTGTCGAACATAGACCTGTGTTAAGTGGTTATTAAGTGTTTTGCCAGAGAAAAAGCGCTATATTACAGTTATTACGGTGAATAATTTAGTAATTTTCTCCAACCCTATTCGGTATGTATTATCTAAATTGAAGAGAGCGGAGTGTGGAGAGAGTACGTTAGTTCTCTATTCTCCCGTATTCACCAGCTGTAGGCAAATGAGCGCTGTGGTGGGCGATTAATCCGTTATTCTAGGTTAAGTCGTTCCACTTTAGGTTTTGATCGCTTTCTTTCTCTGTAAATTACACCCTATTGAAATACAATAATTATTCTACAATAACACAAACTCGTCAAATACAATAAGGGTTCTTTATTTTATCTAAGTTTCCAATTCCAACATTTCCTTCTCCAGTGATTAATACATCATGTCGATCACACAATATAGGATCGATTCGTTATTTAACTCGTGGTATATGTTACAATTTGATTATAATTATATTTTATTCTTTTTTTATCTCTTATCTCAGGGTACAGGTAATTCTTTTAACGATTAGTAAGGCCAGGTAATGCAAAATTAAGGTTACTAAGTATTACAATTGTTATTAACTCTTAATACATAAAATTAAATATAAGCAGGTTTGTTACCAAACTGGGAACGATACTTAAGGTGGCCGTGTCTGTTT
The DNA here is from genome assembly GCA_034769895.1 of Magicicada septendecula. NCBI lineage: Eukaryota > Metazoa > Arthropoda > Insecta > Hemiptera > Cicadidae > Magicicada > Magicicada septendecula. The sequence continues at coordinate 474,848,992 of CM068368.1, read as the reverse complement.
ACAACGGAGTGAGGACGGAATGGTTATGCTAGTCTTGACCAAAAACAGCGTCCAGCTTCTCAATAAAGGTTTAGATGTGATGTCCCGGAGTGTAATAGAAGTTCAGTTCTGGTCTTCGTTCTTCTTCACGATCCTAGTAGTTGCCGGTCCCAATGGAATTGGTGTAGTATTACGACTTCGTTTGTTTATTGAAAGTGAGGTTTGGTACTTCTATACAAAAGTTCTTCGTATTTTTAAATTTATATTTTAATTAATTTTGACTTCTTCTGCTATGGATCATCTTTGTTTAATGGTAAATCATTTTCATCATCATTCTTTTACTGGAAATAGGTCGAATGAGTAATTTATTAATTCAGTGAACTTTAAGGGTATGTAGGATTATATTTACTGAGATATAGTTTCAGTAGTTATTACTCAGTTCTTTTTAAATGGATTTCTTTAAGACATTTAATTTGTTTAAATTTGATTCATTTTATCTGGTTCTCTTTTTTATGCAAATTTGTCTGCTGAACTTTACCCATTAGCATATAACAATTGAATGTTGAAATCAACAAAATTTCTTGCATTTCTGTTACCCTAACAACCATTACTTCTTCTGTCATTGGATAATATTTGATATCCTAGAGCCAGAATTAGGAAATATTACTACTCTTATTTAATAAAATACTCCCTGCTTGGAATTACACTAAATCACATAAAACTTTCACTTAATCTGCCTTATTAAATCGTATACATTTTACTACATTTTCATCTGAATGGACTTATTAAAAAGGTATTAATTTCCTTTTACAAATACTAAATTGAGGCCTATTGGTTTTATTACACATGTTATAATTTTTTTTTGTTTTTAATTTAATTTTTCTTACCTGACCTACTGTATAAAGAGTCACTGGCTTATGGCCAATTATTACAATTTTAAATTCCTGATTTCATTTTATTATTATTATTGAGTTTATCATAGAACCCTTCATCTGTTTTTAACATCATTATAATGACCACTAGACAATTTATTTACAATTATTGTCTTCCTGGCCAAGTTTACAATTATTTTTCTAAGACTTCTTCATTAATTATTTAAAGTAAATACCTTTAACATGATATCATACATAATAAACACACTTGTATTTAATTACTTAAATACAAGTTCAACATGAATGAACTGAGTACCCATTACTTAGTACTTCCTTAAAGTAATGGCTCCACACCTACTACATACAAAACATAAAATAAATATCATGTAAACACTATATCATGATACAGTATAACAACAAGTACATTTTATAAAACATTAAATATTAATTAAACAGTTTATTATATTCGAACTCATCCACAGTAAACTCATCTCACTAGACACAGTGTTCATAGTTTACATCTTACTCTAATCACTCCATATTTTATAATGGGCTACATTTTACTAATGTATTACTTAGTAACCTTACTTAGGTATCGTCAATATATTTTTTTGTTTGGGTGAGATTGGCCCTCTTGACCTTAATTATGGTATGCCTTGGACATTGTTTTTCGCTATGTTGACAAAGTTTTTATGTAACGTCGGGAACCTCAACTTTGTTACGTTACAATATAGACAAATCAATATAATGGGCAACAGTTACTCCTCCATAATTACTGCGATAATTTTCATTCGTTTATGTATCTACATTCCCTGTTATAACATTTCGGTACTGTTTCACCATTTACATTTTTATGCCGTCGTGTGTGCTCATACAATATAACTTAACTGATATCTGTTTCGTTAATTTCCGATACATTCTCTTAGTAAATCGTTTACCTATTTTTCAACGTATGTGTCGCTTTTTAATAACTTTTCAGTTATGTTGGCAATACTTTTATATGAATACTAAATTAATAAAATTTCAGTTAATTTGTGTCACTTGATTGAAACGTAGACATACACCATAGAAATACTCGTACTGCAATAGGGTTTCGTTGCCTTTAGCTCATGTTGTCTATAAACTGCACATACTCTTTTACCTTACCCTGTTTTGTTTTTATTTATTTGTAACACGTAAAATAATTTTTGTTGTGGGTTCGTTGTTATAGACTATTGTAAAACGGCGTCCTCTTTCTTTCTAATATTTCCTTTTAAATAAATCAACAAGATTCTTTACTGTTCTTTTCATAAGTTCAGTTCGTTGTATCTCTTAACGAAACTTGTAATTAAAATTTATCAAATAGAATCAAACTGTAATAACGAAACTTGTAATCAAATAGAATCAAATAATTTTTTGCATACCTGCCTGTGTTGTAGAGGACTCAAGGCCTATTGATTTTGGTGAAGATCGGTTAAGGGGAAGGGGTAGTTTACCTGTAACGTTTTACGTTTTATCAAAAGTAAAGTACTTGAAAATTCATTTAAACTTTTTCAAACAATGGTAATTGTTAAAAATAAAATAATTTTGTAATAAAATTATAATTTTTTCATTTTAATTTAAATCGTATATGAGTAAAAATATATCGTTCCTGGCAGGAAAGTATATCTCAATTATGTAAGGTTTACGTTTCTAAAGTTTTATTATTGTGATTACCGCAATAAAAGGCAGGCAGAACACACACACACACACACACACACACACAATTCGCGTTATTTCTGGCCTCACTCATGTTTATTTTCTTACGTTTGCACGCTTTTTAAATGGAACGTGCCGAAACCCACACCAACACAACGCGTGAAAGCCGAAAAGGTGTCCAGCGTGGACAGCGAATTGCTTCATGTGGATCGCTGGCCATTGTAACTGCACGTGTTTACAGAGGAACGGTTCATAGACAGACTTTCCATCTTTAGGGAATGAACCCTCTGCAAGATCCTCAGTGTCCATGAGAGACTTCGGAGCGCTCCTTCTTTTCCGCCTGTTTGTTCTGTGAAACGTACACTGTAGATTCGCAGCTTTACTCTGAGCAACGCTCCATAGGGAATTTTGAAATTTTTCTCGGTGTACCCTCATACACACTAAAACCTGTTCTGATATTACGGACATCATAATATTAAAACTTTGAAAACTTCAGCACTACATAATGGAGGTCAAACATTAACTTTTACAAGCCATTAATTTTATGCATATTTTGAAGCAATAAATGTTTTAATAAATTAATACAATCTGTGTACTTATTTCTATTATGATATAGAATTTACAAAGTAATATGTGCATGTGTGTATGTATAAAAAATATATAAATATTTTTCTCCTCTGGAAAATTGTTTGCCCTTCCCAGAAAATATTTTGACCTTCTTGATGCCTAGTTATTTACTAGCCTGTGTGGAATATAGCGTTATTACATGGATCAGAATGGATCGGTTTGTGTTAAACAGAAGACACAAATGTACCTATTAAGGAAGAAATGTTTCGCTGAGAAATTTATAATTATACGGGTGAACAGAATCGTAGTTCAGGAAATCAGAAGACGAATGGAAAGAAAGAAAGATAGACTCGATTTTAAAAAATAAAAATGACTAGTACAGTATTGACAGGAAAGACTTTGATAACACTATAGAAATCATTCACCCTCTACTGATAACTCGCAGCGAGAGCACAATTTCATTACAGGAATCAGATCGCAGCTCCCTTTGGCCAGCTCTTCATTCGACCTAAAAACATTTTATCCAAAAGTACAGTCCTTCCTAACGAAGGTTGAGGATAGTCTTCACCCACCTGACATTGGGGTACCATTTTAGCTGATACGTCATTTTTTTCAGAACTCAAGCATTCGCTTATTTAATTAATATTTAAATGATTTTAAATATAAATTTTAGGACATGGAAGTCATGTATGGTTTTCCATACCGAATTTTTAATTTCGTCAAACTCATTAAATCAATACCAAACGTGAAAAAGTTACACCTTTCCTCTCAATTACCCTTTCCATTTGTAGATATTTCATCTACCTTTCTACAGTGGGTTATTATGATCTTCTTTTCAGGATACTTTATCAAAATTAAGTACTCCACTTTTGTTAAAACGTAATACGTTGCAGGTAAAGTACCTCTCCCCCTTAACCGATCTTCACCACATTCAATAGGCCTTGAATCCTCTACAACTCAGGCAGGTATGCAAAAAATTATTTGATTCTATTTGAATTTGCGGCAGTCACCGTTTGCCATAGAAAAAATTCTACACACAGACACTTTTAGAAAAATGGATTTTCTTCATGTTTTGTGGGTAGTACAATAATAATCAGCCCTTATCTCGAACACGTTTTTTTTTTCGCTATCACCATAGTTCCATTTCCTCATGGAACATGGAAGTAAAAATGTATTTAAACTTTTTCAAGCAATGGTAATTTTTATAAATAAAATAATTTTGTTGTTGCCAGGCAATAAAATTATATTTTTAGATTTTAATTTAAATCATCTGTGCGTGAACATCCGCAACCACGGCCCAGCAGGCCACAAAATAATTTGTAGCTACACAATTACATAATTTATATGTAATTAATGTGTGATTATCTGCGTAGTTCAGTTTCTTTATAAGAATAAAGTACATCATTTTTATAGATAAAGTGACTCAAAAATAAAATTATATCAAACGATTGCCCCATAATAACAGAAATATCTATAAATAGTGAACATAGTTTGAGGGTGGGGGATATTTTTTTAGAAATTATCGAACCTAATTCAAGTAAATAATTTTAAATATAAATCTTAGAACATGGAAGTCATATATGGTTCTCCATACCGATATTTTACTTCCATGTTCCGTAAGAAAATGGAAATATGATGATCGCGAAGAAATCGTGTTTGAGATAAGGGCTGATTCTGATTGTACTACCCTCAAAACATGAAGAAAAGTCGTTTTCCGAAGTGTCTGTGTGTAGAATTTTTTTTTTGGGAAACTATAACTGCCGCGAATTTAAACAGAATGAAATAATTTTTTGCATGTATGCCCGAGTTGTAGAGGGCTCAAGGACTATTGATTTTGGTGAAGAACAGTTAAGAGGCAGGGGTAGTTTACCTATAACGTTTTATTTTTTAACAAGAGTACAGTACTTAATTTTGATAAATAAAGTATCCTTAAAAGAAGGTCGTAATAATCCACTGCAGAAAGGTAGATGAAATATCTATAAAATAAAAGGGTTGTTGAAGGGGGAGGCGGTAATTTTCTATAAATTAAAATGATAGTTGAAGGGGGAGGGGATACGTTTTTTATATGTGTACTACGTTATCGGCAACAAAGAAGTAGTGTCTATGAAAACAATCCATTTCAATTTGTCAGACATAAAACTCGATTTACAAGGAACACATCTAACGTGTTAGAAATTATCAAACCAAATTCAAGTAAATGATTTTAAATATAAATCTTATAACATGGAAGTCATGTATGGTTCTCCATACCGATATTTACAATTGCTATCAAAAAATTGTTTGTTCCTGAGTGTATAAGCGAGTACTATCTTTTTTTCATTTCGTTCAACACGTTCTTGTTCTAAATGTCGATTTTCTTCTTCTTGGATTCTCTGTCACACTAGCCTACAGTATTAGCTTTATCTATCTGCAGTATAAGTTCCCCTTTATTTCTTTAAGTCTGTATTTAAGTCCCCAGCTACTTTGCTTTTAATGTTTACTTTTAAATTTCTCCTCCACACTGTATTCCTTCATCGGTGTTAGTTGGATACTTGTCACAAGTGGATTATCATTAGAGTTTATATGTTTGTTTTTTAACCATTTTAAACTTCTTGATATTCGAACTTTTTACAACTAAATATGGTTACGGTATGGTTTGGTTTGATATGGTTACATTATTCGTTCATAAACAAACAATTTATTTGATATTTCACCTTTTTTCAATTATTTGCCCAAATTCCTTGTAATTCTCTCAAAACGGAAGTTATTGTTTTCAAAAGTTTTAGACTTACAGTTTTATGAACTTTTTAAATAGCGTAAATACTTTCATCAGAAAAGAGCAGAATCAAAAACAAAAACAATGGGAAATTATCTTATTTTTTAATCACGTTCATAAACGTTTTGCTCTAAGTGACTGGTATATTTTTCCGGAATGAAGAATGTAATAAGGCAGTTTTTTGTTATCAAACTTAAGCCGAAGCGCTTCTCCTTATCACCTTCGTGGGAATACAGTACTCTTTGCGACACCAGTACTAAAACGCTGATAATTCCTTCCTTTATTAGAACACGTTGGAGGCAAAGATTACCTCTGTCTTGCCGCTTCTACGATTTAGTATAAACTTAGCAGGGATAAAGTAGATCCTTTCCGCTGCGATGAGCTGTTATACGCGCCAAGACAGAGTTTAATCTCCTCAAGTTAATTAAACTAGACCTTATGAACTACGACTTTATAGACAGTTATGTAAACGTTTAAAATCACGTATAAAACGCGCGCGCGCGCACTCACACGCAGAAGTGTGCACAATTGCTACTTCTCTTTTTCATTATAAATTCAAATTTATTACTAATAAGGTTACAAAAATGTTGCACATCATATCTTGTCAATTTGCGAATTTCATTATGCACTTAGTTACAAATTGTGTCTTTAATTAAATTGTCTTTCAAAACTGTCTGTGAAAGTACTGAGTAATCCGTTAATAAAAGTACTGAGTAATCTCTTAAGTTGGAATATGGAAAATCAAGGAAAACTCATACACTATCATACAATGCAGTCATATTAAATTAATTGAACTTTATCAAGGCCGGGAGATAAACATGCTAATTTATTCGTGTTATGCACAATTAAATACAGGATATAATTCGTTATATATATTGTGTGTGTGTGTGTGTGTGTGTGTGTGTGTGTGGTGGGTGGGGCGGGGCACCCTGGAGCACTTTTTGTTTATGGTCGATCGTTATGGTGAAAATCAAACAGTGACTAAATCAAACAGTGACTAAATCAAACAGTGCCTAAATCAAAAAGTGTCTAAATCAAAAACCACCAAACCAATAATCACTAAATCAAAAAGTGACTAAATCAAAAAAGGGGCCTAAATCAAAAGTCACTGAAAATAAAAAATGAACTGAATGAAACAGTGCCTAAACTAGAAAGTGCTAAATCAAAAAGTGAATAAACTTTTAATAAGCTAAAGCCTATTAAATATTAAAATGTGTCATGAGTTAAAGCCTATTAAATATTAACATGTTCTTTGCTGAGATAAAACTCTGCGTCTCAATTCAGCCTCTTGTTGCTGTCTCTCCCGAGCGAAAGCGTTAACTCTGTCAGTTAGGCTTTGGCGTGAGAATTTGGGATGGTTTGATGGTAAAACAGGAGGTCGATTTTGCATCATTCTTTATCCTATATAATGTTTTCTTTAACTATAATTAATTGTTTTAAATGAATAATTCTTAGTGCTAGATAACTATCCTACAGTTTATTTAATACCCCCAGGGTAGTGTATCTATTATACCATCTCTTTCTTCCATTATCATCCTCTTATCATAATCTAACTTAAACTCCTTAGCTATAGGCTTATTGACTAGTTTCTTTGTCTTAACATCTCTAACTATCTGGTTATAATCCACAGACAACTTCTTAACTTCACCATCTAATACCTTCTTCATTGCTTTCATATTAAGCTTCTGTGCATTTTCCAGTTTAGCGTGAACCCTTTTATCTTGCAGTTACCTTTGCCTTTAGCTGTGTCATATGCATAGCTCTTGGGTCCTGTGCTTATCCAGTCACTCATGTGGTCATCCTTTCCGAGTTAATCACTCCATTCACTCAACATACATCCAGTATTTACAGTATTGGTTCCGTTATCTATGTACACCACATAGTCAGTATCATAGTAGACAATACTATCACCTAGGCGATCCATCATGTCATACAGCCATAGTCGAGCATTAGCTGTTGTAAAAGCAGCAACAAATACATTCACGTTATAACAGTTTTCGACAAAATGATCTTTCAAGTTGTATGATATTTGGATTATGTTGTCATTAATGAGGGTGATGTTGGTCTTGTTTAAACTGTCATCCAGTAATATCTTATAGAACTCCTCAGGTCCGGTTACATATTTTGTTTGCATCATATTCTGTCTCTGTCCGAACTTACCCCAAAAACTGTTCAAACAAATCTTGGCTACCGCTCGCTTACCAGGGTTGTCTTCAATCTTATCAAGGTCGAGTTCTATGCCCATCCCAGCCTTTGTAGCTGCAGCATATTCCTCTTTGGTTGCATAGTCCTTTTGCCACGGTGAAGTCTCGAGCTTGATCTTCATAAAATCCCTTATATAGCCTCTAAACAGTTTATTAGACCTCTCCTTGAAGTTCCAGACCTCATAGACCTGTAAGACCTTATATCCTTTTTCAATAGACTTGTTGATCTCAATAGTTGTCCACGTTCCGGTGAATGTTCGCTGTTCATCGGTATGCTCACAAACCTTAGTCTTGTCCTCAGCACACTTGACGCATAGGGGAAATAGTAGCTTATCCTGCTTGACAGGAAGCACAGGGTGGTAGAGTCCTCTAGGAGCCAAGACCTTGCACTTGATTAGACCAAACCAATCTGGATTGTACTGCTTTGGGTTCCTAAACTTGACTGGATGCCCTACTGGATAGTTGTCATAGAACATCACTGTTGGGTAGACACTGACTACGTCTGTGTATCGTAGCTTCTTACCAGACACTTTGAGTTTGGTAGCATTGGTCCTACCACCGAAGAAGGCATCTCGAGGCTTCAGTGGTTCGATGACCTGTGCCTTATCCATCTTCTTGTACACAGGCAGCCAGTCACACTCCCACATTTCGATAACAGTGTATCCAGACTTCCTTATCCTGTCACTCCGTTCACGTGTCTTGTTGTAACGATCACCCATACACTCTCTATTCACATCGTTAATAGTGTCAGGTCTGTAACATCTAGGACAACCATGCCAGAAGCATCCATGGTATTGGTAGACAGTGTTGTTTGACTCACAGTAACCATCAACCCTACTACCACATATAGTAGCTTCTCCACTATTCAGCGCGTGTTTGACTCCTGGGAAGGTCTCGAGCCATGTAATAGATTGCTTACTGTGGTGCTCCTTGCGCTCTGTATTGACGACAGCTATAGTGTTTGGTTCTATGTATTTGAATCGGTAGATAGCCATGCATACACTTGCTATAGTAAGGTAGCAGAAAGGATCAACATTAGCAATCTCCAAGAACTGTTCTCTGAGCTCTAAACAGCCACGTCGTAAGATGTCCACATCGCTATCGCAGTACTCTTCAATCTCTTTTCTAAAATCAAACACGTAACTATCATTTACTTTCTGTGAATGCCATTCCAAAAAGTCCTTTCTAGCATCCGGTTTCATAGTGTCAGCGCCGTAGTATTTTCTGTCGGGTATAGGACCCACATAAGACTGATTTTCGGGGGTATTAAAGAAGTGGGGGAAGTAACCTTTCTTTAGTTCCTTTAGCCCGAAAGTCTTTGGGAATGCAGACAATGGCCCTGCCACAAAGTTCATGCTATCAATGACTTTAAGACCTAAGTACTCTACCTCCAACAACATGAGCTTAGTACCGACGTATATGGTGTATGGTTTGACGGTGTTCTTAACACAGTACCGGAGGGTGAAATGAGCATCATATCCTTTAGCATTATGGGCTATGCACGTATATCCTGTGTGTTTTTTAGAGATCAGCCACTGACAAAAGCTGTCATTATCATAGAATGTCCACTTGTTATCTTTAAAGTCATGAACCTTTACAAGATTAGCCTCATGAATGCCCGTATTTTGCATAGCTTCATAATCGAAGAAAAGGTAGTTTTCTGTGTATGTACAATTGGGCTCACATTTAGAGGGTATACCTTGTTTCCTCAAGATACACCCTTCACATGGTCCACCTTTACCCTTCACCCACTGCATGTAACACTTATGCTCATTGTATTTGGCTATCTCATTACAATTGCGACATTTGTAGTTATAGCAGCTGTGCTTAATGTCTCTTTCAGAGATCTTATTACACGTCTTGCACTTGTAGATCTTTGCGCAAACAGGTCCGTGGTTGGCAAGACACATTTGATTGTAGCAATATCTGTTGCACTTGTCACAGTAGACACTAGGTAGCCTCTCTGAGTGTTCAGCCCCCATACACAACTTACATACGCGCTTTGCCAAGCACTTGATATGGCCGTCCTTGTTGTTGTAAGTACTATCGCAATCTTCACAATAGTAACTACTACCGAAGAATGCTTTCATACTGTTGATCACATCAAAGTGGTTGCCTATCTTGTAGAGGTAGAGGATAATTTCAGCTTCTTCACCTTTGTAGATGACACCGTTGAAGTTCTCGGCGCATACTATCTTTATTTGAACACCTAGTAACTTTTCAGCATTTTTGATGTCCTCTAATGAGAATCCTTCCTCATTATACTCTCCAAGCCTTTTGCATAGTTCCTTTGCTAACTCTCCTTGTAAACGTCTACCTTGCCTTATCAACTTCTTTCCATCGTGGTAATCGGCCTATCCATTATATTGTCGGTATGGTATGTCAAAGCTGTTACTATTGCACGATGACAGCATAGATTGTCCTTGTTGTTTATTTGAGTAATACATGTCTTGGTCCTAATGTCTTCTTTCAAGTTTATAATCTTCGAGCGTTTGCTACCTCTAGGGATGTTGATGATCTTAACATTGAAAGTTGTCTGAGTGATATCCATCTCGTCATTAGATGAAAGAATATTAGCTACATGTTCCATAAAAGTTTGTGCCTTGCTGTCTGATAGTAGTAGTTTTCCTACTACGGTTGAAATTGGGTGGTTAAAATCAGGATGATCGACTAATATTGTTATCTTATCTCCTTTCTTATAGTTACCCTTTTCTTTAGATAATTTGATCAGTGCGTTGATGGCATTCTCAACTTCCATGATCTTATTGATCTGAATAACATACTCTACTTCTGTTGTGCCAAACTTCTTGATGAATCGGGACTTGGTCCCAGTTATAACGTATGGTGGTTGTCGTTCTCCTCTACCTGGTTCGAATAAGTCGTCAGCAAAGGGTATGATTTGTGCTACCTCTTTCTTGAAAATCTCATGTTGAGGTTTCATCAAAGTGTCGATAATTTGTTGTTTCCGTAACCTCGAAGGAGCCTTAATCTTATACTGTTTAGCCAGTTCCTTCAACTGTTTCACTGTCTGTTGTTTAAGTGTCTGTTCGTCAAACGTCTTGTTCATCACCTTGTTGACGTGGTCGGTCAACTCCTTTTTCTTAAGTGCTGTGACGCCACTCAAGTTTAAATCCTTTGCCACACCTCTCAATGTCTTGACTTTCATAAGTTCCGTCTGGACATTTGGTGCATGCTTAGCGTGCTTCTTGGTCTTGATGTGATGAGACCAGTTCTTATAGCTAATGGTAACACCGCAGTGTTCACAATGTTTTGGACCCATTAAAATACAAAGTTGTTTATTCTAAAAGCACTGAGCCCGGGCATAGTGACTGTTGACCAGGTAGGTTTGTCGGCTAGAAAAAGTTGGTTACCCCAGGAGTAATCACAAGTTGTTTTTATCCATTAAAACGGATCGTTAAAACTTTGCCTTAATTCTTCCTTAGCAGCCGCATAAGCTAAGCGCCTTAGGGTCATATCGCTATCTTTTTTCGAGAACTTAATCTTTCTCTTCCTTAGGTATTTCTTTACTTCTTCAATAGTGTATCGAGGAGGTTCATCGTTATTACCCAAGTAACCATCTTTCCTCAAATATTTACAAAAATTGTACTCTTTTAGTTCATGCAATATATCTTCTAAAGCCTCCCGATTATCCTCAAAAAATTTAAATAGTGGGGTCTTTACGAGCTTCCTAAAACCCCCGTTCTCTTCACATAAATTCTTTGCTTCTACCAGCAAACTCATATTATCTTTTATTATATATTTGTTTCTTTTAAGTAAGAATACTCTATTCACACAAAGTAGTCTTCTGTAATTCTTGTTCATAAAATGACCCTACTATTTCCTCACCATCTAAAGCATCTATTCTATATGTGACTGGCTGTGTATTCAGTACTTCAACAACAACAAATATCTCTTGAATCCAGTTTCTTCTGTACTTGTTGCTAAACGTATCCTTCTTGACAGTTATTCTAACTCTGTCACCGACTTTTAGCTTTGGTTTTAAAGGACGGGTCTGTTCATAATGCTTATAGTTCTTAATCAGTATCTGCTCGTTCTCTTTACTAACATCAACAGGCTTCATGCCTGTAGTTCGGTGCACTCGGTTATTATAGTCACGTAGTAATCCTTGCAAGATGTCAACCCATCTAAATATTTGCCTAGCTTCGAACTGTACTTTCATTTTCTGGTTGAGAGTTCTATTAAAACGTTCCACAATGGCACTCTTTTCTTCGTTCTCTGTATGGTACATTTTGATGTTATGTTTTGCCAACAGGCTCTTGAACTCTTTGTTCTCAAACTCACCACCCTTGTCCGTATGCAGTAAATTTGGTGTTTTGTGACCAACACTACTTGCTCTCTTAATGATGATACCAAAAGCTTTAGCAGCATCACTTCCATTCTTTCTAACCAGAGGTTCTGACCAAGCATACTTTGAGAATGTATCAATAATGTTGAGCATATATTTGTAACCCTCATTTTCCTTCACATATTTATCCATGATAACAAGATCAGCAGCCCACAGATCATCTATACCCAGAGTAACTATCTTTCTTTTGAGGAACCTTTTTATTACAGGCTTGTGGAGCTCTTCAGCTTTGATTAACTTTTCTTTTGATGTTAAAGGTTTAGCGTCCTTGATAACCTCGCTTGCTTCTGGAGCTCTAATGAAAGTGCTCTTCTCGTGACCACATACTTTGCACACTGCTTTCAACCTCCATTTGTTGTTAATTGTTTTCACCTTCTCTACGTTTGTGGAAGCAGTCTTCTTCTTACACTTAGAACAATATATTATATCCATTTTTATTTTAATGGAAAAAATTCCATTAAAATATGTGTACATTAACCGTAAATCATAATATATTTTTTCCTTCCTTAAAAGCTTGTGATTATGTTACGTGTGATATCGTATGTAAAATGTGCTTCAGAGACTACAACCACGTACGCAGTTGTTCCTGTAATACCTGTAGGAGCATTAACAGGATTCGCAAAGTCTAGGTCAATTATGATTTCACTTTTTGATCTGTCAATGTTTGATGGATGTAGGGAGGTGTTGAGAACAATCAATGGATGGTTACCGATAAAGTTACCAGCATCTAGATAAACCTCATCATCTCCAAAGACAGCTCTCCTTACATTCTGGTACATATCGTACAGTACTCGAGACTTATTGTTGGCGATATCCAGATTTAAAAGTTCCTGTGGGTATCGTTCACCATTAATCCTTACAGAGGCATTTTTGATATTACAGTGATCGAACAGACTACTAATTTTATTTTGATAGTTGCTTCTATTTGTCTACAGTCCGATGATCACAAACTTGGGGTTATATACGTTGCGGTACGCACCCGTAATATCAAAGCTAAAATTTGAGCCAAAAACGTCTTTCTTATCTATAGATTGCCACTGTAGATAGTTGTACACAAGTTTACCATTATCACTGAGTGATTTTAGCTCGTTAATCAACTGTATTCTAGACGTGGCCTTATAATCAACAAGTGGTACTAGTAGTTTGAACTCTTCGATAACAACTTTACCGTCTTCAGGTTTTGTTGCAGTGGGTGTATCAAGTTTCCAGTGATATAACGCATCATTATCTCCTGCTCTCGTAAATGTAATCTCGAACCCACCCTTGTACATAGGATGATGGAGATTATCAAGAAAACCTAATCCTAAATGCGACAGGGCACCATAAGCCTCAAACCTTCCTCCTCCCTGAAACTTGGATTCAAACCCGCAAATCTGTAAATTAGGTTTCTGTGAGCCTTTGTAAGTCACCAAACCTTTCACGGTGCTTGTAATACCAGGATGCTCAACAATATCGATTAAAGTATTATGTTTCCTAAGTTCAACTCTTGTAAAGAGGAAAGCAGGAAAGTTGTCGACAAGATTTATGGTAGAGTTTGCAGCATAGTTAGTGCCATCTCTCTTTGTGTACTTTCCCGTAATATGGTACATGATCCTTCCGTTGTAGAACATGTCTCCAAAGTCCAAATTGAATGTTGTGTAGTTGTTTGGAGAGTTAAAGTTGAGATCGCTAACAGGCATAACGGTCCTGTAGTAACTACTGTTAATATCTGTATAGTATTTGTTATAAATTGTTTCCATACTTCTTTATTATATAAGAAAAAAGTTTATGAACAAGTCCATAAAATCTTAAATATGTAGCGTCTATGACTCAAAATACTTGTCATACAGGTTATCAATCTTCTCTATCAACTCCTCCTCAGTTAACGAAGTCGTAAAATCATTACGGAAGCATTTTATATCAAGTTCCTCCTGCATCAACCGGAACAGCTTGATACTGTTTGGATCTTTTAGCTTCTGGTATACTATTATGTAATCGGGATACTTTGTGCCCAGATCTTTTAAAGCTCTCGAGAGATTCTTCTTCTGTATTCGTATAGCATGATACGGGAAGGGGTCAGAGTTGTTCTTTAAACAGATGACAAAACAGTTGTGTAGCATTGGATCGTCTGTATACGGTGCTGCTATTGGTTTGAGCTTAGAGTTTTCGAGTGATAACTTGGACATGGATTTTTCATGGATCCATACTTTAGCTTGTAGTTGACCACTGTCATCCTTATATTGCTTGAAGTCTCTGATGTAATAGTTGATGATTACCTTGTTGCACTTGACATAGAACGCTGACGATATCCAGGACGCAATACTCAATATTAATTCTTCAGGGACATAAGTTCCTCTAATAACCTCACAGTCTCCACCTGTTACAAATTTTAATGGTTCGTTATGGTCATCGGCCGGAATTCCGGCCGATGACATGTAAGCTATCAGTTCCTTCGAGTGTTTGTTCTCCAACCAATGTTTGAACTGCTTACCTCCATCCTTGCACAACTTAGTTGCGTTAAAATATCCTGTGCTCTTATCGATGATAAGCTTGAAGTCTCCAAAGAGCCCATACCAAAAGTTGTCTTTTATTTGTTCATAACACACATCTAGTAGACTCATGATTTATTTTCTTTATGATATGGAAAAAATAAAAAATATAATACATTCATGGGTGTCATGTGTGTTTTGGACTCTAAACCTCACTACGCTCCCTAGTCAGACTTAAGTACACAATATTGGTTACGTCATCATTCACAATCAGTTCGTTATTATGATCTTTCAATGTTATTACAACTTCTTGTATCTTGTTTAACCCGGTTTTCAAGGGGATGTAAAACTTTCCTTGTGGTGTTTCTGATATCTTGTAACCGTGCGGAACATTGGGAAAGAATGTATACAAGATCTCTGTCTCATCGTGTCTATGCAACGTTGTTGAGTGATTAACAAAGCTTCGTTCGACTATATTGCAGTGCACTTCGATTACATCCATAGCTCTGATATTAGGAGGATTCAGTGCTATTATTTTATCGTTAAGGTTGTGATACGAGTTTATGTCACCTGAGTGTGACTTGCATGGTTTGTAACCCAAAAGGTTACAAATGCTTGGGTCAAGGTAGAATTTCAGTGGTGAATGAATCGCTACTTTCGAATTTTCTTTAAAAAGTCTAAATGTGTCATATTCTACGGCAATACCTAACCCTTTCAAAAACTCTCTGCATGCACTTTGTAATCTATCCGATGTCCAATAGCCTTTCGGTATCGTAAACTCTTTTATGTAACTTGCTAGATCAGTCTTTGGAGTATGTAATGCTGTCCAAAAGTAAATCTTACCATCCGTTTTTAAGTTGTAAATGTTGTTATCAGAATAGAACCCTGTTAACGCGAGTCTGTAATCAACATCATCGTCTAAGTGAATAGGATGCTCGAGATGTAGTCTCAAGACAGATTCTTTACCAACAAGTTTGAATAGTTTCATATTTATTATATAAGAAAAAAGGTATATAATAAAATGGATATCACTGCTTATTATGAAGAAGAAAAAAATTGTTCACTGCTACCAATGCCTCTTAGGCTTTTGATAGTCGGAAGTTCTGGATGTGGTAAAACAAACCTTCTACTCAATCTCATATACAAAAAGGAGAGTGGACTGAAATTTAAACATCTTTATGTGTTTAGCAAGTCATTAGAACAACGTGCTTATTCGGACCTCAGAAAGCAGTATGAGAAACTTGAAAGTAAAATCGGACAAAAGTTCTCACACTTTTATGGCACTTGTCAAGAACTCATCCCAGTAGACGAATGTGAAAGTAACTGTTTGGTTGTGTTTGACGACTGTTTGATGGAGGAACAAATGAAAATTAAAGACTATTTTATCAGAGGTCGTCACAAAAGTATAACATGCGTATATTTGAGCCAGAGTTACAGTCGCGTTGATATACAAGTGATCCGTAACAACCTAAATGTGTTTTGTGTGTTTAGACAAAACAAGCACTACACTACACGGATCTATGAAGACTTTGTTGGATCAGACATGCCTTTAACAGCCTTTGAAAATTTCTGTAAAAAGTGCTGGGACGTACCATACGGTTTCTTAACGGTTGATATGACAAAGAAACCACACAATGGTAAATACAAGTGCATGCTAAAACGTCACTTGAACGTAACTTGAACGTCACTTGAACGTAACTTGAACGTTACTTAAACGTAACTTGAACGTAACCTGAATGTTACTTAAACGTCATTTAAACGTCACTTGAACGTCACATAAACGTCACTTGAACGTCACATAAACGTCACTTGAACGTCACTTAAACATCACATAAACGTCACTTGAATGTCATTCTGTATTTACACTTGAGGCGGGCGACCTCCACTTGAACGTCACTTACAAATATTTTTTTCACATATAATAAAAGATGGATAGTACTAAGAAAGCCAAACAACTAAGTAAGCTTGAGAAAGAGCTTACGCGTAAATTTAATGAAGCAAAGAAAGAGGAGTCACGCAGAATTGAACAAGTTGAACGGGAAAATAAAGAAGAAATAAAACCCGAAGTACCTAAACTGTTGTTGGGTTCTGTGGCTACTCCGAACCTTAGCGTCAAAGAGGCAAAAATGATTGAGAAGCAATTGACAAATGAATTCGCTACTTACCAACATAGGGAAGGTGAAAAACAAAGGCTGCGTGAAAGGCAGTATGAACCCATAACTAAGGTTCTAAAGGAAACAAAATTACAAGAAACTACTAAAGAAATTGTTCCTTTTAATCCTATGATAATGAGTACACCAGCGAGTATAGGAGTGGGTGGACGGAAGATACACTGGGCGGATGAAGAAGAAGAAGAAGAAGAAGAAGAAGAACCTGCGGTGTTTGGAGAATCCTTTAATGAAGAATCGTCTTCATCTACACTACCATCACCATCAACACCGGAAAAAGAATCGTTTAGGATGAATAAATCTTTGAAACAACTTGTTGACTCAAAAGTAATCACACTAGGTAGAATTGGAGTCAGGTACTTCCCACGAGCTAATGATGATAAATTTGGTATCTATTACGATGAGGATGATGAGAAGATAAAAATCGGTGATCAACTTATTACCTTCGATGAGAACGATATCATACTTATAAGAAGCAAGATGCGTTATCCAGGGACCGAGGGTTTATGGAGATTGATAACGAAGAATGATTACTTCGACAAAGAAAACATGTACACAGATGAAGACTGGGACAATTATAAAGACATTCTTATTTCATCGAACGCTATGTTTCAAAAAAATGATCCTAAATCGGGTAGGCCAAAAGCGAGTCAAGGCCGAAAGTGGAAAGGTATGATCAAAAAGATCTGGAAGGAGTATACAAATAAAAGTGCAATAATAGAAGAAGAGCCAAGTGGTTCTGGAATTGTAGAGTACAATGATAATCCAATTGAGTACAAATACATTAATAGCTTGAGCGAAGTGGTAAAGAGACTCAGTTATATAGATGCCCAAGAATCAGCAGGTAACAACAACTTTAATAACGAGAAACTTGCGTTAGTCAAGTTCTTGAGTGACAGACTAGAAGAATTAATGAAGGAACCTAATGGGGTCAAATATTTACTCAGATGCCTGTCTGCGTTACCAGAACGAGTGATGAAGGGTTCAGGTCTAATAAATGACTTAATTAATAAACTTCCCTTTGAACTCCACGTCCCTGGTTACAACTATTGCGGTCAGCTGGGCCGCTGTCTAGCCTGAAAAGGGTTAGGCAATACACACCTTGTTGCGGGAAACCCCTTAGAGCTTAACCTACCACCTCTATTGGGAAACGTCTAGAGGGAACTCGGGTAATGACCGAACACAGTGGTAATAACGGTTAGGATTGGGCAATCCGCAGACGAGAGCTCCTAAGTTAGCTATGACCATAATATGGAGCCGTCTCAGAGACTGAACGGGTGTGGTGGTGAGGGGTTTGGTCAACTCCACTGATCCATTAAGATACAGTCCGGCCTAAGATGAAAGTCTAAGGATGTACCGCCAGGTACGAAGCTAGACAAACGATTGGCACGTGGAGACAAAGGAATTAATGGTGTGGATAAAGCTTGTAAGAAACATGATATATGGTACCGTGACCACCCGAAAACAGAAGATAGATGGGAAGCAGATAAGGAACTGGAAGATACTGCTTTAGGTAGAGTACTTTCTCCAGATGCTGACATGAACGAGAGACTTGTAGGGTTGGCAACAGGAAGTACTATGTGGCTAAAAAGGAATCTGGGAATGGGTCTGAGTTCATATAGTTGTTATTGAATATTAATTAGAGTTTTAGTTTTAATGGGCATAAGTCCATTAAATCTTGAACAACATAGACACACACTTATATAAAAGTTTTCTCATATAATAAAGACGTATGGATTTACATAAACATAATATTAGCCTTTCAAAGAGGCAAAAGAATAGATTACGCATAGCGTACAAGAAGAGGAGGGGTATCACCGTCGGTTTAACCGCTGATCAATTATCTAAAGGCAATCCAGTGTTACTTACAGACGAACAACATAAGGCTGTGAATAAAGCTCGCGGAAACAATAAAGGTTTACGGTTAACGATTAGCTACGACCAATTGTTAAAGAACCAAGAAGGAGGGTTACTGAAAGAGGTTTTAGAGTTTATCGAAGACAACATCCCTTACGCCAAGAAAATTACACCACTGATTAGGAATCAAGCCGCTCCAGCTATAAAAGAGTATGTTGTACCGTGGCTGAAGAATTGGATTAATAACGAGCTGGACAAAGTTATTAAAGGTAAAGAGGGTTCTGGACTGGATGCGAAAACAATACAGTATGTTCGAGACCATATGACTAAAGCGGCTAATAAAAAAAAAATTAAACCATTGACCTTGGGAGATCTAGAAAACTACGCTAAGGCATTAGACATTAAACACTTTAGAGGTGTCTTCATGAGAGATATGTTACCAGAGGGTAGACCACATAAGGTAGAATGTGGTATCATTAACTTGGGTGATATGTACTCTAGCGGTACACACTGGACTTGTTATATGAAGAAAGGTAAGAACAAGATTTATTTTGACTCTTTTGGCGATGCCAGGCCTCCTTTGGAGTTGGTACGTTATTTGGGTAAGAGTAATATCAAATATGATACAGATAGGATACAATCTTTTAAGGATCCACCTATATGCGGTCACTTGTGCCTTGAGGTGCTTAGAATTTTCTCGAAAGGTGAAGAATTGGATAATATTTCCCGTAAAATAAAAGATGACAAATATATTTGGAAATCATGGTTTAATGTTT
Source organism: Magicicada septendecula (assembly GCA_034769895.1). Classification (NCBI taxonomy): domain Eukaryota; kingdom Metazoa; phylum Arthropoda; class Insecta; order Hemiptera; family Cicadidae; genus Magicicada; species Magicicada septendecula. Next base: position 474,829,303 of record CM068368.1, on the reverse strand, counting down.
AATAGGTTTGGGGAGGAGATTGAACTTGACGATAGACTAGATATAGTTGACAAAGTTAGAAGGACATTCGTCTTTAATATGTCTTATGTTAGTTTAAAAGGTCGAAGGCTAGTGAGTGTCTCACATTCTGTAGATCCTCACGACTGTGTCATCAAAAAACAACTTGATGATTTGGAACGTAAGCTAGGTGAGAAGATAAGTAAATTAGAGAACCCTGAATTGGAGGTTGTACCCGATCTTTCAGTGATTGACACCTCCGAGGTTAATGAGCGTGTATCACGCCACTTAATGAAGAAGAAACGAAATAATATGGATCGCTGGAATTAACTACTATTTTGGTTTTATAGTTTTAATAGGTGTGGACCTATTAAAACTTACGAGTAGCATATTTTTTATTTTTCCTTTGAATTATTAATTGTGATATTAGATCCTTTAACTTGAGCAGCACATCATCGTTTATACACTTTAGTCCAAATACGGAGAGGTTGTTTCTCTCAGTCTTTATTAAGGACTTCGTAAACTCATTAAATGCATACACAGTATTATTCTTGAAGAAGTATAAGTTTCCATCCGTGTATCTGAACGAGGAATCAATTTTAGGCGGTATTCCCGGAAAGGTTTCTGATATGTACCCCCACGACTTTGTGGTAAACGAACATTCAACTACTTCCCTGTAATAATTGTCATCGTGAAATATATAAGTTCTACCTGTGTAACTGCTGAACATCGTGTGCAAATTGCTAGGTGATATACCGAATGCTGATTGAATTAGCCGTGGATAACCTGGAATAAGTCTGAGATTTGTTAAGTGAAACATATATACAAAAGAGTCAATAAACATAACTATCTCTCCAGACGGTCTTTGGTATACGGTAGAGACTTTTGAGAAGTTTCTCGACAGAAAGGTTAACAAATCCGTTATTACAAGTGGTTTAGGGTATGTCATTTCACCTATATTTATTATCCATAACCATTTCTGATACAATATATAAAATCGTTTATTAGCAACTAGGAACATATTAATGTTTTCAAAGTGACAGAGATCAATTTGGCTAGCGTCTATCGGCAGTTGATCTGTTGTTGGTTCTCCAATCTCGGGTAATGAAGAAGGAGTAGATACAGGAGAAGCGACAGTGGCATCTGGTACAAGACTAGTGGTAGGTGGGGAAATGTTTTGTGGCTTTCCGTATAAGTTTTGAATGGCTAAGATATCATCAGCACTTAACTCGGTTTTACCATTGTAGTAAGCAAACATAACAGCATATTGGTCACTTGAATGAGATATTCCTAAAGTGTGACCTATTTCGTGTATCAGAGTTGCATACAGACTCATGTGGCCTGGAGGAACATTATTAGTTGTCAGATAAGACCAGACTTCTTCGTCATCGATATGGATCTCTCGCACACTATTAATCTGGTCGGGGAAATAACCGTGTGCAAGTGTACCACTTTTACCATCAAATGAGTTTGGACACTGCCACGTCTGCTTTTGCATCATGTGCTTCCGACGCTTGTTACCGATTAAAATATCTGGATTCTTTCTGTTATGCTCGAACCGTATACCAGAACTTTGTTCCCACACAGTAAACGCCTTTTTCGTTAAATCTAATAGTTGTTGGTTGGCTAAGTAATAATGCCACGAGACTACCGGTTTGTTCCATTTATCACTGAAACTTGAAAGTCAGATATTATATCTGCGTTACCGCATCTAGGTTTTAACATTAGGTTTACAGTTTCATTATTTAATTCACCATCTGTAGGTAAATTATAAAATTCTTGAAACATAAGAAGCGCAGTAGAGAGATCCGAGTCGTTTATTGTTTGCAAGGAGGTTTCGTCTTCAGCTCCAAGATATCCGTATTCAAACAGGTTATATTTCGCCATGTCTAAATGACATCGGTTCGTATTATTTGTTGTGTTATCTGCTAATACCACTGAGATACTATATGCTATTAGAATTGTAGTAATCATCGTGATCAAATATTTTCTTTCTCTTTTATTTATTTTTTTTCTGTATAATAAAAGACAAGATGGAAGTTGAAATCTGTGCAGAAGTGTCTAAACTACAAAACATTTTTACCCGTATTAATAAATCAAAGTATCATAAAGTCAGCGATTTGGAGAGCAACCGTAAGTATTATGTTCACTTTTTGGAACGTGTTAGAACAGTACACGTAGCTCGTATCGTAGTAACTGTGGATGATGACTTTAAATTCTTCCTCCCGGCAAGTTGGGCAGACAAGTTAACCGATGATGATTTGAGTCACATGAACGCACGGTATACTTGGTTCTACATAGTGTATCGCGGTCTTATTCAATTACCTAATGGTATGAATAAACACGATATAGAATTTATAATGGATAGTAATTAATTTATTTAAAAAGTATAACTTTTTAATTAAAATGTATTCCGAAGAAATAGAAGAACTGTTTGAAGACCATAATGATTGTGAAAACTATAATGTTTGTGACTTGTATGAGGCACTGCTTCAGGCTAAAGAAAAGCAACGAGTGAAAAATCAGATAAAATATTTTGAGAAATTACTGAATATCGTGCAAGGATGTGGCTGGTGTTCAACAAATGAAAGTGATATAAAAGCTATTAAAGAACGTTTGAAGCGCATATCCGAAAGTATAAACGTTAAGCAATTTTGCAGTGTCTTTAAAGAAATGAAGATAAAGGTTCGTGACGTTTACTGGTTATTTTATGTGGTTACAGATAGAAAACCCATTGTTGTGAACTGTGTGGAAGAATTTATAATGAATGATTTTTATTCTTTTTTCTCCGAATACGAAGCTTACGGAAGAACTAATTTTATTAGCCACGAGTTAGTTTTGTACAATATACTGCGGAAGAACGGTGTTTGCTGCAGGCCGGGCGACTTTGCTAGTTTAAAAATAAATCACGCACCTATTTGTCAGAAAGTGTTTGAAAAACTCGGTTGGGAATTTTTTTCACCTAATAATAAATAGAAAATGGAAAATTACATAATCGAGTTTGTGAGTAACTTGAAAACACTTGACAGCGGTATCCAAGAAGAGGCATTAAAGTCGGCAATAGCTACGACGAATTGTGTTAGTCGATATTCAAATTCAACTGACGGTAAAAGTAAATACATTGTTGATCAAACGTTAAACTTATGCCAATACATTTACAAGAAAGGTAAATTAAAAGGTCAGAACTGTAACAGTCATACTACTACAAATTTCTGTAATAAACACAACAAACGTATGTTTAAAGAATAACGCCGTGATTAATTATGCGCATTCTTTCTAATGGATTATTTCCTACATTTATTTCTATCCTACACTCCAAGCGCTTCCCAAAATCCATAAAGAAGACATTCCGATCCGCCCCATTATCAACTACCGTAATGCCCCTGCACACAAACTGGCAAAATATCTAGACAAAATTATTAGACAACACACACAAATAGACAACAATATTGCAGTAAAAAACAACACTGACCTAGTAACAAAAATAAAAGACATACACATCCCCCATAACGCCACATTAGCCTCCTTTGACATTAAAAACCTGTACACAAACATCCCCATCTCTGAAACAATCACCATCCTACAAAACAAACTCAAACAGAACAACACACCAGACGAACTTATCAATGAAATAACAGAAACTCTGAACATTATCACAAAACAAAACTACTTTACTTATAACAATAAATACTACACACAGAACGATGGCCTACCCATGGGCTCCCCCATATCCAGCATTCTAGCAGAAGTCTTCCTCCAACACTTAGAAAAAACAAAAATACTCACAAACAATGACAGACACTCACATAAAATACTATATTGGCACAGATACGTTGATGACATTCTAATACTATACAGGGGAAACAAAAGACAATGTGAACAGTTACTAACGTACATAAACAAAATACATAAAAACATAACCTTTACTGCCGAATACGAACACAACAATACCATAAACTTCTTAGACCTCTCCATCACAAAACTAGAACACAGGCACAAATTCAGTATATACAGAAAACCAACTACAACTGACACACTAATACACAACACCTCCAATCACCCAATACAACACAAACTAGCTGCTTTTAGAACCATGATACATAGACTTAACAACATCCCCTTAGATGAAATAGACTACAAAGACGAACTAAACACGATAAAATATCTAGCAGAATCTAACGGTTATGACAGAACAATAGTCAGTAAACTCCTACACAAAACACAAAACAAACAACAGACAAAGACAGAAAACAACAAATTCATAACACTAACATACATCAACAAACAAACAAACAAAATTGCCCACAAATACAAAAAAGCAGGATACAGAATCGCTTACAAAACTACTAACAAAACAGAACACACACTATCAAAACGCATGCCCAAAGCACAAAACAAATTCGATCTACCCGGTGTATATAAACTAAATTGTTCAAATTGCAATAAATTCTACATAGGCCAGACAGGACGTAGCTTCAAACAGAGATACATTGAACACACAAAAGCACTCCACACCACTACAGAATCTACCTTCGCAAACCACCTCATTGAAGCAAACCACGCATATAAAAACATCGACAATAACATGAACATACTACACGTACACACAAAAGGCCGAAAACTAGACACTCTAGAACAATTAGAAATATACAAACACACAAAAACAAATAAAAACGACATCCTAAACGAACAGACACAATTCAAATCGCACGCATTATTCGAACACATCTCACCACACACACACAGCTTCAATCTTTCGAAACACTTTCTCGTCGCCAACAACAAGACGAGCAGCGCTACTAACGACAGCCTCTGATGAAGCCTTCTATAGGTGAAAGCCGGTTTAGGCTGTAAGGTAAAACTTTACGTTTTTACTTATAAAAAACTTTGTGTTCCGAGTCGTCAATATTATAGTGATATTTAGTTAAGAAACGGACACGTCATGGACAACGAAATCCAAGAATTTAACTCAGCAAGACGAGCCAACGTCCAAGCGTACAAGTTCACAACTTTGAAGGTTAGAAAGATTGTAGCTCACATAAATTTCAACAAAACATGCATAAACAATTCACTAACACCTAAATATGCCCAAATCAAAATTAAACGTAACAACCAGGCCGCCCAAATAACACAAAACTTCGCACAAAGAACATACATAAAAGAATCAATTAAACAACTATATAAGAAAAAAGACGCTCTTAACCGCAAAGCATTAACACTACACCTACATATCGCCAACACATACGGACACAATTACATGACTGAACTAATACATCACACAAATGAATGGACAAAAAAACAAATACATATCATACAGACAAAACACGACAGAAAAATAAAAAACCTGACACCAATCAAAACAGATATAATTCCCTCGCACAAATTCTACCCACGTACAGTAAACCTCACGAACGTCACACTCACAAAAAACGAACAAACACTCCTTGATAAAGGCCTAAAACATAACATACATTACAAACATAACAACCAAACACTAACAAAGCTCATAATTGACACAGAAACAAATATACAAAACACAGCACCAGAACATCAAGACACAAGTAGTATAGGTATGTATGTGCTGGGACAAGGTCAATGACCCCGGAAGTAAACAAAGATGACCTTGACCGAAACCTTGACCGCTCCCGGAAGTAAACAAAGATGACCTTGACCTAAAACAAGGTCACGGCCAAGGTCAATGTCAAGGTCGCGACTAAGGTCAAGGTCACGACCAAGGTCAAGGCCGGTTATAACGTAAGCAACATGATCTCCAAAGACTTGTTCAAGGAAATTACGCAATAACATGTGAACGCGTGCGGTTGAACTTTCGATTAAACCACACCCAAGAAAATTGTGTAATAACACGCGTTTTCATCATGATAGAAAACTTGACGTATGCGTGTTTCGGGTTCGCGTGTTTACATGTAATCGTTTCCAGATAGCGTTTAAAATACGCGTTTTTAATATATTACTTTTTTATATGTGACGATTGTCATTCTGTAGTAAAACGCGACGCGGAAAGTTGGGTTTATTGTATAATGGAGGAAGAGAAGGGGTCAACAGGTGATAATAAAAAGAACGGTCTATTTAAAGAGCACAGTATGACCGATTCTACGTCTACCCGCCAAAGAGTGAAATTTGACATTGCAGATTGTGTATCCGCTCCTGATAAATCACATACGGAGTTATATGAGAGGAGGTTATCATTTAGGAATTGGCCTCTATCATATATTTCTCCAACAGCTTTAGCAGCTGCGGGGTTTTATTATTATCCACAAGTTTCTTACGACTGTTGTGATTGCGGTAATAGCAGACCGGACGATAGAGTACGCTGTTATTCCTGCGGGCTCGAATTAGGTCTTTGGAAGGTTGGTGATGATCCGTTCCATGAACATGAGAAGTGGTCGCCGAAATGTGAAGAAGTAAAGAAAAGGAGTGACACATTAAAAAATTATTTATGTCTGGAAAAATTGTATATTATTTAGATGGGACAGCAGCATGTTTCAAATCAAGCATATTGACAAATCTTTATCAAAATAACGTTTGTTTTACATCCTCATCCGATTTGACTCTGTTGCGAAACGAATTTCCAGAGTTGTATACCCGCACCGATGGAATACAATTTAATACGATTAGTTGGTACTCTATGTATCAGACACAACTATTTTTAAATGGTGAAATTGGAAAAAATTATAAAATAATGTGTTGTGACAGATCGCCCGTAGCACCGTTTGTGTATGGTATAGTTAATAAAAAAGGCGAAAAATTAAGTGTTCCAGAGTTACAGGAAATTATACCTTCGTGGATGTTAGATTATTTTAAATCGTCTAATGTGTTGATTTTAATAGATTCAGATATTAAAAGTGTTAAGGAACGATTATTAAAAAGAAACGGTTTTGACACTAATTTAGCAACAGATGAATATTTTTTGTTACAAAATTATTATTTTAAATCTATTGCCGAAATTTGTAATATTATGTGTTTAGATATAAGCGGTAAAACGTTTTCAGATGTTTATACATATATTGAAAACTGGATACTGTGTAAATAAAAAATTGATTATAAAGTTTTTATTTTTTGTTTTTTCCTAGATGGCTCCCCCGTTTTCCAATATTACTATTTTTCAGCAGTGATTAACCATCAGTTGATTGTGTTGTGTGAACATGAAAATTATTATAATTTTAGTATTTATTTTACCGGTCTGTTTAACGGATAACGCAACGTTGGAACAAGTAAAATCATATTTATATAAATATGGTTATCTTCAAGTGAAAGATAATACTTCTTTAGAATTATTAAACGAAACGGACATTTTCAACGCGTTACTTATTTTTCAAGAATATTACAAGTTACCTGCGGATGGAAAATTAAATAATGAAACTCAAGATTTAATGCTAAAACCCAGATGCGGTAATGAAGATAATATATCCGATTTTCGTTTAACAGCTTTTAAATGGAATAAACCACTGGTTACATGGCATTATTATTTAGCTAATCAGGAGGTTTTAGAATTAACAAGTAAAGCTTTTGCTGTGTGGGAACAAAAATCTGGTATACGTTTTAAACATGACAGAACAAATACTGACATTTTAATTTCTAATAAACGTCTAAAACATATGATGCAAACACAATTAACACAGTGTACGAGAGAGTTTGATGGTAAATCAGGCTCGCTAGCACACGCATTTTATCCGGATTATGCAAATTCAAGACGGGAAATTCATGTAGACGAGGATGAGATATGGTCATATTCTAGCGACAAAATTCAGTCTCCTGGTTATACAAATCTGTTTTCAACCTTAATTCACGAAATCGGACACACGATAGGGTTATCACACTCCGATGTGCCGGATTCTGTTATGTTTGCATATTATAATGGCGAAATTGAATTAAGCGATGATGATGTTTTGGCTATTCAAAATTTGTATGGTAAACCACAACAAAATATGGTACCAGTTTCTACAACGCCTAGATCACCAGTTGAAGAAGAAGATAATTATTCTGTTGTTGATAGTAAAATCGATCTTTGTCGTCTTAAAAACCTTAACACGTTTCTAATAGCAGACAAACGATTATATATATTATACGAGAAATGGTTATGGATAGTAAACACCGATGATATGATATATTCTAAACCGATTATTATAACGGATTGGTTAACATTTTTACCAAAAAACTTTTCAAGAGTTTTAGCCGTCTATCAACGTCCGTCTGGTGAGATAGTGATGTTCGTTGATTCGCTTATTTATATGTTCGACTTAGTAAGTCTTCAATTAATTCATGGTTACCCAAAATATCTTTCATCCGTGTTTAATATTCAGCCAAGTAAATTGCATACGGTATTCAATAGTTATACAGGTAAAACTTTTATATTTCATAATGATAATTATTTTAGAGAGGTTGATGAGTGTTCGTTTACAATTAGATCGTGGGGATATATATCTCAACGTTTTCCAGAAATACCTCCTAATATCGACTCGTCATTTAGGTTCATAGATGGTAATATATATTTTTTTAAGAATAATACGATTTTCGCGTTTAACGAATTTACTGGCAAGCTATCAAAAACGGAAAGAAATAATCTTTCAGTGTTTGGATTGGAATGTGTAAATGATGACGTATTATATCAATTAAAAGATTTGATACAGAAGTTAATAATACAAAGGAAAAATTAAAAAAATATTTATACCGCGCTAAGCGGTTAGTTGACCTCGATATTGTGTAATAACCAGAAAGTGAATGTGTGTTGCGTAAGTCGGTTAACTACATCCTGCTTGCATTACAAAAAAACAGCACGTGTTCCACTTGCTATATAAACTGTATTTAATTTTACACAAAGCGCGCCGAGGCGTTAACGCTTGCTGGATCAAGAGAACGTAAAACGAAAGCCCACCTCAATGGATCATGAGAACGTAAAACGGAAGGAGGAGGAGCGTCTCCTACATAAATGGTTTTTTTCTCCAAAACGTCTGACGCCTGGGGAAATCACTAAACTAAAATCTATAGCTAACAGACCAGACTCAACTATAAGACCGTTTATGAAAGAATTAATAAAAGATTTATAGTTTAAAATTTTTTGTTAAATATTTATTTTTAATCTCCTATTTATATATTTTCATCATATGCTTTCTGTCGGGGTATATATATATCCTCTTTTTATAAGTCACATTCAGTATGGCTTTGCAGAGTGATACGGAAAACGTGCACGCTTTGAATTGGCGCGTTTATTTTGTAGATCACTTAGGTTTAGGAGAGTATTCTTTTAACGATGTGTGTTATCTAATAATTAACGAATTTTCTGAAGCGGATGTTATCAAATTTGAAAGGAAAGAGTGTATAATTAAGATTCATTTTCCAGTATCTCATTCATATACAGATGTGTTGAAAAAATTAGAAAGATGTCGTTACCAAATACTAATAGACATAGACTGTGAAGAAGAAACAAAAGATATAATCGGTTCAAGATGGTGACAATATGCGAAAAGTTTTTATTAGATTTTTTTGAAAATGAGGGTTTTATTCATACACCAGGTTCAAGAATTATTGTTTGTAGCGAGTACGGATTTAAAACAAAAAATATTTTACTATCACACATATTCAATTTATACATAAACTTTCACATCCGAAATGTAAAAGAGTTCGTTATTTGCCTTACAAATATGAAAACTATGCAAAATCTAAAAAGTGTATTGCGGATTATTCAGATGCAAAGATGTGTGTTAGTGCAACTGAGGAAATGATGGAAGCTACATTCTGTGCTTGGCCAAAACGTTTACCAGCAGCCGATAAGCTTTTATTAGCGGGATTTTTTTATACAGGAAATAGCGATGAAGTAATGTGTGTAGAATGTAAAGTTGTTCTTGACGAATGGGAAGCGACCGATGATCCTTGGACTGAACATCAAAAAGCATCACCAGATTGTTTACTAGTAAAATTACATAAATCGCAATTGTAAAATAAAATATGCAACTGTGCAATTGTAAATAAAAAATGTGATAACAGAAATAGTATGCGTTTATTAACTGATTTTTCAACCTATTTAATCACTTTGTTACTGTATTTAGAATAATAATGAGTGTTAGACAGATTATCAGCGATGTACTACACAAACAAGCCAGACGGAATTTTCCAACACGTAATGTAGAGTTGAAAGGCGTTCACGATTTGTACCAAGCCGACCTCGTAGACATGATATCGTTTTCAAAGTTAAATAAAGGTTATAAGTATATATTAACAATAATAAACTGTTTTAGTAAATATGCGTTCGCCATTCCTTTAAAAACAAAATCTTCAAACGATATTGTGGAAGCTCTTTCACCTATCTTACGAGCGAACAAAATGAAACATTTACAAACCGACCACGGAAAAGAGTTCTATAATTTACACGTTCAACGATTGCTTGGTTATTATAATATAAACCATTATTCTACTTATTCTGATAAAAAAGCGTCCATAATCGAACGTTTTAATCGCACATTAAAAAACTATATGTGGAAGTGGTTTACTTCTAGCGGGGAATATACATGGATTGAAATTCTTCCCAACTTATTACATAAATATAATAATAGCGTACACAGAACTATTAAGATGAAACCAATAGATGTAGGCTTACATAATGAAGAGTTAGTCCTATCACAAATAAATAAAAAACGATTACTACTTAATAAGAAACCGCCAAAATTTAAAGTTGGTGATAGAGTAAGAATTAGTAAATATAAGAAAGTATTTACAAAGGGCTATTTACCAAATTGGACAAACGAAATATTTACAGTTAATAGTATTAAACCAACAGCACCCAGGACTTACATTTTAAGAGATGATAAAGGAATCGTATTAGATGGGGGGTTTTACGAACAAGAAATTAGTAAAACAAAATTTGGAGATATATTTTTAATCGAAAAAATATTAAAGCGTAGAGGTAATAAATTATTTGTTAAGTGGTTGGGATATGATAAATCTAGCAATAGCTGGATTGATAAAAATCGTGCTATTTAATCTGTATTAGTTATTATCAAAATGAAGTTTGTACAACAAACAAAGAGACTGCGTATCCGCAACTTTGGTAAATCGATAGAAAAAGAGAACAAAGTTCATAGCGATTTATTACCAAATAATGTCAGATGTCTTATCATAGGCCCCAGCGACACAGGTAAGACAAATTTAATGTTAAATCTGCTGTTTGATCCTAACGGGTTATATTTTGAAAATGTATATATTTGTTCAAAATCGCTATATCAAACAAAATATAAATTTTTAGATATGGTTTTATCCGATATGTCGGAAATAGATTATTATAAATTTTCTGAAAATGATCAAGTGATTCATCCTGACGATGCTAAATCAAATTCGGTTATTATATTTGACGATGTAGCGTGCGAGCAACAGGACAACATTAGAAACCATTTTACAATGTGTAGACATAAAAAAAACAATGTTATATATATATGTCAAACTTATGTTCGAATACCAAAACATTTGATACGCGATAATGCGAATTTAATAATTATTTTTAAACAGGACGATTTAAATTTAAAACATATATATAGTGATCACGTAAATACAGACATGACGTTTGAAGTGTTTAAAGATATTTGTACAAAAGCGTGGACACGACGGAAAAAGGGTTTCCTTGTAATAGATAAAGAAAGCAATATGAACTGTGGAGGGCGTTACCGTTTTGATTTTGATATCTATATTAACGACTTGTAATTGTTCGTTCAATTATTTTTCATCATGGCACCGAGAAAGTCACGTTCTCTAGATGAGTGTGAGAAGCTTGCTAAAGAGATTGGGAAGATAAGAAAGAATATTCGAAAGAAACATCAGACTTTAACACAAAACATTATTGATGAAGAAGAACTTGCAGGAAAATCGTTAAGGCCCGTTGTCGCTCCATTACAAAAGTTAGTACAAGAAAAGAACACTGTTACACCGCCAAGTAAGGAGAAAGAACGAGATGCGGATGTTGAAATGGACGATATTCAGGAGCGATTAAAAAACAAAAGGTTTTCAGATGAATCTGAAAACAATACATTATCGAATAAACGCCCAGCACCACCAAATACACCGCTTCCGTTACCGCGCGAAGAAGAAAAAACGTATGAAACGCTACCTACAGCAGAAGAATTGATATCAACACCAGAAGGACGAAAATTGATTGATCATTATATTGATATATGGTTTAAAGGACTGCTAGCGAGACAATATATGCGTAAATTTTTTGATGATGATAATCACGATATCGATCACGTTTTTGGTCCGTATTTTACGAATGGTACTACTTTAATGTTGGGTAAATACCCTATGAAAATTGAAGAAAATTATGATATTATAATCAACGGTTTTACATATAAAGGTACGCCTGGTTTGTACGATCTTATTTTCAAAAAACACCCGGACGCATATTTATATTCGGAAGAAGACTTAAACGCATATTCACATATGATAAGTAAAACAGGTGCATATTTAAATTTAACGACAAATAGAGTAAAAAGCAGCGCTAGTTACAAATATAAAAATATAATTAAACCGATTATTTCAACATCTAAACCGGAAAATCGTGGTCGAGGTTTATTATAATTAAATAACAACAAGCCTAATTATGTCTATTGGGATGATATAAACGAATTATGTAAACGGCTACAATTGTTAATCGCTTCTCAAAGTGCCGGTCATTCAGGTCATAGCAATGAGATATTATCAATTATAGAAGAATTGCATGAGGCGGGGATAATAAAAGAAGACGGTGCATCGTTTGAGGCCATATTTTCAAAATGAGCGTTGACAAATTCGGACACTATAGTGGAGAACTGGTGACAGGATCAAAAATTCAACGCGGTCCACCAGGTGAGGGGTTTAAATTAACAAAGGATGGAAATTTTAATATAAATAACAAAAGGCTGTGCAATGTTGGAGACCCGAAAACGGATAATGAAGCTGTGAACGTTAAATATGTGAAACAAAACTCGATTACTTTATCAAATATTGGTAATCATTTCGATGTTAAAATGAAAAAAATTACTAATTTAGCCGATCCGCAAGAACCTTTTGATGCTGCGAATAAAATATATTGTGAAAATACGATGAAAACTTCTTTAGTTAATAGAATTCCGGTTAAGGTGAAAGATGGTTCTGTTTATTCGTTTAAAAATAATCGTGTTACAAATGTTGCTTCACCCATATCTAAACTCGATGTTGTATATGTGGAATATTTAAGAAACAATACTATTATATTTAATAAAAAAAGAAACTCTTTTGATGCTGAGAATCACGTTATCGAACGACTACAAAATCCTAAAGAACAAGAAGACGCCGCAAATAAATTTTATGTGGATAATAAATTACCCAATTCGCTTGTACAACCTGGGTGTTGCGACTTTAAGAATAATAGATTAATTAATGTGGCTGAACCTGTTGATTTAACTGATGGTATAAATAAACAAACTTTAGACAATACTTTGAACACTTTGAAACACGAGGTTGAAGAATACATAGACAAAAGAGTAGATTTTAATAGTGATGGTGAGCTGGATTTTAAAAAAGCTAAACTTGTTAATGTTAGCGAGCCTGAAAGCGATTATGGTGTTGTAAATAAAAAATACGTATATGATCAGTTTCTCGAATATGATTAAAAATTGCTAAATATATTGTACAAATTATATAAAGAACTTACAACAGACAAACCTATTAAAAGTAGACACGAATTTTATATTATATATATGGTACAGAGTTTGTATGAAGAATCATAAATGCGCGTGTATCGGAACGATAAAGAGGGGAGCGGGCTAGTGGGCGACATTCTTGGTACTGTTATTAACAAATCAATCGACTTATTACCAGTTGAACTTCATATACCGGGTTATCAATATTGTGGACCAGGTACGAAGTTGGCTAAACGCTTGCAACGAGGAGACCCTGGAATTAATAAGCTTGACGCGGCGTGTAAACAACACGATATCGCCTATTCTAAATATTCAGATTCTACAAACCGTGCTAGAGCGGATAAAGACTTAGCTGAAAGAGCTTGGGAACGTGTTAAATCAGAAGACGCTTCGCTCGCGGAGAAAGCCGCTGCGTGGGCTGTAACTAATATTATGAAGGCGAAAAGCAAATTTGGTGGGGGTGTAAAGAAGAAGAAGAAGGTTTCAAAAAAGAAATGTTTGAAAGGTAAAGGATTATACTTACGACCGTATAAAAAAACGGGTGGAGGCGTTAAAAAAAAAAAATCAAATCGGCGGCGGCGGTAATAATTAAACATATCCCAATTCGCCCGCTTTCAACGAGCGAGTTATTGTTATATATTAATCGATTAAAAATTCCAAATTTTAGAGGTGTGTTTATGCGTGATACGTTACCTTTAAACAGTGCTATATGGAAAAATGAGGCTGGTATTGTTAATTTAGACAGTATTTACGGTCAAGGCACGCATTGAGTGTGTTACGTAAAACATGAGAATAAAATTAATTATTTTGATAGTTTTGGTAATTTAAAACCGCCTACTGAGCTGATTAACTATTTTTCTTCATCCATAGAACATCCTATCGAAATTAGTTATAATTATACACGAAAGCAAAAATTGGGTTCAGTTAATTGTGGACACTTATGTCTTCAATTTCTTGCGAACAATGTTTTCTTTAAGCGGCAAAGGACCTGAATTGGAGTGTGACATTTTTCCACCAATTGAATTAAATAATAACGAAAAATGGGAACTTGGATTAATCGATTTCATGACATACAATTCAATACCAAACGTGGAAGAAGGTGTAAATAATATACTATATTTTGATAGCGATAAGAAAATTGAATACCTACAGGTTCTTACGAAATATCAGACATTGCAACATATATTAATGATTACTTAATTAAAAATTATGAACACGTTCGGGTGGTGATAAAGGCGAATAACAATACGCTGAAAAGCGAAATTTTGTCTAATGTATTAATCGATTTTAAAAAGCCTAATTCTCTTGCCTCCATATTCGGTTTTGAAGAATGTGTGCTTGAGCCTAATAAATGGTACAGCTCAACCTTACCAATAAGTATTGTTCGAGTAGAGGCCGTTCGATTAGTTTGCAATCTTGTTAGTTATTCATTTAATAACGGTATTGAAGGTCATATAATACACGAGTTTTATCCTACGGTTCCACCAGGATTTAAAATAGTTGAAATACCAACAAATGTAATTTATTTACCAGTAAACACATCGAGAATACATCGTATTACAGTAAGATTAGAAGATCAACAAGGAAGACCGGTTAATTTTAGAGACGAGATAATAACGTTACGTCTACACCTGAGAAAAAAATGAGGCTTATTTTTTGCTATGGTAACACCGATAAAACGGTTGTTAACGATCTGAATAAGATCAGTAGAGATAAAAATATTAAACGATTAACACCTCAAAATAAGAAATTTTTACAATTATTGGGGTTAACAGTAATAAGTGAATATTCGAAAAAATGAGTAGTAGTATTTTAAATATATTAAACAATCCCGTATATGAAGATGATGCAATAGTAAGATTAAAATATCAGACCCATCATCCGTATACTTCAAGCACGTATAATAATAATGATGAAATTAGAATACCAATCAATCAACAAGATGTTTTTACGTTTCCACATGATAGTTATCTCTATATACTATTAGAATACACAAATAATTTAGGTGTATTTGATCAAAAGTATAAATTAGTTTCAAACGCTGTGGCATTTTTATTTGATGAAATTAGATATGAAATATGTGGGTCAGAAATTGATCGAGTTAAAAATGTTGGAATAACGACAACGATGAAGAATCTATTAACAATTAAACCTTATGAAGTTAATACTTTAGAAAATGCTGCTTGGAATGAAAATTTATATGGGGCTCTATCGCCATCTGAAAAAGATCTCCTATTCTGTATTCCATTAAAAATGTTGTTTGGATTCGTTGAGGATTATAAACGTATTCTGCTAAATATAAAGCAAGAACTAGTTTTAATAAGAGCATCGACCGATAGTAACGCTGTTGTTTTACCAGAATCGGTGACTGGATGTAAATTTACAATAAAACAGATATCATGGATAATGCCATATGTGTATGTAAATGATGAAAAAAAATATGATTTTTTTAAAATAATAGAGCGTGATGAACCTATATTGATCCCCTTTAGGAAATGGGAGCTTTATGAATATCCGTCTACACCACAAGCGAAGCAGCACACTTGGACTGTCAAAACGTCATCACAAGCAGAAAAACCTCGTTACGTTATTGTCGGCTTTCAGTCTGATAGGAAAAATAATATACACAAGAATTCGGCAAATTTTGATTCCGTATCACTACGTAATATTAAATTATATTTGAATTCAGAATACTATCCATACGACAATCTGAATGGTCAATACTTTTACACGAATTTTACAGACGATTTCAATCTTCATATTACTATGGTAGTAAGGACGCGCCAATGATGAATCGTGAAAATTTTATAACTCATACGCCTCTGTTTGTTATCGATTGTTCTAAGCAAAATGAATCATTAAAAACGGGTTCAATAGATGTTCGTCTTGAAACTGCAATCTACTGTCTTATTATCTATGATACAATTATACAATACACACCGTTATCTGGTTCCGTAAGAAAATCGCTTATCTAATCGTTTTATAATGAAGCATGAAGAATATTTTTACAGTATTCACGCTTTTGCATTCAATAAGGATGGTTGAATACGTTGTCGATTTTCAAGGTTTCCGAGATGACGGAAAAAACTTTATTATTAAAGAGTTGTGTATGCAAAAAATAGAAAACGCCAAGCTTGTTGGCGTTAGAGAACATCATTTATTTTTACCACCATTCGATTATAAACATTTATCAAATAAAAAGAAAAAACATACAAACTGGCTTAAAGAGAGATTACACGGATTTAGTTGGAACTGCGGGCTTCAAGACTACTCTGAACTACAAACGATTTTCGATAAATTATCCAAAATTAAACGTATCTACGTGAAAGGATCGGAAAAGAAGCTGTTGTTGGAAACACAACTAAATTCGTATGCTGGAATTATCGATATCGAAACTTTAGGATGTCCATCTTTAAATATTTTGAAACGGCAGAATGTGTATAGTGTTAACTGTCCTTATAAACATAATGTAAATAAATGTGCTTTAAATAATGTTTGTTATATAAGCGATTGGTTGATGTATTATTGGAATAGTGAATGTGATAAACACCAAAAAGTTAAAAGACTTAGATGTTGGGACTGTGTAGCACAAATAAATAAATATGTATAAACTTTATGTGAAATAATAAATAATTTTTATTATGTTATAAATAGTTTATTATTATAACATCATCATCATCATCATCATCGATAATCTGTATTGTTTCTTCATCTGGTGGTGGTGGTGACGGTCCCCTTCGTGGTCGTACATTTCGTACTGGTGGTGGTGATGGTAACCGCCGACGCATCGGTCTTACGACGGCTACAGGTCTTTGGATCCTCGACTGAGACGTATATATCGTCACCATCAACAAGATGAAGAAATTGATAAAAACCTCAGTCGGTTCCATATCTGTAATTATATATAGGTTTCATGTTTGGGGATTGTGTTTTTAAAACTAGAGATAAAAATTGTGTTAAATTTTTTTATTACATAAATGTTTTACAATATACACTCAATTTTTAAATAAAAAAATACAAGATTCGAGTAAACAAGGAAAACATTAAAAATTTTTAAATTTTGTTTTTTTAACATTTTTAATATTTGCCAAATTCTTCGCAACATTTAAAATCATTTTATATAATTGAACGTATTTCAAGTCTTTAGAAGAATCTACTAAAAATGTGGCCCTGTAGGCGGCCTTAGTCCATCTATCGTTTTTAGCAACTTTTACCAAATTTTTTGTGTCAATTATTTCAATTTTGATTAAATACCCCCCTTTTTCACCAGGTGTGGTCAATGTTTTCCTTGTTCCCCCAGCTTGAAACATTACAGTTTGTTCAAAACGGAGATTGTTTTTATCATTTTCGTTAGTTTTTACGGATGTAAAAACTTTATCAAATTCGTCCTCATCCTCCTCTTCATTATCTATATCTATTGTAAACTTTTCGCTATCGTTATCACACATCATATTATTTTTTATTAAAGAATTAATAATTATAAATGTCGATTTTAATATATTTTTTTTTTTAAATTTACAATTGTTGTATTTAAATATTCGTATACTTCATCAATATCAAACAAATAATTATTTAGTAGTGATAAATCCTTTTGCGAGCGAACTAGTTTTAATTCTAAAGCGATTCTAATATTTTTTGTTATTTCTATTAGTCTACTATATAAATTAAAAACATCTACATCATCTGAATTGACAATATCAGTTTTAATTTTCTTTAGCACATCTTCCCATAAACATAAAGACGAAAGTCCATAAAAATATAATAGCTTAAGGATGTCTTCTAATGAAACATATTCCTCGATGTGGTGAGATGGTCCAGCGATGTCCATTACTAGAAAAACAAAAAATTTATTAGCCTTCCGCTAAAAATTTATCGATTTCTAGCAATAATTCTTTATTTTCATCATTATCATTTAATCCGCTTATCCCACCCGTAGAACCAAAACCGTTATCACCTCTCTCAGTACTATCTAAAGTTTATGCCTCTCTCAGTTCCGGTTCTTCAATCTTTTCACAAATCAGTTGCGCGATTCGATCACCTTTATTTATGTTAAAATACGCTGACGAATGGTTAAAAATAACCACACCTACGTTCCCTCTATAATCTCTATCTACCACACCAGCTCCAACGTTGATGTGATATTTAAGAGCCAATCCTGAACGTGGTGCAATTCTCCCGTAACAACCGTCAGGTATTTTAACAGCTAAATCGGTTTTTACTAATTCTTTTCCGTTAGCATTAATTTTATAATTATACGCACTACGGAGATCAAAACCCGCAGACTGATTAGTTAACTTTTCAGGTGGATAAGCGTTTTTAGATAATTTTTTAAAATAAAGAATTGATGCGGCCATTATTGATTCTATAACATACAAATAATCGTTTTTTGTTACATAACTAATTTGTAAATAAAGTTTTAAAGTATACAAAAAAATAATAATTACCTGATAGAGTTTGCTGTATAAAAAGCGATGCAGAAACAACTTGCTGATTCTTCTTATTGAAGCAGTTTGAGCGTGTACAATACAATTCTAAGGCGCTTTATATATACTGTTTCTCACTATAGGAAAAGCTGGTTGACCTTTCGATTAAACCGCGCTCGAGAAAGATTATCTTGCATTGCAAAAACGGTGGGCGTGTTACACAACAATAGTTCAAAGTATAAAGATTAGATCACTCTGCTGTTCTACTTTTTACGCGACTATATAAAGATAGATAATACAACCACACCCATAAGGAGCCAACAATACAGTTTACTTTACACAAGAAGAACAAGTAACTGACGTAAGTATAAAAATTATACAAGGATAATAAATTTTTATAATTATAGAACCGATATGAATATCGTTTGTTTAAATATATTTTTATAGATTGCAATGGACAAAAATCTGCCATTTAAAAAAAGACAATTTGCCAGAAATACTGTTGAGGAAGAACATGCTTCATCTCGTGAAACAACACCTTCGCCACAACCTGGACCGTCACGTGTACAAGATTTGGAGTCAACAACAACATGGTCAACACCACCATCATCTCCAGCATCATCATTATCATCATCATCATCAATAAATTTAAAATTAAAAACGGCGAGATTACAACAAATTGTTGAATCAAATAGTTTCATAGAAATAGAGAATGCATTTAAAGGAAATTTAAAAACATATTTTTATAAAAACACTAATAATAATTATAAGGACATTTGTTTGTTATTAGATTACATTAAATTA
The DNA here is from genome assembly GCA_034769895.1 of Magicicada septendecula. NCBI lineage: Eukaryota > Metazoa > Arthropoda > Insecta > Hemiptera > Cicadidae > Magicicada > Magicicada septendecula. Next base: position 474,809,418 of record CM068368.1, on the reverse strand, counting down.
AATATAGTTACAATTTTAAGTAACATAATTTCAATGTTTGGTCCAATAAAATTCAACATAGTTGTCGAATGTACATACATAAAACCTGTCATAAATGAAACACAGGACAGATCATTTAAAACAAAAAACATCCCAGTTTTAGAAAACGATAATTTAAATATGATATTAAATAATTCGATTAGAGAGATTTGTCACGATGAAAACATATATATGGGGAAAGGTTCCGGATGGAGTCTTCACTGTATAGACGGAATTTTACTAAGAATAAATCGATTTAAACCATTAAAAGGTGCTTCATATATTCCACTTCCAAAATTCTTACAAAATAAAAAATGTATAATAAATCCAAAAAATAATGATATTTTTTGTTTTAAATGGTCAATCTTATGTCGTTATGTTACTGGACCTCACATTGAACGGGTTAATTTTCGTTATTTTAATTTAGAAAATAAATTTGATTTTAAACATATAGACTTTCCTACACCTTTAAACCAAATTTCTCGTTTTGAAAAAAATAATAATGTGTCAATAAACATTTATTCTATCGATGAAAAAAAATCAATTTTTCCTCTTAAAGTGTGTAGGGAAGAAAAAAATAATCATTTTGACCTTCTAGTATTAAATAAATTGAATAATGCTAATTACCATTATTGTTATATAAAGGATTTTTCCAAGTTAATAAGACCACAGTTAACAAAACATACAGAAGTAATTGAAATATGTAAACGTTGTTTTTCGTTTTTTACTAAAAAGTCAAAAAAATTAAAAATTCATAGTAGATATTGCGGAAAGTATTCGCCCGTAAAAATAGCATTACCAACTACTGACAACAACATATTAGAATTTAAAAATTTGCATTATCAATATAGGGTTCCTATTGTGGTATATGCAGATTTCGAATGTATTTTGAAACCTGTTAGTACTTGTTTGCCCAACCCCGAAAACAAATTTACTACAGTTAACGAATTTCATATTCCGATGAGTTTTTGCGTATATTTTGTTATAGATAGCAATATCTCTGAAAGTATTAGAAACCGATTACCTTCGGAACCTTACTTATATCGTGGTAAAAATGCTGCGGAAAATTTTATGACATATTTAGTTGAAAAAATTAATTTAATCGGTTTACTTATTAAAAAAAATATACCTTTACATATGAATCGAGATGATAAAATAAAATTTAAATTGGCTACACATTGCGAAATGTGTAATAAGGAATTTACTTTATTATATCCCAAAGTTCGCGATCATTGTCATTTAACCGGTCGATTTCGTGCGGTATTATGTAATACGTGTAACCTGAAACGAGAACAACAGAAATTTGTACCAGTTTTCATACATGGTAGTTCTAATTATGATTCGCATTTTATAGTGCGACAATTGGGCTATGATGTAAAAAATATTCATGTAATTCCTAATACAAGAGAAAAATATATTTCTTTTGCAAAGAAAACACATTCGGGTTTAAATATTAGATTTATTGATACTTATCGGTTTATGAATTGTTCGTTAGCTGAGCTCAGTAATAATCTACCTAAGGATAAGTTTTTTTATACTGGAAAATTTTTTTCTGTAGACAGTATGCCGCTAGTTACCAGGAAAGGTGTGTATCCTTACGAATATACGAATTCCTGGAAAAAGTTGGAAGAATGTAGATTACCTCCAAAGATTGTTTTTATAGTTCACTAAATGATTCGGAAATTGGAAATGATGATTATGAACACGCGTGTAAAATTTGGAATCATTTTAATATACAAACTCTTGGGGAGTATAGCGATCTTTATTTATAAAATTGATGTTTTATTATTGTGTGATATTTTTGAAAATTTTAGATCTCTTTGTATGCAATCTTATAAACTAGACTGCGCACACTACTTTACAGTACCAGGTTTTGCATTTGATGCAATGTTAAGTTATACAAAAATTAAACTGGAATTATTAACCGATTATGAAATGTACTTACTTTTTGAAAATGGGGTGAGGGGGGGAATAAGTGTTTGCATAAAAAAAGAATCTGTTGCTAACAATAAATATATTCCAGAAACATTTGATGTAACTAAACCGATTAAATTTTTAACTTATTTAGACGCGAATAATCTGTACGGCTGGGCAATGAGTAAATGTATGCCGTATGCTGGTTTTACTTGGAAAGATCCTAACGATAATTTAAATATACTAGATATTGCAGACGATTCTCCCGTCGGTTATATTTTAGAAGTAGACGTTGAGTATCCTCATCACTTACATGATCATCATAGCGATTTACCGTTTCTACCAGTTAATCAATGCGTTAAAGGAACAAAACAACAAAAATTGTTAACAACATTAGAAAATAAAGAAAAATATATATGTCATTACATTAATTTAAAACAAGCTGTTAAACACGGTTTAAAAGTTATAAAAATTTATCGTATTATAGAATTTTTGCAGGGTCCTTGGTTAAAAACGTACATTGACTTAAATACAGAAAAACGAAAACAAGCTAAAAATGATTTTGAAAAAGACTTTTTTAAATTATTAAACAACTCGGTGTTCGGTAAATGTATGGAGAACGTGAGAAAAAGAATTGACCTTAAACTTGTAAGTGATGAGAAAAAATTATTAAATTTAATTACACAACCGGTATTTAAAGACAGAATAATTTATAATAAATCGTTATGTGCGGTATTATCGGATAAAAAACGTTTATTTTTAGATAAACCAATATACATCGGATTTAGCGTATTAGAAATAAGTAAAACGTTAATGTATGATTTTCATTACGATATAATGAAGAAAAAATATGGTGAAAAGCTTTTGCTCTTATATACAGATACAGATAGCTTTTTTTACGAAATTCGTACAGAAGATTTTTATAAAGACATATTAGATTCAGATTTATTTACACACTTTGATACGTCAGATTATTCGCCCAATCATCCGTGCTATTCGGATGAAAATAAAAAAGTTATTGGTAAATTTAAAGATGAATGTGTGGGTGTACCGATTAAATAATTTATCGGTTTACGCTCTAAATATATACATTTAAAACTGCTGATAACAAAATTAAAAAAAGAGCAAAAGGAATTAAAAAAAATGTTATTAGCAAACATATAAGCTTTGAAGATTTTAAAGAGTGCGTCTATTCTAAAACCGTTTTTAAAAATAATAAACCCGTAATTATAAATAAGGATAATAATAAAATTAATAGCTATAGAATGATGAAATTATTCCGATCGAAAAAACATCTAGTTGAAACGATTACGTGCAACAAATTGGCGTTAAGTAATTTAGACAATAAAAGAATCCTTTGCGATAATAAAATAGATACACTACCCTACGGTCATTATTCGTTGGTGAATGATGGAACAAGTTTTTAACACGCGAAACAAATATAATCGGCGGAAGAATGTAGTTTATAACATTTATGATACTAAAAATATTGGGCTTAAAAATTTTAATATGTGTAATTGTAAAATATTTTAATTTGTACCTGAAAAGGTGAATGAGTACAAAGTAATGTTAAACATACAACATAATCAATTTAAGTTAGTTGATAGTATAAATGATGTTACTAATGGTCTTTACAATCAGCAGAAAGTTAATAAATGTAGTTATCAACATTATGTAAAAACATTATAACAATTGTATGTTTATATTGGAAAAAATAAAGAAAAAAAATATGTACATTTCTAAAGAATTTTCTCTTTTCCTCACATGATTTAGTAAGATATTCAAAATACGAATTAGCCGTGTAGATTAAATCGTTGTTTCTTAATTCGATGTATAGTTTCATAGGTTCGATCCTGATTAATTCGTATTTTTATTTTTCAAAATATGGACGTCAACTTTTCTATCATGATGAAAACGTGTTATTACACAATTTTCTTGGATGTGGTTTAATCGACCACATACATTCACGTGTTATTGCGCAATTTTCTTGGGCGCGGTTTAATCGAAAGGTCAACCGCATGCGTTCACATGTTATTACGTAATTCCCTTGAACACGTCGTTGGAAATCATATTGCTTACGTCATAACCAGCCTTGACCTTGACCGAGACCTTGACCTTGGCAGTGACCTTGACCTTGATCTTGACCTTGCCATCAACATTGACCTTGACCTTGGCCTTGCTCTATGTCAAGGTCATCTTTGTTTACTTCCGGGGGCGGTCAAGGTCTCGGTCAAGGTCATCTTTGTTTACTTCCGGGGTCAAGGTCATCTTTGTTTACTTCCGGAGTCATTGACCTTGTCCCAGCACATACATACCTATACTACTGACACATTAAGACATAATATAAACAACACAATAGGAGTACATAAGACACCAGACAACAACAACCACAACTCAGAAATACACACAGCCATCAAACTGAGGGAAAAGGCACACAAACACAACATCACATTTGTAAAAGCTGACAAAGGCAACACGACTGTAATTATCCCCACAGACAACCTACACAAAAAAGTACAAGACTTCATAGAACAGAACAACATCACAGAACTAAAACACGACCCCACCGACAGATACCAAAACTCAGTAAAACAAATAGTCAACAAAGCCAAACACATTATGACACATAAACAAAAGCCCTACATGAAACAAATCCGACCATCAGCACCTACACTCCAAGCGCTTCCCAAAATCCATAAAGAAGACATTCCGATCCGCCCCATTATCAACTACCGTAATGCCCCTGCACACAAACTGGCAAAATATCTAGACAAAATTATTAGACAACACACACAAATAGACAACAATATTGCAGTAAAAAACAACACTGACCTAGTAACAAAAATAAAAGACATACACATCCCCCATAACGCCACATTAGCCTCCTTTGACATTAAAAACCTGTACACAAACATCCCCATCTCTGAAACAATCACCATCCTACAAAACAAACTCAAACAGAACAACACACCAGACGAACTTATCAATGAAATAACAGAAACTCTGAACATTATCACAAAACAAAACTACTTTACTTATAACAATAAATACTACACACAGAACGATGGCCTACCCATGGGCTCCCCCATATCCAGCATTCTAGCAGAAGTCTTCCTCCAACACTTAGAAAAAACAAAAATATTCACAAACAATGACAGACACTCACATAAAATACTATATTGGCACAGATACGTTGATGCCATTCTAATACTATACAGGGGAAACCAAAGACAATGTGAACAGTTACTAACGTACATAAACAAAATACATAAAAACATAACCTTCACTGCCGAATACGAACACAACAATACCATAAACTTCTTAGACCTCTCCATCACAAAACTAGAACACAGGCACAAATTCAGTATATACAGAAAACCAACTACAACTGACACACTAATACACAACACCTCCAATCACCCAATACAACACAAACTAGCTGCTTTTAGAACCATGATACATAGACTTAACAACATCCCCTTAGATGAAATAGACTACAAAGACGAACTAAACACGATAAAATATCTAGCAGAATCTAACGGTTATGACAGAACAATAGTCAGTAAACTCCTACACAAAACACAAAACAAACAACAGACAAAGACAGAAAACAACAAATTCATAACACTAACATACATCAACAAACAAACAGAAAAAATTGCCCACAAATTCAAAAACGCAGGATACAGGATCGCTTACAAAACTACTAACAAAACAGAACACGCACTATCAAAACGCATGCCCAAAGCACAAAACAAATTCGATCTACCCGGTGTATATAAACTAAATTGTTCAAATTGCAGTAAATTCTACATAGGCCAGACAGGACGTAGCTTCAAACAGAGATACATTGAACACACAAAAGCACTCCACACCACTACAGAATCTACCTTCGCAAACCACCTCATTGAAGCAAACCACACATATAAAAACATCGACAATAACATGAACATACTACACGTACACACAAAAGGCCGAAAACTAGACACTCTAGAACAATTAGAAATATACAAACACACAAAAACAAATAAAAACGACATCCTAAACGAACAGACACAATTCAAGTCGCACGCATTATTCGAACACATCTCACCACACACACACAGCTTCAATCTTTCGAAACACTTTCTCGTCGCCAACAACAAAACGAGCAGCGCTACTAACGACAGCCTCTGATGAAGCCTTCTATAGGTGAAAGCCGGTTTAGGCTGTAAGGTAAAACTTTACGTTTTTACTTATAAAAAACTTTGTGTTCCGAGTCGTCAATATTATAGTGATATTTAGTTAAGTAACGGACACGTCATGGACAACGAAATCCAAGGATTATTTCCATTAAAAGGAAGGAAGAAGGAAGTGTATGTGTTGTAAGTGTAGTGTTGTGTTCAACTTGGGACATGCCCGGGTCTTTCGTATGCTCGTCTGTATCTCTCAGGTGTCTCCACCTTTGAGGGGCCCCACACGACTACTGTCCAGCCGTTTATAGGCTAGGAGTCTTTTTAGGGGTCTTGCTGAGTTAACCTGAGAGAGGAGAGAGACTTACTTTACTTTATTGGGAAGTGTTAGTGATTGTGAGTGTTGTGATATGTTTGGGAGAGGGAATGAGGGGTAGTACCTTACCTAATCACACACACACACACACACACACACACACACACACACACACACACACACACACAGATGAGAGGGGGGAGGTGAGGCAAAGGACGCGGCCACCACAGCTTCCTGTACACGACTTGAGTACTTGAGATTCTCCTATGGCCACTCAGAGAAACTCGTTCTTCCAACCACTGAGAGTCAACTGTGTCCTCAATAAATAATGCGCGAAGCTATGGGATCGAACCCACAACTTCACGCTTTCTTTGCATGCAACTTAATGCACACGACCAACCAGACAATTACAAAGTGTTACAAAATCTTGTAGTTTATAAGCATTAGTAGTGAACAAGGAAAAAGTGCAGTTACAATAACTGACTACCAAAGAGCGCACTAACGGCGAGAGAAAAGAGGGGACGTGTTGAAGAGAATAAGGAAAAGTGCATTTACACTGTGAGTGCAAGTGAGATGTATTATCTGTAGGCGTGAGAAAGACAGCGCTTGTTTGTATAGCTTGGAGCGAATGATAGTAAAGTTCATGAAGGTCACTGATTTGATAATTGTTCGCGGCGAACTTTATCTAACTGCATATATCTAATGTTTTAATGATTCTTTTTTCTCAACCATTATAAAATAGTCTTACGGTTAATTAACGTGCGAGGAAGGGAAAAACTCTTGGTCTACTTGATAAATCTATGGTTGTTTCATATAGCTTTAAATGTTTATAAAATTTTTCCATTGTAATTCTTTCAGAGTTATTTTGAGGTTCTGGTAACTGAAATCCATATTTACCATTATCCGCAAACCTTAAATCAGTGATGATTTTGTCTATTGTTGCTTCGCTCAAATTATCAAGGAGATTTTTAAAATTCTTATTATTAACACATTCCATGTTCTTTATCATCAAGAACCATTCTTTTAAACACTTTTATTATTTTTTAAAAAATGAATTATATTATAGTTAAAGAAAACATTATATAGGATAAAGAATGATGCAAAAGGTGTTAATAGTACTGTGCTGTATTATGCTGGTATCTTGTGAAACAGATCAAAAGTATGACTGTGGTGTAGAGTGCTATAGACCTCCTGTTACACGCCAAAGCCTAACTGACAGAGTTAACGCTTTCGCTCGGGAGAGACAGCAACAAGAGGCTGAATTGAGACGCAGAATTTTATCTCAGCAAAGAACATGTTAATATTTAATAGGCTTTAACTCATGACACATTTTAATATTTAATAGGCTTTGGCTTATTAAAAGTTTATTCACTTTTTGATTTAGCACTTTCTAGTTTAGGCAGTTTCATTCGGTTCATTTTTTATTTAGTGATTTTTGGTTTGGTGGTTTTTGATTTAGACACTTTTTGATTTAGGCACTGTTTGATTTAGTCACTGTTTGATTTTCACCATAACGATCGACCATAAACAAAAAGTGCTCCAGGGTGCCCCACCCACTACTATTTGTGTGTGTGTGTGTGTGTGTGTGTGTGTGTGTGTGTGTGTGTGTGTGTGTGTGTGTGTGTGTGTGTGTGTGTGTGTGTGTGTGTGTGTGTGTGTGTGTGTGTGTGTGTGTGTGTGTGTGTGTGTGTGTGTGTGTGTGTGTGTGTGTGTGTGTGTGTGTGAACAGTAACACTGAGTGCAGTGTGCTGGTTATGATGTCGTACATAAAGTGTGCATATAGCTCAGAAATATGGGCCATGAGGAAATTGAAAAGGAGCTACCTTAAATCTTTTGAGATGTGGTGCTGAAGGAGGACCTTAAGAATAACGTGGACAGAAAGAGTGCATAATGTTGACGTTTTGATGAGAGTGTAGGAAGGAAGGATTCTGATTAAATCCACTGCGAAAATGAGAAGCAGTATGGTTCCAGTCACCTGCTACGACATTCAAACTGGTTCACCGGGGCTTGACAAAGTGCGCGTGACGGTTAAAAAATCTCAAATTTGGCATACAAGAAAGGTCAATGGGTCCTTTCCGAGGGTTTATACAAGGTGGTCAGTTTAGGTCACTCTAAGCAAGATATAAAAATAAAAGAGGCCGCTGATTTATAAATTGTTATGTTGTTACTTTCGTGGTTGCGTGTAAACTAATAAAGCTGAAATTATTATATTCTTATGGTTAGAGTTAAGAATTAGCAATTTGGCTGTTGGAAGTGCTAATATGAATTTATTCGAAGTTATACGTTAAAACTCAGGCTTTTGTAACAATGCCTTTAGTATATTGTACCTTTAGAATAAATAAATAAAGCTACTCTTCAAGTACAACTTAAATAAAGTGGTAGCTATAGCACAACGTTGTTGCAATTCCTTGGTGACTGGAAATTCATCAGATAGTCTTGAGCTATCTTTATGGTGCTAGTAATGCTGGTGTATAGCGCTTCCAAAGCTCTAACATATCGAGCATTGACACCACATTTAATAAAATCGACAACCGACATAGCTTATTCAGTGGAACACTGTCATACACCATCATGAGGTCTGTAAGTACTAAATTGGTGTTTATATGTTTTGTCATTCTTTTTTAAAGAAGTTGTTTTAATGAGAAGGTATAATCTATACAAGATTGGCGTGCATCAAAACCCATATCTTCATATTGGTTTTCAATTCTTCCTTTAAAAACTTTTTCATATAACCTTTGAAACGTCCCCCAAATTTTGTACAATTTTTTTTTTTTTTTAGGGGCGTTACTTAAAAATTTAATAACTAGCCACATGGACTAGACGGAAGCAAACAATGGCTGGACCCATCTTGACAGGACTTGCAAATAAAACAATCAGTTAACAGTAACAACCCTTTTTTTTTATTGGTGCTTACTCATCTTACAATCAAAACATATTATTCTCAAACATTTGAATATGAACAGTAAATATAATCAATAAGTAAAAGTTTCATGCTACCGGCAATAACTAATTATTCAGTATTCAAAAACAGTGTTTAACAATTGACTTCTTGTGTACTTCATAGCCGTTCTTAATTTTCATTTTATGAACAAAGATGTATACATATATACATTCAGTACATATCAATAATAATCGCCAATGCTGATAACAATAAAATAATTCAAGCGTAACAGGTGGATCCTTTTAGCACCGTTTAAAAAAAATCATATATATCACAAATCTATATCCACCTGACTAGTTCTAACAAAATCTTAATCGTTCTGAACATGAAAATACTGTTTATGTCTAGGCTTTTATACCAATCATTCTATTCATGTATACTATCTGTCTCAATGAGAATTGCCAATAGCAGTAACAACCAAAATTATCAAGTAGTATAACAAGTGGATACTTTTTAGCACAGTTAAGACTATAAATTTTGACTTATAGTTATAACAAAGTTTCGATTATTATAACAAAGAAAATACGCTTTCTGTGTAAATCTTTACATCAATAACATATTATATATATATATATATATATATATATATATATATCCCATTTCTGTTAATACACTGACAATACTAATAACAATAGTAATTAATTGAGCAATATAGAAGGTAGGTCCTTTAACACAGTCAATAATCTAAATGGCATATATATATATATATATATATCCACAAGACTGGTTCTAATTTAGTTCATCAGAATATGCAAATACTGTGCAGATGTATACTTTCTTTGTGAAATGAAAACCGGTGTGGTGTTGAGGTCGAGATTTTATGAACGGAATCGGCCCACCTGCACATTTGGAGACTTGGCAATACCCGTTAGATCCTGTCAAGAAAGGTGGGTGAGGTTGATGGTTAGTTCCGGACTCCGGCTCGTTTCCTTCTATCTAGCTGTCTTTTGATGTTGAGGAGCATCTCTAAGCCTGACGGCGATGGGGGAGTGTTCTAGTGTCCAGCTCTGACGATGTGACGGTTGTAGTTGTTATCATCAGGTCGTTCACCCCTCTCTTGACCTGTGCGAGAACCCTAAGACACTTTATAAATTACGAATTCATATTAGTAGTAGAATCCCTTGCTTGCAACGCCGCCAGACCTCGAAGTGCTCCGTGGAAGGATCGAGAAGAAAATGAGAGAAAGACATGGTTTCTGTAAAACACGAGGCCATGGAAAAATAGCCTGTAGCAATCGGTCAATCAGCTGATTAACCGCCCACTCTATAACATCGCCGCGAGACAGTAGCAGCGCCCTGAATCTCGTTACCGTTCGCCAGCGCGGCATTTACGTAGATAATTACGACTTTGGCTGTCTTCTGCTACGACGTCACGGCGCGATAATTTAAACTCGCCGGGGCAGTACCTTTGCAACGCCACACCTTGAGATGACATTGGTTGCCCTTGCTCCTCTGTAATGGATCGTATCACGTTTTAGAAACAAAGAATCGTATCACGATGCTTGATTTTTTCCGTTTTTCAAAACACGCATGACACGTCAATTTTTAAAGCTTCTAAACAATGAATAAATTGATAGATAGATTTGGAAATTAACAGTAGTTCACATAAAATACTCGTACAAATCTTGCAGAACACGAAAAATTTTAGTTTTACCGCTAATCTACAGTTGTCGCTCCGCAGACTTTTCAACTGACCCTCGTACTATTACCACATTTCACTCCATCTTTTCTATGATTCTCCTATGCTTATTTTCCTTGATTGCTACTTTTTTACTATACTTTCTTTTATTACTGCGTTCATTTTGATTTTTTTACATTCCTCTATTGTTTACTACATCTTGTTGTTTATGTAGTATACACTTTCCTGTCCCTATTTGTCAGCTTTTTCCTTCTTGTGAATCTTTATTAACAGTATAAATTTCATTTCCTCTGTTTCTCTTTACACGTCTATTTGTGTGATAAAAAAGTTCACTCCCTTTTCTCCTTTTCGCCATCGCAGTTTCTCTCTCTCTCTCTCTCTCTCTCTCTCCCTCCCTCTCTTCCCCCCCCTTTCTTTCGCCCAATCACTCTCTCTGTTTTTAATTTTCTATCTTTCGCTTCATTACTCTCCGTCCTTTCCTGTCTTTTACGATATTTTTTTGTGTTCCATCCGTAAAATCATGTTGAATTATACAGATCTATCGTCCACGTCATAGCATTTCCTGTAAGCTGTTATATTATTATTCTTACATGTACATCATCGCTGTATCTGACAAGGCTGTTTTGATTCACGTTTCTGTGTCCCTGAAAAACCCCAACCCCTCAAAGTATGAATAAAATAGTTATTTCTAACGTGATAATATAGGCTAAATTTTATCGTTACACTGAAATAATTAAACATATATATAATTAACATAATTTTTTTATTCCTTACTATTTATGCATAAATCATACGGCGTACAGATTACTAAATATAAAATTTAAATCGTATCTTACGTAACCTTCAAACCTAGTATGGGTTTTTTTATACAGCCTTGCAGCGTTTTTCATTTGAAAAATGTAGGCCTACGTTTAAATTACTGGACACAGTTTAGTTCACAGAGTATTCTTCTTGTTTAGACTGGTGTCTCAAGGGCAGACAAGGTACCAGTAGGCATAAATACAAGTACACTCATAATATTTTCTCATGTACAATTCAAATACATCCACTGGTTTCTCATAACACTCGTGAACCGCTTAAAAACACGCACAGATATATTTACATATTTTCACACACACGCGCGCATGTGCGTGAGTGTGTGTGTGTGTGTGTGTGTGTGTGTGTGTGTGTGTGTGTGTGTGTGTCTAGTCTTTTTTAAATAAAATACAATTTATACAGTTTTAATTATGATTTGATTTCAGAGTATATTTGTGATGTTAATGCTTCTATATAATGTAGGTTAGGAGTGAACTAACAAATCCGTAACCCAAACATGAGGAGAAGGAGTTCGTCTTCAGGACCACCTTTGAACAGGCTGCATTCAGTTTCGAATTATCAGTTCTATCTGCAATGTACTGCAACAAAGCTACAAACAAAGGCCTGACCACGTGCCTGTACCTATCACCAAAGGAGCAACTTAGTAGGGGTAGAATGAAAAATCAAAGAAATCTTCCTTCGCTGAGCTCATAGAACGCATTTCCTTGGTCTTAAAAGCTCGAAAAACATTTGTTTTACAGGAACTTATTTATGTTAAGTTACATGCATATTATATAAATGTCACATAAAATCGAATATGTTAGCATATTATACAAACATCTGACTATAATATAAAAATGCTCTATAAGACAAACGTATTTGGAGGCAAGACAAAAAAGAAATGCCATAAGAAATAACAGTACACAAAAGTACAGTAAAAGTAACTTAAATATTTTGCTGTATTAAAGCATTAAATAATACGCTTCTTTTGTTACGTTCAGTTCCATAATGAGAAAACACGTTTCCTGTATACAGTAGAATGCCCAATCTTTTGGTTGAAATATGTACGGAGTATGCTTGTTTATGTTTAAAAGCAAAACGTTACTAAACAAAAGTACGACATACTATGCTAAAGTATAAAACATGATACAAAACCTGGAACACCGGAACACATAGCGATTGATTGAAAAGACAGCACAGTCTCTAGGGAAGCAATCAGTTGCCAGGTAAACTAATTGGATGTAACTGTCACACCTCACTTCCCGCCGATAAAGGTGCAGGTCGATAGTTAACGGTGACAGCGTCGACACCGCGGATTGCGTGGTTTCCAGGTCTCTCTTTGCACAATTTGTAACATTCAAAACACAGTGTTTTATAAAACGTTTCAAATTTTATTTAGATTCTGACCACATATAAAATGAATAATTATCTATATATAAGAATATATATTAATTAAATAGAATTAAATTATTCTTATAGATTCATTTACAATAATTGGAAGAAATAGTGCCATATAAATAAATGATGTATTAAGTCATAATTCAACTTGTAACATCTGCTCTACGATTTCATTGAGTACACTAGAAGTATTATACCATTTCAATCTACTGTTGTCAGTGTTAACGTGAATTATTAACAAACTGAATTACAAAAATATCACTAAAGATTTGCAACATTGTTTCCAACGGTACGTTTTACTGGGAAATATAACATCCAGCTTGTTTACGGAGGCTTCGTAGAATACTTGAAATGGAATGAAATTCAGTTGGTTGGGGAAGAAGTATGTTATTGGAAATATAAATGAATTAAAAGAATAGTATCGTCTATAATTATTATGGCCAGTATGAAAAGAGAAGAAACTTGTAAAACAGTACCAGTGATGGGTATAAAATAGTACCCAATCCAGTATCATATGGTGAAGCGTGATAAAACATTAAATAAAAATGTTATTTTAATAAACTATAAATACCGTAGAATATTCCCGAACTTTGTATTCGAATCGGAAGAATTCTGATGGCATTCTTCTATGTGCCACTGGTGGCGTACAAGGCCAATACGCACTTAATAATATAAAATTATTATATTATAATGATGTGCCATTTTTGTGTTGTACATATATGTAATCTGTTATTATCTGTGTATGAGAGACATTGATAATTAATAAAATGGTTACTCGAGAAATAACTTCCAGTTAAATAACGTTTACAGATTAACTTCTCCACGAATGTGGAGGCAACTTATTATAGCAAATACGATCCTTGGATTTAGTCGTAATTGTATTTTTACCCATTTCCTTAGTACTACTTTTCTACATAAAATAAATTTCTGTTTATTTATTTCGGCTGTTCTTCAGCATTAACATTACAACTAAAGTCAGATTAATGAACAGTAAAAACCAATTTCCAGTCACCACTCACAGAATTATTGATACATATATAAAATATGTAATTATTTTTTCGCCACGTCAACTAAAATCTGTCGCCTTTTTCCATTTCTTGTCTACAATATATTATTTTCAGTCTGCGTTAAAAGCAGAAAGACGTTTTTGTAATAGCACTAACCCAGGCGTAACAAAACCGCATTGGCCAACAGTACTTAAAGTGCTTCACACCTGACCATGTTTTTTCTCTCCTTGGTTTAGTTGCCCGTCTACAACTTCGCCATTAGTATCATACCCACGTTACTTTTTTCGGTAACGTTCTAGCAGGCTGTTTTAGGTGTCGAAACTTTACATCACTCTCAATTATACGAGGAACTCTAGGGAACCTATACTTACTTTGTCTGACTTCTGTATTTAAACTTTCTTCCCTTAACACAGTCTGAAATAAAAAGTTAAACCGAGCTTTTAAAATTATTTACAATATTGTTTTCATTAAAGTTTTTTATTTATTTATTAATTTTAAAACACATATAAAAACAAAATACTTAATAATAAAGTTTAATTTTGACCAACTTTTATTATTTTTCGGGCTAGCAGCAAGTGGGGATGCAAATCACACGATAAAAATTAACATGGACAAGAGACACAAACAAACGTTAATGTGTAACACATGTCAACTCTAACAGAACAGCTCTGCCACTGTCAGCTGATAGACAGCTAGCTCCCTCTCCTAGTGTAAAGTAATTAGACAACACAACGTTCCCGTCACAACCATGCACCGACATAAATTACAACTTATAAGCAAATGTTGCGTATGTGTGTGTGGGGGGGGGAGCTTGCTTTGCTTTTAATTAAAAAAAATAGTAATTAACCAAGAACTACATATGGAAAACAAAGTACATTTAGAAAGTAAGAAATATTTTAATAATTTCTACTAACAGTTTATTAGCAATGATAAGAAATCACATGTTACTCTGTCTCGTGGCTGGCGTTACATCGTAGGGTTATTGATTTCTCTTAAGCCTCTAATACACTACGAAACTGACCGCATGCAACTGATTTCAAGCCTACATGAAACTAGTAAAAACAGGCTACTCTGCAATCAGTCTATACTACTATTATAAAGAGGTAAAAATTTGTTTGTACCGTTGTCTGGGCCAACCTCAGAAACTACTGATCCGATAAAAAATTTCTTTCACCACTGTGTTCCTTAAAGTTTGAGAATAGTTTTAAACATAAATTTAAACTAATAACATTCATAATTTTCAACAACGGAGTTTAAAACGGTTTCATGTCATGAAATTTTTGCTAATTTGCATATAGAGACATTTTTGGCATGCAATAAACTTTCGTTCTATAAGATATAGGTGTAGTGTCAGCGAGTGAAATTTACAAAAATTACAAATTTTATTTTGGTTTTTGTTTTAATAAAATCCCCATTTTTGTTTTAGAGATATTGGCGGTTTGTAAAAAATTGTATATGTTCTGTCGGTCCCATGTCAAGAAATTCCTTCGTTGTCTACAGAATGCGCGCGCAGGCGAATTGCATGCAGTCGGTTGCTTAGTGTAATAAGCTACATTTGAATAAATGCCCCGCAACGAGTGCGTGAAACTAAAAGTTGCACGAGCAGTTGCAAAGCTTGCAGCTCTCTTGCAATCGATTGCAGACCATGTAACCATTGCAGTAAGTGCAATACGCTACATTTAAACCAGTGCCCCACAACTTTTTTGCCATCAGTTGCGTAGTGTAATAAAGCCGGAAGGCCTGACATGTTACTTAGCTTCGGTACGCAGTTTTTATGCAAGTTTAGGCCTCTATTACACTACCCAACTGATAAAAGTTGCATGCAATCAGTTGCGTAGTGTAATAGAGGCCGTAAACTTACTTCAGATTGTCGTATAAGCATTTAGAGACGATCACAAATGTTGATGATCGAAGCATATGTGTTTCAAATATATTTTTTATATAGGCCCTATTAGCTGTAGGCAATTACTTCAACTTTAGAATTAATACTTATACGAAGACATCACAGTTGAGCGACATCTGAAGATACATTAATATACATGCCTGATATACATGAAGTTCTCAAAAACAATGTTGACAAAATACGTATGATGTGTGTGTGTGTGTGTGTGTGTGTGTGTGTGTGTGTGTGTGTGTGTGTGTGTGTGTGTGTGTGTGTGTGTGTGTGTGTGTGTGTGTGTGTGTGTGTGTGTGTGTGTGTGTGTGTGTGTGTGTTGCGACGTTACAATTTTGTTCTTGCGTGTTCGTGTGTTGAACGTATCTTTAATGCATTAAGTACGCAACGAGGCCGTGGGATTTGAGTTTACCTAGTTACGTCCAAACACGACCTCAAATATAAAAATTAATTTGTAGAAGGAAAGAAAGAATCATGTAATGAAAACTATTATGGTAAATTTGGAAAACATTAAAATTGTGTTTTATTTAAAACAAAATTAAATTTAAAAAAAAATCTGCTCCATCTCATAAATGTGAATGTATATGTACATAATCATCATATTGAGAAATTAAATTTATAATTATAAATTTCATATTGATATACGTATAATACAAATAAAATTTACTTTGTCTTGGGTGACTGACAGAAATTAAGAAATCACTGACAATAAAAATGTATCTATTTAACTAACAAATTAACAATTGATATAAATTAACAATTACAAATTTGAGAGTAGAATATTGTGTAATAAAAGTATCTTAATAAAAATAATGTACCCCAAAAAGTATATAAATGCTCAACGTTTTTACGATCAATTAAATCTTCTTATTGTTCGTACGTATACTTATGCGTGTGTGTGGTCACCGCACGATAAAATAAAACAGTTCAGTTGGCACGGTCCGTATACCATCACCTTGGCCCCCGCACTTTCCTCAGCTCTCATGACCAAAGGAAAGCGGTCGCTTCAGTGATCAGGAAGAACTCCACGTAAGTTACGGAACAAGAGTCGGACTGTATAGAAATAGACCTATAGCCAAGAATGTACCACTGCGGCTGCTGAAATATGTACCGTTACAGATATTCAAAAAGATCAACCGATTCGTCAGATGATACTGACCAGAAACACGCCCATGGATCGATGGAGAGGCTGGTCAGTTGCGTTAAGTTCACAGTATTGGCAGACACAACCATTTGTATTCCACTGAAGAATGTTTTCCATGCTGCTTGTGAAAACTTGCTAGTACTCATGCCTGCTTTCTGGGCTTGCCCTTTGGCCATCCTGTTTTCTTATTGAGGATATTCCGCAGTTCTATAAGTTTCCTAAGATCAGTGAGGTCGCTGGCGCTAGGCAGAGGGCTGAGCTCTGATGCATAGCTCGTCCCAGGAGCACCGAGAACTTTCTCATCCCCGAGTCACTCTTTCATAAAGTCCTCCTCCCTCCTGTATCTAGGAGATAGAGACGATGAGAAACGGTCATCTACCGACTTCCCATCACGGCTAGAAGTGACTGCCATCGAGCCGTGGCTAAGATTGAATTCTTGTTCCGAGTTAGTTGGAGCCTGCTGTTGTTTGATTGTAGGCTGTTCGTTTACTATTCTGGGTAACTCCTTTAGATACTTCGCTACAAATGCGGTATCAAAATCTTAGTTACCTGAGTTATTGAAGGTGTTGCTTTTGTTACTTGTGCGTAACTCTGTGGTTTTCATGTCGCCATATAGCTTCTTTTGTAAAGCGTTTTTACTTATTGTGAACGTACTACTGTTTTATACGTAGGGCCGTTCTTGGACCTAGACGAATGCTGTCTAACACAATTTACGCACTTCACTGCCTCCTAATAAGGGATTCCTAATAAGGGATTAAGCTGTGGATACCAGCTATGATTTTCTCTGGTAATGTTGTTCGGTTTAATGTCAAAGCGTGTGAAGCAGATAAAAACCTTTTGTCTATTCCTTCTCACTGTTATCCTCCGACAAGCTATGACGCCCTGAGAGGAAATATGTGTGACTATCTCATCCTCAGAGCAATTAATCAGATCTACCACGCCTTTTTTGGTGTTTAGTGTTCCATGAAAAATGACTTCACCATCGAACTTCAGTGACAACACCAATGACTTCAGTGTTAACAGTCGCTTTTTTTTGTCGTCTGATTGCGTTTCAACCATAAGGCCGACGGCAATTTACTTTACTTCTTTAACTTGAGAGCCAGTACATGACATTATTAATTTAGCGATAAGAAATGGGCTTACTTTAGCGAAGTCCCCTTCTCTTCTTTTTACAATTTGATATGTAGGCACTTCAATGGTTTTTCAGACGGCGCCAAAAGCAATTCTGTATCAATAGTAGATAGATCGTACGTCTTTTCACCCCCGAGGAGAAGAATTTTCATGTCGAGGGGTTCACGACTCGTGATCCCTTAATCCCAAGATTGGAATGAAAAGAGACTGACATTTCGGACCCACCAGTATAGACGAAATAAATAGATCCCTTGTTTCGTCTTGAGTACCGCAGTACTTTAACTGGGCTAATACAACAGGGGCCCTGAGGCCGTTGATCGCGACTCACTAATGTAGAGCCATCCAACCAGTGGTACGATCGATTCAACCGTGGGTTCTGGCGGTGGGGGAGCAATAATAATAATTACTATCATTTTTTTAAGTTTAATTGTAATTCTTTTCATAAACGGAAAACCGTTTTGGAATAGATTTAAGTGTATTTGGCTATAATCTGCTCAGACTAACAAGAGAAGACTTACTGTCTTAGGGACACTAAAGAAAATAAATTCACAAAAATGTTTAAGAATTTTATTGCATTTCCATTACAAATTTAATTTTTCATATAATATTTTCTTTTTGTTTAACTTAAATTAAGAATGTTTAACTTCTATTAGTAGGCTCAAGGCGAACTAACAAACAAGTGACATCGTTAGCTGCTACAGTTTTAAACAAAAGGGACCTGCCAACTGCTGCTTAGAGAATACATTTAATCACACTGTGTATATGTTTGCATTCTGTTCTCTGTTGTATTGCTACAAGCTTTACACAAGGACTTCTTTTTTATTTACTAAATATTTCTAAAACCTACTCTACTACTTGTGCTTCTACTGTAAGTACTTCGTATTAGGCTGCTGACACACGGGCCACTCTGTGGCGCCACTCAGTCGCGCCAAATACCAGTGGCTCGTGTGCAAGGGTTCGCTTCAGAGACGCGCCACTCTCCATTCGCTCAGTGATAAAAGATTGTTTCATTTAGTATTTACATCAGTTTCATCATGGACTCTGACGAGGAAGTTCTTCTTTCTTCCGAATTCTTTTGTACACAAGAAGGATCAGTACCATGGCAAGACAGAATGATATATTGACCTTTTTCAGAGAAACCTTGTCTGATACTGTTTCACAATCAAACACCATAGTCATAATAAAAACTATTTTAATAACTAGTTTTGTGTCTTATTCAAAATGTGTTTTTCCTAAAATATATCTCTTAGTAGAAATATTTATTTAAAAATAAAAATAGTTTCTATTTATATGAATATTGTTCGTTTGTCGCATCTAATTTGTTTCAAAGATTTTGATAGATTATGTTAAGAACGTTCCACCCACGTACATTCTCTTTACCTTCCTCCTCCCTCCTAACATCCCTCTCTCTTTCACGCGCGCGCGCGCACACACACACACACACACACATATGCAACAATCGTATTTCAGTAGACGGAATATTAACCAGTTTGGTGTTGAGTAATCGATTAAAACTATTGGTTTCCTGTAAGCCAGACCTAAACTTGTTTGCAACTGTAAACTGTGTGCATTGTTCGCAAGATTGTTTTGGCTTATAAGTATGTGCTCAAGTAGTGTTTGCATAAAACATTGTTGAAATCGTTGTAATTTAGAAGTCGTTACTCTTTTTCTTGTGTTGTAATTATGATACTCAACAGTAAACTATGGCTAGAGACTGATCTTGCAGGGAGAATATTGTTATATAATTATTTGTCACTTGTAGGAGTCATATGGGCTAGACGCAAATGTATACGATTGTTGCAGAGACTGATGTTAAATTTGTTATGGTGCAATTCCATACAGTACAATAGTTATTAAAGAAAATATTACATTCATAATTACTCAATTATTATTGTATTATTTTTAGATTATTATTATTAATAATAATAAAACTTTTCATACAAGAATATATTTTGTATTATTTTTTCAATATAACACTGTTTAAATACTGTTAATTTAAATAATTTTTAATTTGTATATCTGATGCTGTTTGTTAAATACTATTGAAACAGTGTTATATTAAAAAAAAATAATTAAAAATATATTCTTGTACGGAAAGTTCTATTATTATTAATAATAGAGAAAATATATATAGAAAAACTTATTCAAAGCGGAATTGCATAAGTTCTCGCATTATACAAACTTAGACATTAGTCAAATACTGCACTTCGTAGACCTTGTATACGTATTTTGTTTCTATTCTATTACATACACCTACATTTCTGTCATAATATAATTACACAATATAATGTATACCAACTTTAGGCATTTATGACTTTAGTTGTTTTATGAAGTTTACACTTTAGTTTAGTGCAGTAGGCCTACTTTATTATTATTACTGGTATTATAATTTTTATTACATACTTTACTACAGTACTGATTAGAAACATACCTGATTTATTTTTCATCAGGCTGTCCATTTCACTGAACTCTGATACAAAAATATAACAGAGCTGTTCCCATGCTCTCCCTTTTGCCATTTTGTTTGAATATTCATTGCATCTCGGGTCCCAAATTGCCAGTCTCTGTTCCACTTCAATTATAAATCGATCAGAATCAAAATCCGACATGATAGTTAAAGTTTTTAAATAGTTTTTAGAAACTAGAAAGTCTTATAAAGTTTAAAAACAAATAGTAAGAAAGCTCCAAAAGTTTTATAGAAATTACAGTGTTAGTATACGCTTCACAATACTACTCTGAACACTGCTGTGGCGCGACTGAAAGTGGCCCGTGTGCCAGCTCCAACGCCACAAATAGTCTCCATTCGTGGCGGGGACTGGCTTCTGCCTGCCACAGTTGCGGGTCAAAGTCGCTCGTGTGCAAGGATACAATTTAAAACCATGCAAAACAACCGGGAGCGACTGAGTTGCGCGACTGAGTGGCGCCACAGAGTGGCCCGTGTGTCAGTTATATTTATAAAACAAACGTCTTGCCAGTTGTATTCAGTTAAGCACTCTCTATTCTTAACTTGAACACGTCTTAAACATATCACTTGTGGCAATCACTTGATGTTGTTATTAGTTACAACAAACTCTTTTAAACGTTTTACTTTGTTTTGAACGTTTGCAAGCTTGTGTAGATATACACTTACATAATAACAATGAGTGAAATTATCTCGTTTTTAAAAAAGTACTGTTTTGTATTATAATAATTCTACTATTTAACATTGTTCTTCAATCTTTAAGTGTTTATTATATAAATAATTATTTAAACCTATATAAAATAATCCTAATAAGCACTATATTAAGTTAAAATATTAATATAATATTACAATATGTCTTAATATATACTTATATTAAATCTTAATCATTACAACAATTTGTTATTATTTATGAAGGTGCATTACTTTTAGTAATCTCAAAAAAAAAAGAAATGCTTCATCTGTTGGAAACGTCGGCTTATGAAACGAGTGTATATAAGATTGTCAAAAGCAGCCGCAGCAAGGCTTATCTGTCGTAAATATTTAAGGGGATTATATATCTAGGAATGAGATAAATCAACACATTAACACAATAGCTAAACGAAGGATAGTTAAGTCACAGCCTGTGTTACATAGTGACTGTATATTATATATTTATATTGCTTTATAGAATCTGTTCCTGTAGGCCTACCTAACACCTTTCCAGCGTTTTGATCCATAAAAGCTCCACTGTTCTGATCCAAACACTGTTGTTGCCTCTACTGTGCTCTTGTAAATTTATTTTTTCACACTCTCGGAAATTGCCTGTTCCCAGATGACAGGACGTAATCTCATTACAACTCTTCTGTATTGTTCCATACGCGTTTTTATATCTTCTTCACAGTGAGCATTATCTTTTATTATTGATCCTAAATATTTAATCTTTGAGTAGCCAATACTGTTTCATCTCCCACAGATAGGTATCTCGCTTTTCTGCCTACGGCTATATATTCTGTTTTACTTAGGTTGATTTTCAGCTCCCATTTTTGGTATTCCTCTTTTTTATAATCATGTAATGAGCGTTCTCTTCACCTTGCGCATATAGACTTGACCATCTGCAAAGTGCAAAGTTTACAGTATATCCTCTCCGATTGGGACTCTCGTGTTGCGATATTTAGCTCGCCAGAGCTTCAAAAAGTAACTCTTAAAGAGAATGGAGACAATGCACCATTCCTGTCTTACTCCTTTCGTTACAGGAAATTCTTTTGATAGTTTTGCTCCTACTTTAACTGCACTTGTCATGCCGTTATGTAGGTTTTGAAAAGTGTTTACATAATTCACATGTACGCCATCTGATTTTAATGCATTCGAGGGACCTGCTCATAGGAACATTGTCATAAGCTGTATGGGGGTCAATACATATCAGGTGAGTTTCAAAGTTATGGGTTAAATGTTTTTTTTCAGTAAGCTGGTGGACACAAAACATACCATCAATTCAAGAAAGACCTTGTCGAAAGCCGTTTTGCTTTTCCTGAGCTTCAAAATTTTCCTCAACACATTCTTTTAATATTTTGCCCCATATCCGCCCTATTAGATTTCAATACAGTAATACCCCTATAGTTCTAACAATTATTTTTGTTACCTTTTTACCTCCTTTTCATACTTTTGTGATGTGCCACATATTTAAAAAGTACAGTATATCCAGTTTTTCATATAAGACATTTGGACTTATGTCCAATTCTATTGCTGTTCCAACTGGTCCCGGTTACTTGTTATTTTAAAAAATTTTAACTGATATATTAATTTTATCCACAGTAATTTCTCTCAAAATATCTGACCGAGTTTACCCGTTTTCATCAGTTTCTGAGGTTGCTTGCATAAATATAGGTCGGTTTCAGTTAGCAGTTCTTGGTAGTAGTTTTTCCACTAGTTAATCATATCCGCTTATGCTTATTTTTTATATTGTCTCCCACACACTCTTTATCGTTCTGAAGTAATCGTTCTCATGCTTCACCTAATCTAACACCCCCTATTAAAGCATTTATATCATTGCGTTTCCCTTCCCAATGTTTGTTTTTCCTTTCTAATCTCATATTTAACTGCATTTCTGGCCCTTACATATTGCTTTCTATCTTCTGCATTTCTACTACTTAGATATTCATAATATGCTATTTTCTAATTATAAATATGTCACTAGTGACTCGAATCACTATTTTATTTTATAATAATGTTAAACTTTTAACCTTATTTACCAAAAAAAATAGTGATCCGAGTGAGTACTGGTACATTTATAATTAGTTAATCATCGGACACGTCATGAACAACAAAATCCGGGATAATATTTTCGTCTCTTCTACTAACTAATTCTTCTATTTCCTAAGTCCAAAAGTAGGACTTACTTTATTTATATATTTTTGCCCCTATTCCCATCCCCAATCTCTCTACTGCTGCTTCATGAATTGCCGCTGAAAACAAGTCATTGAGCTTTCGAGTTCTAGTATCTCTACATTCGTCAACTTATTGCTTAGGCGGAGCTTCTACAGAATATCAGTTGAGTCATCATACGAGCCATCTAAATTATAATATTGTTGTACATTACTGTGCCTCTCCACAGCACAATCTAACATGTGTGGTGCTTTATATGGAAATAAAAAATGTAGTTGGTACAAGTATATACTCGTTTCCACACTCTGCACCACGATTCATTCATACGTCATACGGATATGTGATTTCTGTTTACCGATCAGGAAATCTATAGTAGGTCTCAGTTCTCTCTTAGGTTGTAATCACGAATATATTTGTGAAAATCTAGAAGTTTTTAAGAATCCGTTGTAAATAATTAGTTCTTATAATTGACAGAGTTCGATAAATCGTTCACCACTTTCATTCAATACTTTCTCGCAATGACTACCTTTCTACCCAACTACCTTATCGCCAGTTTTTCTGCCTATTTGTGCATTTAGAATCCCCGCTAATAAAACTTCGCTCCTTTTGATTACTGAATCCAACCAAGTTGTCAATTCATCACAAAAATTTGATTTATTGACATATGTGATATGTGTCATATGTCTATTGACACAAGTCATTGTCAGTATGCTGCAATAACACCAGGGATATAGCAATTAGTGTCTTGCAGAAGGTTCTCTCCCCTTGATTTCCAACAAAATATATTATATTTTGACGATTTTCAAATAATCACTGATACTTTACATTTTTAGATTTTTTTCTTTAGAGACACCACTGTAAATAAGACAATAACCATTTATTTCTTCTGTACTTAAACTTTGCTCTAAGTTTCTTTGAAGATCCTAATGTTGACGATCATCTTACTCATTTCTTGTATTACCCCATATCGCTTAGTACTTAAGCCTTATATATTCCATATACCAAAATTCTTTAAACTTTTTCGTTTGTTTACCATTTACCAAGGCCGAATTCTGAGGCTGAATTCCAGCCCCAGTATTTTTTGCTCAATTTTTTTTCTAGATGCCCCATCGGTCCAACCCCCAACCTGGAGAATTACAATTTTTTTAGGGTACTTCCCTCAGCGTTTTTGTACAATCTCTAAGAGGCAAGTCCGCCGACTTCCCTTCCCTCTGACTTTACCGCTGTTGAGGTTCTTGCGAGATATTTATAAGGATCTTTAATTTAGTGGTTTCCCCTTAAACCGCCACATCCTTGACCGCCTTTAGGAGCAATTTCTTGCCCCAAGAGCAAAACCGTGTCCTAACCTCTACTTATTGACAAGTAGAGGAGGGACAGCTTATAGCGGCTGCCACTCGGTCTCCAGGTCGCGTTAGCCACCTGTACATGCTTCTCGTCACCCACCACTTACAGGTGAGGTTGGATATTTCCCTTCATTGAGGAATGAGACCATAAACCATTACTCGCCCCTCTCCATTATTTTAGAGGAAATTTCTGTTTCTATAAAATGAAATTTTATATTATTTGTCTAACTAATATTATGACGTCAACCCTAAACTTACGAGTTTTGATTACTGTTCAGATGAATAAAAGTCTTAAATTAATCATTGTTTTTTTCTGTTTATGTTATGAGATGTTGCGGAGCATTTGACTGATTCGGTGTATATGTTTTATTTCTTGAGGTCAATGCTCCTGTATTAGTGTCAAGAAAATTTTTATCAGAATAAGAGATTTCTTGGCAAGAATCACGTGCTGTAGAAAAGGGTAAGTGGTCACCCTGAATGAGGTACTAGTCTCATAAGTTAACGAAACATTCGGGGATACATTACTGTTTTCTTTAAGTGACACCAGTGTTATTTTTTAAACAAAATCATCATCTTCTTCTTAGTCATCGTCTTCAACCCGTCGGGTGTCGAGGTTTTCGAAAGAGTTCTCCATCTCGTTCTGTCCAGTGCCAAAACCCTGGCACGGACCAAACTGCTCCTCTGCCTTCTACACTCTTCTTGATATTATCCTCCCATTTCGCTCTGGACCGTTCTCTTCCTCTTCTGTCTTCTGGTTTTGCCTCCCATACTCGTCTTGGGTACCTAAACAAAATCATCAATCATCATAATTGCTTGTTGGCTTTTACCAATCATTGGCAGTTCAAAAGTCAAATGCTCGTTTCCCTGTTAACAATAGAGGTCGGATAATCGTAACACCTAATACATGCCATACGTTGAGATAGTGATTACCTTTCAAAATAAAGTTTATAAATGGTTTTCTGTATATTTTATAATGGTTTACATTGACTCTTTCGTAGTGAATTATCCACAAACATAACAAAAAAAGTGTATGGAGAAATTATTATAACCACCATTTCAATCTTTAATGTAAATTCTCAAGAAACCTTTTACAAAATAAAAATGTATAAAGTCAATTATAAAAGTATTAATAAACTCTTCAGCTTGATAATACAATATAACAGTATAACTAGACATATCCGCAGGTTATACCAACAAGAGCTGAAGTCACAGTAAAAGACAAACTGATCCATTTAGCAACTACTTGTCGTGTCTATGCAAGTGTGCCTCGATATTAATTTGATTTCTGCACCAGTTTGTAGTAACAAGTAAAATCAGACATGAATAAATATGCTTACTTCAGTAGTACCAATAAGAATTACATATCTGTGGAATGCTAACATTATAATGACACTATACAAAATTTTAAGTTACGGTAGCTTAATAACGTGACTCCATTGGCACATTTTAACACACATTCAGCTTCAATTTGAAATGCTATATAAAACTCTTATTTTCTTTTTTAATTATGAAGTTTGTGTTGACCCATATTACTAATGTGCGAACAAATATTTCACATTTCCATGCCGGATTTTACCAGATAACTTCCCATAATTCATGTCTATGTTACCCCAACGATCAAGAGAAAGACTAGAGGCTTCTGGAAACAACTGACTGTAAATATAATTTTACGGTCAATTTATGTCACCCGACGATAAGCTAATACATAAACCTTACGCAGATAGTAAAATTCATGATACTGTATAATAATACTGCACGCATTTTTGGGCCCAAGTTACTTAACTAGAAATGACGCCACGGCCAGCCAAGCCCCATGCGTATACATACTTCATAAGATGTGTGGCGTTCAATTGATGCAACGCATGACGTTCCAGTCAGTAACCTTGGTACGAATCCGATGTTATCAATTTATCACCCTGTTTTGTACATTTTAATGTAATTTATCCTTTAAAGTAACACGCTATCGGAAACAGTAAAAGAAAAACGGAATGAAAAATTGTTCCCCTTAGGAAACAGTGATGTCTGAAGGGGAGTCAGAATACGATAGTATTGTAAGACGTACAATAAGAAATTACCACAGATAAGGGAAAAAACAGTAAACTCAGACGGGATAGAAAGAAAATTAGATAATATTATAAAGACGCAGTTACATTGATACACTGTACAGAAAACAGATTATGCCCTTACTGATCAGTATTCCAGACGGACGAGAGTCGCGGTCAGATCCTACCTGGAAAATCGATTGTGACTGTATTAGTAGCCGCTTTTCTCATTGCTTTGATCATTTTAAACCAGTTAAGCTTGTCCGGTAACGCAGAATTTTAAACAGCTGCACTAGTTCACAGTCGTGACCAGACTCGGTAATATTACACAGCTTCACACATACACATATTTTTTAGAGGAATAATATAATGTTACTGTTGACTGGATGTTACAGTCACTTACTGCCAGTAAGAGAAACAAGTAAGCACAGAAATATACTTGAACTTAAATAACTTCAATTGTTTATAGCCTACGTCTTCTTCCATTACTACTTGTCAGTGACGGTTTCGGGGGCTACTTACTCGGGGGAGGGGAGGGATTTAATCGCTTTACCTGTTTTCCCATGCCTCACAACAACCAGGGAACGGTCTTAATCGTAGCGGGGGCTGGACAATCTAAAGGCAACCCACAGCGGTCGAATCTACCGGAGAGCAGAGTTAATTCATATACGAAAAGTGTGAGTGAAGTTATCGATCATAACATCTGATTAGTGTCGGCTTCTGGGCCCTTTTGCCTTGGAAGTGTTAGCAGGTTTTTCAAAAATTGGTTACTTTATTCATCATGTAATCGTATTTTACCTTCCTAACAGGTCACGGCATAACTTAGATAGGTAAACTATAATCTATTCCTGTACTTTATTATTATTATTATTAATATTATTATTAGTTGTTTTGTCGTCGTCGTCGTCGTTGTTGTTGTTGTTGTTGTTGTTGTCGTTGTCGTTGTCGTTGTCGTTGTCGTTGTCGTTGTCGTTGTCGTTGTCGTTGTCGTTGTCGTTGTCGTTGTCGTCGTCGTCGTCGTCGTCGTCGTTGTCGTTGTCGTTGTCGTTGTCGTCGTCGTCGTCGTCGTCGTCGTTGTCGTTGTCGTTGTCGTTGTCGTTGTCGTTGTCGTTGTCGTTGTCGTCGTCGTCGTTGTCGTTGTCGTTGTCGTCGTCGTCGTCGTCGTCGTCGTCGTTGTCGTTGTCGTTGTCGTTGTCGTTGTCGTTGTCGTTGTCGTTGTCGTTGTCGTTGTCGTTGTCGTTGTCGTTGTCGTTGTCGTTGTCGTTGTCGTCGTTGAACTTCAATAAAACTTATAAATTAATGAAATATAAGATTTACATAGAAAAATCCAAAGATTTACAATTATCATTTTCGTTATACAAGTATTTACCGAGTGCCTGTAAATCCTGACCCTGTATAACGTTTATATCAAGTAGAACTAAACATACCCACAAACTACTTATAGGAACGCGTGTACTCGCTACTGTGTTATAAAGAACCGAAGTTATAACGTCAAAATTGAATGAAACTCAATTTTTAAAAGAAATAATTATTATTAAATAGATATCAACACAAATATGTAAAGAATAACTATAGAGAATACCGTTAGAAGATATCAGAGCGGTGTTTTTTTTTCAAAAGAACGCACCCTTGTCTTGGCGACAGCTAGACGGCTAAAAGTACGAAAAAGTCACGTACGGGACAGAGAGCCATAAAATTGTATAATATTTAAAAAACAACAAAGAAATAGGTGAAAGTTTATGAAAGCTGAGTGCTTACAACAATAGATACCGGAGAGGTATTTTAAACAGAGAGCGTTAGACAGAGAAGAGTAAGGATAGCGTCACTTCCCACCATAGCTCCAAAGATTCGCACGCGCTGTTAGTTAACGAATAAGAGAAAGCGTCATTTTTTTTAGCGGGTAAATTCTATAGTTGGGTTGGATAAAATCAAACATCGCGGTACTCTAATCCAACGGGAATGTGTTTTGTAAATATTAAGTGAGGGTAGAATTAGTTAGGTTATAAAAAAACGTAGTTTGGAAATTTGTAGGGAGTCAACGAAGGTATTACAACTAAAAGACTCGTAATTTGCGTATTAGTAAAATCGTAACAGTAATTTAGGGAATCGGAAATATTATAACTATAATACTCGTAATCGGCGTGTAATAATTGTTAATTCAGTGAAGATATTGTAACAGATATACCAGTATTCATTATTTTAATAAAACTAAATAATCGTAAGTTTGGAAGAAATTGTCGGAGAAGTTATAAGCGTAAAGTGTAATCGCTAATTTAATCAACGGGAACAGTTAATATTCAATACAAAGTGATTAGTCTTTGTAGAAGCTACTGTAATTCGGCTGAGACAGTATCAAAGTTCATGTCGGAAGTAAACGTGAATCGGAGAATTACCACAGCGTGAGTCGAAAAATTAGTAAATCGTCTGACGGTATCGGCCTGAACGATCCGTGTTGCTAGCACTTACCTTAATTTAATATACATGCAAAGGTGTTAAATATAGTGCCTAATACAACATATTCTTGCTTTAAATAATGTATTAGCTGTGAATTGTGTATGGTGAAAGTGATGCCTATGTATACCTAAAGTGTTATAATCAACGAGTGCCACCAGCAAGGATCTACTGTCGCAACAGAGGACATCAGAACTCTAGGACAGCACACTTCCAGCGGATCACCTTCAGCGCAGACTGGAATTCGACAATCAAGTAACCCATAATTGAACATTCAAATTTATATTATATTTCATGTCAAATCTATCATATTCATATTGGCAATTCAATCCGTCTAAAAGAATCCACTATCAAAAGAGACAATTGCTGAGAAAGGTGAATTTTCAATATTGTAGTCATATAAAGTCTTGTGTACTTGTAATAAGCAAATGCAAAGAAATTATTAAATTTATAATTTATGCTCTTTAAAAATGTGTTAATAAGTTATTTCATGCCCTGAGGTAATTCCTAAGAGTCGCTACAAAAGCAAGAGTTGAAAGTATAGCATTTAATACACAACAGATTTTAGCATATTAATTAATACGTCTCTCTTGTGTAAAGTAGTAAGTTCATAAGAATGTGTCAACCCAAAACTGGATCATAAAATTTTTACAATTATCCATTCTAGTTATTGTTTTTTGCAGTACAGAAAAAATTCCGAAATAATATTCATTTATTTATGAAATTTATTTAAGAAACTTATTCAAAAAATAAAACTTTACTCTCTCTTGTGTTTTTCTTGTTATCCCGATTAAACTGCGTTTGAAATTTTTTTTAGAAAAGTGATGAGTGGAAAGAAAAAAATTAATTTGTACAAACATCTTGAAAAATAAAAGATTCATCAAAAAAATTACGAAGCACGTTTAAAGCTTCGACAAGTAACATCTATGATGCAAATTGCCTCAATTAAGCTATTTTAAAGGTTTGCCGCTTTCGTATTCTCCTTACAGAAATCAACTTTTCACTCGCGTTTTTTTTTTGCACTTTACTCAAAAACTAAGCGCCGTAGAGAAAATGGTCTATTTAAAATTGTAAGTCAACTTCAAACACTTAACTGTAGCAACTAAACTGATTGAGAGTCATCGATACACTAATGTGAACTTATAATATTTTTTTACAGCAGACATTTACTGTAGGCATTTGATTTACTATAACATTTATTCAAAAATTAATATTCTTCTACTATGTTTTGCTTTTGCAGTGGCACCTACCTGCTGAAAGCTACAGTACTGGGAAGATTTAATGTAACTTATCTTTTCGATATTTTACAAACATACTGTCGGCGTTTTAAACACATATTACATAAGTCCTCATAATGCTATTTCAATTTTGTACACCAAGATAGTCGTATTTCGTTATCACCTGTAATGAACATATCTTCTTTATCAACTACTGTAAGAATAATGAAGTTACTGTCTGACACTTGCATAGCTTTATTTTTAAACATGCATTGGTTCTTTTGGTCCACTTATAACTGATACTGTATTTTACTCAGTCTGGTTTTCCATATCAACTTGAATTCGTTTGTTCAAACTATTTGAAGATCACAGATTTTGGCATTTTCAGAATTCGATAAATAAATCCTATTTATTAATCTAAAAACATTTTTCTAACGCTGATGCTTTTTGTGGATTTAAAACGTTTTCAGTTTTATCCGAATTATTATTTGACTATTTGATATTGACTGTTTTGCTATCTACTCGTTGTTTACCATTTTGTTTCCTCTTTTGTTTTCACATTGAATTTGTTTATATTCTTTTGTTTGAATAATGTAAGTAATTAAACTTTCTTTTGTATTAAAAATAACGTATACGTTATTTTCTCTGTACATACATATCTCGCATACCCTTATAGATTAAACTTATTACTCGATTACCAGTAATTTTAATTGCATGAAATCTTTACTTACATTTATAACCCTATACATTTACAAGCATAAGAATTTACTGTTGGTAACGCAGACATATTTTCAAAGGCTGCTTGTGTTGGTTTTGATTATAAATTAACTATACAAATTTCTAAAACCGTTATCGAATAATATGTTAACGGACACATTGATTAAATGTCGACATGGTTTTTCGTATGTACATCCTTACATGATATTAACAAGTAAACATTTCTGGTCAGTTTACACGGATATACAGTTCTGCTAAATTTTACTTTTTCCATTCCTAGTTATACACTTAATTGTAGACTATTATTTATTTAATTAATGTAACTATATTTTTAAGGTTATTTTATGAAAAGCTAATACACTTAAACATCGACTCAGCACAATCCATAACTTATTTCTTTAGTTTCATGTTTTTATTGCCTCGATACCCATATTAATTTTTAGAAAGGTATATCGGATTGTTATCTCGCTCTTAAACTTTAGTGGTTTTCGTTAATAACAACATTTTTTTCGGTTAAACAAACGTTTTTTTATTTCTCTTAAAATCAAACGTTTCGCCCACACTACGATGAGGCATCCTCAGTGGCTAGACCAAGACAGAGCACAAACTCTTGACCCCACCCCTAATTATACAGTAAGCCCCAACCACAATATTACAGCCAAACCCATACTTTTCAACAAAATCTTCCCCGTCCTATAACCTCCCCAAATTTAAATCATTTTAAACCATATTAAAATGTATTTTAATACATATTAAATCCCCTCAAATAAATCATTTTAGAAATTTTAAAATCATTTTAAACATAGTACAGATAAGAAATATTAAAGGACAATCACAGTTTACCATTCTCACAACATAAATTTTGTATTTTATTAGAATATAACGATCCTATCTCCTTATTTAAAACACATTTCGAAACTTCCGGCAACTTGTACCTATCGTCTCTGCTGAAGTTGTTCTTATTTTTTGTAAATTTCTATCGCCTCTCTTTTCACCTGTACAAAAGAGTTATGAATCTTTGCTACGATCAACGTTTCTTCTTACAAAATTTGATGTTTATTTTCATAGTTGTCCTCCACCATTTCTGATTTATCTGTGTCTGCTTTCTTCATATGACTCATGTGTTCTTGCACTCTCGTTATCACTTGTCTCCGCGGTTCGCCTACGTACACCTCACCATAACTGCATGGGACCTTGATGACACGAGGACTTAAAAGAAGTATCTTGTCTTTCACCTGCGGTAACTTTTGGCTTACCTCCATAATTGGTTTGAAAATAGACTGCATGTTACATTTCTTCAAAATCCGGCGGAGTTTGTCAGTAGTCGCACGGCAGGCAAGCGTGTCGACTTTCTACTTCAGCTTCCGTGCGTTCGACTTCGTTTTTGCAGATTTTCACTGGTTTTTGACATTGCATCATGAAGGCTCGTCTGAGTTCTGTGTCGTTGTACCCCC
Organism: Magicicada septendecula; assembly: GCA_034769895.1. Taxonomy (NCBI): domain Eukaryota; kingdom Metazoa; phylum Arthropoda; class Insecta; order Hemiptera; family Cicadidae; genus Magicicada; species Magicicada septendecula. The sequence goes on along the minus strand of CM068368.1, from coordinate 474,776,503 downwards.
TAAATGCGAAATACTTTCCTTAACACATCTTGTTCCGTAGTTCAGTTTTCCTCCTCAGATATGGATATCACTCTTTTATTAAAGAGTTTAGGACTATTTGTTCTTGTTCCGACAGATGATGCGCCTCGGTATTTAGGTAACGATTTGTGTGTCCACAAACAGATTAACCCATCTGTTTATAAAAATTAAAATGAGAACAAAAGCGACCTATTTACCTCCATCTCCATGGTGAACCAAATCGCCCAAACTCTCCGCCACACGAGGCCACACCGCTCACATATCTACATAACGGAGTCATATCGTCGGCTTCAGTTTTGCTGTTTCTGTAGCTACTTCTCTCAAAATGCTCCACGTACAAGTTAATTGTAACCGGTGAGAGAGGAGAACCCACAGCTGCTCTGTTTGTCTGCTCATCAACTTTTCCGTCATACGAGAAGTACGTCGAATTTAGATAAGCCGGTGAGATATGTGCTAGGCGATCGTTAGACAAGCCAGTGAGATATGTGCTAGGCGATCGTCCATCAATTTAGACAAGCCAGTGAGATCTGTGCTAGGCGATCGTCCATCAATTTAGACAATCCGGTGAGATATGTGCTAGGCGATCGCCCATCAATTTAGACAAGCCGGTGATATATGCGCTAAGTAGTATAAAAATGAGTGTAACGAAACACTTTCGATTTCTGTTTCATGACGTCACATGCAGTAACGAAACACTTCCGGGTTCTGGTTCATGACGTTACACAGAGGCCCTAGTCGCTGGCGTCCGAGCGCTGCATGGCTGAAACCTGTTTCATGACGTCACAGAGGCCCTGGGCGTTGGTTTCTGCATGTCCAAAATTTGGTACCCGAAAACAATGTGTAGCGGATGGGGGTACCCGGGATTCGGTGGTTGACGTCACAGAGGTCCTGGACGAGGAGTCACAAAGACAATGGTAGTCTGACGTGTCATCGGGTACCGTTACCAGAAATTTTTGGTGTCCGAAATTTGGTACCCAAAATATTTAAATCAACGGATGGGGTACCCGAAATTTGAAAGGTGGTACGCCCTAAAACAAGTCCTGCATGTCTAAAACACTTCCGGGTTCCAGTTAATAACGTCGGGTTCCAGTTAATGACGCCACACAGACGACCTGATGCCTGGTCTCCGAGAATTCCATGTGACGTCACTCTGTGTGTGTATGTGTGTGTGTGTGTGTGTCCATGACGACTTAGAGTGCGTGGTGTCTGAAATTTGACACCCGAAATGTTTAAAACAACGGAGGGGGTAACCCGAAATTTTTGATGTCCAAAATTTGACACCCGAAATGTTTAAAACAACGGTTGGGGGTACCCCGAAATGTTTGGTGTCCGAATTTTGACACCCGAAATGTTTAAAACAACGGTTCTGGGTACCCCGAAATTTGACACCCAAAATGCTTAAAACAACAGATGGGGGTACCCGAAATTTAAAATGTGGGTACGCCCACATGACGTATGTGTTCGACTGCTGCGTGTCTAAAACACGGAGTATGACGAAACAGGAGGCGAGGCAGCTTGTTTCCAAAAAATAAATTATGGCACCTCCGGGATTTGAACCCGGCACCTCCGGTACTCCAAACTGGCATGCATCCACTACACCAAAGGGCCGTTGTCGTTTAACTGTAATTATTTCTGTACTTATACCCTCTACTTCTCGTCTCTTACTTGCAACCATGAGGCGGACGAGTGATATCTACTGTTGACCTATGTGTAAAACCATAAAAGCACAATATAAGTTTATTTATTATTATAAAAATAAATAAACATTTTTTATGCTTTTATTTTTTACCTCTCATCCTCTTCCTAGCGGCCAGGGGCGAATGAGAGACCGCTACGCTTTTCTTAACGTGGTTTCCCCAACTTTACAGATTCGTAAAGCAGGCCTACTCCACGTTATCTACCGCTGTACTATTGATTAATACAGTGGTAGATAATGATAAGATACACTATGCAATGCTAAACCAATGTGTAAAAGCAGTACATATATTTTTTATTTATTTACTTTATATATATATTTTTTTTTTTAAATCGGGTGAATATGTTGTTCATACATGATGCGTATTCACATTTGCTGTACCGCAATGAGTAATTTTCACACCCATACTGGTCCTTGACGAGTTTACAGGTATATCTACCGTGCCAGTGACCGGTCTTGCACTACCAGGACTACGTTTATGAGTATTTCTACCGCGACAGTGACGTAGTCAAGGTTAGCACTCACGCACACACTACGGTACCTAATTCTACGTTTATGGGAATTTCTCCCACGTAGCATTCACACCAACACCATGATGAAAACATGTTCACAACCAACTATATAACGTTGTCCACCGATGAACAGTCATCGGTTTCATTGGTGGAGGATACCAGCCACTTTCCATTGTTCTGAGTGTCACTTTGCTCCAGGTGTGTAACTCAATTGGTTTATGAACTCAATTTTAATCAATGTTGCAAATTGACGCACAAAATCAGTTTTACTTTGTTTAAAACAATCCAAGCTTGCTTTACAACTTTCCATTACCGTAAGCTTTTGATCACAACTGCCGTGTTAGCAAATGCGGCACGAATCTTGTATATAGCTTTCTCGTACCTGAAACTTTAGTAGTCGATGCACCGACCTTTCTGAGATGTGTGTAATCTCCACTATTTCACGCTCTTTCAAAACCATATCATGCAATTCCTAAACAATTTTTTCTGAAGACTAATTTTCTTGACGTGCTGAACTTGACCTGTCTTTAATACTTGTTTAACTATCCACCACCGCCATTTTTTACTGTTGAAAATGAATGAGAAGGGTCAATGTAAGTTTTCACCAACTCTGAATAAACCTCGGACGGCGAAAAACCATCTTTAACTAAAAAAATTGATCACTGCAGTAAGCTTAATCCTTTCCAATTTCAAAATAACTTACCCCTTTAAACAGTATGTAGAGACAACTATTTGATAGGATAACATTTTATGCTTACAATATAATATCTTCCACTAGAACACAAAGCATTATTGCCGCTAGCAACAACACACACACATAACATTTATTAACATATATATATATATATATATTTTCAATCACTTTCTGCTACAGTCCGTTTCTTGATATATATAATACATATTTTAATATTTATAATGAATTTACCTCAAGATATATATATATATATATATATATATATATATATATATATATATTATAACGGAACCAAATATTAACCATTTGGGGTTATATGTTTACCGCATACTGAAACCATATTTAAATAAAATAGAACAGTTAAAACTCCATTTGAATGTAGCGCATTGAAAATAATGCTGTGTAAAGCAACGCACACGTGGTCATTATGTAATCAGTTCGCTGTACAAGGAAGCGACCACACCCAAACTGTTAATTATTAATATCTCGGAAACTAATAAATAAAGGCGAAATCCAAAATAGCCAAAATGTTTGCCGAGATATTAATAATGACGTGTGCAAATTTGATGCAATATAATTAACAAATGTAAGAGTTAATTAAAATAATTGAATAACTTCTGTTAAAATAGAGTTACAGTAATGAGATTTTACTATGTTATAAAGATAATAATTTCTGACAGAGTGTATATTTTTGATTTCACACAACTTGATTTGCAACCAAGTTATTGCAAAATTAAATAAGTACAGGATATCCGTAGTGACAAATTGGTTCCGCCGGATAATTATATTAGATAATAATTCTATTCTCCGTCTGTGGGAACCAGACTTCATTCTCACGGACCAAGGGAATTCTAAATTTTATGTGGTAGGGAGAGTGTTTCGACCAATGAAATCATTTCATGCAGCCCCGGCTACTGCGGTGTTTTATGGTTGAAAAATCACTCTTCTGTCAGTACTCACGAAGTTAAGACGTAGTCCTTCGATCGTCCAGTAGCCAAAGTGGTGAAGATCAACAAGAAGACTCTACGTGGTCAACACACACGCAATTACGAACACACTAAGTACAGATCATCTGTATAGCTCGTAATTGTTGCGTAAAGGCGAGATACTCTTCAGTACATCAACCAAGCTTATTGTGTACTACCAGTTAGTCATAAGCACGCAAGAGATCCACCAGACTTCAAGACTAGACTTCAAGAATACAGCAGAGAGGCCGTCTAAATCATTGGTTAACAGCTGACGAGCAGAGCGACCACTCGAACGAAGCACACACACACACACGCTGACGTGCAACGTGCGAATCGACGAGGGACAGGAAGCGGTTCCAGCAGACAGCACCAGACGTTAAAATATTCACAAACAGCAAGGAAGCAGAGTGTTGCCGAATTTTGAACTCCACGACCGAATCCAGCAGTTCTAAGCAGATTACTTTCTCTAACCAAGGACTCGAATCGACGAGGGACAAATCGGAACGACATCCTCTTCAGTAACAGGAAAGCAAAATCCACTTATTTATTTTTCAGATCAAATTTTCTATTTTTCAATTAAAACATTGTAATTCAAATAATTCAGGTGCCAAACAAAAAGCAAAGACTCTAGTAATTAAAAAGTAAATTCGTTGTGATAATCTGTATAGCAGTTTAAGGCTTTAGTAAGTTATAGTTAAGAAATAGAAGTAGTATAAAAAGCGCTATACAAATCTTAACTGACAATCTAATCTTAGATCATACTGCAGTAGATCAGAAATAGAATCACTAGAAATGAAATAACGTGAACTAGACTGTCACGTCTAATTTATTTTAATTAATTATTCTAATTAATTTCAGAGTTTTATATTTTGTTTCATGAACACTTAGATTCAAATTAATTAAATAAATTTAATTAAATTCAAATCAATTAATAAAGTCAAATTTAAATTGCAATTAACTCGCAAAGAACGAGTTCAGTTTCTTTCAACTATTAAACAATCGAAAAACATCGATTCATTGTATAGACTATAAGAAAATTCATAAGATTATAACCATTCTATTCTTGTGTGTTGTTGGTGTAATAAACAACGTTTTATTACCCCATATAACAGTGTTTTATTGTTGTACGATAAAGCCTACCAGTCTCACAGAACTCTCCCCCTTTAAAGTAACACATTTTGTGTGTTGTTGTAATAATTTTAGATTACCAGCTTGCGAACTTCAAATCCAAAATCCACACGCCCTAGTCGGAAGAATCTGCAAGATCAGACAGCAGGTGGGTACTCACACACAACATTACATTACAATAACGCATAGTAGAAGTGTAGTTATAAATGGCGCTCCAATCTCGTGGGGCTCGAGAAAATTAATTAAATTCAATTTAAATTTAATTTTCACGTGTAAAACAAACTTTGCTGTTTTAATTCGTAAAACAGCTGGCGTCCAACTAAACAATCCCCAAAGAGTTTTGTGACTGGTGTTTGTACAACAGTAAAGTTATTGTGTGTATTTGAAACTGTTCTGTGTATTTTAAATTGTTTATATTTGGAATTGCTGTGTATTTGAAATGGAAACTGATAAAATGCTTAAACAGTTATTACAAGAAATTAAACAAAACGCGGCTAAAGCGGAACAAGCGAACGCGGAAATGAAACAAGCTAACGCGGATTTGACCGCTAATATGAACGCGAAATTTGAACAAATAACAGCCAATGCTGAAATAAATATCGCAGAATTAACTTCTAAAATCGAGGCACAAAAAGTTAGTCTAACCGAGAAATTAGATCAAAGTAACGCTGACATAAACGCCGAGATTAAGCAAAGTAATAAAGAAAGTAGTAAAGAATTAACTGCGAAAATAGACGAAATCGCGGAAAGCAATGCAAAAATCGGTGAAAGAGTCGTTGAAATCAGTGAGAGTAATAAAGAGCTAACTGTGAAAGTCGCGGAAATCGCTGAAAGAGTAAATACGGTCGATACTAAAATCAATGAACGGTTTAAGGTTTTTGAGACCACTATGCAAAAATCGTTTATTGAACAAGTAACACGTATGGAAGGCCGGTTCAAGGATCACATAAGCCGTTGTGAAAAGCAAACACTAGACGTCTCTAGGAAGGTCGAATCCCTAGAGGTAAAAATTCACGCGGACGTGACCGAAACGCAACGACGAGTAGATAAATTAGACGCTTCAATTGTAGAGACGCGATCTAACATTGACTCTAATAAAGAGAGTGTTTTACAAACGTTAAGCGACGAGATTTTGAAAGTACGACAGGAGGTACGAAGGAGGTCTGCTCCAAATATTTTGGTACAAGGTCCTGTCGACGAGAAAAATCGCGTGTATTTTACGGGGGAAAATAACGAAAACCCCATTGAATTTTTATTAGCATGTGAGAGTGAGATGGCTAGAGTAGGTTCCCGACTAGAAGATCAAGACAAAATACAGTGGGTGGTTAACGCGATGCGTGATTCGGCGCGTAAGTGGTATAACATTGTACGCGATAGAGTGTCCACATACGCGGAGTTCAAACAAAAATTTGAAAGCCGGTACTGGAACTCGCATACCCAACGACTTCTGCGCAATGAACTGGAATATGGCCGTTTTGACAAGAAAATGAATATTACCGCCGAAAATTATATAATCCAGCAGGTCGAGCGCGCGAAGCATTTAACCCCAGCATTTGCGGAGATTGACATAGTCACCAAGCTTGCCTACCATTTTAATCATAACATTAGAGTAGCTGTATTTACCCAGGGTATTCGCACGGTAGACGAACTCCTCATTCTAGTGTCCCAAAGTGAGACAGTTTTTGATTTTGGTGGGTGGCGTTATAATCCCGATTTTCGCCGAAATAATGAAGGGCAGAATACGCGAGAACAATACCAGCAACCTGACCAGAGACCGAGTACTAGTTCTACTCCACCCCAAGCATCGTCAAAACCCCCAGATAAGACCTTTGAATACAAAGGCAAACAAAATATTGCTAGATCGAAAGGGCAATATAAGGGTAACGACGGGGCCCCGATTAGAGCTATGCAAACGGTTGAGATAGCTAGGACCGATACAATAGAGCAAGACAGCGATACTCCAAGTAATAAAGATCCCAACGAGAGGAGAAAGAATCGTAAGTTTCCAAAAAACTTGGAAACGGGCGCCTCCAGGGGGGAATCGCCATAAATTATGCCAAAACCTATCGCAATAAAGTAGGTAAAAATAGGAAAAATGCTAGGTTTAAGAAAAGTGAATTTTATACAGAAATTTGTACGCCAGTTGACAAAGTATTTCAACCGGAAGCAAAGGAAACGTGGTTGGCCGTTAACACAATGCAACAATGGGCACCGACAAAAGTACGTCCGCAGGAACAGGAAAGTGACGACGACGTTCCCACACAGTCAGCGTGGGAAGACGTAGAAATCATATCCGGGGACGCGTACGAATTCGACGAGTACATAGCGGAGTATTGTCGAGCCACCCATAAAAATGCATACGATATACTGGATGCACTTTAAAGATAATGTAATTGTATTATAATAATTAAATTTAAAATAAATAATTTGTGTTTTATAATATTATTAATAATAATTATAGATAACTTGTGTATTAATAATAATACTTTTCTATAACGGTAAATAATAAGCGTATACAACTGAACGAGCTCACGGCAGGAAATAATTACGTCACGCGATAAGCTGCTGACCGACATTTGAAAAGTAGGTCAAGCAATTAGACGCGCGCCCGGCGATAACGATTCTAAATGCTGTCAGCAAATTCCTTTGCACGCGTGCTATTGTTTACAAACAAAGGGTACTACTCGTTATAAAAACATTAATACGCATTAAGTTGCAAATATGATAGTTTAATACATGTATTTAGAGTTAAATTGTATATAATGCAATAACATTAACACTTGTGTACGTGTCTTCAGAATAAGTAATACAATGTATAGGTAATAACAATAATGATTACAGAATATGTGTGTAATGATTAAGAAAAAAAAAATAACTGTAATTATTACATTCATTTTTTTTTTAAAGCGGGTGTGGGAATATATAACGGAACCAAATATTAACCATTTGGGGTTATATGTTTACCGCATACTGAAACCATATTTAAATAAAATAGAACAGTTAAAACTCCATTTGAATGTAGCGCATTGAAAATAATGCTGTGTAAAGCAACGCACACGTGGTCATTATGTAATCAGTTCGCTGTACAAGGAAGCGACCACACCCAAACTGTTAATTATTAATATCTCGGAAACTAATAAATAAAGGCGAAATCCAAAATAGCCAAAATGTTTGCCGAGATATTAATAATGACGTGTGCAAATTTGATGCAATATAATTAACAAATGTAAGAGTTAATTAAAATAATTGAATAACTTCTGTTAAAATAGAGTTACAGTAATGAGATTTTACTATGTTATAAAGATAATAATTTCTGACAGAGTGTATATTTTAGATTTCACACAACTTGATTTGCAACCAAGTTATTGCAAAATTAAATAAGTACAGGATATCCGTAGTGACAAATTGGTTCCGCCGGATAATTATATTAGATAATAATTCTATTCTCCGTCTGTGGGAACCAGACTTCATTCTCACGGACCAAGGGAATTCTAAATTTTATGTGGTAGGGAGAGTGTTTCGACCAATGAAATCATTTCATGCAGCCCCGGCTACTGCGGTGTTTTATGGTTGAAAAATCACTCTTCTGTCAGTACTCACGAAGTTAAGACGTAGTCCTTCGATCGTCCAGTAGCCAAAGTGGTGAAGATCAACAAGAAGACTCTACGTGGTCAACACACACGCAATTACGAACACACTAAGTACAGATCATCTGTATAGCTCGTAATTGTTGCGTAAAGGCGAGATACTCTTCAGTACATCAACCAAGCTTATTGTGTACTACCAGTTAGTCATAAGCACGCAAGAGATCCACCAGACTTCAAGACCAGACTTCAAGAATACAGCAGAGAGGCCGTCTAAATCATTGGTTAACAGCTGACGAGCAGAGCGACCACTCGAACGAAGCACACACACACACGCTGACGTGCAACGTGCGAATCGACGAGGGACAGGAAGCGGTTCCAGCAGACAGCACCAGACGTTAAAATATTCACAAACAGCAAGGAAGCAGAGTGTTGCCGAATTTTGAACTCCACGACCGAATCCAGCAGTTCTAAGCAGATTACTTTCTCTAACCAAGGACTCGAATCGACGAGGGACAAATCGGAACGACATCCTCTTCAGTAACAGGAAAGCAAAATCCACTTATTTATTTTTCAGATCAAATTTTCTATTTTTCAATTAAAACATTGTAATTCAAATAATTCAGGTGCCAAACAAAAAGCAAAGACTCTAGTAATTAAAAAGTAAATTCGTTGTGATAATCTGTATAGCAGTTTAAGGCTTTAGTAAGTTATAGTTAAGAAATAGAAGTAGTATAAAAAGCGCTATACAAATCTTAACTGACAATCTAATCTTAGATCATACTGCAGTAGATCAGAAATAGAATCACTAGAAATGAAATAACGTGAACTAGACTGTCACGTCTAATTTATTTTAAATAATTATTCTAATTAATTTCAGAGTTTTATATTTTGTTTCATGAACACTTAGATTCAAATTAATTAAATAAATTTAATTAAATTCAAATCAATTAATAAAGTCAAATTTAAATTGCAATTAACTCGCAAAGAACGAGTTCAGTTTCTTTCAACTATTAAACAATCGAAAAACATCGATTCATTGTATAGACTATAAGAAAATTCATAAGATTATAACCATTCTATTCTTGTGTGTTGTTGGTGTAATAAACAACGTTTTATTACCCCATATAACAGTGTTTTATTGTTGTACGATAAAGCCTACCAGTCTCACAGAACTCTCCCCCTTTAAAGTAACACATTTTGTGTGTTGTTGTAATAATTTTAGATTACCAGCTTGCGAACTTCAAATCCAAAATCCACACGCCCTAGTCGAAAGAATCTGCAAGATCAGACAGCAGGTGGGTACTCACACACAACATTACATTACAATAACGCATAGTAGAGGTAGAGTTATAATATATATATATAGACCTATTGAAACGATACATGTTTGCAGATTCGTCCAGGTAATATTTCGTACGTAAATAATATAGAAATTGTTTGAAATAATTTTAAATAGTGTAAACGTAAACGGGCAGGCGTAAAGCAAAAAGTCTATACCTGTTGTTTTTGAAACATCTATTGACTGCAGCTCTGTGTGTGTGTGTGTGTGTGTGTGTGTGTGTGTGTGTGTGTGTGTGTGTGTGTGTGTGTGTGTTCTACCGGTCTACACTTGTTTGTACTGAAAGGGGAGATGTCTCCGTGTGCAATATATTTTATTGGTGTGAGTGAACTCCGGTTCAAACAGATATAAAGACAAAAAAATAAATATGTGGTATTTCATAAAATTTGAACATTATAAAATACATAGAGCCAATCAGCCAGTGTCATTGAAAGACGTGCAAATTGACGCGGGTGTGGACGCAATTGTAGTGCGAAATAGAGGCGAATAGCAGGGTTATGAAAGCTGAAATTGATTACTCCTGCAATTAATCAGTGACAAACAATTAAGTTATATGCACATAACGAGTAAATATAGTTAATATTACTTTTCACATCCTGTAGGTTCCTTTGAAGCCATAACTATCTTCTCTTCCTAGTTTATCTAGTAGTTTATCATAATCATAAGCTAGTTTTCTTTCACAATTTAATATTAAGTTTGTCATGATTGTGGTACTCATATGTTTGGTAATTTGCTTTGAATTCTTTATATTATCAAATAAGTTAATCAAGTCATATTTCAGTTCCTCTACACTCATCTTAATATCATCACATTTTTCATTATTTTGTCTTTGTTTAACTCATTATCTGTTTTATTACTAGTATTAATCAATTCTTCTTTTATATTATTAATACTATTAGTCAAATCATGTTTCAATTCATCTACATTGGACATTATATCATCACATTTTTTATTACTTTGTCGTTGTCTATTTAACACATGATTTGTTTGATCAATTTGTATTAGTATCCCTATATTGTATCCCTTCTTTTTGTATCCCTATATTGGAACCTAAACTAGTTATCCAGTACAGTGACTTTTGTTGCGACCGTGACTGATCACTGCACCCAATCACAGTCATCCTTAATTTTCCGAATGATCATTTCTCTCTTGCCTGTTTTCTCCCTCTGGATTAACCTTTTCACGACTTGATGATGGCTGGTATCTATCACGATAATGTTCTTCATCATCTCTATATGGTCTTCTTTCATCACTGTTCCTTCGATACCGGTTACTTCTGTTACATCTGCCACCTTCTTTCCCATAATTACTGCGTCTTATTTTATATGTCAACTATAATTATGTTTGGGACATAATTATAAACGTTTGGTCAACTATAACTATAAACGTTTGGGACATAAAACCAAAAGTAAGTGTTCACTAGTGAAAGTTTGTGTATATATATAATATTTAAAAAAGTGAATGAAGAGGATGTATCAACAAGACAATAATTATTATAATTATGTAGTTGACATAGTAGTTTCACTTATTGCGATATCTGCTATTATTTGGATGTTCTAAATGGCTTTCCCTCCTTTCGTTTCTGTTATCTTCCGTTTCTCTTAGCCGGGAATTATTCTTGTTATCAACTTTCCGGAAACTGTTGTTTCTCATATCTGGTGAGTTACCCAGTGACGTATATCATATATTGACCCTCTTTTCTTGCTTCAGTCAATGTTTTGTTATAACCATATGCCAGTTTTCTTTCATAGTCTGACAGCAAGCTGGTCATTGCCTCAAATGTAGGCCTATGTGTCTGGCTAGCAAATTGTGCTGAACTTACTGATTCTGGGAAGTGGTGACTCAGTGATTCAATTAGGTACTTTTCAACCATTGGTCTTTCTAAGTATTTAGCTTAGCAGACATGTGAAATATGCCGTTAGTGACTGTCCTCGTTTAGATTCATACCTACCTATGCAATTTTTTCCCTTATCACTGATTGAATTGATTTAGTCCAGTATTTATTTTTATAACAACGTATAAAGCCTTCAAACCTCTCTATTTTGTGTCTTATCGCGTCCCACCAACACTCTCGTTTATCTTAAAAACTTCTGTTCGTTTTACTCTTTCCCACCGATTCTCCTTTATTCCTTTTACATAATCCTGAAGAAGGTATAAAAATTCCATCGGGTTGCGTATATAACCTTTCAAATGGGGTATTATTAACTTTTCATAAGTGTTATTATTACTAAAGTCTCTAATTATTCTACAGTGATTATTACTCCCTATTTCACTGACTTTTAAAGTTAATTGCCCAATTTTATTTTTCTATGCCAGTTTTGTGGCATACAACTTGAGTTTCTATTGCCAATATGTTGTTGTTATTTTCCTGTTTGTACTCACCCAATTCCCTATTAACATGTCCAATAATATCGTTATTGTTTTCTGTAATCTTATGTTCTAAACAGTGCTGATTACTTTCTAAATCATGCATTCTGTTGGTCAAGTTATATTTCAATTCTTCTATATTGGTCTTCATCTCATTAAATCTCTTGTTATTTTGTTCATAGTAAGTGTGTAGCATATGTTGAATCTCCTCCCTCTGTCTATCTAATTCATTATCTGTTTGATTAATTAATAGTATGAATGAGCTCCTTTTTTATTTTTTTATTTTATGTGTTGACCAATCTTTTTGTTTTTTAATACTATGGGTCAACTGAGTAAATATCTCATTTTTCATCTCTGATCTGTTTCGTTTCCCCCTTTTGACTATCTATTTTATGGGATAGTTCTTCTTTTTTTGTATGTAATTGTATGTCATTCTGGGTCAGTTTCTCTGTTTGTTTCTTCACATATGTTTGTAATACTTGATTAATCATTTCCATCAATTGAGAATACTCAATGAAACCTTCCCTACCTGGTCGTTCCTCGTTATCCCCTGATTCTTCTTCTGACACACTCCTACTTTTGAGTTCATACCGTTTCTCAGTTTTATTAGGCATGTTACAAAATATCTTATAGCTAGCAACAATATGTTAAAATTCTATTAACTATATTATAACAATAATAAGTTAACTATATATTATTATTCTCAATTTCTTGTTAGATAAATTTTATTTTATTGATTACTTAAACTTAGAATAACAGATTCTAAATGCCAATTTTATCTCTATGTTGCCACAAAGTTGGGCGCCAATTTATTTTATATGTGCTCCTACTTCTTATTTCCTTTTATAAATAGAATACAAAATATGCTCAATACAAATAGGTTTTATTTGTTTTACAGCATGAACATAACATACTCTTAATCTCAGGGCTAGCACATATAAATTATATTTACAAATACGTTACCTCTTTTCGACTTATTTCGATTAATGCAAAAATTCATTAACAATAATCTAACTTAAGATATTTTTATTTGAAATTGTATTAGTTTTTTAAATTATCGATAGTTCAAACTCCCGCCACTACACCAAAAGCGCATCTTACCAAGATCGCCGACTGGTTAAATATGAGGCTTTGTGTGGCTCACTATTTGTCTTGTTGTTAGTTTAAACGTTTGAAATAAAATTTTAAATATTACTATTTCTTTACACTAAACAGTTTAATAATGTATTATTTTAATACAACACTTTTATATAGCACAACAGTATATTATCACTGAATAGTTTATTGATTCACTTAAGTTCTTGTCCAAAATGTGGAAAGTGCAGTTTTAAGGTTGCCAAATTTTATAATTGGAGAATAATTCAGTGTGTTTGGTATTTTAATAAGTGTTCGTTACCTGATGTTTATCATCAATGCTATACTTGGATTATTCTGGATTACTGCTTTCTTCTTAAACTGCTTGGTAAGTTTTTTACTAATAATTCCTTTACTTTTTATACATTCCTTGGTATGCTGAGTTATTCTTGGTATAAACGTCTTCATTCGCCAATTTTTTACAATCTTTCTACTGTTGTTCTGATATTTAGTTGTAAGATTATGATTTCTCTTTATGAGGAACTTTCTGTTTGATGATTCAAGAAGGAACGAAAAATTAAATGTATTGTTAAAAATAATATGTATAAGGAACGCCATATCTTTTTCCCCTGGTTTAGTTTTATATTAAATTATTTTTATATTTTTTTAATTTCCTGCATTATACAGTTATTTTACATTGACAACTAATTAAAATACACTTCTTTCTCAACAATTTACAATATTTTGTGGTTTTGCAATTATTAGTGGCTTATACAATTTATTATAATACCTAGTTTTTTATAAAGTATGTGACAACCTGTTTATTCTGTGTTGTTTTCAATTCTCTGTCTTACCAATTACTTTCACATTTAATAAATCAGAATTTTACAGAAGTTTGATTTTTACAATTTGTACAGTTAATTTGAAAGAGTTAAGCTACAGTTTTTCAAATACACTTGTTACTCTTAAACATTATCAGCACTATTACTTTAAATAATTTTACAAATTTCTAATTACATTTCAATTTGACATCTTTCAAAATCCAATATGGTTGTCACTCTTGTTACTTTCATAAAAACAAACATTCGTAATTTTTACAAATTAGCTTATTTTGGCAGGGTCGATTTACTCTTGAATTTACAGCAGTACTATATATACTGTGTATTATATATTATATAATATATTGCAACGGAACACAGGATGATAAGCTATGTTGTTTATATCAGAGCACATGAATGATGAGCATTTTCATGTTTAAATTGGTTTTATGTAATACTTTGTCTTTTAACCATAAGTTTTGTATTTAGAAATGGATAAGCATTTAGGGTATACCAAATTCTTCACTAAAAGATGTTCTTTATTGTCATGTATTTTTGGAGTGAATTTGTGCGCGTGTGCGGGTGTGCTAACGTGTGATCCTGATATCTTCCACTGTAATTAACCGATCGAAGTGAAATTTTGACAATGAATTGTTTATGTAAATAGCTTCAATTTATGTGTACTCTATGGTTCATAACTATTTTAAAAATATGGTTTTTTAAGTAGGAAAAACTCAATTTGAAACACTTATCATTAATAGGGTCATAAAAATTTGTAGATAATTCAATGCAAGTTAGTGCATATTTATACAAACTCTTTCTGGAAAAGTTTATATCTGATGAAAGCATTAATCACGTGACTTAGGTTTAGCAAATCGGAATACACTAAATTCAGTAACATTCATTCTCTGTAGAGTAAAGACCGACACAGTCTGTCTGTAGAAGTTGCAAGGTGAAGTTCTGCTCGTGCGTGAGAGATTTGTTCTCAAGCGAACACAGAAAAGTATAACTTAACATAATCCTTGTGATTCTATACGAAGTTTTGCGTACAGAGGCGAGTGGGTAAATTATTTAAATAGAATTATAATATAGTATAGTGCTTTTCGTGTAAGTAAGATATCCGCTTAGGGAATTTAAAGACACTTCAAGATTACGTGGAAGGTGTACCACTAATACACCTTATTAAATTGATACCCATATTCACCCTGAGATTGATAAAATTTACATAACAATTAATAATAAACGTTTCTAGAGAAATTAATAAGCATTGTGTGTTTAACATATTTGAGAAGAGGACGACAAAACGAAGAGAACGACGGACGAAGAGGATGCCGGACGAAGATGTGCCGTAACTAGTTACGGCGACTTCCAAATTTGTTATAATTGTATTTCGGCAGGGATGCTTTCATTGGATCGTGGACACTCTCGCCATCTATGAGGCGTTACTGTAACTTAGGAATTTGTTTGTGGCTCTCGCTACGATATTGGACACTCACGCTATCTGTCAGAGACGTCAGACAACCTTACTTTGCGTTCCCGCAGCTTGGTGCGGTGTTGCCGTGAGTAGAGAGTAGCGGATTTGACTCTTGTAGTGGGTCAGCTGTTTGTCGTTGTGTAGAGAAGCGGTTTGGGAGGCGGTTTTTGACTCGAGTAGTGGATACCAGGTGTTGGTTCCCGGTCAGCTGTTCTCGTCACGAGCTGTCTTGGAGGTCAGCGTTTGAAAAGGTTTTTGTTTTATTTTGTTAGGGCCGGGGTTTCTTTAAATTAATCATGGCAGGCTAAGTGTAAAGTGTGCCGAAGGTCTCTCGGCCTGGCAACTGTGACCGGGTGAAGAGATCAAGATGTTATATGTGAGTAAATTGAGGAACTCGGACAGCACGTGCTAATGCACTATGAACAGGTATGCAAAGTGAAAATTATTTAATTTCGCCTGGGATGCGCTTCCGCACGGCTTGCGTTAGGGTCAAATGGGGCCTGGCTAGTTCTTAACAAAAAAAAAAAAAAGGAACAACAGTGGCTTAATACTGGATTTTTTTTTTACTTCACTGTATACCTGGAACCTAATATGCAGGTTTCTGCAGTCATTGCCAATTCTTGAACGCAAGTTTTTTTTAAAGAAAAGTCTGTTGAACTTGACTAGCTTCTGATATTTCTTTCAAATGATGAATAGCTTCTCTTGCTGTTTGCGGTGACAGTGTATCTTATGTGCAAAACTTTTTTTTACCTACAAAAAAAAAAAACTTAAGAAAATGTGTTAGGAATTGGCCAGTGTGATCATGGGCCTAGTGAAGCAAAATTCAGCCGAGTTCCTTAACCGCTCTTTGTATGATTCAGTGTGTTCATATAAATGTCTTGTATTTGAATTGTGGAAGCATGTAATGTCCAGTATACATTTTTTCCTATAATCTGTGTTGAACTTATATTGTGGCTGCCTTTTATTGGAACGTATAAATCTGATTATGAAAAGAGTTGCAGATCACCTACAATTGTAATAATACATTGCCCTGTACTAGAACTGTAATTCGGAAGTATTCCGCCTGTTAATAAAAATGACTGAACTTTTGTACATGATGAAATTTCCACCTTGGGATTTGTTGTTATTTTATTGTGATTCTCTATCAATGTACAGTCACTGTTGAAATTCTTTTGTAGATGTATATGCTCATATTTATTTTAATTCTCTCTCAATGCACAGTCACTGTGAAAATTCTTTTGTATATGTATATGCTGCTAATTTTATGCACAAAATATTTTTACCTTTTGAGAGATATATACCTGATTATTTGATAGTTTTTTAATAAGGGTGCACTCTGAAATCAGTAAGCCATGGTGCTACACAAGTTTATACAAGTTTAACGAAAAGTGAGCACACACGCACTTGTGAATTCCACACCGAGTATATAATCACCTATCTTATGTGTACATTATATATTCCTAATTATATGATTCTCCTTTCTAGCTTTTGATTTAGATTTCAGAGGGCGCATGTTGTTATGTAATATAATTGTTTAAATTGTTGTGGCTGTATAATTGTTGTAGGATAGAATTGCTTGTTAAATGGTTTATAAAATTGTTTATATTATTGAAAGTGTTTATATTACAACCACAGGGGGACTGAAGAGAAAAAAAAAAGACTTATTGTTACTAAATGTTATATTTCGAGAACCTCTGGATTTACTCTTTGTATTATTAATGTTAATATAATTATTTCCAAATAAGGAAATTCTATTTGGTGAAGGTTAAAAGGTACTGTCGAGACTTCTTGCATGTCAATGGTGATTTTGTATACCATGTAATAGATTTTAGATATTTTACAGATTTTATATATTTCTAATGGAATACTTTTTAAATATTAAATTTTGAATACCAGGTAATATTGTTTAAATATTTCACATGTTTACATATTCTAATAGAATACCTTCACAGCCTGAATTCTATGAAATCTCATTGTAAGAAAAACTAAAGATGATAGCATCAATAAATTTGTTATTTTCGGAATTTTAAAATTGAGGTCACCTCATTCGTCCTATTACCTAATGGTTACCCAGCATGTGGCTATTCTTCCAGTAGGAGGCCTCTCCTAGTTCAAGGGAACAAGTGAGCCGGTCATCAAGGTGAGTTGTAGATTTTATATTTTTTTTAGGTTGTCAAACTTGAAAAATGTGTCAGATTTGGAAAGTTGAAAATTGTGTTGTGCTGTCTTTGGTGATGGGCGGCTCACAAATGGTAGCAGAGCGTGGTTGGACGTAGTCCTGGCCACCTCTGAATCGAAATTTGGAAATGGATGAGGTGACCTCTATATCTTAGTTGGACATGTTCTGTCAGTTGTGGTGTGTTATCCATTGTTGTAATTAGGTGTTACTAGTGTTGTAAATCTTGGTCTTTGGGTGCGGTTGCCGGGCCGGGACTTCTGGGGGGGGGGGGGTTGTGCACAGCTTGGTGAATCCTGATGGTATCTTCGGGGCGTTGTTAAGTGTTTATTTGTTGTTTTGTCATTGTCTTTGTTGTCTTGGCACATCATCTTGATCTTGCTTTAGGAAAGGTAAGAGAAGGGATGGATGTTCGCGTGCCCTCTGCGCGGTCTTCTCTGCCTTGTGAATCGGGTCCGCCCACCCTAGTGTGGTGAGGTGGGCCAGTCATGTGTCAAGGATTGATGATGCCTTGTTGGCTGAACATGGCTGGTCGGTCCACGAGGTGGACGGTTCTTGAAGGGTACTCGAATATCAAGGTTGTAGCACCTTGTTAGCCTTCGGGCGTGAATATGTGAGTACCAAGGAGAGTAAAGTGGTGGTCACTGGAGAGGGTGACGTGTTGGGGCGGTCCCGATAGTTGGAATGGGGGAGGGGAATCGCGTGGGGGATGGTCGCAGTGTGGTATTGTTTACCCCAGTTAGGATTAGTTAGGGTCCTCGGGTTGGTTTTCGGGGGGCTTCTCGGGAGGGATTGTGTTTTAAGGTTTTACTTTTTAGCGTTTTATTGTTTTAGGTGGGGTTAATTGGGGTTTTAAAAGTTTTATCGGTATTTTAGCTCCTCTCCTTTATTTTCTTCTTTCTATTGCTTTAGGTCGCGACCGCTCACACTCCCCGTATCTTCTACACTTACACACACCCAGCTACACACCCACACACATCTTGTCCTTCCTTCTGGTGTTCTTTCGTTTTCAACTTTCGCTGGATTATATATTTTTATTGTTTTTAGTTAGTCCCCGCTTTTCCTCCAGTGGGGGCAGTCCCAGTGTCGTCCAACCCGTTGTGAAACGTTTCGCATAACGTAACAATTCGGGAACCTGGTTAATTGGCTCAGGTCAATTAAACAGGCTGCCATTATCTTTAACAAATCATAAATACCTGGAAAGTAAACAAAAGTTAAATAGGATCCCGTGAATTGAGGAATATTGACAGGGGTTTGTAGATTTATTCACTCACCTTTTTGGACCATGACATCTCTTTATTACATAAAGTTTTAACATCTCCGAAGAAATTTAGCAATGAGTATATTAAAGGTTAAAACATTTGCACCTCTTGTACAAATAGAATTAGATTAAATAATGAGTTAACATAGCTTTTACTGCCCTCGGATCCGAGTATTTTGTTTCAGTATATGATATTAAAATTATCATCTTTATTTCGTGCCATCTGAAGAATGGGCTTATTTAACTTTAACGTGTTATATTCATAAAAGCCTTAAACTTAACACATATTATTACTAAGCATGAAATTACAATTTTATGGTAATTAAGTCAGTCTTTCGTGTTTTACTTTACTTTCATTGGTTAATTAAGTGTCTATCATGTATTATTTTAAGTTAAGTTCTGAACCACGGAAGTAGAACTTCCGTGATACCTGTGTGTAACATCGTCGGCGAATCGGCGCTTCCATTGGTTGTGCAGGGTGTCTTGGAGATCTTCTGGATATCGTGTTTTGATGTAATCTGCTGTCATTCCTAAAGATGAGTCGTCTGTTGGGTCTGTAGATACTTGCGGTAGGTTTTTTGGTTGTAACTTTCACTGGTATTCACATTGTTGTACCGCACATGTTACTTACGTTTAACAGTTACATGTTAACAGTTTAATATCACATTTAGGTGATGTTAGATTGTTACAGAGATGTCATTGTCATACACTCACGTCATTTTTACATTTTTACATCGTCCGGCTATCTCACACAAGCTTCTCCTCGTTTATAGGTTTTTATATTGACTACATACTTTTATACGCAGTATCCGCAG
The DNA here is from genome assembly GCA_034769895.1 of Magicicada septendecula. Classification (NCBI taxonomy): domain Eukaryota; kingdom Metazoa; phylum Arthropoda; class Insecta; order Hemiptera; family Cicadidae; genus Magicicada; species Magicicada septendecula. Next base: position 474,756,576 of record CM068368.1, on the reverse strand, counting down.
CGGTGTCTGAGATACAACTGAACTGGCTAAGTATAGGGGTGAAGAGGCTGTCCGCGCGCGGGTAGCTTTTCAGCGTAAAAGTAGTTCCATATTCGATTAATATTTACTCGATTATTCTCTGACATAATTAACTATATTTAATTATACTACGGTATCTCTCACTTAGTATTTTATTATTGTACATCATTATGTTTTTTATCAAGTTCCGATTTAATACAATTATTAGTCATATTCACGGGGAAATTATGCGTGTTGATGTCGGTTTCGGCAGGTTAAAACCGGGTTAATTGTTAAGGGGTGTTATCGCAATTTTATTATAGAATTCTTTTGAGTTTTAAAACTATTTATTTTGGGTATTATGGCGGGGTTACATTATTATTTTCTTTAGGGGTTTAGTTCTGTTTTAATGTGAGATTTTAAATTTCTTTTATTTCATTTTTTTCCTTTTTAAAATAGTCACAGTTGGACTCCTTTTGTAGTGGGGGTGTGCCGTAACTAGTTACAGCGACTTCCAAATTTGTTATAATTGTATTTCGGCAGGGATGCTTTCATTGGATCGTGGACACTCTCGCCATCTATGAGGCGTTACTGTAACTTAGGAATTTGTTTGTGGCTCTCGCTACGATATTGGACACTCACGCTATCTGTCAGAGACGTCAGACAACCTTACTTTGCGTTCCCGCAGCTTGGTGCGGTGTTGCCGTGAGTAGAGAGTAGCGGATTTGACTCTTGTAGTGGGTCAGCTGTTTGTCGTTGTGTAGAGAAGCGGTTTGGGAGGCGGATTTTGACTCGAGTGGTGGATACCAGGTGTTTGTTCCCGGTCAGCTGTTCTCGTCACGAGCTGTCTTGGAGGTCAGCGTTTGGAGATTTTTTGTTTTATTTTGTTAAGGCCGGGTTTCTTTAAAATTAATTATGGCAGGCTAAGTGTAAAGTGTGCCGAAGGTCTCTCGGCCTGGCAACTGTGACCGCGTGAAGAGATCAAGATGTTATATGTGAGTAAATTGAGGAACTCGGACAGCACGTGCTAATGCACTATGAACAGGTATGCAAAGTGAAAATTATTTAATTTCGCCTGGGATGCGCTTCCGCACGGCTTGCGTTAGGGTCAAATGGGGCCTGGCTAGTTCTTAACAAACAAACAAAAAAGGAACAACAGTGGCTTAATATTGGATTTTTTTTTACTTCACTGTATACCTGGAACCTAATATGCAGGTTTCTGCAGTCATTGCCAATTCTTGAACGCAAGTTTTTTTTTAAAGAAAAGTCTGTTGAACTTGACTAGCTTCTGATATTTCTTTCAAATGATGAATAGCTTCTCTTGCTGTTTGCGGTGACAGTGTATCTTATGTGCAAAACTTTTTTTTACCTACAAAAAAAAAAATAAATAAAAAACTTATGAAAATGTGTCAGGAATTGGCCAGTGTGATCATGGGCCTAGTGAAGCAAAATTCAGCCGAGTTCCTTAACCGCTCTTTGTATGATTCAGTGTGTTCATATAAATGTCTTGTGTTTGAATTGTGGAAGCATGTAATGTCCAGTATACATTTTTTCCTATAATCTGTGTTGAACTTATATTGTGGCTGCCTTTTATTGGAACGTATAAATCTGATTATGAAAAGAGTTGCAGATCACCTACAATTGTAATAATACATTGCCCTGTACTAGAACTGTAATTCGGAAGTATTCCGCCTGTTAATAAAAATGACTGAACTTTTGTACATGATGAAATTTCCACCTTGGGATTTTTTTTATTTTATTGTGATTCTCTATCAATGTACAGTCACTGTTGAAATTCTTTTGTAGATGTATATGCTCATATTTATTTTAATTCTCTCTCAATGTACAGTCACTGTGAAAATTCTTTTGTATATGTATATGCTCCTAATTTTATGCACAAAATAATTTTACCTTTTGAGAGATATATACCTGATTATTTGACAGTTTTTAATAAGGGTGCACTCTGAAATCAGTAAGCCATGGTGCTACACACGTTTATACAAGTTTAAGGAAAAGTGAGCACACACGCACTTGTGAATTCCACACCGAGTACATAATCACCTATCTTATGTGTACATTGTATATTCCTAATTATATGATTCTCCTTTCTAGCTTTTGATTTAGATTTCAGAGGGCGCATGTTGTTATGTAATATAATTGTTTAAATTATTGTGGCTGTATAATTGTTGTAGGATAGAATTGCTTGTTAAATGGTTTATAAAATTGTTTATATTATTGAAAGTGTTTATAATACAACCACAGGGGGACTGAAGAGAAAAAAAAAGACTTATTGTTATTAAATGTTATATTTCGAGAACCTCTGGATTTACTCTTTGTATTATTAATGTTAATATAATTATTTCCAAATAAGGAAATTCTATTTGGTGAAGGTTAAAAGGTACTGTCGAGGCTTCTTGCATGTCAATGGTGATTTTGTATACCATGTAATAGATTTTAGATATTTTACAGATTTTATATATTTCTAATGGAATACTTTTTAAATATTAAATTTTGAATACCAGGTAATATTGTTTAAATATTTCACATGTTTATATATTCTAATAGAATACCTTCACAGCCTGAAATCTATGAAATCTCATTGTAAGAAAAACTAAAGATGATAGCATCAATAAATTTGTTATTTTCGGAATTTTAAAATTGACGTCACCTCATTCGTCCTATTACCTAATGGTTATCCAGCATGTGGCTATTCTTCCACTAGGAGGCCTCTCCTAGTTCAAGGGAACAAGTGAGCCGGTCATCAAGGTGAGTTGTAGATTTTATATTTTTTTTAGGTTGTCAAACTTGAAAAATGTGTCAGATTTGGAAAGTTGAAAATTGTGTTGTGCTGTCTTTGGTAATGGGAGGCTCACAAATGGTAGCAGAGCGTGGTTGGACGTAGTCCTGGCCACCTCTGAACCGAAATTTGGAAATGGATGAGGTGACCTCTATATCTTAGTTGGACATGTTCTGTCAGTTGTGGTGTGTTATCCATTGTTGTAATTAGGTGTTACTAGTGTTGTAATCTTGGTCTTTGGGTGCGGTTGCCGGGCCGGGACTTCTGGGGGGGGGGGGGGTTGTGCACAGCTTGGTGATTCCTGATGGTATCTTCGGGGCATTGTTAAGTGTTTATTTGTTGTTTTGCTCTTGTTTTGTCATTGTCTTTGTTGTCTTGGCACATCATGTTGATCTTGGTTTAGGAAAGGTAAGAGAAGGGATGGATGTTCGCGTGCCCTCTGCGCGGTCTTCTCTGCCTTGTGAATCGGGTCCGCCCACCCTAGTGTGGTGAGGTGGGCCAGTCATGTGTCAAGGATTGATGATGCCTTGTTGGCTGAACATGGCTGGTCGGTCCACGAGGTGGACGGTTCTTGAAGGGTACTCGAATATCAAGGTTGTAGCACCTTGTTAGCCTTCGGGCGTGAATATGTTGTGCCGGTTCGATGCCGGCGGTTACAAAATTCTAGAAAAGTTCGTAATTGTAATATACGTGAGCGAGGCAGCGGGGCGAACTTTGTTCGACGGTGTGAGGGGAGCGGCAGTGTGTGCGGTTGCGCGCGCAACTCGGCTATGTGCAATGACGATTGTGTGCCGGCGTGACCAGTCTGCGCTTGGTCTCGCTCAGAGAATCGTCCCGTCTCCGCTCTTCGTATTGTTCTACGCAGTTTGTATCTCTCTACATGATGGGCTAAAGAATAAACGACTCCCGGTAAGAATTTAATTATTTTTCATTATTTGTTTGGATATTTAAATACAAGATATATGCTATCGTGTGAAGTACGTATTTATGTGTGTGCGACCCGACAAAGTTATGTAAGAGAAACTCATTCTTTACTGTTGTACGTAACGCCCTATATATAGTCCATGCTTTATTATTTTCTGTAATAGTGCGAGTAGTTTTTCAAGAGTCATTGTCATGGTACAAGTGCTCTACATTTAAAAAAATTTATGACTAAAAACTTGGTGCGCCGTCAGGTCGTGAACGGTGTCTGTGCATGTTGTAAACGGCCACAGAGTTTGTTAATTAACTTCACAAATAGAGAATGAAGTGTGAGAGCTTCTGTGTATGAAACTTAATTGAAGGTAAAACATTCTCAATGCTGTGAGTGACTTGCTGTTAAATTTTTTTGGTCAAATAATGATTACTGCTCTCCACGTGGCCGGTTTAACCTGCAAATTTTTGTCGAAGCATGTTGACTGAGTACAGTGCACTTTATATTAAGCCACAATTTAATAAGTTCTGTTCATGATGCAAATTTACTTATTCCATGGCTGATTTTTAGACTCTTTAAGCTGGTTGTAAAAAACTTTTATTAATGAATATTGTGCTTTTCTGGAGAGTTAGCTGGCGGCCCGTTAAGAGGTTAATTACCTTAACTCGGGTGTACATTTTTATAGACTGTTCTCTAATTTACTTGAATTCATAGGGTTCTCGCACTAAGCCGGGTACCTGGCTTGCTGATGGCTGAACATCCGCCAAAGCTGTGAACCATGTCAAGATCGCATACGAAGAGGGAGATGGAGACTGAATTTCTATGTTGCACTCGCCAGCACTTATGAGGTGATATTTATGCTTTATTTCATTTTTTGGGGCCGGGCCGGCAGTGTGCCCGTTTACTGCAAATAGCCTGGAAGCCATGGGACCACGTGTCCAGACTGTTTGCCGGGAAGTTGAGCTGTGATCATGACTCTGAACACTATAACTTAAATTTCATAAACTTTTTTATATAACTCAGTTACATAACACTATATGCAATGGCTGTAAGTGCGTGCTGCACTGCGGGAGCGGGCCAGAGGGATTTTAATCTTGTACCATTTTACTGTTGCATCTCATTTTCTTTTCTCTCTTTACAAAATTTAATTATTGCTCAGTAGCTCTGTTCCGGCTGGAACAGCTGTGTATTAAATTTAATTTAACTATGGGTTTCACATTTAAGGGCTGGGAACTTTCCTGTGGTTTTTTTTTGGGGTCTTTTCTGGGATTACAATATGGGACTTAGTTTTTCTGACACGCTGGTGCAACTTCAGACAGGTTGAATGCCTGTCTACTTTTGTCAACTACATGTGGGCGCGCTCCCACAGATGCCAGAGCACAACCACCTTACTGTATTCTTTTCTTTTAATTATTTTTTTATAGTCATTTGAGGCTAATAGAAATAATTCCTAATGTAATGGAAATATTTTAACTGATTTTTGCCCCTTGCAGAAGGGCTAAACTGATTGTTTTCTTAACTGGCAAACGCATATGGGTTGACTTCACACTTATAGCTTTTGATGTTTAATTTTTGACTATAAAACATGTATTCATCATTTTCTTTTTTTGAGTAAATTATGATTGTCAAAATCTTCTGAAATAGTACTGCCTCAAGCAATTAATTTCTGTTTATTAAAGTACATAAAGATTTAATTCCCTTTTGGAATTGTTTTTAAAGTCAAATAACTGTCTAGAATTTTATAAACACTGTCTGAAAGTAGGTGACGTAGTTTTGTCAGTTTCAATTAATTATGTGAAAGGAACTTAAGGTTCACCCGCTCATCATGGGTCATTGATCAATGGAATGCTAGATAAAGGGGTGGTCTGGTTATTTATGCCTCATGAATTATTATCATTCTTCCTGGGGTTGTGGCTTATGTTATTCTACTGTACGGGTTGCCTATAGGCGTATACTTTATCACTTCTGAGTTATAAGATTGTAGTTACTCTACCTGTTGGGTGGGTGCATTCCAGGGGCATGCGTGTTAAAAATTAATGTAACTGTGAGTTGGTGTACCTTGTGTTCTGTGTGTGTTGTTATGTGTCTAGCTAGCCACGAGATGGGAGAAGATTTTATAATTATTTATATATATGGGTGTTCATTGATTTATATACATATATTTGTTGTGCCTAATATTATACATATTTGTTATGCTGAAGATTTGAAGCTTCATACACACTTGTTATCTCTTACATATTCATACTTGTGATTGGGCATACAAGCCGGGCATGAAATAAAATAAATTGTTATCGTTCTGTTACCGCTGAGTTTTATTGCAAGTCCCGTCATACTGGACCCAGCATAATTTTTGCTTCTCTAGGCTTCGGCCTAGTCTTAAATAACTTGTAACCTCTCTTTCAAAACCAACAAGCAAGGAGATAGAAATTTAAAAGGAAATAAAATAAATACTAAAAGCATAGAGAGGTTACAAATGGTAGATCAGAGCGTGGTTCATTCTAGGCTTGAACCCTTGGGTCCTGGTGTGTGACGGGGCTTGCAGACTCGGAAATATTAATGCAATTGTTGTAACATAGTTGATATAGGCCCGTGTAGGCTAGTTAGAAGTTGTTTAATTTGTGAGTCGGGTCGCACCACTGAGGCGGTTAATGGTGTTTAAAAATTTTGATAGCTTGTACGGCCGGGAGTCTCAAGCGTGGCCTGGAAGATGGAAGGTTAATTAGGGTCGGTGTTTAGCGTGGTATATTGACGGGATGCGGTATGGCCCGATCGGAAATCGGTACCGGAACCGACTTGTGTCCGGTTGATGTCGAATTATTTTACATTCCCGAATTAGGACTTGTAGTTGATTGTTAGTGGGTTGTTGTGATTTATGTGTTGGTACGGCGTGTGTGTCGAGTTGCTGTTTGCTGTTATGTGTGTGTAG